>OX403608.1:2500000-3750000 GCA_948107665.1 Lomographa bimaculata | reverse complement strand
ACCTAAAAA
The DNA here is from genome assembly GCA_948107665.1 of Lomographa bimaculata. NCBI lineage: Eukaryota > Metazoa > Arthropoda > Insecta > Lepidoptera > Geometridae > Lomographa > Lomographa bimaculata. The sequence goes on along the minus strand of OX403608.1, from coordinate 3,749,991 downwards.
CAAACAAACGCATTCACACTCACAGCCCCACACTAAGTTCAAGGACTTGTATCGTGGCTGCCGGAAACATTCACATCACACACATTACACCCAGAACCAGAAGCACGAATATCCCTTGGGAAGGAATTTGTGCTCATGCATGACCCACGGCGCAGAGGGCGAAGACCTGTCCACTGCGTGAATGATGAAACGTTGATAAAACGTTTTTTTGTGCATGGCAACTCCTAAATGCTTAGGCTTAGGCATCTCATTTAGGTGACTAACAAAGGTTGGTGAAAAAGAATGCTGAAACATCCTCCCCAGGTTCGACTGCGGCAGTGGCGCCGGAATCCTTCGCTCCCCGGAGCCAGTGCGGCTTGGCCACTGGAACACAATATCCGTGTACCGACACCGATGGGACGCCTGGCTGCGGCTGAATAACGGGAAACGGGTCCGGGGAAGATCTAAGGTAATTCGTTCATTTATCATGTTTAAAAAGCTGGCATTTGACCACTATCTCACTTGATGGAAAGTGATGAAACGGCCAAAGATGTGACGTGCTTTTCTTCCGGCTTCACAAAAAAGGAGGTAATCAAGTCGACTGTTTTTTTTTTATGCGTGTTACCTCGTAACTTCGTTCAAAGTGAACCGATTTTGAAATTTTGTCGGAACTTTGATCAGATTAGATGTACTACACACGCATTATTGACAATATTTCAAGAACTACTGATCAGATTTTGATCAAATTTAAATGGGACCAAATGGAAAGCAGCATCTTTCAAACTAAAAAATATTTTCAAAATCGGTTCACGTGGAACGAAGTTATGAGGACACATATAAAAAAATACAGTCGACTTGAGTACCTCCTTATTTGTGAAGTCGGTAGAAGATAAGAAAAAAGTTATCAATAAAGCAAACGTCTTTGTGTAGTGGCGTGAGAATTAAACGACAAAACACAACTTGAGCAACAGTTAAGTACTTTTGCACTAAGTTAATTACGAAGTTCCCTGCTAGTTTACAAAAGGTCCGCAGTGACTCGGCAACTATATAGTTAGTAATCTTCGTTCTGCCCATCTTTAGTTAGTTTTTACCAGGGACCGTTGATAAAACATGAAAGAATTTATTTGAATTTTATATATATGGTTCCTACTAATATTATAAATCCGAAAGTTTGTGTGTAAGTATGTTTGTTCCCTCATCACGCTTTAATAGCTGAACTAATCACAATCGCACTAATATTATAATGGCTAAAGTTTGTGAGTGTGTTTGTATGTTTGTTACTTCTTAACGCTCAAACGGTTGAACCAATTTTGATGAAATTTGGTACGGAGGTAGCTGACTCCCTGGATTAACACGTATAGGCTTTTATTCCGCTGCTCCGGGACTACTGCGGGGGGTAATCCTACAAATATTATAAATCCGAAAATTTGTGTGTAAGTGTGTAAGTATGTTTGTTCCCTCTTCACGCTTTAACGGCTGAACGGATTTGGATGAAATTTGGAACGTACATAGATTATACCTAGGATTAACACACAGGCTACTTTTAAGCTTGATAATAGCGGGCGAAGCCGCGGGTCACGGCTAGTATTATAATATATTAAGGGACAGGTACGTCAATGTGAGTCACCTTTTTTAACCACAGCCAATTATCCCCCTTACACTTTAGCACATAAAGGTGTATATTGCGTAAATCATGTAACATCGCAGCGGTTACGCAAGGTCACGCGTGGCAATCTTAGATTTTATGGTTTTATTCAAATTTCTTAAAAACTCGCTACAAAAAAAAAACAAGCTAAAGACATCATTCGTCTAGTAGATATACGTACATGAAAAACTTTCAGTGTTTTGATACAAAATGGCACAACGAAATGGTTACAAAAATACAAATTGACGTTATTTGCATGAGATTTGATATTTTTTTTCCTTTATATTTATGAACGTTATGAATATTCTAAGAAGAAGGCATCATTTATCGTATCACACAGATTATGACATTTTTTTATTTATCTGTTTTTATTATGAATGCCGAGTAAAACGGTTACCGAAATACGCGTTTTAGATGAAATTCTGGTCTTATTCTCACAATTTTTTTTTTAATTCTAAATATGCAAGCATTTGACCTCTATCTCACCTGATGGAAAGTGGCGTGCGAGCCTAGAAGATACCTATTTACTTTTGATTTGAAGACTCCCAGTTTATGCCCCTCGGGGAACAATGACGCAGGCAATGAGTTCCACTCCTTCGCTGAACGGATGATGAAGAAGCATAACGCTTCGAGCGAACTGGAGATCAATACGATCACGTTCAAGGTTAACTCCAAAGTAATTTATTTAAACACTAACCTTACTTTGCCTGTATAAAGCAGTATCAAAGCCATCTCAATTTACCTTTAAAAGTATATCAAAGGAAGCGGAAGTGTATGAATATACAATTCAGCTTTGCATCATTAACATTATTACGATGACAAGCCTAAGATGGAAGAAGCCAGTAGCGGATCCAGGGGAGGATTCTAAAGGGCTCAAGACCCCTCAAAAGCGATAACGCTACCAAAGGTGGGGCAGCGGGATCAAGCCCCTCCCAAACGACAATCCTGAATCTGCCACTGGAAAGAGCTCCAAATTCCTACCGCGTCAGGGAACAATTCCTTCCGAATAACTTTATGAAGGCTAGAAGGCGAATAATTTAGTGGAATAACTAAATGCTATGCTATGTGACCTGAATTCTACCAATTTCTACCGTATTTCTATGGTAGATATTGGTAGAATTAATTCAGAGGTCAATGATAACATTATAATGTCAAAAACCAAGGGGTTTTGCCACGAAAGTGAAAAAATGGCGTTGTTGATTTTGTATCATTTTCTAAAACCTCTGATTCTTCGAGTGTTAATGTGTAATAATGCTGGATTATTAACTGTTAATACTTAGTGAACGTAAAGTGTAGGCAAATCATAAAAAGTTGAAAAACGTGATTTTCGCCTTCGCTCCAAAACTTCAATAGAGTTCTAGTGAAGTTTTTACCACTTTACTAGGACATGACTTGACTATGACTGACTACTCGACTTTGACTGTGATTTGTGACTAGGACTTCTATTATGAAATATAGAATTTGTTAATTTTTTTTTTTAATACTTCGACTGAAGGGCTATGTGTAATGAAATAATTAAAAAAACAGCCAATTTGTTGTCGTATACCTACCTATCAAGAGTATTGCCGCGAAAGTGAATAAATTTTTTTGTTGATTTTTTATATGTTTTCAAAACTATGTAAATGTGTGATTATGGTGGATTATTTATTAATCGTTAATACTTAGTGAATGTTCATAAGTGTAGGCAATGCATACAAACATAAACGCTTTCACACTCACAGCCCCACACTAAGTTAGATGACTTAAGTCGTGGGTGCCGGAAACATTCACATTACACACACAATGACAATCAGAACCAAATTTTCCTTGGGCAGAAAACTTGTGTTCCCGCCGGGAATCGAACCCGATAAATCTTTCCACATGAAATATTTTTTTTGTTTGATACATGTTGCTTTCCAATTGGTCCCATATAAATCCAGTAGGTCTTGAAATATCGTCAATAATGCGTGTTTAGTACATCTAATCTGATCAAAGTTCCGAAGATAAAGCGGTGAAGTCGGTTTTTTAAGCTTTGCTTGCGTTTAAATTTTATTGCGAATTGTAGAATTGTAGAATATATCAATCGGATATCGCTAATCGCATCACCAATTACCTACCATAGTCCTAATTATGAAATATAAAAAGATACCATTCTAACCCATCGACCTACAAATAATGGACCTAAAAGATACCATTCTAACCCATTGACTTACATTAATGGACCTAAAAGATGCCATTCTAACCCATCGACCTACAAATTAATGGACCTTGGGTCTGACACAAACTTTACGAATTAAGTGGCTTAGTGTACCACCGAATCGATCAAAACATATACAAACGTGGGTATATACATCTAATATCTATAAACGAGCAATTCTTGTATATATATATATATATACCGTCCGGGGTAAGTAGTGCACAATACTGCAGGGGGTGGTTAGGAATCGATAAAGGAGCAAATTAAAAAAAAAAAAATTTTTTTTTTTTTATTCGACTTGCCTGCTGGCAATTCAGTAGTAATTGTCAAGTAAAGTATGGCCCACCGTAGACAGCCGCTACAACAATAGCTTCCAGAGTAGGTGAGTGCTACGAGTGCTACGGGGTCATTGAACTAACATGTGACGAGAGGTCACACTGAAAGGCGGTTCAGGAATTACGAGAACCAATGTTCACGTGAAGCAAACCACACCTATCTAATTCTAAATACTTGTCTTCAGTAAGTAATTAGGTAGGTACCTACTACCTGGTAGGTATTGAATTCCCAGAATTCGTTGATTTGATAACTTACAACAAATTCTGGGAATTCAATACCTACCAGGTACCAATGGTTTGCTTCACGTGAAACATTGGTTCTCGTAATTCCTGAACCGCCTTTCAGTGTGACCTCTCGTCACATGTTAGTTCAATGACCCCGTAGCACTCGTAGCACTCACCTACTCTGGAAGCTATTGTTGTAGCGGCTGTCTACGGAGGGCCATACTTTACTTGACAATTACTACTGAACTGCCAGCAGGCCAGTCGAATAAAAAAAAAAAATTTTTTTTTTTTAATTTGCTCCTTTATCGATTCCAAACCACCCCCTGCAGTATTGTGCACTACTTACCCCGGACGGTATATGTGTGTAATCAGGATCCCGGAAACGGCTATAACGATTTTCATGAAAGTTACAGATTAGGGGTTTTTCGGCTCAAGGAATCGATTTATCAACGTTCCAGGTCCGAGAAATGCTCGGTTCCCAAACTGCATTTGAAAAACCGGGTTTAAGAAACTATCACCACCATCTATTACGCCATGTCCGATGTAAAAAACTGTTTCTACTCGATACTAGATGGAGCTTTCTGAGGCTACAAATTCATACACATTCTACCAAAAACAAAAAACCGAGCAAAGCTCGGTCATCCGGATATTATATGATTACGAATAATCCACCATACTTATTATGTAGTGTTAGTAATAATTGTGGACATTTATTTGATTACTAGCCGTGCCCCGCAGCTTCGCCCGCTATTATCAAGTTAAAAAGTAGCCTATGTGTTAACCCTAGGTATTAGCTATGCACATTCCAAATTTCATCCAAATCCGTTCAGCCGTTAAAGCGTGAAGAGGGAACAAAAATACTTCCACACTTGCACACTTACACACAAACTTTCGGATTTATAATATTAGTAAGATAAACAAACTAAAACAATTTAATTTAGCTTACTTTTGCTTGCAAAAAGCTTCGACTGACAACGGTCGCACTATTTCAGTTTTACGAAGTTTTCAACCGACTTCAAAAAAGGAGGTTCTCATTTCGACTGTATGTTTATTTTTTTGTATGTATGTAACGCGATATCCCGCCAATTATGAATAGTTTTTGATGTTTTTTTTTGGTAGATTATACTGCAGAGTTGATCCCATATGTGTAACATACATACAAAAAAACATAAAGTCCATTTGAGAACGTCCTTTTTGAAGTCGGTTGAAAACCTTAAAGACAATAAATTGCACATGGGATCGATACTTAAACGGTATTCGATCTAAACGTCGCAAGAACTCAAAGTATAAGAATAAGAACGTAAACTCGGAGGAAAGTTGTTAGTACCTACCCCTAGGGGTTACATCGAACTTTTATCAATTTCCTCTCGTACTTTTGAGCGCTCTGGTTACCTACTAGTGTTGTTATACTATATACGGAAATGGATTTACGAATCGAGTAGGTTACTCTGCCAACGTTTTATGTGCTCTAGGTTCTGGCTATTTATTAGCGTAGATGACCTAGAAAGACCGCAAATTTTTACCCGACTGCATCAGAAGGACGGTAATGTTTTTCGAGATTATGTATGTCCATTTCTTTGGCACGCCCTATAGCCTACAGCCTGGACGGTTTTTGACATATGAGGTGTCATTAAATTCATCAGAATTACGGTAGTGAGGAAGGCTACCTATTACATTTAAAAAATGGCGCCCGTAAATGATAAAAAAGTGGAGGAGGTTTGTTTTTTTTTCTTACTATAGCAACCATGATGCTCTTACTATAGCCTCATGATGTTGTCAAACTTCTCTGAGCACAGCTATTAGCATATTTATTTACGTTTATATATTTTTTATATGTATGTATAATCTTAAGTATTTATTTATGTACATTGCAATTCGATATACATTTCTATTATATAGTATATTATTATTATCTTACATATATTTTCTTTATCCCTGATCGATGCACGTCTCATGTCATTTCATTTTCCACCGCTGGATGACTGGTAGAGAATGTTTTTAGCATTAAGTCCTCCTTTTGTACACTTTTTATTGTGCAATAAAGTATTAAATAAATAAAATAAATATGGGTATCAAATGAAAGCTAGTGAAAATACAATCTCAAAAATATAGGTATCATATTACGTTTATATTACTGTTTTAACACAAATTGTCAAAAAGCGTACCCATAATATTATATCGGGACGCCCGAACTATCATTTTCTAACATAACATTTTTCGCAGTCGGATTTTTTAATTTTTAGTACATTGTTAGTGAATACAAAGAATGGGTTTTCAAAAATTAACCAATTCAAGGGAAGCATTCCATTTATAAAGAAGTTCATCATTTGAAGTTACGACTACAAATTCTGTTGGGGACATAATACCACAGATTACTCAACAGTTAGTACGTTACGTGGCACCACAGAAGATCAGATGATAACTCCAACAAACCTATCTATCTTTGAAACAAATTCATTCCGAAGTTGTAGATAGAGAAGTTTTATCAATTCCTACTTTGGCGAGTTACAACGCAAAGTGCTCGACTGGGAGATGTTCGAGATAAACTCTAGGGGGCGCTTCTACATGTGTTATCCATTGGTTTAATATATTAATGTAATGTATGCGAATGTAATGTATGCGTGGGACATTTTGCGAATAGGACGTTTTGAGAATGGGGCGTACTGCGAATGGGACCATTTGAGAATGGGACGTTCTGCGAGTAAACCTTATTAATGTGATGTATGCATGGGACATTTTGCGAATGGGACGGTTTGAGAATGGGACAGACTGCGAATGGGACCATTTCAGAATGAGACGTTCTGCGAATGAGACGTTTTGCGACTGCGTGACCAAATGCGAATGGGAGGTTTTGCGAGTAAACCTTATTAATGTGATGTATGCATGGGACATATTGCGAATGGAACGGTTTAAGAATGGGACAGACTGCGAATGGGACGTTTTGAGAATGTGACGTACTGCGAATGGGACCATTTGAGAATTGGTCTTTCTGCGAATGGGACCATTTGAGAATGGGACATTCTGCGAATGGGACGTTTTGCGACTGCGTGACCAAAAGCGAATGGGACGTTCTGCGAGTAAACCAATATAACATGGATTAGGTAATAGTCACTTATTATTCTTATTGGGTCGGCTTTGTTTTAATTCACTTGATGAACGTTATCTCTATTTCTCTGAACAATTGATGAAAATGTTATTTAAACGTAAGAAAACCGTGTGATGTGAATGTTTCCGGCACCCGCGACTCGAAGTCATCGAACTAAGTGTGGGGCTGTGAGTGTGAAAGCGTTTATTTTATGTAATGAATTTGGGAATTTTGTGACACATGATTTTATATTTTACTAATGTAACTTAATATGATAATTGAATATATTAATTGTGTATTTTAATTTTATTTTCTTTTAATAATTGTGGCAAATCTTAAAATAATATTTAATAATAAGTGTAAATTTAAAAAATCCGTATTTATTCCAATAAATAATTTGAATTACATTAAAATTGCGAAACGAATAAAAGATAAGGATAGTGTTTTTTTGTTTTCTATTAGATTTTATATTAGGATGCAATTAATGAATCTTGAGTAAAATTATAATTAAGTAGACTTCAAGTCTAGAGTAAATAGGTATCTTCCAGGTAAGCATACTTCATCTTCGCCGGCATCGTCACTTTCCATCAGGTGAGATAGTAGCCAAATGCTAACCTATCTGTTATAAAAAATCAATACCCCAAAAAAATCTCAATCATAATATTAAATTGCCATTTCATCATCGCACGCAGCAACAAATATATAACATTTTTCTATAACACCATTCCTTTTGACCCAACATTCAGTTCAACCCTTCCAGCACTTAATGAGACCCCTCGGAGGGGGTAGTCTCGCACCTTGGGCGGCAGGGGTCTGTGGTAATTTATTTCGTAGATTAATGACCTTCGCGGAAAGGTGCCTTATTTATCACGATGATTTTTGGTGTTGGTAACGGTAGATTGAAAAGTGACACGATTGAATTCATTAAAAATTATTCATCTTCTCGCGAATTTGCGCTTTCAGTAGAGGTATCATCGTTAGAACTCCATTGAATACACAATATAGTATACATAATAGTATACACATGGACTAAACAGTGAAGCACAAGCATGCTACATCTTCGACCGCATCATTACTTTTAGGGGAGATAGTAGATAGCCAAACGCTTGCCTATCGAGCATAAAAAAAAGTACAAAGAAAAATATTATAAGCTTACTTGTTGAGCCCCGCGGCTTTACCCGCTGATGATGATGATGGGTACAGTAGCCTACGTCCTAATCCAGAGTATAAGCTACCTATATTTTAAATTTCATTATAATCAGTCAAGTAGTTACGGAGATACTTGGTAACAAACATTCACACAGACACACACACAAACTTTTGCATTTATAGTATTTGTAGGATTACTTGTCAGCCTAATCTTAGCTATATTGTAGTTAAATAGGTAGCTAATTATATGTAACTATGTACCTATAATAGTTAAAATACCTAGTATTGTATAGGTCTTAGATAGGTGACATAAGCTCTACTGAATAAATAACTGAACATTCTCTATATTGTGACATAGTGCCTAATAACTGACAAGCCTTCACACGCGTTAAATAAGTTAAAAAGTAGCATAAATGTTAATCCTGATTCCTGAGTATAGCTACGTATTTTGGAAATTTCAGCCAAATCAGTTTAGCAAAGCAACTTCATAACCACCTTAATGCACCCTGATAAAAAAATAGTAATAGCTTAATTTTGTATATTAAATGGCCTACGCAAACTTTATCATATATCAACGCTATAAGTTCAAAAACAAAGAATTTTGAATACAATTTTTTTCACCCCATTTAACCCTTTTTGGGAAGAATTTCCAAAAAATCCATTCGTAGTACACCCCTACGTACTAAAACAAATGTACCCAAAATTCAAGTATTCATTCCTATGCGGTTCGCACAATGAATGATGAAGCAAAACGATTTGTGGAATGTCTATAGCGGTGTAGCTTAGCAGTTTTTCGGCTTGTCCAATGACAGAACGGGGATGGAGGAACTATATCGTGTAGTCATTTATATCAGTCAGAGAATCAGTATGTCAGGACAAAGATTCATATAGTATTACATAGATATTACGCGAGGTGACTTAAGTTTCCACACCTAATCGCCAACCATTCCCGCCCGCCCCAAATACCCAAGAAGCCCGCTCCCAAATTGCCCCAACGTTGTGGGTAATGTCCCTGAAGAATCACCGGAAATCCACCCTTAATTTGAGCCCTACCTTGGAGCTTTGTCCCGTTTGTTTTGGTAGCTTTTGAAGCGAAAGAGGTAACAAAGTAAGAGTATGTCTTTTATAAGATTTATACTCTTTAGCTATTTTTTACACGACTACGTCGAAGCAATAATGAGTGTTGATTTCAGCACCTATATACATGTAATATCAGACAAAACAATGGATTACCACTTGTTAAATCGTAAAGTTATTATATTTAGTGTAAGTCCCGATAAGGTTGTTAGGCTTCAAGCAGGATGCAAAACCCGCCCGCCCGCACGCCGCCAAAGTTAGTGTTATTGGGGTGCGAACGTACGTGGGAACTCCGCCGAAGCCTCTGCTCTTGCCGAACCCTGTTTGACACGTGTTTCGCCTCTAAACGAGGCATCGTCAGGAGCTGTTGACTCGCCGAACGCTAGAACGAGATTGTCAATCAGCAGTGCCTTGCCTAGGTGGAGCAAGATGAGAGCCCGGACGCAAACCGGGCCACTGTGTCTATGGAAGGGTGACCTTGCTCATCAAAGTCATCCCCCAGACGTGTGGGCCGTGCAAGCCGATGTAGAGCCCACCGCCTGTCACGATATCTCGCAGCCGAGCCTGGCTTCTACAACGCTCGGCAGGGAGAGATCTCCACTTATGATCGCTGAAAGCATGTGCCGCTGTGGGCCCCATGCGTTTGTGCCGCAAAAACTAAACCAAGACTAAATCCACCTGGCTCATCTAAACCATTCTCTCCCAACAGGGTCTCTTCTCCCGTATGACATTCCGCGAGCCAGTCTGGGTGGGAGGTGCTGGCAACACCACCGGTCTCCAGAGCAAGCTGGGTCTGTCTGACGGTCTATTAGGCTGCGTGGACTTCCTGAGGATAAACGGAGATACTTACCAGCTGGTGAAGGATGCTGTGGCTACTATGGATATTGGTAAGTGAAAACTGGTTTCAACTGAATCGATAATTCGTAATTCAGAAAGAACACTGAGAATAATAAATGATTTTGTTGTTTTATTTTTGTATGCAGAATAGGAAAGCATATATAAAGCGATAATAATAATAATAGATATTTAATTCGTAGAAAAGAAGAATTTCGTTTGTTCCACCGGACCTCAAACCTTCATAAGAATGTGTTTATAGTTTACTAATTACCTAAAAAAATATTTCTTCAAAATATATGCCACTATTTCTTTTAAACCCTTTACCAGACCTCGAAGATTGTTTCATATAGTTAACCTTTGAAATAAAAATAATCAATGAAATCTTATAAATCAGTAATCATCGTTTCTATATAAGTAGATGCACTAATTATGGTCTTTTTTTTTATACAGACCAAGCAAACGTTTGACCACAATCACACCTGATGGAAAGTGACGATGTAGTCTAAGGTGGAGCTCGCTTGCTTAGTAAATACCTATTCACTTTACTTTGGAACACACCCAAATTGTACCTTTCTTTTTAAATGGTGGGTTCTGCAAATAGAGTACAAGAAAGACTCCACGAAGATCAAACACTTGTATCGTGGGTGCCGGAAACATTTACAATGCAATACAATAAATACAGTATACAGAGAAACTTATAAAGATACACACAATGGGCGGTCATAAGACCACGAAATAGAGATATAACCGCGAGTTATAAGAGATTGCTTTTAGCGATACTGTTAAGAGCAATCTCTTCCAGATACTACACAAGATCGCACACATAACCAGAAGCACAAATATGTCGTAATATTCTAAGAATGCAGTCGGTAATCGAACCCAGGAACTATGGACTATAAAGTAAAGACTTTCCCACTACGCAAGGGTCCTACGAATTCGTTCACTTAATTCACGATAGTTTCCGACCTATTTGAAACTAGAGAAGGTTGTTATTATAGTTCTAGTTTAGTTACTCCACCGCTCTGAATGCTAACAAGGTGAACAATATACGTAGGTATCTAACTCTATTATTAAAGGTATTAAACTATTAACTCGATATAATCAAAGTTGGAGAGGTTTGGAGTACCGCAGTTTATTATATAAACATAGGTACTAACGCAATTACTTAGGTAGTTTATTCGAGATTTGAATTAAGTGATAAGAATAAATACTTTACATTTCTTTGTAAGGTTTATAGCGTAGTTCTTTGCCGCGCAGGATTTTGAACTTGGTATATAAGGTCATAACGTCCATAAGTCAAAAAGCAGCTATGCTGAAGTGGGCTTGGGCAGGACATATCTGCAGAATGCTGGATGAACTTTGGACCAAGTCAACAATAGTGTGGGTCACACAGAACCGAACTCGGCGTCGCGGCAGACCCAGGAGGAGATGGCCTTGACTCTTACCTTGAAGATTGGTCATCCTTAGCACAAGATCGCTATAAGTGGCGAGAGGGTAGGGAGGCCTTTGCCCTGCAGTGGGACACTGAAGGCTAATAATAATAATTAAAATTATATATAAGTTCATAACTCTGGGTAGCACTGAACTTTAAAGGACAAGCGTGACGCTTACCATCAGGCGAGCTACTTGCTAGTCTAGTCACTCAATAACAAAAAAAATCGATATAATTTGAAAGTTCTTCTCCAAGGGATATTCAACAACAGATGTAACTACATTTATCGACAACATATTTGAAGCTTGAGAGAAATCGTAAGATACTATTGGATTCTTTTGCGGAACGTATTACGTACCGGATCTTTATTTTCCTTTACCTCGTTTTTATACTTGCCAAGACTTTATCATTCTCTTTTCCACCTGTTTCATAAGTACCGGATCTTCAACACCCTCTGTACCTCCTTTTTCGAATTTCCACCGCTTTTTTTTTTCCGTCTTTTCATAAGTGCACAATTTCCACAACTCTCCATATTATCTTTTTCATACGAATCTAATACTCACCACTCTCTCATTTACATACGTGCTAGATCTTTCCCACTCTCTTCGCGATGCTGATTATCTAGATACTAATGCATACTTCAAAGCAAAGAAAACTTGAAACCAATTTGTCAAAGGAAAGATCATCTCCGAATACATCTCGAGTTTACTTTAGATATTAAACTGGAATTGGGACACAATCAACTCTTTGATATTTCTCGTTAATGTCTCACTGTAATGACTCCTTTGAACATTTGTATGGAATTTATTTGATTCCAATTCGAGACTTTGTAATATCAAAGTTTTGTCTGACTTAAATGGAACCTACTTATATAATACTTTATTTGACACTAGTTGTGACTTGTGCCTCGCAGAAAAAACACCCGATTTTTTACTTCAGCGTTTATGTTTATTTTTAAATCCGTTCAGTCGTTACAGACATCTCGTTTCTTCTCACACGGGGTATTATTTTGCCCCCCACTTACGTGTATAGGTGGCCCTTTAATATTTGTATTTATATCATTTTAATTGCCATTTCTAGCTTTAGGCCACATCTTTACATACTCTCTGAGAATTCAAAGTTGTCTATACTACCCTAATCAACTTACAGATCTCGTTTTACTCAATCAATTAGAGGATTGCATGCTGTCCGTCTGTTTATCTGAGCTTCGAATAATCAGCCCTGTAACGAAAGATCAATTGACTGTCTCTCTAATTTAGGCCTTTATTTCTTTAGTTCGTTTTTCTAATCTAAGTCGATTCCTGAAGCTCGTTTATTTTTCTTTGACGTAGGGTATTTCTAACCCCTCGTTTGAGAACCTAGTTACACTAATTACAAGAGGGTTCGTCAAGGGCAGGCCTAAGCTGACTCGGGGTAGATGTCACGCACTAGTCCAAGGTTCGAAGGGTACGCCAGACGTTTTTATTGATCCTACAAAACAGTTGTAGACGATTGAACTAGTTACAGTCGTGGAATTATTGCAATATAAACGCTTAACGCTTTCCCACTCACAGCCACAAACTAAGTTCGATCTCTTGCTCCGTGAGTGCTGGAAACATTCACATCACACACACGATCACACCTATGACCAGAAACACATATTCTCTCGCGGAGAAAACTTGTGTTGTTTCCCCGGTAGTCGAACCCGGTTTTCCTCTGTGGGTTACCGTTGAAAGAACTTTGTAAGTAAAGAACAAACCGGTATAAAAAAAATCTGTTGGAAAATAATAGTTTGGTAGGCCACCACCACCAAAGTCACTGTTTTAGACCTATTTTGTCCCGGGATCTATCTCAAAAACGGCTACACATTTGAAGCTGAAACTTGCGTATAATATACATTATATTTTCTAACATTCATCATAAAGAAAGAAAGAAACAAAGTACATTTATAGTAGCGATAAGACCGCCTGTTGTTACACTTATTTTCTAGGTTACTATACCTGGTCGTGTATTGTTAAGGTTACTTACAAATTCTAAATACAACTTCTTACCATTTAAATAAGACCTAATTTCAAACAGCGTGAAAGGTTAGCGCATGACACTTTATTAGCACCTTTTCCGCGCTCCAACCAAAGATAATTGGAAAATTAACCACCGCACTTAAACGGACATGGAAATCTAATTTAGTAGACATTATTCAGTGGGAAAGGAAATAAAAATGGAGAACTTGCGAGGGGAGAGAAACAGCGGAAGAAAATAATCAGTCGAAGGTTTTTATTATGGTGAATTGAAATAATGGTCAATATGCAATAATATTGACATATTATGTCAATACGTCCATAAAAAAATAATATGAATAAGATTCAAATATAGATCAAGTATATATTTTTTAAATATTTACAACCAAGGAGTGGAATCTCATTGCCCTCGTCTTTGTTCCCCGAATGGTATAATCTGGTAGTCTTTAAATAATCAAGAGTAGGTATAGCATAGGCAAGCGTTTGACCACTATCTCACCTAATGGAAATTAACGATGCGGCTGAAGATGGGACATGCTTGCCTAAAAGGTACCTATGTATCTTTTAGGTAAGCATGCTACATCTTTGGTCGCATCATCGCTTTCAGGTGAGATTGTGGTCAAATGCTTGCCTATCAAACATATATAGTTTTTATTAATATGGATTTAATCAATATTAAAAGTTTATTGAAATCAATAATTATACATCTAGAATATTCTAGTTTAAAGTCAAAAACATAGGAATGGACACATTGCAACATTTGACCACTATCTCACCTAATGGTAAGTGATAATGCGATCGACGATGGAGCATGTTTGCCTAGAATATACCTGTTCACTCGTGTCTTAAAGACTCCCGCATTTTACATATCAGGAAACACAGATTTAGGCAAAGAACTCGAACAGTATCATTTGGGAGTCAAGTCTAGAGTGAATCTTCTAGGTAAATCTACATCTTTGACCGCATCATCACTATCCAACAAGTGAGATAGCAGCCAAATGCTTACTTATCATAAAAAAACATCATAGTAAATAGTCAATTTCATACTAAACTGTATGTCCAAGGTTCGATCGTAGAAATTTCTCGCATCCCAATACAAACACGACCTCGATTCTGTTTGCCCTGTCAAATGGATCGGGCAAATCCAATCGAGGACTAACTGGAATAGAGATGGGGCAAATCCATTATGTCTATCATTATGCCAAACCGTGTTTTGTGAATAGTTTTTAGATTTAAACGATCAAATTATTCTGCACGGGGATTTTTTTTATAATTTTGGGTCCACATTTTTGAACATTTAGCTAGCGTCAAGTACTTACCTAAAAAAATATTTAAAGTACTATTAAATATGGAAGTTCAAGTCACAAGTCAAAGTCAAGTAAAAGAGTCAAGGTCCAGTCATAGTCAAGTCATGCATGCCTTAATAAAGTGGTAGAAACTTTACCAGAACTTCTATTGGAGTTTTGGAGAGAAAGCGAAATTCATGTTTTTCGACTTTCTTTGATTTGCCTACACTCTTGCACGTTCACTAGGTATTAACGGTTAATAAGCCACCATTATTCTACACTCGCAGAATCATAAATTTCGGAAAATAACACAAGGAATCTTGCAACTGAAGCAGATATCTTCAACCGATTGAGCTGAAATTTTTTTAGTTTGGATGGCAATGAATGGTTAGCTGTGTGACGTCATTCCAAATCCAACATGGCGGAACACACAAAATTACTGACAAGTAATTTTTAATGCACTCCTACAATATGGGTATCAACTGAAAGGGCTTGCTGAGAATAACTCGAAAAATAAAGTGACGTCCCTTTAAATCCTATATGGCGGACTTCTAAAAGCTTGTCCTTAAAAAGTTTTTAACAAAAAACTCTTTTTTATCTAATCTCGCTAATCATGTCACCCGCTATCTCAATCTCTCGTGACCATGGCTGATGCAGCTCTGCCGAAACGTCGAGCTTATTCAAAATAATGTAATTCATGTTTAAGTGCAGGGTAATTTGATAAACATCAGAAACCTCTTGAGATATCATTCCGACCATTGGGAGGTCCCAATGGTACGGCTATTGCAAATTTACTCTTCTGAGTTTTCTAATACATTTAAATGTATATTATTTATAGTCTCTGTTAACTCTAAGGGACTTGATATATAAAGCACTCGAGGCGCGCGTATAGGGCGTGTACTGCCGTCTTAATGAAAAATTACGTAACTTACATTATTGACAAAATTGAGTTATATAGGCCTACATACATCTAAATATCTATACTATTATTATAATAATAGTATAGATATTTATAATATAATTATAATTATTATTAGTACCTGGATGACCTGGATTTTCTTTTGGTAAATGACGTTTTCTAAAAATGAAACCTAGCTCGATTTATTGCCCCCTAAACCCACTGCATACTAAATTTCATGATAATCATTGGAGCCGTTTCCGAGATTCAGATTATATATATACAAGTACCTATAGCTCGTTTAAAGGTATTAGATTATTGTTGTTACACTGGGCAGCTTATTAAGCTAATGCGTTACTATTTTATATAAAATAATATATAAATTGTTAAAAAAAATAGCCGCAAAACAGTCGCTGAGGCCGAAATCGGCCAGGAAGCATCATCATTTTATATAAGTTTTGTCTTGTAGCAGATACGTCTAAATTAATAGTTAGTTTTAGTAGGTTGCGATTGAATATTTTAAAATAAAAAACTATAGTAGATGTGTCACTTTTTCCTGATTCCGATGATGTACAAATTTTGACAAAGTAGCAGTTACGCCATTTTCCCTTATGGCGACAGTATAAAAAAGTGTCAGCTGAAGTTTGCGTGCATATTATATAATAACAATAATATTTTTTATTCTTCAAAAAATCTTAGATATTACACTTATTCTAGGACACTTAGGAATTGGTTCACGACGTCAGCAACAGTAATTATTACAGTGACCACTGTATCTCACACTAGGCAATCCTGTGTTGTGAGGTTCAGGTTCTTCCCACTAGAATTACTTAACGTAAGCAAGAACATAAGAAATGAATTAATTTAATATAATAGTGGGTAGTTAGGATTTTATTTTCAATTATCTATAAATAGAGTGTACTTAGTTAATGGGCAGTGAAATAATAAATAGTTTACATAATACATTTCATGACACCGTGTTATATTTTATCGTGTTTAAATGAATCTACTAAAAATAAAAATTGTGTGAAAACTTGCTGGTGTGGCAAGAATTTGTTTTTCCGGTCACCTGCCTGACGTCGTCCTTGGGAATGCTTTAGTGATTCACTGGAGTCTCGTGTGTTGTATAGTGTTGATTAAGGGCAGCACATGCACGTGTGGTTATTTTACTTAGCAGAATCACAAGCCCGTCGTAGGATTCGAAACCGTGGCCACTCGACTGCAATTATACATATTATTATGTAACAATAAATTGTTCATGCAAGATTACCTAATAAACTCACTGAACTGACTTCGAACCTTTCGAAAACAAGCTACACCTAAAGCCTATTGAAAATTCAAATCGTACATTGTTTGTCCTCTCTCAATGATCAAAAAGAGCTTCCCTTTCAAGTCGGGGTTCCGTGCAATCAATCAAATTAGGATTATGCTACATTTTGTGGAAAACTCATTTCATTTACGGATTTTAGCTAAATGGCTGTGGATTGGCCAAAGTGAGGTTAGAATCATCACACTTGTATAAAAAATCTGAAAGTTAGCGTGTAAGTATGTTTGTTTTTTTCTCTACGCTGTAACGGCTATAACGATTTGGATGAAATTTGGGTACTTTTTAACTCGATAACGGCGGCAGAAACCGCGGGGCACGGCAAGAAATGACGTTGTTGATTTTGTATAATTTTCCAAAACCTGCGATTCTTCGAGTATTAATGTGTAATAATGGTGGATTATTAACCTTTAATACTAAGTAAACCTGCATAAGTGTAGGCAAATCATACAAAGTTGAAAAACGTGATTTTTGCTCTCGCTCCAAAACTCCAATAGAAGTCCTAGTAAAGTTTTAACTACTTTTACCTTGACTCTTTTAGTTGACTTTGACTAGGACATTTGATATGAAATACACTTGAAATATGTTATTACTTGACACTGGCTTAATGCACAAGATTGCGAGGCCAAAATTATATACAAGGTTACTTTGAATTAGTGCTCCATACTTTACAGGGGAGTCGGGTATCGACAATGCAACACAAAAAAAATTTAAAAAATAACTTTTTTTTAAAATTTTTTTTTTGATAAGTTTGTAAAGTGCCCACCTACGATTACAACCAATTATCCAACTCGTAAACTCAAAAATAAAAAAAAATACAACTAAAACAACTGTTATTGTTCGCATGCACCAATATGTTAACGCAGGTGACGCTGCGCGGCACAACTATCATCAATGCGTTAATTAACAAAATTGCGCTCTTTGTCGGAATCGAACCCGGTACCCGCGGCGTAGAAACAATGGACACGCTAACTGTTTTAGTTGTATTGTTTTATTTTTGAGTTTACGTGTTAGATAATTAGTTTTAATTGTAGCTCGGCACTTTACAAACTTTAAAAAAAAAGAAATGTTTTTTTTTATGTTGCATTGTCGATACCCTACCCCATGTGGAGTATGGAGCGCTAATTCAAAGTAACCTTGTATAATATGTTTAGATAACAAACTCGAAAATTCGTAACATTTGATGGGTTCAGTCGGTATCGCCGTTTACCCCAAACGTATTACCTTAACGGGAAAATTGTAATAAGGTTGCCAATTCGAGATGCTCTCGATCGGGGCAATAAACGAAGATACAGAATTTTCTACGTGTTTTGCATAATGGTGCTAAGTCGCTTTGTGTAAGTTTAACTTACAAATGTCATTCGGCCTTTTGTACTTGATACCCTTTTTTGTATACGTGATTCAACTTTACCGATAAATTGAAGAAAAGAAATTGATACCATTTTACTTTTTTTTATATTGAATTGATAGTTTTTTAGACTTACTAAGTTCTTAAGCTGCTTTCAAAACATTCTTGTAAAATTTACTTTTCTTTTTAAGACTAAATAAGTAGGTACTTAACGGTAAACTAAGTACTTAGGCTGCTTTAAAAAGATTCTTGCAAAATATACTTTTCTTTTTGAGACTAAATAAGTACGTAACGGTAAAGTATGTATCATAATCATAATCATTTATTTGCTTAAAATGACGGTTAGTAAGATGGAAATGGTTAGTATAGTACCAAATACATTTTGCCGAGTCACGGCGTGTAAATTTTAAACATTTCAATACTATTAAATTATACAATATCAAATTAATTACAAAATTAAATTCCATTAAACAATGTCACAATAAATTCTATGTCAATTTATATTAAACATTATAGATTCAATGCCATATAATAAATAGTCTTTACAATGTCAAGCAGTTAAATTAATATTATTTAGATTTCAAGAATTCAGTTATCGAATAGTAACACTTTTCTAATAATAATGTTTTTAGTTAAACCATAAACATAACTTAAACGCTTTCACACTCACAGCCACACACTAAGCTCTATGACTTTTGTCGTGGGTGCCGGTAACATTCACATCACACACAATCACAACCAGAACCAGAAACACAAGTTTTCCTTGAGGAGAAAACTTGTGTTCCCACTGGGAATCGAACCCGATACCCTTGCTTAGAGGGCGAACGCTCACCCCTCTAACCCAACGGTCAGTTCTGAAATTATAGTAATAAGATTTATAGTAATAAGGAACGTATCTAACTTAAAACTTTGGGTGTCTAGACTAGGTCTAGTCTATACACCCAAAGTTTTAAGTTAATATAAGACATAGTAAGTTTTGTATAGCCTGTGAAACTAATATATTCTTAATACTTGTCTCTTTAGAATTCAATTTACCCTAGAAATGTTCAAAGTATTACTTGTATTTATGTTTAAAAATTATAAATTACATGCAAATCCGTTAAGCCGGTTCCAACCTGAAGAGGGAATATATACACGCATATACATAACGTTCGCATTTATTATATTATTAGTTGTTATATTCAAGATTAACTTTTTTTTCCACCCTAAGGACAAATTGCAGAATCTTTTTCTTATATGTTTTTATCGTAGTAGATACATTATGTTATTATTTTATGTATGTAGTTAGTTTAGTGTATGTTTGTAATTGTATTATTAATAATAATAATATTGTAAGTCCGAAATGGAGGAACTGTTGGTACAAAAGCATTATTGTAACATATACTATTGACTGGTTAAATATTCTATATTCCTAAATGTTTATACTGAACTAGCCGTGTCCCGCGGCTTCGCCCCCTATTATCAAATTAAAAAGTAGCCTATGTGTTAATCCTAGGTATAATCGATGTACCTACATTCCAAATTTCATCCAAATCCGTTCAGCCGTTAAAGCGTGAAGAGGGAACAAACATACTTACACACTTACACATAAACTTTCGGATTTATAATATTAGTAGGATTATAAATATTACTAAATCTTCCACTAAACCACCTATCCCACACAAACACATACATTTCCTCAGTAACGTTCCATTTATGCAAATAAAAAAAATGTTATTCTGTTCACAAATAGCTAAACCCTATTTCTCAAATCGTACTTTGAACACGGAAGAAATATCTGGTCTCATATAGTCAGCTCTCTTGGACCAATTCGATTTGCCTCAGATACAACGCGTCAAAAATTCCCTTTATCTAGGCATATTTTATTGTCTCAACCCGGCAGAATATGCCAATAGGAAGTGATATGCCTTTTTCCCCTGTTTTTCGTCTAGGGATGTATTCACGGCGTCCTCGGTTTGTCTTTTGATAGTCGTTTTACCATCGGGACTGTTGTGAATGGTTATATCTCTACGGACATGACGTTATGCTTTGAAAAGCGATGTCTATGTTTCAGCTAGTTTCGTTGTTCTGTTATTGCGGGGGTAATAATACTTTATTTATTTCAAATCGAATTAAAATCGTTTATTCATGGGCCCTGAAGAGACACTCATGAAAGTTAATGACTCTACTGCCAGATTCGCACAATAACAGCCATCTCGATAAGAACATGGCAAGAAACTCGGCGGCGCATTTTATTTCATTTTTTTTAAATCATTCTTAAACCTGCCTTGAGAACCTGCGTATTCCTGCGCTTCGATCACATCGTCACTTACCATCAGGTGAGATAGTGGTCAAAAACTAGCCTGTCACAAAAAAAAAACAATAATAAATAAAAAAAAAAAAACACTAATACATAATTATATTAACCTAGGTGTATCTATATTATGTAGTCGCTAGAAAGCGCTTGTGCAGTTTGCCTCCATGCATTTGCCTTGTCATTAATGTAGTCAATTGTTTTGTAATATGCTTTCTTTATTCATACCCGTTTTAGTATTGATTTGAACTTTTGTAAGTCAGTTACAATTTTAGAAATTCTATTTTAAAATCTAACCCCATTTGCCATAAAAGATTTATTCGTTTTGCTTAATCTAAATGCGCGCACTGTAATTTTATGCTTATATCTAGTATTAAGATTGTGTGCGTCGCTTCTTAATTTATATTTCTCGTTGCCAAGCATGGCGTCTGCCACGCTCGGCAGGGAGAGATCTCGGCCTATGATTGTTGAAAGTGTTTATCGCTGTGGGAGCCATGCGACGGCGCCCCACATAATTCGTGGCAGGCCGGGTCGGCTCCCGTCTCGCAATTTGGTGCATCCGTGTTCAGAAGCCAGAAATGGCAACTAAAATACATACAACAAGTCAAAGACTATAAACCCACAAGTAATCGGGGAGCAAAATATTTTTTTATATTTTTATCTACCCTTGTGGAGTATCGTTGAAAAGAACTCTGCAAGATGATTACGAGACCGGTTTAAAAAACTATGCTGTATAATTAAACGCAAGCAAAGCTTAAAAAAACCGACTTCACCGCTTTATCTTCAGAACTTTGATCAGATTAGATGTACTAAACACGCATTATTGAAGATATTTCAAGAACTACTGATCTAATCTTGATCAATAGTGATAAATTTAGAAAGGAAAAATCTTGATCAAATTTAAATGGGACCAATTGCAAAGCAACATCTTTCAAACAAAAAACAATTTCAAAATTACGTCACTGAGGCACACATAAAAAAAACCGTTGACCTGAGTACCTATACTCTTTTTTTGTGAAGTCGGTAAAAAAGTATTTGGGTATAAGCAGTTAACCTCTAAAGTTTTTCCTTATGAGGCAAAATGTAGGCGCGAGATCTCAGTTCAGCGCGAACGACTAGTATATATTAAGACATGTTATAATCCGCAATAAAATTATTTTTGACATGATCAGTTGGTTGCCCGTGGTCATACCACGTTCAACTTTGCGATAAATACACTGCAAACCCTTCTATAAAGTTAAGTGACTAAAAGCCAGAATATTCACTTTTTCATCGCTGATCTCTAGTTTATTGGCAGCCCTCTCGGTCCCACATCATTTTACGATAAGTTGCTAACCTTCCGTTTCTTATATAACATGGAATATGGTTCCAGGTCATAAAGATCTTGAATGTTTTTTTTTAAATTGTTGATGATCTAAATATGTACCGATAATATTGAATTGCTATTTTAATTGCTCATTGGCTTAGTTGGGTGGCGTTCGCCTTCAAAGCAGGGGTATCGGGTTAGATTGCCGACTGAACTGTTTTCTCCCTAAGGAAAATGTGTATTTCTGGTTCTGGTTGTGATTGTATGTGTGATGTGAATGTTTCCGGCACCCACGTCACAAGTCGTCGAACTTAGTGTGGGGATGTGAGTGTGAAAGCGTTTATGTTTATGTTTTTATACAAAAATATTCACGTACTTTCGCCTTTCTAATATTAATCTGATAAAAAGAAAAAAGAGAGGTTAAAGATAGCTCATGATGATGTAAGTTTCTTACTTCTTCACGCTCAAACGGCTGGACCAATTCTAATGAAATTTACCCTGGATTAACTTAACATAGGCTGCTTTTTATCCCAAAATTCCCGCGGGTCCTAGACTTACGCGGTTAAAACCGCAGGGCGCAGCTAGTTAACTTAAATATTGGACTAAATTAATGCTTGAGCACTAGAGTTACCTATAGGCTCGATGTCTTGCAGGTAACTTGGTTCTTTGCTGTATATAATTTTAGTTTAGTTTAAGGAAATATAGGCAATTGGCCCGTAGGTAGTAAAAGATTAATAAAATAAATATAACATTAATTCGACAGTTGATAAAAAAAAATCAACAGCATTTTCTATTTTGCCATATAATCTAACTGAAGTTCAAGTAAAACTTTTTGCACACCTTTGATGAAACAAAGCGACGGCTCACAAACGTAATCCCTACACATTCATAGACTCAATTCCCAATGTGGTTTGGGCCACACAAAGTTTCACCAAAACATCAGAGTATTCTGATCATGTCAACGCGGCTTTAGAGCCACGTGTCAAAGCTTAAATGTCAGTGTCAAGGCTAATCCATTTTGTGAGCAAATATTTTCGTTTTTCCACTCCGATACATACGAAAACAAAATTACAAATTCTCCGGCTCGTGTACACAGATTTCATCATTGTCTGTTTACGAGATTCTCGTGAATTCCAGATTCCTTTGTTTCACTGCTTGTTAGGGGTTGGAACGGAAGGACAGAGGGCCAAGTTAGACAATTAGAGCGTGTTTTCTGGTCCAGCATATATCAATGTATGAATTGAAACATATAATAATCCCTACAGGCATAGAGTTTCATGCCATAGTGCTCCAACGTTTTGACCCTTGAAGCGGGGCTTGGATAGCTCAGCTATCCAAGCCCCGCTTCAAGGGTCAAAACTATCCTCTCCTTATTATTGACGTATTACAGGATGTGTGATGCCATCTACCGGATTATGATTGACTAGGAATAACTATGACTAATGCTTTTTAGAGTACTTTCGCAAGTACAAAACATAAAAAAACATTCACTCTTACATCCCACACTTAGTTCGATGAATTGCGTCTTGGGTGCCTGAAACATCCACAATCACAACCAGAACCTGAAACAAATTTTCCTTGGAGAGAAAACTTGAGTTTCCGCCGGGAATCGAACCCGATACCCTTGCTCAGAAGGTGAACGCACACCCAACAAAGTGAATGGGCATCGGGTAGCTCAAACAACTTTTAAGCCATATAGTTCATGTTTAAAAGCAAAAAGTGATTGTCACACACGCAATTTTACTCAAACGTCAATTTCCACGAATCATACTTACACGACCAATATAATTATTTTCATTATAACTTCGACAGACATCTTTCGTCGAGAAACTTTTCCATCTGGCCCCTGAACAAAGTCCTAACTACATCCTCGCTTATTTGTTTCCACCAAGCACCTATATCATTATTTGCCATCGTCCCCCCGGTTATTAGTTGTGGAACGTGTGGTGAATACCGCCATAGCTTTTGCAGCAGGTCTTGAATTTGAATCCTGAGAAATAGGCACTTCGTGTTCTGTGACGAAATGGGTCTTGTAGTCTGTAACAAATTTTTGTTCAATGGGTTTTCAAGTCTTTGTTAAATTTAGATTTACATATTTGCCTATACCATTATTATAATGCTTAATTACAAATTTAAATGACATATTATTTATCACACTAATATTATAAATGTGAAAGTTTGTGAGTGTGTTTGTATGTTTGCTACTTCTTCACGCTCAAACGGACCAATTTTGATGGAATTTGGTATGGAAGTAACTGACACCCTGGATTAAAACATAAGCTACTTTTTAACCCGGAATTCCCGCGCGTAAGGGACTTACGCGGGTAAAACTGCGGTCGCGGCTTGTTGTAAAAAGAAATAAATAGATATATATTTCATCACTAGCCATATCCCACAGCTTCTCCCGCTATTATGAAGTAAAAAAAAAAAGACGTGTGGCACTCGGGGACTGCCGCGGTAAAGCTATTGCATAACATTTTTATCAACTTATGCAATTATAATTATTTATTTATTTTATTTATGCAGTATTTTTTTTCCTGCGACCTAGAGACGAGTTGCTGAACTAAAGAGACAAGCGTGATATTTAATTTTCAAAAAAGTCATTAAAAGTTCTGCTATTCATCGATAGATGGCAAAACTAAAAAGTATCACCGCTGTGCCGGTCGGAGTGGGGGGTGTTAGGTTATTTTCGTTACGGATTCGGTCTCCACGCTCAAGGCCCGCGATATAAGCTATACAGTAGCTTAAAAATATGTATAAGCTATGTACATTCAAAATTTCATCTAAATCCGTTCAGCCGTTAAAGCGTGAAGAAGGAACAAACATACTTACACACTTGCACACTAACACAAACTTTCGGATTTATAATATTAAATAGAATAATTTTGAGCTGGAACTCACACCACATATAACAATATCATCTAAATATACGAGCACCACACACAAACTTATCTCATTTGCTAGCTCAACGGCTTATAACGAACTACACGGGCATAATTGAAGTCGAAAACTCTCGTCTATCCAGCTCATCGGCATAATAAAGCCGGAATATATTAATTCAGACAAAATTATGTTAAACTTTGACTTGGCGGAAACTTCATCCGATGTCCGACGTAGATAGTTTATATTCTACTATGGCAATATATTTCACCTGCTGATATTAAATAGTATAATACAGTTTTAGGTCACAATCTATCTAAATATATATAACTCAAAGGTGACTGACTGACTGACTGACATAGTGATCTATCAACGCACAGCCCAAACCACTGGACGGATCGGGCTGAAATTTGGCATGCAGGTAGATGTTATGTTCTACCCCCAAGGGGAAAAAATAGGGGATGAAATTTTTTAATTTATCTGTTAGAACTGCCAGTTTGCTTAATTGTGTGACCATTCGCCTACTAATCGGAAATCATGAAATGAAATGAAATTGATTTATTTTATTTCTCAGATTAGGGTGTATTAAAATAGAGTAGTCTTACTAATATTATAAATCCGAAAGTTTGTGTGTAAGTGTTTAAACGTGTAAGTGTGTAAGTATATTTGTTCCCTTTTTACGCTTTGATTTCTGGACGGATTTGGATGAAATTTCGAATACATAGATTATACCTAGGATTAACACATAGGTTGCTTTTAAACTTGATAAAAGCGGGCGAAGCCGCAAGGCACGGCTAGTTATAGATAAATTACAAGTTTTAAAAATCTTAGTAAAAAAAATCCACATAATATACTGCTTTCGGTGTTAAAATATTTTTGATTGGCAGATTCAATGAAATTATGTCTTACATATTAATAAAGCAATTCACTAGGGTTATTTAATAAAATATTCGATGTCATAATTAAAGAAAAAAAAAGTCAGCTATAAATTGAGTAATTAATCCTATCCTACTAATATTATAAATGTGAAAGTTTGTGTGTGTGAATATTTGTTACCACGTATCTCCGTAACGAATCAATCAAATCAAATCTATATAGAATAAACCGATTTTGTCAATATTTAGAATGTAGATAGTTTAGTTTCCGGAATAACACCTACTACTTGTTTACTTAATTAACGTGGGTAAGCCGCGGGACACGGCTACTTAAAAATAAAATAAATAATGGTAATATATGAATGAGCAATGTCACCATTAGTGACAACACATTATCTCTACCGTTGTTAATTCATAAAACATGAGGAAAGTCATTCTGGTCATTATTGTTATATTCCAAGTGCTAGCACTATCTTAATGGATAATGGCCTCGATTCTGATGTACACTCACTAAATTAAATTTAAACTATCCCTGTCTCTTACAAAATAGAAACACAAGACAGAGATAGCAATATACATTTTAGTGCTGTCAAGCTTATCAATTAAAATATGAACAGCAGAAGCAGAAAGGCGCGTGTTTTTAGTTAACGCCAATTATATACTCGATTAAGCTTGCAGAGACATTTAAGTTCTGACTAACTTGACAGCACTAAAATGTATACTATCTCTGTCTTGTGTTCCTATTTTGTAAAAGTAAGGAATAGATTAAATTTAATTTAGTGTGTGACATCAGAATCGAGGCCAATATCTCCTGTACCTATTTTGTCCTATTATGTGACTATAGCTTCGAGTAGTCACTTTGCTTTATTAAGGAACGACCTAGTAATATTCTAGGTACGCCATTACTTTGCCTAAGCTAATGGTTTTCCAGCAATTCATTTTATATGACAAGGCTTCCTTTTGCTGTTAGAACTCTGCATGTTTATTCATTTTTTACCGACTTCCCAAAAAAGAAGGAGGTACTCAAGTCGACTTTATTTTACATTACTACATTGACGATGTTCTCGTTTTTAACCGACTTCAAAAGTTACCCCATAACTTCTTTCTTTGTGTGCCGCTGTTGATGATTATTCTTTTATTTGAAAGCTGGTGCTTTCTTTGTAGTCCCATTTAAATTTGATCAAGATCTGATCACTAGTTTTTGAGTTATTGTCAATAATGCGTGTTTAATACGTTGAATCTGATCAAGGTTCCGAAGATAAAGCGGTGTAGTCGGTTTTTTTAAACTTTGCTTCCGTTTAATTATTCATTTTAAAAAAAACAAACGCTTTCACACTCACAGCCCCACACTAAGTTCAATGACTTTTGAAATTGTTCGGTTACTTTGAGACTTTTAATAAAGCTGTTGATAGACCAACCATTGAAAAAAACAATAGGCTTTTTAAACTCCCAACAGTAAGTTCGATGACTTTGTGGGTGCCGGCAACATTCACACACACAATCTCAACCGGACCCAAAATAAAAAAAATCTTTTGGGAGAAACTTGTGTTTCCGCCGGAAAACGAACCCGACACCCCTGTTTTAACGGCGAACGCGTACCTAACTAAGACAAAGGGCAGTTCAAAGTTTTGATTCGTAAATACGAATAATTTTAACGCAAGCAAAGCTTAAACAAACCGACTTCGACCCTTGTTTTTCGGAACGCTTGACCAGATTAAATGAATTAAATAGGCATTATTGATGATAACTCAAAAACATCTTGATCAAATTTAAATAGAACCACATGGAAAGCACCAGATCCTACTAATATTATAAATGCGAAAGTTTGTGTGTATGTGAATGTTTGTTACCACGTATCTCCGTAGCTACTTAACCGATTTTAATGAAATTTGGAATTTAGGTAGCTTATACTCTGGATTAGGACATAGGCTACTTTAATCATCAACATCATCATCAGCGGTCGAAGCCGTGGGGCTCAACTAGTTTCAAATAAAAAAATAATCATCAAAATAAGTTTTTAGATAAAATAAACAAAAAAAAAAATTTCTAATATAGAACCTCCTCCTTTTTTTGAAGTCGGTTGAAAAGTGCGAGTTTACAGCTACTGCTGCATAAAAATAAACATTAAAGTTCAGCTAAACAAGATCTTTAACAAAATAAATTGAAACTAAAGCACTTGATACATGATCCTATTTATTTAAAAAGAAGGACTTCTTTACCAGATCGGATCGTTTCATCGAAGACCGATCTAAACGTACGTACAACTTAAAAGATTAAGTATTCCCGTGATAAATGGGTTTTCTTTCCTCCTGCAACGAGAAAACTTTCCTCTACTTATGTAAGTAATGTCTTAAGGTAGATCACTCAGGAACACGGAATTACGAGCTCTTTAAGTTAACTAAGTAGGGAACTAAGTCAGTGATGCTTGGATCAAACGATGCTAGATTGATAAGTTTTTAATTCTCTTCTCATCTAATATTGCTTTGCCCTACCAGGGTCTATAGAGAACTGTAACTAATTGATTTTAACTTATTTTTTACTTTATACGTGCAATAAAATACTGAATGCTTTTAATTCTTAAAGACAATTCAGTTGGATCGAATACCTAAATAAATTTAGAGAGTATTTTTAGTCTACTTAGCATATTGCTATTTTATGCTGGATAAGCATGCATTTGACCACTATCTCACCAGATGGAAGTGACGATGCAGCCGAAGAAGGGACATGCTGGCCTAGAAGGTACTTATTCACTCTAGATTAGAAGACACCCAGGTTGTACCGTTCGGAGAACAAAGATGCAGGCACTGAGTTCCACTACTTCGCTGTACGGATGTTTTTTTTTAAATGAAATATAGGTAAGCTTTCTCACCTGCGGAAAGTGATAATGCGACCGAAGATGAAGCACAAAGAATATAAACGTTGAAGTGAAACGCTTCGAGGTATGTCAACCATAAATTGATGACTTCTGTCAGTTTGTCTTGTTGTTTGATCGTAGAAAGGGCATGGAGGAATTATATCTTGTAATTGCTGTTATAAAATGAAATGTGTCTTGCTTCATAAATTACTTCTTAATTAATAAACGATTTGTTTTTCTAATAAGATAAGGAAGAGACTGAATATCACAACAATGGTTGTTTAGTGTGGTATTCAGGGATCTTAAGTACCAAACACTATTATTGCAAGGTTTGTGCAATTTATCACCCTTACACAATTAATTTTAGAGTCTTTTCCTATTGTTTTATGCAGATAAACGTTTTTATTATTAAAAAATTGAATCCTATAAGTCGTGAAATTTTCGCTTAATACCTAATGAAATTATAGGTATACTTTATTGGTATTGCCAACTTAAATATCAATTAGATTTATGCTTAGAAGTCTCTTCTTGGACTTTTGACCACCAGTCATGGAATGTTATGCCCATTACTCTAACCTCAGAGCTACACAAGCCCTGCCTCAAACGGCGAAATTATCTTAACCTCTTATAATGGGGATGCATATGCTTGGACTAAAAAGATAATACGAATAAATTCAAATAAGTTTTAACTATTGAACCATCTATTCATTATTCACAAAAAGATGAAAACAGGGTGTGTCGTAAAGACACACGATAGAAGTGACCTAAACTACTAAGTAGAGTAGTATATTAAGAATGTGTCCAATTTAAACACTATTCTTACTGTTTATATTAAAGAGAAGACACTTTGTTCTTATGTTCATTGTATAAACAAATTATGAAAAATGCTCCTACCCTAAATACAAAATCGTTATTCATGCCGCATAACCAAGAAAAATACGCATCACATAATACTGTACGGATGAGAATACCCATTACGAATATAGTACGTGACAAATCATTACGCATTCAAGATGGAGCTGACGGAATTTCATTATTCTTGGATGTATTAGATGATACTGTAATCGAAATAGGGCGGATTGTATCAATGTGTGGATGTGTGAAGATATGTAAAGTCTTTGATGGTGTGGTTGTGGAGACGTTAAATTTCAGGTGAAGAGCAATGGATCGTTTTCAGCGGATATCAAGTAACTTGTTCCACGTGGATGATTTGTTTAAAGCCTTTGAGAAGCAAGATGTCGTTGATCTTTGATGCCATTGATATAAATGGTAATAAATTATGTTTTTTCTGGTTTTGTTTAATAAGATACAATTATACCAAGAGCAGGAAACATAAGATTTTTGCCGTGCCTTGATGTCGCACTAAGGCACGTGCGAATTCTCTACTACCGCGTAGCCTTTCCGCGATCAACGCTCTCTTGGATCTTCATCATAGCTGTGGTCTCTTTGCAGATGAACGGCTAGATATATTGTCCATGCATTAAAAATTCTGTAAGAATATATAACTATGCTGTTTGAGCATGGAATATTATCAACTGATCTCCTATTTGTTATATATAAGAACTAGCCGTGCCCCGCGGCTTCGACCACTATTAATCAAGTTAAAAAGTAGCCTATGTGTTAATCCTAGGTATAATCTATGTACATTCCAAATTTCAACCAAATCCGTTCAGCCGTTAAAGCGTGAAGAGGGAACAAATATACTTACACACTTACACACAAACTTTCGGATTTATAATATTAGTAGGATATAATAATATTTAATATAATTTTATCTGATAACAATATCCACTCCTATTGATTTATTTAATTTTTTTTTATATTATAGAAGAATATTATTTTTTATGCGATCAGACTATTTGTAGGGTTAAGAGTAAATTATTATATTTATAGTATGTTAGTATTATTTATACTAATTAAATGAAACTCCCAACTCTTACCATTCCCTTCACCTCCTTATAACTGTTAAATGAAAACTCGTCCATCTGAAATTAATACTATCAGGAGTGTTACACATTATTCTATCTAGTTCATATTGCTTATCCGAGATATGATGTGCATCTAATTAACATATTATTATCTAACATTCATGTTTCTCGAAAGTATATGAGTTAATTTTAATAAGCTGTTTGACATAAACAATCATCATTCCTCAACTTTTTTTAAGTATATTTATTATAACTACGTTCTCTTTTACTCTTTTGAGTACATTTATTTCGACGTTTCTTTTTTTAATGTCAGATATGCTAACTTTTAGACCACTATCTCACTTGATGTGGTAAGCAATGATAAGGCCGAGAACAACCTTAACCTGATCAACCTGAATCTTGAAGAATGACACTAATTGTCTATTCTGTGCCGAAATACATTTCATTACAATGATTACTTGCTTACATATCGTAAGGACTAGTGGGACAGTCCTGGTGTCAAGATTTATCAGGCCACCTCAAGGCATCCCACTTTGCTCAACGACTTTCTTACTAAAGATGCTAAAAGTATCTTCTAGTATTTTTTCAGTTCTGATGTTGTACAACATTATTTTGTCCACAGGTGAATGCGCACCAACCCTTGCTCCATGGAGGCCAACGAACGAAGTCACCACCATCGAAGCCACATCCCAGCCGGAAAACAAGCACGCAATCTATGACATCAATGACATCGTCCACTTTGAAGACAATGACCTCGTCATGAGAGACTCTAAAACAAAACACGATGACAACAAACTAGATAACTCTATTGAGCCTTTCAAATCATACGATATGAAGAACATACAAGTCACAACCCCAAGTAGAAGAGTTTCATCGGTAAATGACGTAATAAATGATATGAAAAATGATGATACGAAGCCGATGAAAGAGGATAAAGATGTTTGTGAATGTCAACATGGTGGCGGATGTGTCGGCCATGTTTGTTTGTGTCCGTTGGGGTATGCTGGAATCAAATGTGAAATTACTCTGGATTTGAAGGTGAGACATGATCTTCTATGATTTATTATGTTCTTCTCGACAGCTTCAAAAGTTCCACAGGAGATAATTTTCTTCCGAATTGTTCTTCAACCACAAGGCCTAATTTAGCACTAGATCTAATGTAGACACTAGAGGTAAGACCTCTTTGTATTTCTTGAGACACTGGACCGGTTTACGGATTATTTGACGCCCGCAGCTAGTTTTGAGGTAATGGCGATTGTCTATGACTGGAAATTTAAACTCTTACGTATGTTTCACTATTTCCAACAGTGGTTTTTTCTTCAGGCTTTCGGCATTTTCATTCTTTATGATTTAAAATAACTTATGTCTTATTCTATAGTGTAGGCTATCCACGTTCCAAATGTCATACTATCTTCTAAGGCACCTTGTTCTGTATCTTCAACAAAATTATTTGCGTTTATTGTACCTCATTACAAATAAATACTCTTCATTCAATCACACACACACTTTCATAGTGAGCTCACTTACACATAGACCTACACTTTTTATGATGATAGATAGGCAAGTATTTGACTTATATCTCGCCTGATGGTAAGCGATGATGCGGTCGACAATGTAGCATGTTTGCCTAGAAGATGCCTATTCATTTGCAACTTAAAGTCTCCCATATTGTATTTATCAGGTAAGGAGTTCCATTCCTTAGCAGTCCGCATATTTAATGTGGAAGCAAAATGCTTCGTCCGCATATGTGGAATGACTACCATATAGCGGTGTCGCTTAAGAGACTGTCTTGATGTCCTATAATAGAATAGGGATGGGGGAATTTAATCCGAAATGTATCCGATAAAATACCGAGAGACTCGCCATCATGCGACGATGCCCCAAGCTCTGAATATTGTAAGAGGCACTATAGAAGTAAAAAAAAATTGATATCTCTGCTCAAATATTCTCTATTATATATAGGTGCCGCGTTTCAACGGATCTTCGTACCTTCGCCTACCGAGCCTTGGGAATTCTGCAGCATCCTCACTTGTAATACAGGTAAAATTTGAAACACTTTCTTACTAGTGGGTCTGTAAACTGAAGACCTAGCGTATTTTTCGAAATGGCTGAACTATGCATTTATACGTATTCAACGCAAAAAAAAAAAAAAAAAACCCCCAAATATCCACCATTTTGAAAAAAATCCAAAATCCGGATCAACAAACAAATCCATATAATTATCGAACCTGCTCACAATATTTCATGAGAATCGGTTGAGAAATGCGATCTGTAGATGAGAACAACCGGACATCCGCCGGACATGCAAGAGCAATTTTGCCCAAGCTGAAACGGAGTCGCTTTGCTCGCGCTTTTTAATTTTGTTAGTGAGGTAGATGACACCTTGGATTAACACAAAGGCTATTTTTTATCCTGGAATCCCCACGGGTCCGGAACTTCCGCGGGTAAAACCGCAGCGCAGCTAGTACCTCATATAATTATTAGGTACCTGGGGGCTTACCACGACCTCTTATAGCAGTCTTACTTTAATAATGCAGTGCATTTTCGTACTATGACATCCATAAAACAAGCTTATTTTATCATAAAATCGCTTAGCAATTTTGATGACGTCATACTAGAACGTTCATTCAATAAGGCGTATTCCTGTTAGCTTCTTTTTGTTCGTACGTCTGTATTGTATACTTTATGGTTTCAATTCGAGGGTTTGACGTAACATTGCTAAAATAGGTTCAATATAACCGCAGAATTTCATAAAATAAAAGTTTAAATTAATTGATTCAAAGGTATATATTCATTTAAAATTATTAGTCAAAAACTTATCGAACAAATACTACATTTTATAAAAATACGTTATTTATTTCAAGTGCTCGTTGGCTTAGTTGGGTGGCGTTCGCCACTCATGTAGGTGCGTTTACGAACTATCAACGGATAATAATACACCATTATTCAATATACATATATGGATAATCATGAACGTCTGCGGCGGAAAAGGCAATGTATACCTATATATATATATATGTATATATATATAATGTAGTCTAGCGCTGCCCTTTGGTAGGGTCTTGTGGTCTAGTGGCTACCTTGTCCGCCGCAGGCAGTCACGATTTTCTAAAATTTGTAATTCTTTGAGTTTTAATGTGCAACAATGGTGTCCGTTATTGTTTCTCATATCTACTACTATTTATAATAGAGCGGGATAGTTACAACCATATAAAGTTTATAAAGCCATCCCGCTTCATGCACTATAATTACTACAGTACGCCACTACAGACCGATGTAGATTATTTTTTATTATTTATTTATTAACGTAACCAATTCTAACAACCCAAACCACTTTCACTAGCCCAAATTAAATAACTGAATATAAACATAGGACCCGCATTGCGCTGAAAAGAAAAACGTTTCACAAATCTTTTGGAGAAACCCAATAAACTTAAAAGCCATCTAAACATAGCATACCGTTTCAGCGGCGTATAGCCTATGTAATTCCTAAGCTGATAGTTCAAAGCTTATTAAAATAAAACAGGCTAATTTTCTTTCACTGTCTTATAATGGACACATTATTATTTATGTTGTATACGGCCTGCAACACGTAGAAAATGTCGACTTACTTTGTAGTCGACTAGTTTCGGACAAATTTGTTGTCCTTCATCAGTCACGCGCCGAGGCCCGAGCCGCTCGCCTCTGCGTATCGCGCGTCTGACTCGTTGTTTTTATTTATTTTTTTTATACTCGATAGGCAAGCATTTGACCACCATCTCACCTGATGGAAAGTGATGATGCGGCAGAAGATGTAGCATGCTTGCCTAGAAGATACCTATTCACTCTTGACTTGAATCCCAGATTATATCGTTAAGGGAACAAAGACGCGGGCCATGAATTCGCAGTACGGATGACAAATGTGAAGCAAAACGCTTCGAGTGAACCGGAGGTATGTCAACTATAAATGGATGACGTTTGCCAGTTTGTCTTGTTGTTAGATGGTAAAACGGGCATAGGGGTATTAACTCGTATAACTCCTGCGCACACTCGCCAAAATGTAGGTAACCGATAGAATACCGATAGGCTTGCGACCTTACGTCGGTGACCGAGACTGCAATTTAGACTCAATATCATCGCCAATGATTATTTTTGCTCGTCGGTCGATGGACTCAAGAGCTTCAAGCTGGTACTTGGCTGATCCATCTCAAAGGTGGCCGCAGTACTCCATACACGATCGGACTTGTCCGAAACTAGTCGACTACAAAGTGAGTCGACGGGGGCTGAGTCACCCACGTCCGTAGAAGGATACCCCTTAAATCTGACTCCCTACACGTGGTCCCCGAGTGGTGCTAATCAGGTGACATTTGAGAGGTGGTAGAGCATTTTGTGAGTTGCTCGCCTGGCTTGCTACCAAAGTAGCTTACCACCATCAAGTTGAAAGTCTGCCGCCAAGCCAAATACGGTGTTCCGGCAGTTATCCTTGAGAGCCTGCGTATTCCAGGTCTAGTGTGTTTACCAGCTTCGATCACATCGTCACTTACCATCAGGTGAGATAGTGGTCAAACACTAGCCTGTCACAAATTAAAAAAAACGTTTTCTACGTGTTTCAAGCCGTATACAACATAAATAATGTGTAATGCTCACGATAGTTTTAATTTTCATAGGACACATTATTCCCTTTGCTTCTATTCATTATATCATATTAATGATATCTTCCGCAAGTTAATTTAATTCTTCCGTGTTTAAGAATAATGCAGTTTTATAATAAACATCTTGCAGAATAATAGCAGAGACCTAAAAACAGTTTTGTTACAGGAACGTTTTGTTGCAGGCTTAAAATATCATTACCTTTTTTTCCTACCATGACCATATAAACACATTATCGTTTTAATCACGCTAAAAGAGTGAATGATAATCTATTCCTGTGAAGTCATAGAACAAGACATCGCATATTGTTGACCATAGAAAATAATAGACTTAATCCGAGGCATGGAAAATGGCGGACACCCATAGAGTAGTATTATATATTATAAGTGAGTCCCACGCACGCAAGGAGTTTGTAGCTAAAGTAATCTTAGGTTTGTTTCCTATCTCGATGCACGCACGGCTATCCAAACACCAATACATACTACATGAGCCGAACTCTCGCACAAATATTCAGATTTAAGTAGGTAATTATATTATAATGAGTATGATAATCGAAGTTACTATAAAATATACTTAATAGTTATACAATAGCAATATTCTTACATACGTCAAAAATCTGTAATGCGCATAGGTATTAAATTATAATTTTAAGCAAAAATAATTACGCGCCGCACGAAGCGGCGTATCTAATCTGGCGCGGCGCAATAAAAAAAAAACAACTTATATTTGGCGAGCTTTTTGTTAAACAGCTCTTATAACTAATTTTAGGTTTACCTAAAGGCTTGTTAGACAACATATGATTTTATAAATGTTATTTAAATATATGAAATAGCAAAAAATTCCTAGCAACAGTGGCTACTATATTTTTTAATCAAAAAGCTATTGAATATGGTTATAAGGTACCTCTTCAAAGTGCATTTTTTTTTTGGTGATGGGGAACTATTTCCGGGCCAATTGCCTATATTTCCTAAAACTAAACTAAAAATATATACAGCAAAGAACTAAGTTACCTACAAGACATCGAGCTTATAGGTAACTCAAGTGCTCAAGCCCACTACCAGTGGGTAGCAGTAAGTAAGTAACAATTTATAATTACTATGTAAAACAGAAACCAGAAGCGATTTATAATTACAATATAAAAAAGAAAACTTCAGCAGAATAATGAACTATTAAAATTAATTGTCACCAACCAAGTCTTTATTTTATGTCATTCTATATATAACACACACATAAGTATTAATAGATCACTGATCGTCCATAACTTTATATACAAATTATTGTTCCGTAGGTACACTACTTTTCACATAATTTCAAGAAACTCGTAATCATTTCATTTAAGATCTACTGCATCAATTTTTAGTAATAACTAGGTTTTTTACAGTTTTTATCCACTATTCATACACTTTTATGATAATTTAAGCCTTTTTATTGCAAAAACATGTTAAAAAAGTTCCTCTTAAGTAACTTTTTTAACATTGCTAAATTTGACACAAAAACAATATTGCTTTCTGTCAAAAATCACCTCGTGGTACAAGCTGAATGAACTTATCAGGGTGACGTCACAAACACGGAATAAGTAAGATTGAACTGTTATAAACTCTATGATAAAAAAAGGTCATGGTACGAATCAAAGTAATATTATTTCAAGACTACAATAAAACTTTCCTGCAACAAGATTGTTTTCTAAAAGTTGGTGGTAAGCCCCCTGGATGACCGAGCTTTGCTTGGTTAAAACGACATTTTCTAAAAATTTTACCTAGCTAGATCGATTTATCGCCCCCGAAACCCCCTGCATACAAAATTTCATAAAATCGTTGGAGCCGTTTCCGAGATTCAGATTATATATACATATACAAGAATTGGTCGTTTATTTTCTAAAAATGAAACCTAGCTAGATCGATTAATCGCCCCCAAAACCCCCTGCATACAAAATTTCATAAAATCGTTGGAGCCGTTTCCGAGATTCAGATTATATATACATATACAAGAATTGCTCGTTTATTTTCTAAAAATGAAACCTAGCTAGATCGATTAATCGCCCCCAAAACCCCCTGCATACAAAATTTCATAAAATCGTTGGAGCCGTTTCCGAAATTCAGATTATATATACATATACAAGAATTGCTCGTTTATTTTCTATAAATGAAACCTAGCTAGATCGATTAATCGCCCCCAAAACTCCCTGCATACACAAATTTTATAAAATCGTTGGAGCCGTTTCCGAGATTCAGATTATATATACATATACAAGAATTGCTCGTTTATTTTCTAAAAATGAAACCTAGCTTGATCGATTAATGGCCCCTAAAAACCCCCTGCATACAAAATTTCATAAAATCGTTGGAGCCGTTTCCGAAATTCAGATTATATATACATATACAAGAATTGCTCGTTTATTTTCTAAAAATGAAACCTAGCTAGATCGATTTATCGCCCCCGAAACCCCCTGCATACAAAATTTCATAAAATCGTTAGAGCCGTTTCCGAGATTCAGATTATATATACATATACAAGAATTGGTCGTTTATTTTCTAAAAATGAAACCTAGCTAGATCGATTTATCGCCGCCGAAACCCCCTGCATACAAAATTTCATGAAATCGTTGGAGCCGTTTCCGAGATTCAGATTACATATACATATACAAGAATTGCTCGTTTATTTTCTAAAAATGAAACCTAGCTTGATCGATTAATGGCCCCTAAAAACCCCCTGCATACAAAATTTCATAAAATCGTTGGAGCCGTTTCCGAAATTCAGATTATATATACATATACAAGAATTGGTCGTTTATTTTCTAAAAATGAAACCTAGCTAGATCGATTTATCGCCCCCGAAACCCCCTGCATACAAAATTTCATAAAATCGTTAGAGCCGTTTCCGAGATTCAGATTATATATACATATACAAGAATTGGTCGTTTATTTTCTAAAAATGAAACCTAGCTAGATCGATTTATCGCCGCCGAAACCCCCTGCATACAAAATTTCATGAAATCGTTGGAGCCGTTTCCGAGATTCAGATTACATATACATATACAAGAATTGGTCGTTTATTTTCTAAAAATGAAACCTAGCTAGATCGATTTATCGCCCCCAAAACCCCCTGCATACAAAATTTCATAAAATCGTTGGAGCCGTTTCCGAGATTCAGATTATATGTATATACAAGAATTGCTCGTTAAAGGTATTAGATATCATATGGGAGGATATCGTGCCAAGTCATCCCCATTTTCGGCAAACATCACCCGCGTTCCACTTCGCGCTTTTTCCCCAACGTTACTCGGAAAAAGTAAAATTCTCGTCGAGTGTTGATTTCCTAAAATGAAGTTATAACAGACCTCCATAATTTTTAAACAAACTTGGACGGGGGGAGTTTTTCGAAAGTTTTCTCGGTGCTAAATTGGCCGCCGGGAAAAAATATAAACGGTAATATGGCAACACAGTTTGGGGCGTAAATTAATATAAACTGAGTACTTAAAGACAAATTTGGCTTACTTTTTATAGTACTACAGTCTAACAGGGGAATTTGTATTTCTGATTCTGGGTGTATTTTTATTTTTTTTATTGTGTGGTACCTCATGACTTTATTCCACATGAACCGATTTTGAAATGTTTTTTTTTGTTTGAAAGATGTTGCTTTCCAATTGGTTCCATTTAGATCTGATCAATCTTGAAATAGAAGTTCTTGAAATATCTTCGATAATGCGTTTTTAATACATCTAATCTGATCAAAGTTCCGAAGACAAGGCCGGGAAGTTGGCTTTTTTTAAGCTTTGCTTGCGTTTAATTATATTGCTTGAAGTTGATTCACAGATTACCTAAAATTACCTATGGCTGGTAAAATTGTTACCTACATAATACTAAAAAAAAAGTGATCTTACCCTAAGGTTATATTTTGACCAACTACAAATCACAGTAGGTGGAATATGTTGTTTTAAGACAAATTTTAAATTAGTATTTACATCATGTGTTTAATTTAAGACTGATTATTCTGTGATTTACCAGTAAGTTTAAAAATATTATTGTTGATTTTGTGTGTAATTTTAGTACATAGGTTTGATTTTTTTTAGATATATTTTTATAAACCTGGTAAAGAAATATTTACGAAAATCTGTATCTGTTATTATTATTTCCGTTGTAAAGCTTTTTGATATTTAATGATTGTAATTTTTCAAACAATATACTGTTCCTAGCATTTATTTGTTACATTTATTATTTGGCAGTATAATGGGAAAAGTTTAATCCACAATTATCGTAGCCTACCTAAGCTATCGAAAATATATGTATCCACATTAAAAATAGATAATGTAATGTTCACAAAATACAAGGTGAATCAAACCATAATATTTCTATGATCCATTGAGAATGTAAAATACGTACCTATTTAAGTTCCAACAGATCCTATGATCGGTTGAGAACAACAATATATAATTTACTGGAGTCCCAACGGATCTTATGATCAGTTGGGAAGAATAATATATAATTTATTTTAGTTGCAACTGATCTTATGATCAGATGGGAACAACTGTTGTGATCGGTTAATGTGAAAATCCGATACTATGATCCGTTGGGAAGTACCCATCGTATGTGATGTGAATGTTTACACCCCCGACACAAGTCGTTGAACTTATTGAGGTGTTGTGAATGTGAAGCTATTAATAATTAAACGCAAGCAAAGCTTAAAAAACCTACTTCACCGCTTTATCTTCGGAACCTTGATCAGATTTAATGTATTAAACACGCATTATTAACTATAACTCAAAAACTAATGATCAAATCTTGATCAAATTTGAATGGGACCACAAAAAAAGCACCAGCTTTCAAATAAAAAAAGAATCATCAAAATCGACTCACAACGAAAGAAGTTATGAGGTAAACTTTGAAGTCGGTTAAACGAGAACATCGTCAAAGTAGGCGTACAAAATAGGTATTATTGACGATATTTCAAAAACTACTAATCAGATCTTGATCAAATTAAATGGGACCAATAAGTAAGCTAAATCTTTCAAACTAAAAAAAATTTCGAAATCGGCTCACGTGGAGAGAAGTTACACAAATAAAAAAAATTAAAAAAAAATCAGTCGACTTGAGTACCTCCTTCTTTTTTGGGAAGTCGGTAAAAGCACCCTTTCTTCCCTTCAACTTCGCATCAAAACAGATATATTATTGTACCAAAATTCAAGAAATCCTTTAAGCTAAAGTGATAACATTGTGTTGCTTTACTCAAATTTGTAACGCTCAATAAAGAAACCAATAATTAAGCTAAAGAACCCACTAATTACCAGCATCTCTTTAAATCTTCACGTTCGAGTGAACTTATTTAAATCTTGACTTCCTTTTCATGACACCATTCCCTCACACGTTGCGAGATGCCTTACATTGAGCGTTTATTATTCGAACGTTATTCAAGCATGAATTTTCATACCTGTGTAAATTTTGAATATTGTTTACAACTAGTAACAAGTTGGAATTTAAATTAGTGGTTAATAATATTTTTTACCGACTTCCCAAAAATGGAGGAGGTACTCAAGTCGACTGTACCTGTTTTTGTATATGTGAGTTACCTCATAACTTCTCTCCACGTGAGCCTTTTTTTTTTTAGTTTGAAAGATGTTGCTTTCTGATTGGTCCCATTAAAATTTGATCAAGATCTGATCAGTAGTTCTTTAAATATCGTCGATAATGCCTATTTTGTGGACTACTTTGACGATGTTCTCGTTTAACCGACTTCAAAAGTTACCTCATAACTTCATTCGTTGTGAACCGACGTTAATGATTATTTTTTATTTGAAAGCTGGTGCTTTTCATGTGGGCCCATTGGAATTTGATCAAGATCTGATCAGTAGTTTTTGAGTTATAGTCAATAATGCGTGTTTAATACATTAAATCTGATCTGATAAAGCGGTGAAGTCGGTTTTTTTAAGCTTTGCTTGCGTTTAATTATTAAATGTTAAATTTATGATTTGTGATAATTTATTACATTACAAACTAAAGTTCTTTTACCACCGTTTTCATTCCGCCATAAAATACGCCCACTGGGTTGATATGACAAGTAGATGATGATGAATCAGGATAAAATATTACTAAATTTCATCAAACTCGGCCTAGTGGTTAAGCGGAAGTAACAAACAAACAGTGGGATAGAAATGGCTCGGTGCACGCGTTCAGGTAAACTGTTATAGTTTTAGTGCAGTAAGCATCTAAGGTTACAATACGTTTTTGCAAAATTAATAAGCAATAAATATAGAGAGTAGTTTTAGATTCATAAACTCGTATGATGCTCGTCAATAAGTTGGAAATGTAAATCCATGTTACAGTAATATTAGTTTTTCTTACTCATTTTAAAGAGCTGTAAGTTTTGTTTGAGTAAAAAACATATTTTTAAAACTCGTATGAGGTTCGTGATGTTTTGTGATTTACTTATCTGATTTCAACATATACATAATTAAAACGATAATCGCGGCTAAAGACGCGTAGCATAAGCAACTCTAAACCCAATTTTGCATAACTCGAAGTAAATACACCGACTCGGGACCACAGGAGCGTTCAAGCGTAAAACGAACCGACTTCCGAACCAATGGTAGAAGAATCCTTCCGCAACCAACGGAAGAAGTTCGGCGGAAGTTTAAAACGGCTTGTTTTCGAAATGAAATTGATACGAAGTTTTGAACTATCGATTTGTTCAAGAAGGCTGCGGTTTGAAGATAGCGGAATGTCGATAATGTACGTATTTAGAATTCGTTGTGATTATTAAACTCAGACACGCTAGGGCATGTTTATAGTAAAATTATAGGGCTTAAAGCTATCTACAGGCAAATTGCCTATACTTCCTTAAACTAAACTAAAACGATATACTTCTATTATAGCAAAGACCTAATTAACCTACAGGGTACCGAGCTTATAGATAAATCAAGTGCTTAAGCCCACGTGGGTAGCGTTACCATCATACTGGCGGCATTACCTCTCTGAATTGCAATGCCGTTGAGCCAAATAAGGACCAACATTTAGATCACGCGTCGCCTGAACCAGGCGCTCTGATATATTTTTGAAATAGAATGAGTTTCCGGTCCCCACGGACCCAGTGTCTCAAGTTCTCAACATCAAACGGCTCAATTAGTTAACCACTGCTTTCCATATTTTCGTCGTTTGCTTTGTTCTGCCGAAGTTGCCGCGGCGCCAACCCCATTCCGTGTTCCAGGAAGATGTGAAGGAACTAAAGTGTCGACACATGTTGCATCCTACACTAAAGGCCGCCTCATCACTCATAGAATTAGAGTCATGCCGTCAGGTCTTTTACCATCGTTCCTATTCGTTATGCATCAGACAATTCGGTTCGAGAATGGCTGGAACATTGGCAATGTATTAATATATTAATTAATTAGCCGTGCACCGCGGGTTTGCTCGCGTTAAATAAGTTAAAATGTGTTATTCCGGAACCTAAACTACCTACATTCTAAATTACATCAAAATTGGTTAATTTGTTACGGTGATACGTCGTAGCAAACATTCACAAACATACACAAACTTTCGCATTTATAATATTAGTAGGATAGAGAGGATAGGAAGTAGGATTAGATAAATACATTGATCGGAAAAGTATAATAATATAAATGTTTGTATCAATAACGGGATATTTACCATGTATTTCGTTTGTTTTGAGTTTCCGATATTTCGGCACTGTTGCAAGCGCCATGATCACGGAGTAACTGGAGTAGTGCGGGTGGATGAAGATTTAGATTTACGAGCATACGAAACGGTCTACCCGCTTTCGTACTCGTTTACTGCGTTGAACACCACTACCATTGTTATCACTTTGAGCTTGAACTCGATCGCGACACACAACACTCACAGTATCTTTACGCGAATTCACTGAGACACGTTTATTGTTGTTTCCACACAGTCTCACCACAGGATGCCAGACATTTGACAGTTGAAAGCCATTTTCACGATTGAAATTACTAAACTTAGATATCTCAATCGCTTCTCTCACCAGTCTAGGTATGTAGTGGCGTTCAACTGATAAAATCTGTGGGTTATGCAACTCAATCCAATGGTTTGACCCGGACTCCAAAAGATGTTCAGCGATGGCCGATTTATGAGGGTCATTGTTCTTGACTGCTCTTATGTGCTCTTTGATACGGCATGCCACTGTACGTTTTGTTTGGCCGATATAAGAACTACCACAGCTACAGTTAACTTTGTAGACGCCTGGCTTTTCGAGAGGAAAGCTGTCCTTCGGCGTGCGTAACATTTGGGCTATCTTCTTGAAAGGAGTGAAGATGGTCTTGACAGAATACTTGCTGAGGATGTTGGCTACCTTATCTGTCACTCCTTTTACGTACGGTAAGTACGCTGGATGCCGTTCGACCCTACAACGCCGGTATTTTGTTGTGTGTCTTGGTACTATCATCCGTCCTTTGTAACCATTCCTCTGTAGAGCACCTCTTACATGCTTAAGCTCATCTTGTAGATGTTCCTTGTCGCATAGGTTATATGCACGGTTAGTGAGCGACATAACCACAGAGTTAAGTTGACGAGGATGATGATGTGAGTCCGCATGTAGGTAGCGGTCTGTGTGGGTTGGTTTCCTGTATACAGAGTGGACACGTACGCACGCCGAAGGACAGCTTTCCTCTCGAAAAGCCAGGCGTCTACAAAGTTAACTGTAGCTGTGGTAGTTCTTATATCGGCCAAACAAAACGTACAGTGGCATGCCGTATCAAAGAGCACATAAGAGCAGTCAAGAACAATGACCCTCATAAATCGGCCATCGCTGAACATCTTTTGGAGTCCGGGTCAAACCATTGGATTGAGTTGCATAACCCACAGATTTTATCAGTTGAACGCCACTACATACCTAGACTGGTGAGAGAAGCGATTGAGATATCTAAGTTTAGTAATTTCAATCGTGAAAATGGCTTTCAACTGTCAAATGTCTGGCATCCTGTGGTGAGACTGTGTGGAAACAACAATAAACGTGTCTCAGTGAATTCGCGTAAAGATACTGTGAGTGTTGTGTGTCGCGATCGAGTTCAAGCTCAAAGTGATAACAATGGTAGTGGTGTTCAACGCAGTAAACGAGTACGAAAGCGGGTAGACCGTTTCGTATGCTCGTAAATCTAAATCTTCATCCACCCGCACTACTCCAGTTACTCCGTGATCATGGCGCTTGCAACAGTGCCGAAATATCGGAAACTCAAAACAAACGAAATACATGGTAAATATCCCGTTATTGATACAAACATTTATAGTGAAAGTGACCATGGTAGCTTGAAAACTTACAAAGTATAATAATATTTTAGGAATAACAGTTTTTTTTTAAATAGTTTGAAGCAAACAGCTGAAGTAATATTTTATCATATAAAATTATATGAGAATGCTTTGC
Source organism: Lomographa bimaculata (assembly GCA_948107665.1). NCBI lineage: Eukaryota > Metazoa > Arthropoda > Insecta > Lepidoptera > Geometridae > Lomographa > Lomographa bimaculata. The sequence continues at coordinate 3,705,049 of OX403608.1, read as the reverse complement.
TATGAAAATATGGTCAGGCGCAAATTTTACTGATCAAAATGCAAGTGATTAGATTTGACCAACACATAGATAAATAAAAAAACATGCGGGGCAGTCCTTAAAGACTGCCCCGCATGTTTTTTTATTTATCTACGAAATCCCTACGAATCGGCAGCATTTTCAAAAAACGATAAGTCGCTAAGGCTCATTTGATTATACTTCTGACACATCAGAGGTATTGTATACCGGTAAAATATCTGTAAAATAGCTCTGTTGGTTTTTACCAAACATAGCTATAAAAACCACTCGTGTTATAACTAGCTCTCAGTTAAAAAACTGCAGGCCGACCATGAACTTTTTAAGTTTGCTAAGTTCCGGGCAGTTCATTTATTGGATCGATATTTGTCCTGCTAAAATTTGTACTTACCACGAATATACAATTGCTGAACTGTCTTGACCTGCTTCGGGCACCACAGGGTAATTTATCCAATCTAAAACAAATTTTAGCTGGACAAATATCGATCCAATAAATGAACTGCCCGGAACTTGGCAGGCTTAAAAAGTCCATAGTAGGCTTGCTAATTGACATCTATTTAGGATTGATTTAGGAGCTATGAAGTGACATACGAACACACGGACAAAGGCGATATACTTTTAGGTTAAATTTCGAAGAGTATGCTATTAACTGTTAATAGTTCATAGACATGTATGAGAGAGAAAATCACGTTTTTCGACTTTGTATGATTTATTGAATTGATTTTATATATATATAGCATTAGCCATGCTAGGCAGAACTATAGTGATAAATTTAGAAAGGAAAATTTTTCGCTTGAGGCGGGATTTGAACCCGCGGCCATAGGGTGTCATGACCTATTGCTCTAACCGCTGAGCTACTCAAGTCCCGCCTGAAGCGATGAAATTAACATTTCCTTATTATTAACGTCTTCCGGGGACGTATGATTTGCCTACATTCATACAAAGTCGAAAAACGTGATTGTCGTTTTCTCTACATAAATCCAATGGAAGTTCTCGTAATGTTTCTACCACTTTACTCGGGCATGACTGTTACTGGACCATGACTCTCATACTTTGAATGTGACTGGTGACAAAAACTGATTTGATGAAATACCCAAACCACTTGAAAAATATTTATTACTGGCTTAACGCGCATAACTAGCGAAGTTCAAATACAAAAAAAAAAAACCCTGAAAAAGAGACATAGTTATGACGTTTCCCCCATTTCGTTGCAGATAACACTAAAGCCGACCAGCGGCGAAGGTCTGGTCTTGTACAACTCTGAGCACGCGAGTGGAGACGGCGATTTCTTCTCGCTTCATCTTCGAGATTATTACATGGAGTTCGCCTTCGACCTTGGCAATGGGATGGCTCTTGTGAGGTATGTAACAGAAATACCTACGGGCTAAATGCCTATATTTCCTAAAACTATATACATCTATACTCCCTGGTACGTCAGAAATGACGATCTTCATAGGGACCTTAAGATAGAGATCGTTGAAAAAGTAATTAATACATACGCAGAAGCTCACCAATATAGACTTCATCATCACGTTAATGTCGAGGCAATCCAGCTCCTTGACGTTACAGACTTAGTGAGAAGACTTAAAAGAACTAAACCATTTGAACTTATGTAATGTTAGTATATATCAGTGTAATATATAGTGAGAGTGCTGCAAAAGAACACATGAACATAGTGTATTACCCTTAAATAGAGACAATAAGAAAAGTGTTAATGGACACATTCTTAGTTTAGCAATGTAGCAGTTTAAGTTAAAGTTAAATTACTGATTAGCCATAGTTTGGCTAGATTGTAATTATAATAGGGCACTTTGTAAGAAGTACTCTAGAAGTAAAAAAAATAAAAAAAAACTATACTATACAGCAACGACCTAAGTTACCTACAAGCTTATAGGTAACTTAAGTGCTTAAGCCTACTACCAGTGGGTAGCGATCACATCATGCTGGCGGCGTTGCCTCTTTAAACAGCAATACTAATACGTTGAGCCAAATGAGTAGGAGCAGAACTTGATAGATATAATAGTATGACGAGTGAGTTAGCATTATGAGCAGGTTCTGCCCCCTGCCTGGGTGCGATTCCCTGCGGGAGCACAATTTACCTTCCCAAGGGATAGTTTGATTGTGTGTGTGATGATCACAAATTTCCTTTGAGGAGAAAACTTGCATTCCCACCGGTATTTGAACCCGATACCCTTGCGTAGAAGGCAGAATTAATCCAACGAACAGTTATAGTATTGTTTTAAAACAAGAAGTTGTAAATAATTTCACGAATAATTTTCAACGTAATTGCTTAAAAAAAACCGACTTCACCGCTTATATTTTGGTTTTGGCTCGATCGATTTCGATAAAATGTATATGGGACCACCTCTGAAGTGTAATCTACCAAAAAAAAAGAATTTTTAGAATCGGTCTTTAACACAAACAATAAACAAACGCATTCACACTCACAGCCCCACACTCAGTTCAAAGACTTGTATCGTGGGTGCCGGAAACATTCACATTACACCGAGAACCAGAAACACAAATATCCCTTGGGTAGGAAATTGTGCTCCTGCCGGGAATCGAACCCAGGATTCATGGCATAGAGGGCGGAGACCTGTCAACTAAGCCAACTAAGTCGTCAAATTTATCGGTTTTATACAAATGGGGGAGAAATCGGTGAACATACATGAAAAAAAAACATACAGTCGAACATAGAACCTCCTCCTTTTTTGAAGTCGGTTAAAAAAAAATGTCAAATTCAATTTTTCCTTCGTAAGTTTATTGAGGTTACACGGCACCTCACGAACTTCGGCACGAAGTTTTAGTTGTCGTTATCGATTGCACGAAACGCAACTCGAAACCTCGTATATCGATTAATCTTACGAGCTACGAACTACGCCAGCAATATGGTATTCAGAATCAGAATCAGAATATCGTTTATTGTCAGACTGTGGTTACAAAAGATCTTATATAAAATATATACAGTTTCAACAGCTTGCCCATTTCGAGCGTACAATATTTTTATAAAATATTAAAAGTATTATCTTAATGTATTAGAATTTCAAACATATAATATATAAAGATAATACAAAAACAAGTTTAAAGCTAAGTTTAAATAAGATTTTAAAAAGTTTAAGATTCGGTAGCAAAATACTCTTTAAGGCTATAGTGGACTTTGGAAATTAGCCAAGTTTTTAATTTACGTTTAAATATAATTCTAGGTAGCATTTTCAATTCTAATGGTAGCATTTTGGGCTGTTAATATTATCTTTGACGCCAGCATACAGTGAGCACTATCAGCGGCATTCAACTGTTATTACACTTACCCTTTTCTCATGTATATTTCAGATCAGCCTACCCTCTTCAACCCAACATATGGCACAACGTCACAGCGACGCGGGTAGCTCGGCTGGCTTCCCTGATGGTAGAGACTTATGGACACCATTACGATTTCGAAGAGGTTTGTATAAATCATTTATACTGTATACAACCTGTCACAGAAAAGTGTAGTAATACTTGGTATGTGTTTCGTGCCTGGAATCGTCTGCCAGAGAACGAAAGTTGAAATTGGAGATAATGTTTTCCATTAAAAAAAAAATATATAAAATTCCAATATTTATGACAACCCTACGGTTCTATCTGTAGCGCGTGACCTCGACTTTTGTTAGGCCACTACTTTCAGACGTCCAGCAGCCTAATTCTGTAAGTTAGCGTCATAGATGGGTGTCACGCCCATAGACAAATCTCAGCTGTTTAGCCCATATATTAAATAGCAATAAAAACAACCCAAGAAAGGCTAGGTCCAAAGATTATGTGGCGTAGAATGGTGGCTGATGAAATAGGGTTGCAGACGACATCATTTTTGGATACTTTAATTCATCATAACTCAATATTCATGGTGCTGCCGTGATTTCAGAAGTTCCTGTTAGACTCCATACATGTAACTAGATGGGTGGCTCGAGTATTACTACATCTTTCTGTTACACATCGTATAGTTTATTCTATACCAATTCATAAAATTATTGAACGTCCGAAATGCGACTGTTGATTCCCAAACGTTAAATCTTCGGACGCAGGATGTGCTCATTGTATTCTATTGTAACGCTGGTGATAGTAACACATTGTGTATCGTAGGAGGTGCGAGTGACGCGCTGGGTCCGCGCGGCGGGCGCGGCGCGGCGGCTGACTCTGAAGCAGTATATTGTAACGCTGGTGATAGTAACACATTGTGTATCGTAGGAGGTGCGAGTGACGCGCTGGGTCCGCGCGGCGGCTGACTCTGAAGCAGTATATTGTAACGCTGGTGATAGTAACACATTGTGTATCGTAGGAGGTGCGAGTGACGCGCTGGGTCCGCGCGGCGGCTGACTCTGAAGCAGTATATTGTAACGCTGGTGATAGTAACACATTGTGTATCGTAGGAGGTGCGAGTGACGCGCTGGGTCCGCGCGGCGGCTGACTCTGAAGCAGTATATTGTAACGCTGGTGATAGTAACACATTGTGTATCGTAGGAGGTGCGAGTGACGCGCTGGGTCCGCGCGGCGGCTGACACTGAAGCAGTATATTGTAACGCTGGTGATAGTAACACATTGTGTATCGTAGGAGGTGCGAGTGACGCGCTGGGTCCGCGCGGCGGGCGCGGCGCGGCGGCTGACTCTGAAGCAGTATATTGTAACGCTGGTGATAGTAACACATTGTGTATCGTAGGAGGTGCGAGTGACGCGCTGGGTCCGCGCGGCGGCTGACTCTGAAGCAGTATATTGTAACGCTGGTGATAGTAACACATTGTGTATCGTAGGAGGTGCGAGTGACGCGCTGGGTCCGCGCGGCGGGCGCGGCGCGGCGGCTGACTCTGAAGCAGTATATTGTAACGCTGGTGATAGTAACACATTGTGTATCGTAGGAGGTGCGAGTGACGCGCTGGGTCCGCGCGGCGGCTGACTCTGAAGCAGTATATTGTAACGCTGGTGATAGTAACACATTGTGTATCGTAGGAGGTGCGAGTGACGCGCTGGGTCCGCGCGGCGGCTGACTCTGAAGCAGTATATTGTAACGCTGGTGATAGTAACACATTGTGTATTGTAGGAGGTGCGAGTGACGCGCTGGGTCCGCGCGGCGGCTGACTCTGAAGCAGTATATTGTAACGCTGGTGATAGTAACACATTGTGTATCGTAGGAGGTGCGAGTGACGCGCTGGGTCCGCGCGGCGGCTGACTCTGAAGCAGTATATTGTAACGCTGGTGATAGTAACACATTGTGTATCGTAGGAGGTGCGAGTGACGCGCTGGGTCCGCGCGGCGGCTGACTCTGAAGCAGTATATTGTAACGCTGGTGATAGTAACACATTGTGTATCGTAGGAGGTGCGAGTGACGCGCTGGGTCCGCGCGGCGGCTGACTCTGAAGCAGTATATTGTAACGCTGGTGATAGTAACACATTGTGTATCGTAGGAGGTGCGAGTGACGCGCTGGGTCCGCGCGGCGGCTGACTCTGAAGCAGTATATTGTAACGCTGGTGATAGTAACACATTGTGTATCGTAGGAGGTGCGAGTGACGCGCTGGGTCCGCGCGGCGGCTGACTCTGAAGCAGTATATTGTAACGCTGGTGATAGTAACACATTGTGTATCGTAGGAGGTGCGAGTGACGCGCTGGGTCCGCGCGGCGGCTGACTCTGAAGCAGTATATTGTAACGCTGGTGATAGTAACACATTGTGTATCGTAGGAGGTGCGAGTGACGCGCTGGGTCCGCGCGGCGGCTGACTCTGAAGCAGTATATTGTAACGCTGGTGATAGTAACACATTGTGTATCGTAGGAGGTGCGAGTGACGCGCTGGGTCCGCGCGGCGGGCGCGGCGCGGCGGCTGACTCTGAAGCAGTATATTGTAACGCTGGTGATAGTAACACATTGTGTATCGTAGGAGGTGCGAGTGACGCGCTGGGTCCGCGCGGCGGGCGCGGCGCGGCGGCTGACTCTGAAGCAGTATATTGTAACGCTGGTGATAGTAACACATTGTGTATCGTAGGAGGTGCGAGTGACGCGCTGGGTCCGCGCGGCGGCTGACTCTGAAGCAGTATATTGTAACGCTGGTGATAGTAACACATTGTGTATCGTAGGAGGTGCGAGTGACGCGCTGGGTCCGCGCGGCGGGCGCGGCGCGGCGGCTGACTCTGAAGCAGTATATTGTAACGCTGGTGATAGTAACACATTGTGTATCGTAGGAGGTGCGAGTGACGCGCTGGGTCCGCGCGGCGGCTGACTCTGAAGCAGTATATTGTAACGCTGGTGATAGTAACACATTGTGTATCGTAGGAGGTGCGAGTGACGCGCTGGGTCCGCGCGGCGGGCGCGGCGCGGCGGCTGACTCTGAAGCAGTATATTGTAACGCTGGTGATAGTAACACATTGTGTATCGTAGGAGGTGCGAGTGACGCGCTGGGTCCGCGCGGCGGGCGCGGCGCGGCGGCTGACTCTGAAGCAGTATATTGTAACGCTGGTGATAGTAACACATTGTGTATCGTAGGAGGTGCGAGTGACGCGCTGGGTCCGCGCGGCGGGCGCGGCGCGGCGGCTGACTCTGAAGCAGTATATTGTAACGCTGGTGATAGTAACACATTGTGTATCGTAGGAGGTGCGAGTGACGCGCTGGGTCCGCGCGGCGGGCGCGGCGCGGCGGCTGACTCTGAAGCAGTATATTGTAACGCTGGTGATAGTAACACATTGTGTATCGTAGGAGGTGCGAGTGACGCGCTGGGTCCGCGCGGCGGCTGACTCTGAAGCAGTATATTGTAACGCTGGTGATAGTAACACATTGTGTATCGTAGGAGGTGCGAGTGACGCGCTGGGTCCGCGCGGCGGGCGCGGCGCGGCGGCTGACTCTGAAGCAGTATATTGTAACGCTGGTGATAGTAACACATTGTGTATCGTAGGAGGTGCGAGTGACGCGCTGGGTCCGCGCGGCGGGCGCGGCGCGGCGGCTGACTCTGAAGCAGTATATTGTAACGCTGGTGATAGTAACACATTGTGTATCGTAGGAGGTGCGAGTGACGCGCTGGGTCCGCGCGGCGGCTGACTCTGAAGCAGTATATTGTAACGCTGGTGATAGTAACACATTGTGTATCGTAGGAGGTGCGAGTGACGCGCTGGGTCCGCGCGGCGGCTGACTCTGAAGCAGTATATTGTAACGCTGGTGATAGTAACACATTGTGTATCGTAGGAGGTGCGAGTGACGCGCTGGGTCCGCGCGGCGGCTGACTCTGAAGCAGTATATTGTAACGCTGGTGATAGTAACACATTGTGTATCGTAGGAGGTGCGAGTGACGCGCTGGGTCCGCGCGGCGGGCGCGGCGCGGCGGCTGACTCTGAAGCAGTATATTGTAACGCTGGTGATAGTAACACATTGTGTATCGTAGGAGGTGCGAGTGACGCGCTGGGTCCGCGCGGCGGGCGCGGCGCGGCGGCTGACTCTGAAGCAGTATATTGTAACGCTGGTGATAGTAACACATTGTGTATCGTAGGAGGTGCGAGTGACGCGCTGGGTCCGCGCGGCGGGCGCGGCGCGGCGGCTGACTCTGAAGCAGTATATTGTAACGCTGGTGATAGTAACACATTGTGTATCGTAGGAGGTGCGAGTGACGCGCTGGGTCCGCGCGGCGGCTGACTCTGAAGCAGTATATTGTAACGCTGGTGATAGTAACACATTGTGTATCGTAGGAGGTGCGAGTGATGCGCTGGGTCCGCGCGGCGGGCGCGGCGCGGCGGCTGACTCTGAAGCAGTATATTGTAACGCTGGTGATAGTAACACATTGTGTATCGTAGGAGGTGCGAGTGACGCGCTGGGTCCGCGCGGCGGCTGACTCTGAAGCAGTATATTGTAACGCTGGTGATAGTAACACATTGTGTATCGTAGGAGGTGCGAGTGACGCGCTGGGTCCGCGCGGCGGCTGACTCTGAAGCAGTATATTGTAACGCTGGTGATAGTAACACATTGTGTATCGTAGGAGGTGCGAGTGACGCGCTGGGTCCGCGCGGCGGGCGCGGCGCGGCGGCTGACTCTGAAGCAGTATATTGTAACGCTGGTGATAGTAACACATTGTGTATCGTAGGAGGTGCGAGTGACGCGCTGGGTCCGCGCGGCGGCTGACTCTGAAGCAGTATATTGTAACGCTGGTGATAGTAACACATTGTGTATCGTAGGAGGTGCGAGTGACGCGCTGGGTCCGCGCGGCGGCTGACTCTGAAGCAGTATATTGTAACGCTGGTGATAGTAACACATTGTGTATCGTAGGAGGTGCGAGTGACGCGCTGGGTCCGCGCGGCGGCTGACTCTGAAGCAGTATATTGTAACGCTGGTGATAGTAACACATTGTGTATCGTAGGAGGTGCGAGTGACGCGCTGGGTCCGCGCGGCGGGCGCGGCGCGGCGGCTGACTCTGAAGCAGTATATTGTAACGCTGGTGATAGTAACACATTGTGTATCGTAGGAGGTGCGAGTGACGCGCTGGGTCCGCGCGGCGGGCGCGGCGCGGCGGCTGACTCTGAAGCAGTATATTGTAACGCTGGTGATAGTAACACATTGTGTATCGTAGGAGGTGCGAGTGACGCGCTGGGTCCGCGCGGCGGGCGCGGCGCGGCGGCTGACTCTGAAGCAGTATATTGTAACGCTGGTGATAGTAACACATTGTGTATCGTAGGAGGTGCGAGTGACGCGCTGGGTCCGCGCGGCGGCTGACTCTGAAGCAGTATATTGTAACGCTGGTGATAGTAACACATTGTGTATCGTAGGAGGTGCGAGTGACGCGCTGGGTCCGCGCGGCGGGCGCGGCGCGGCGGCTGACCCTGAAGCAGCCGCTGCTGCTGGGCGGCGCCCCCGCCCCGCTGCCGCCGCGCCTCGCGCTCGCCGCCTCCTACAGCGGCTGCGTCGGACAGGTACCTCCTAATACTTACTGAAAGGCATTGAACTCGGTGTGGGGCTGGGAATGGGAAGACAAGAAGCAGAAACAATAAGATATACGATATGGGTCCACGCGAATCTCTCAGGGAATTCTTTAAAGAAACAGGCATACTTACCATGCCTTCGCTTTACATCTTTGAAAATATTATGCATGTTCGCAAAAATATTGGTAAATATAAATTAAGAAGCGACGCACACAATCTTAATACAAGAAGCATAAAATTACAGTGCGCGCATTTAGATTAAGCAAAACGAATAAATCTTTTATGGCAAATGGGGTTAGATTTTACAATAGAATTCCTAAAATCGTAACTGAATTTCCACTGGGAAAGTTCAAATCTGTAATAAAACGGCATTAATTAAGAAAGCTTACTATAAAACGATCGACTTGTTAATGACAAGGATGCATGGAGGCAAACTGCACAAGCTCTTTCTAGCGACTACCATAATAACACCTAGGTTAATAAAATGATGTATTAGAGATTAAGAATGTTTAAAAAAAAAATGATTGAAAAAAATATGCGCCGCCGAGTTTTTTGCCAGGTTCTTCTCGAAATGGTTGTAATTTTGCGAATCTGGCTATAGAATCATTAACTTTCATGAGTGCCTCTTTGGGGCCCATGTGAATAAACGATTTTGATTTTGATATTTAAACAGCGAAAGCACTATCGCTTACATTTTGGAGAGTGTGCTCAGGAATTACATGATACAATTCCTCCATGCCCTTTTTACCATTAAACAACAAGACAAACTGTCAAACGTCATCCATTTAAGGTTGACATACCTCCAGTTCGCTCGAAGCGTTTCGCTTCTACGTTCATCATCCGTACGGCGAAGGAGTGGAACTCATTGCCTGCGTGTTTGTTCCCCGAACGGTATAATCTGGGTGTCTTCAAGTCTAGAGAGAATAGGTTCCTTTTGGGCAAGCGTGTTCCATCTTTGGCCGCTTTCCATCAGGTGAGATAACGGCCAAATGCTTGGCTATCTAGAATTAAAAAAAAGTCCTCTCTTGCAAGTTCCCCTTTCCAATATCCAAGGACTGCACTCTAATATCTCTCCGGTCCATCACCATCTGGGGACCGCAGATCCTCACCTTCCGTTTCTAAGGAGACGCAGTCCAGCTGATACGTCGTACCTCGCGTATCCGGGATCCCCCTGCTGTATTATACACTATGCTAACCACGTCCTTGGTTATATATAGATTTGTATAATCTGCATAAGTGTCTTTTATCACCTACGATTTATTTCCATACCAGTTTTTTTATGCTAGATAGGCAAGTATTTGACCTCTATCTCACTTGATAAAAAAAGAAGATGCGGCCGAAAATGTAACATGCTTGAAAAGGGATAAATTCTGAAAATGTTGCTGTAAAACTTCCAGTTCGAAGAGTGTGCGTGAAATGTGCGATAAGTATATCTCTGTCTTTATGTCACGAGCGAACAGGTATCTTCTTAGAAAACATGCTCCATTGTCGATCGCATCATCACTTACCATCAGTGGAGATAGTAGTCAAATGCTTGCCTATCCTGAATTAAAATATATATATATATATATATATATATACGGAAAATCGAAATAATTGGTTGTAAAGTAGTTTCTTTTTTGTTTTCCAGTTGATAATCAACGACGTAGAACTGTCAGTGGTGTCATCAGCGCTTGGCGGCCTGAACGTCGATAACTGCGAAGAACCAGCCAATGATAGCAATTGCACGTAAGTCTTAATTAGATAGAACTGCTTGTTGGCTTTGTTGGGTGCGCATTCACTTTCTAAGTAGCTGGTATCGGGTTCGATTCCCGGGGGGAACACCTGTTTTCTCTCCAAGGGAAATTTGTATTTCTGAGTCTGGGTATGATTGTGTGTGATGTGAATGTTTCCGAAACTAACGTCACAAACCATCGAACTTAGTAAGTATGAAAATATTTTGAAAAATGTAAAAAAAATACACTTAAATATATACAACCTGTAACAAAAAGGTGCAGTAATACTTGGTGGTGTGTATGTGAATCGTGCCAGAAATCCTCTGCCAGAGAACAAAAGTCGAAATCGGACATAATTTTTTCCGTACCAAAATTAATAAATATTTTTTTGCCAACCCTACGATTACATCTTGATCTTTGTTATGGCCACCACTGTCAGACGTGTAGGTCCAAAGGCTATGTGGTGTAGAACGGTAGCTGATGAAATAGGGTTACAAATAACATATTTTTTTGTAACTTTAATTCATCATAACTCAATATTAATGGTACTGCCGCGAATGCAGAAGTTCCTGTTAGACTCCATACATGTAGCTAGATGTGTGACTTGAGTATTACTACACCTTTCTGTTACTCATTGTATATATATATCCTATACGGCTAAATAAACTCCAACCCATTCAATCCTATTAAACAGCTCTCCAGTGAGACTTCCCCAAGTTTAGCTAGACCTAGCTTTTCTTGATTATTTCATGACCTAGAACAGAAGTAACTATATTTAATTATTAAGTCACTTCTATTCTAGGTCAAGTGCTGTGCTTGGACTTTGAATGAGCAAATTTTTTTTGCGGACGCCTCCCTTTATCTACATAATAAAATAAACAAAACAAAATAAACTTTTTTTGTTTTTTTTTTTATTTTTACTGAGTTCTTTATTCAAAATGAATCCACAAATACAATTTTTTAAATTTTAATTTATCGAGTCAACTTAATTATGCTACCTTTACCGGCATTTTCGCGCTTCTATTTTCAGTCGAGGTTAGTCAAAATTAGTTAAAATAATATTAGAATTATGATAATAAAAGCCTGAAAAGATCAGATTTTCTCATAAAAACTTAAAGACGTACTAATAGGTATGTATTAATTATTTATCCAATGCTTTCCATTTTCAGAGACAGCACACTATGCAAAGAAGTCCTCCAAATGCCGATCTACCCTCAAAATCTATCAGAGAATGACGTTCAACACTCAATAGTGGCAAAAAAGGGGTTCAAACTAAAATACCACAAGACTAAACCAAATAAACATCCACACTTGGACAGGAAAAAGAAGAAGTACTTCATCAGCAAAAAGAGGTACTTGGAAACCAATGATGTGATGACTGAGAGACCGTACGACGGACAGACATATATGCAGATAAAGTATCTGAGTGACAACGAAATGAACTGGGTCGATGCCATCACGTATCCGAGCTTCTCGGGTACTGATAGCTTCATACATATTGATGATGAGGAAACTATGAAACGGTGAGTAAAAACAGATCTTTAAACATTTTTAATATAGGCGACAGAACGAAATATAGGCGACAAAACGAAATTTAGGCGACAACGAAATATAGGCGACAACGTTCCTTCCCAAGGGAGATTTGTGCTTCTGGTTCTGGGTGTGATTGTGTGTGTGCTAAGTAAATGTTTCCAGCTCCCACGATACAAGTCTTTGAACTTAGTGTGGGGCTGTGAGTGTAAATACGTCTGTTGTCGTTGTCATCCATAATATATGGTTGACATACCGCCAGTACGCTCGAAGCGTTTCGCTTCCACGTTTATCATCTTTACTGCGAAAGAGTCCATTACCCGCGTATTTGTTCCCAGAACCTTGATAATCTGGGAGACTGTAAGTCAAGAGTGAATATGTATCCTTTAGGCAAGCATGTTACGTCTCCGGCCGCATCTTCAGTTTCTATGAGGTGATGCTTGCCTATCGAGCAAAACGCTGATAAATTGTTACAAGTTAAAGTAAGTTTGGAGATTAGACATATTTTTTTATTATAATGACATACCAATTTAATTATGTACATCATTGGAATTACGATCTAGCCTTAAGTCTAATAATTAATTTAATTTTGACCTAAACTGCTAAGTAGAGTAGTACCTATACTAAGAAAGTGTCCAATAATACCTTTCTTACTGTCTCTATTAAAGGGAAGACACTTTGTTCTTGTGTTCTATACTATACTATATTACACTGTCACATCACTACGTTTGTCCCAGAATCATGATATTGACTGTATATATCCCAGGATCATGATACAGACTGTATATCCCATGATCATGATACAGGCTGTGTATATCTCAGGATCATGATAGACTGTATATGTCCCAGGATAATGATACAGATTGTGTATATCTCAGGATCATGATATAGATTTTGTATGTCCCAGGATCATGATACAGACTGTATATCACAGGGTCATGATACAGTTTGTATATATCAGGATCATGATAGAGACTGTGTATGTCCCAGGATCATGTTACAGACTGTGTATATCTCAGGATCATGAGATAGACTGTGTATTTCTCAGGATCATGATACAGACGTTATATCCCAGGAGCATGATACAGACTGTGTTTATCACAGGGTCATGATATAGATTGTATATCCCAGGATCATGATACAGACTGTGTATATCTCAGGATCATGAGATAGACTGTGTATTTCTCAGGATCATGATACAGACGTTATATCCCAGGAGCATGATACAGACTGTGTTTATCACAGGGTCATGATATAGATTGTATATCCCAGGATCATGATACAGACTGTGTATATCTCAGGATCATGAGATAGACTGTGTATTTCTCAGGATCATGATACAGACGTTATATCCCAGGAGCATGATACAGACTGTGTTTATCACAGGGTCATGATATAGATTGTATATCCCAGGATCATGATACAGACTGTGTATGTCCCAGGATCACGATATAGACTGTGTATGTCCCAGGTTACGTCGGTACACGCTGGACATCAACATCCGTTTCCGCAGCGACGCGCCCAACGCCCTCCTCGTGTGGAGCGGCCGCCCGCCCAGGGACTTCCTCTCGCTGGCGATAGAGGACTCTGCGCTAGTACTCAGGTGACACTTCATACTTTTATGTTACTTGTATGCACTGGATAACTAGTGGTTCGCTCTGAAGTGAGACCTCGTGACACCTGATTTGTGTCTGTTTGTATTGTGACGGGAGAATTACTAGTATAACAAAAAATATATAAAAATTCATGGTTAACTACATAATTTATAATATAGATATACCTAGTTTAAGATAATTCCTGTATAAGTAATTTAAGATTCTTATGAGCATTCCCTCGCCGAGTTGGGGCAAGATAGGGTCGCGCTAGCAGTCACTATCTTGCCCCGGTGGTAAGCCCTGATGCAAACCGGGCCACTGCGCTCGTGGAGGGGCGACCTTGCTCTCTGAGGCCACCCTCAGACGTGTGGAGCCGTGCAAGCCAGAGGAGAGTTCCCCTGACTCTCCACTCTCCCCGATCCTGCCTGAAGCCTAACAACCTTAACGGGATTAACACTTAAGTAATCAATTAACTTGGCGACCCAGTTGGCGCAGTGGACAGATGTACGCCTTCTGTGCCGTAGGTTCTGGGTTCGATTTCCGGCAGAACCACAAATTCCTTCCCAAGGTATAATGTTTGTGTGATGTGAATGTTTCCGGCACCCACGGTACAAGTCTTTGAACTAAGTGTATAAGCTGTTTGTGTATAAGCGTTTGTTTTAAAAAAATCTTCATAATCTGATCTGAACCTCATTTTTAGATACGACCTGGGTAGTGGCGAAGTGGTCATTGTAGCCAACCATTCGAAAGTCGACGACGGTCTGTGGCACCGAGCGAGGGCTACCAGGTAACATATACTTACTAATATTATAAGTAGTTATAACTGGCTTCATCCACGTTGATGTTGATGGTTGATAATTAAAAAACCCGACTTCACCGCTTTATCTTTGGAACCTTGATCAGATTTAATGTATTAAACACGCATTATTGACTATAACTCAAAAACTAGAGATCAGATCTTGATAAAATTGCAACGGAACCACATGAAAAGCACCAGCTTTCAAATAAAAAAATAATCATCAACATCGGCTCACACCGAAAGAAGTTATGAGGTAACTTTTGAAGTCAGGTAAACGAGAATATCATCAAAGTAGTCCACAAAATAGGCATTATTGACGATATTTCAAGAACTACTGATCAGATCTTGATCAAATTTATATGGGACCAATAAGAAAGCAACATCTTTAAAACTAAAAAAAAATCGAAATCGCCTCACGTGGAGAGAAGTTTTGAGGTAACACACATAAAGAAAAAAATAATTATAATAAAATCGACTTGAGTACCTCCTCCTTTTTTGGGAAGTCGGTAAAAATAATTTTGTTACGTTGTCTGTTGGTCTGTAATCAAATCTTGCAATGAAAATTAGACGCACTTCCCGATGTCCGATTGGACCTAAATTTGGTATACATCTTCAGTGACAATACAATGATATGGTATCATGGAGCTTGTCTGATAATGGAGACGGAAGATGGACATAAGAACTTCTGAACTAAACAAGATTTTTTTTTTTTACTTCTAGAGTACTTCTTACAAAATGCCCTATTATAATTACAATCTAGCCAAACTATGGCTAATCAGTAATTTAACTTTAACTTAAACTGCTACATTGTTAAACTAAGAATGTGTTTATTAACACTTTTCTTATTGTCTCTATTTAAGGGTAATACACTTTGTTCATGCGTTCTTTTGCAGCACTCTCACTATATATTACACTGATATGTACTAACATTACACCAGTTCAAATGGTTTAGTTCTTTTAAGTTTCTTTTACTAAACAAGATAAACCCATCGAGTTTGATTCGTCTCGACAAGTTCTCTGGTTATATAACTTTTCGTCCTTTTTATTTGCAACTGGTAAAAGCTTAATTATAAAAAACTTTGTAATGTTTTGCTTCTTAACAGAAATAGACAAGCAGGAGTACTGGAAGTAGACGGGCTGGGTTCTATCGGCAAAATATCACCAGGGAAACATAAACAGCTAAACACAGATAACGGATTGTACATTGGTAAGGATGCTTATCTATCACCTTTTTAATAATATACCATTAGCTAGTTCAACCATCTATCTTTTTAACATGCGGGTTTGTTTTGAATGTTAGATAGTTGACCTACAGGGAGTTGGTGAAATCCATGACGTATATCAATTTGATTAAAGTGAAATATGGTTAATTAAAAACGAATATGAATGTGATTTTAATAAACTTTGTAATTATTAATAATTATAACATTCCAAAAGTTTAATTAAATTACCAATATATATGCCTAACTATCACCATCTATTTTTTCATAAAATACCAGTATATTTGCTTATTCCTCTGCGCCGTGGGTCCTGGGTTCGATTCCCGGTTGAAGCACAAATTCCTTCACAAGGGATATTTGTGCTTCTGGTTCTGGGTGTATTTGTGTGTGTGATGTAAATGTTTCCGGTACCCACAATACAAGTCTTTGAACTTAGTGCGGGGACGTGAGTGTGAATGCGTTAAAAAAATGTTTTATTTTTGTATATATTTTATTTTATTTTATGAAGTTATTTGTGGGCTTTATATAGCACTACTATTAGCATTAGCGTTATAACTAAATAGAAGCTGACAGTAACAGCAGCAGAAATCTTTTAGTAATTGGTTTCTTTTGTTTTTCTACATGATAGGCCTGTTATTTATATATTATTTTTATACCTGTTGGTAAGTGATGATATGGTCGTAGGTATAAAGTAGTAAGCATCCTATAATTTTAAAGATAGGTTCGATGGTTCTTTTAGTATATTAACGATTTCTCACTTATACATATAGCCCCACACAAATTTCTAACATTCACAACACACACAATGATACTTAGAACATAAATATAAATATTATTTGACCAAGAAAATTGCCACTGCCAGAAATCGATCCAAGTTCCTACGGTTAGGAAGCCTAGAGGCTGAACTTTAACGCCATTAAATGTTGTTATAATCAACAAAGTTGTAAATTTTGTTACTGTTTAAATCATAGCATATATTTTTTCAGGTGGTCTACCATCCATAGAAATGAACACGATGGGTAAGTACAAGGCTGGTCTCTTCGGCTGCGTGTCACAAATATCTCTAAGTGGCAACTATGACATTCCATTGTCACTGTCAAAACTACCGCATACGATCACGAACAATGTGGGTAGGTGCGCTCCATAGCGTTAAGTACTTTATTATTTTAAATTTGTGTTATATTAATTTATAAAACTCTTCATATAAAATTAATACAAAATTGTTTTTGATTAAAATCCAATATCTTCAACGATTTGATGAAACTAAATAATACATACAGTAAGTAATTTCAACGTTAAATATTTTTATTTAATTTAAATGGTTTAGTGTAAAACAACTTTATGCATTTTTTTTATTATTATAATCAAATATGGGTTGTTAACATTGAATTTGATTATTCATAATCAAATACGATGATAATTAGTTTATAATTATTATTGATTTGATGAAGATATAGAATAAAAGATAAATCCATATAAGATACATAAATATCGATAAGATTTATCATATTTTTTCTTCTAATTTGGTATAATAACTATGAAAAACAACATATAAAAGTGATTTTAAATAAAAACAAGTTTACCTGTTCGTTTAATATTCATTAAACAATTCTAATGTAAACCTCAAATATATAAATCATATAATATATTCAAAGGAATGAAGTGAAATAACGATATTATTAAACTTATATTGTTTTATATTATAAACCAAAATATATTTAATAATATGTAACCGAATAGTATTGTACTGTAACAGTATGTAACTGAAACAATTGCGAATATTTTTATGAAAAGACTATATTTTCAACCAATGATAATAACGAAACTTTGTAACAAATTAAGTTAACAGTTTTTATTTTAACTAACGCGTTTTAATAAAAAGCTTTTATTTTGTAACAACGTAAACATAAATGAAAAATGTAAACGTTTTGGAGGTAAACTATATAAAAATATTCAATTTTATGGCAGAAGATAGAAACGTCAAATTATCTCCGCTTCTACATATCAATGTAAAATACTATACAAATTACGGAGGCAATAAGAAACAATACGAAAATCGGTTAACGACTTTATTTTTAATTTAAAATTTGGAATAATTATTTGAAAAATATATATATTTTACAAAATACTCTAGTCAATTTAGTCTAAGCTGAACTGAAAACTATTTCTTCTTTTTTATTTTCAATGGTTTCTAATCCTTGTTTCCATAAAAAGTGGAATAACTTTTCAAAGTGCTTTACTATCTAGTAGATATGAAAAAAACTATTTGTAATGTTAATTAATAAATTTGTAGGCGTAATCAGTGTATCACACACGTTCTTATGTTACAGCGTTCTATAGTACCTTATTTTATTTAATAAAAAGCAAAGTTGGAATTTTTTTTAATTATATTTACTAACTAAAACAAAACAGTAAAATATTCGATTTTTTTACACGAATACAAATTAAATCTTATTTAGAACTAATTAATTAGTACCCATTTTCTAAACGTGTGTAACGCACTTGTTTTTTTTTTACTAGCTAATCACAATTTGTTACAACGTGAGTGTATTTTATAGATCATTAAGTAAATATATACATACATAGCGTTTTGTATATCGGTACATTTTCATATAAAAAGTTTTAAAAACACGCAATTTTTTATAGAATAGGTATGGTACAACTTCACTAAAAAACAATCAACTGTAAAAAAAAAGTGATTTTATTTTTTTCCCAGCGGATACGATCTAGTAAAAAACTCAATATATTAATAATAATTAATCGGATCAAGTGTTTTCTATTAATGTATAATAAAAATTGTTTTTTTTTTTTTGAAGTTGTACCTTTCCTCTTCGTTGCGTTAGAACACGGAAAACTATAAAGTAGATGTATGAATAGAGTTTTTAATACTGAGCTTCTTACAATTAAGTGTTAAGCATAAACTAACCTTAGTTTGTTCACTTGCTTTGCTTCAGACTCCCAAACTTAGCACGGATCTAGTCAAATTAGTCATAGAATACGCAGTGTGAATTTGTAACTTGGTAATAAATGAAATGCTAAAATAATAAATGAAAAATAATCACGAACCAATCAGCTTGGATTCTATTTTCTAACGTAATATTTTACTAAAACTCGCGCACATATTTGTATTTTGAGATCTTGTATTTTGATATAACCCATATCGAGTAAGCGTGAAAATTTAACGCTTTGTCATCAATTTTTTTATTTCTTGACATGTTGACTTTGGCAGACATTTTTGAGACTAAAACTGCACGCCCTACCAACAAATTGTAGAAGCGACTTTGTTTTATGATGTTGGGACGTTCAGTTTTAATTTGCACGTTATCTAATACATAAGTACATACACACAACCAACACGAAACCTATTTATTTTAAATACACAATTGTTCTGTGTTAAGTTCTCATTCAGATACTAATAATTCCATTTATTCCCATGGTTACATCAATTTACACTCAATATAGTGAGTAGACTAATAAATAAGTGCGCTTTGAGTGTAAAAATGTAATTAGTTCTTTTCAATTGTATTATTTAAATATAATACAAATTTTGATACAAAAATTATTTGAAAATGTTACCTATTTCAATGACATTACTACTATAATAAGCCACTTAAACAGACTATTAAAAATATTATAATATTTTATCTGAGTTGAAATATTGTGATAATGCAATTGAAAAGTACATGAAACATTTTATACCTAATTATGTCCCTAGAACCCTTAGCTGGGATTTAATTTACACCAATAATTTTGTCAATTATTATAATACCTTTACCTATTTCACAGGGTTTGTTGTCATTTCTTCAAATATGTATCGAACATGTCTACAATTTTAATTCTCCCAATTAAGGCCTTGTTCTTTTAATTAATTATTTATAAAAAAATGTCTATTGGCTTACCCTATTGTATTATCCAAATCACTTATTAGCAGTTAAATAATAATTTGCTATAAATCCAGCATTGAGTGCTTTTAAGCAAAAATGTTTAACGCATAATCAAAATAACTGCCATATTTATCGTAGTTTATTGTAAACTAGATAATTAACCATAGATAGAAAATGTAACTGTAAACATCTTGTATTTAACTGACCATGAATTAGCTTAAAATATTTTAAAATATGACATTACAGAACACCAAGCGCTTTTGTATAAAAATATAGACATTTTGAAATTTTAAAATGATCATTGAAATTATTGTGACCGCGCATCAACATTTAATTAAACAAAAAAAATATTAAAGCAATTCGATGAAATATTGATTAAATATGAATATGCATATTTAATTGTCATATTGCATGTCCATATTTGGTAAAGATCGGTTTTTACATTCAGGTTTTTTTTATTTGATGCGCAGTCGCAATTTTTGTATGGTTCTTGATATTTTCAGATATACCTGATACAATTTGGTTTAGTTTATTATGTAAGCGACGTAGTTTCTACTTGTGACATACTACTGATAGCTTGACTAGTCATAGTTTTGTATGTGAGACGTGTCCCATGTATTATACGCCGTTATTTGTACAAAATTATATCAATAAAATATAATTAAAAATAAATTTATTGTATTTATTTAAAAACCTGTGAACTATTCAATTTGTTTAATATTGATGTGTTTTAGACTCTCACGCTTTGTCTTTAAAGTAAGTACTTTTTTATGTTAATTGCATACAAATATTACTAAATTAAATTAAAATATGAAAAATACCTAATTTAAATTGATGAACTATAGTACTTGTAAAATATGAAAATATATGGGCATGTCCCATATTTCAATTTAAATATGTTATATTATAGTATAATTATATAGTTTTTGATTTGTCTCGCTGACTCTCACTCATGGCGTCGTACAAGAAAAATTGTTCAAATTAAACGAGAAATAATATTACCATATTTTATTCAAGAAATCTTCAACATTGGGAAATATCAAGATTTTTTTAAGTATTTTTTTTGGTTATTTAATCAAAACGTATTACTTATAGATAGAAAAATTCAACATCAGCTTCCAGTAATTAATAACCCAGTATTATGAAGTCTAAAATCAATATTGAAATAACAAAATATTCTAAAGCTAGTAAAAAAATAATTTAAACTAAAAAATACCATCGCCGGTAAAACCAAAATATGGGGGTTTAACCTTGGATGCATCGGATTTACCACCGTGTGAATGCCCTGCGATGACTCATCATTCGCTCCTTTCATTCATTCACTCACCTCACCACAACAAAATTACTGACCACTTTACAACCTGAACCAGCCAGTTGTAGTACTCTCTGTGGTCTGTGCAGCCAGTTGCGGTTAGCGGTCGACGCGCGCGAACGCGTTCTTATTTCCCGCTCAAATTTCGAACAACGAATTTAAAATAAAAAAGTTAACAAACTTTTTATTTAACTGTTTGTGTGTATAATAATACATTGATTATTTTGAATCTGTGACCGTTATTGTGCAGTAAAAGTGCGTAGTGTGTGAAAAAGATTTTTGTTTTTTTGTTAGTAATTTCACTCGCGTCCAGTGAAGAAACGTAGAAATCCAGCTCCATTAGTATTGCAACCTTGTTGGTAGTATTTGTGAGTATTGAAAGTAAAAGTGTATTTGTATTGGTTGTTAGCAGTTATAGACAGTGTACAGCTAGTAAGGTGGTAGGTATGTGGTTACTTAATACCTGTTAGTCTTGCGCTTGTCTATGTAGGTACATAACATCTTTGACTTAGATTTAGTACCGTATCGATAAGTTAGCTTTCAATTGGCGTACGAAGCAATACTGCATTTTTCGGCATAAACGAAAACGCGAATTTAGAATTACAGATTTGAAAATATTTATGGGTTTTTCATTTGAGGATGTTTTATTTTCTTGCTTGTTTCAAAATCAACATACTATAGTTCTGAATAAATAATTTAAATATAATTTTGCTAATTTAAGGTGAAACGTTATTTATTCGTACATTATTTAGGAATCTCGAAACAACTAAAAAATAGGTGGTAGATATATAGGCAGATTGGCTAATACCGACTTCACAGCTTTATCTTCGGAACCTTAATCAGATTTAATTTATTAAACACGCATTATTGACGATAACTCAAAAACTAGAAATGAGATCTTGATCAAATTTAAACGGGACTACATGGAAAGCACCAGCTTTCAAATAATCATCAAAATCGGCTCACAACTAAGGTAACACACATAAAAAAAAATACCGTCGAATTGAGAACCTCCTTCTTTTGAAGTCGGTTAAAAAACTAATTTTCGCTGAATTGGTAGTTAAGGCATATCACAATGAACGTATCGACACGGTGTGAGCGTTAATGTTCTCCGATCGCATAATCAGTGACACAGATTTAGCATCTACCTGCATGGGAGCACCACCATTACATGAGGCATGTATTTAACCATACACTTTACGTGAAGGTACCTGGTACAGTTAATTTGTTATAGACACCTTTATGGAGGAGTAACTTAAATGAAAAGTGACTTACAACTTCAAGTTATGAGCTTAACAAACTATGTTTTCTAATTTACCGACTTCACAAAAAAGGAGGAGGTACTCAAGTCCACTGTATTTTTTTTTATGTGTGTTACCTCATATCTTCTTTCCACGTGAACCGATTTTGAAATCAAAACTTAACTTAAATGAAAAAAAAACGACATCATCGCTTTATCATCGGAACCTTGATCAGATTTAATGTACACGCATTATTGACGATAATTCAAAAACTACTGATCAGATCTTGATCAAATTTCAATGAGACCACATGAAAAGCACCAGCTTTCAAATAAAAAAATAATCATCAAAATCGGCTTACAACGAAAGAAGTTATGAGGTAACTTTTGAAGTCGGTTAAAAACGAGAACATCGTCAATGTAGTCCACAGAATACGCATTATTGACGATATTTCAAGAACTACTAATCAGATCTTGATCAAATTTAAATGGGACCAATGGGAAAGCAACATCTTTTGAACTAAAAAAATATTTTCGAAATCGTTTCACGTGGAAAGAAGTTATGAGGTAACAAACATAAAAAAAAAATGCAGTCTACTTGAGTACCTCCTCCTTTTTTGGGAAGTCGGTAAAAAAATGATTGATGTAAGAAATTTCGAAATCGGCCCACGCGTTTGGTCTCTAGGAGGCACCACAAAGAAGCATAGATACATATTAATATAGATTGATAAACACATTACCCTCCTCGGATCGCAGTCGGTTAAAAGGTTTGCTTCTTTGTTCATAGCAATAATACATTTCACATTTAATTAAATAATTTCATTGATACAATTATATCAATGACTTGAAGACCGTGACCGATTTTTCTGTTGCATAATGTTGTTTTGATAAAATAAATTATCAGTTTTTTACCTTCTACCACTTCTAGATAAAAATATTCAACAAATACATTCTGAATATTTTTGTAGTTTATGTATAAGTATATGAAAACCATGCAAAAATCGCGAATATATTAGCCCATAATAATCTATGTAATATCTTTAAACGAGCAATTCTTGTATATATATGTGTGTAATTAGGATCTCAGAAACAACTCCAACGATTTTCATGAAAGTTACAGATTAGGGGTTTTTCGGCCCAAGGAATCGATTTATCAACGTTCCAGGTCCGAGAAATGCTCGGTTCCCAAACTGCATTTGAAAAACCGGGTTTAAGAAACTATCAGCGCCATCTATTACGCCATGACCGATGTAAAAAAACTGTTTCTACTCGACACTAGATGGAGCTTTCTGAAGCTAAAGAGAAAGCTCGGTCATCCGGATATTCTATCTATCTAATACATTTAAACGAGCAATCTTCTATATATATGTATATCTTGTGTACATATATATATATATATATATATATAATCAGGATCTCGGAAACAGCTCCAAAGATTTTCATGAAATTTCGGGGGTTTCGGGGGCTATAGATCGATCTAGCTAGGTTTAAATTTTAGAAAACGTCGTTTTATACGTGTTTTCAGCTGAGCAAAGCTCGGTCATCCGGGTACTTACACATTATGGGCCAATATATTCGCAATTGGTATTTTCTTAATGTAGATTTTGCCACTTGTTAAATCTATTTTATTGAACGAGCGAAGCGAAATCTCTAAGTTGAATTGGGTGAATCAGCACTTTGTTCGTCCGTCTGTCAGTGGCATTTAACGTCCAAGCGTGGAGAAGAATATGTTTTATTTATTCTTTGCAAGTAGAGTACGAAATCGGTTTTAACTAAACCTATGTTGGAAAATCAACAATTTGGTAGGCCACCAAAGTCACTGTTTTTAAATTATTTTGCCACGGGGTCTATCTCAAAAACGGTATCACAGTTAAAGCTGAAACTTATTAACGTATAATATACTGTTATATCATGTACAACAAATACAGATATCAAACAATTATTATAAAGAATGATATTTTAAGTAATTATCCTAAAAGATTTTCTCTTTTAGGCAAAATGTAGGAGCGAGATCTCAGTTCGGGGCGAACGAATAATTAAGGAAAGTTTAAAAAAACGCTACCGACTTACTTGCCAGGTTCTTCTCGAGGTGGCTATTTTGCGAATCTTCAGTGAGTGCGTTTTTGGGGCCCATGTGAATAAACGATTTTTTTTTTGTGCGTCGGGTAATATTTTAATTTTACCCTTTGGTAAATTTACTTCACTTTAATAGTTTTTAGGACGCTGTAACTACGTACTAAAAGTACCCAATCGACGCGACGCGACGCTACGTCTTAAAATACCGCCAACCGTAAAAACTGCAATACAAATTTGACAATGCGGCCCGCGGTCCGTGAAGGTTGCATTTGTCACGCTATTAACTACATTTTTCTGTCAATGACTTAAATAAACACCTCGAGTGTTTCTATTCAAATAACGAGACAAAAGGTTGTTCATCTGGTGACGAGATTTACTCATTTACATTCTAATTATTGTATTCAGACCATTGATCGATAACAAATAGTTAGTACACAATCTCAAACAATACAGTCTTACTTATAATAATTAAACGCAAGCAAAGCTTATAAAACCGACTTCACCGCTTTATCATCGGAACCTTGATCAGATTTAATGTATAAAGACGCATTATTGACTATAACTCAAAAACTAGAGATCAGGCCTTGATCAAATTTCAATGGGACAATATAAAAAGCATCAGCTTTCAAATAAAAAAAGAATCATCAAAATCGGCTCACAACGATAGAAGTTATGAGGTAACTTTTGAAGTCGGGTACACGAGAACATTGTCAAAGTAGGTACGCATTATTCGTCACGAAATAGACATTATTGACGATATTTAAAGAACTACTGATCAGATCTTGATCAAATTTAAATGGGACCAATTAGAAAGCAACATCTTTCAAACTAAAAAAAAATTGTCGGCAAAAATGTCGCTAAGCAATGCTTAGCCATCTCTTAGTTAAGCAGCTCTTAAGCCTATAATCAATGATTAACTTTTTTACTCATGCATGAACATTAGTTAGGCGCTGCTTAGTTGAGAAACGCACAGAGAATTGAAAACAATAGAAATTTACATGTTCACCATAGATTATAACCAAAATAATCGACTAAAAATGAAATTATACGAATTTTGATGTCAAAAATGTGTTTTTATTATTCTGTTGAATTGAAAATTAAAGACATGTGACATTCAATGGTTGTTGAAGTAAATAATTTGGCGCCTTACGCAAAAAGTTTTGACACATTTATTATTAAAAGATATAAGTCCCGCCATCTTGTCTCATAAAGATCCTTCTAAGGTTTAAACTAGGCAATGGCGGTGTTTAATTTTGACAACTATTTAAGCATTACTAAGCGATGTTTTAGCGCTAAATCGCGTTTATGAGTGATTTTTTTTGTTAAACTGTAGCTAAGCAATTGATTAAAAATGAAGAGGGGTTTATAAGTAAGACTGTTTTATGCTAGTACCTACACGTTAAATAATTACTCCGTACATTATAGTAATACTGGGACACTAGTTGTACAAGCGGCTGTAGCCTGCACAACCAGTGCCTGATAATGTTGGAGCTCATATCTCCATTTACAATGGCGAGAAGACTATTGGTGCCCCCACGTTTAAAAATCAAAATAGTTTATTTATTTTATTCACAAAGAGGCACTCATGAAAGTTAATGACTCTACTGCCAGATTCGCAAAATTACAGCCATCTTGAGAAGAACCTGGCAAGAAACCCTGGCAAGAACGCGGCGCATTTTTTTTATTGAAGTCATTCTTAAGCACTCATCCATAATTATATTAACCTAGGTGTATCTATATTATGTAGTCACTAGAAAGCGCTTTTGCAGTTTGCCTCCATGCATCCTTGTCATTAATGTAGTCAATCGTTTCATAATAAGCTTTCTTAATTAATGTCCGTTTTATTACAGATTTGAACTTTCCGAGTGGTAATTCAGTTACAATATTAGGAATTTCATTGTAAAATCTAACCCCATTTGCCATAAAACATGTATTCGTTTTGCTTAATCTAAATGCGCGCACTGTAATGCTTATATCTAGTATTAAGATTGTGTGCGTCGCTTCTTAGTTTATATATATCAATATTTTTGCGAACAGGCATAATATTTTCAAAGATGTAAAGCGAAGGCATGGTAAATATGCCTGTTTCTTTCAAATTTCAAAAACAAAATCTCTATCTCAAGATTCGCGCGGACCCATATCATAGATTAAACGAACCGCTCTTTTGTCTAGAATAATAATTGAAACGCAAGCAAAGCTAAAAAAAACCGACTTCATCGATTGTATTTCTATTTTGGCTTGTGCGATTTCGATTACATTTATATGGGTCCACTTCTGAAGTGGAAAAAAACAAGAAAAAACATCAAAATCGATTCATAATTGGTGGAGATATCGCGTACATACAAAAAAAACATACAATCTATCCCTATCCCATCCCATTTGTGGACCTTGAAACCAAGAAGTGGAACTCATTGCCTGCGTCAGAAGAAGGAACAAACGCAAACACAAACTTTCAGATTTATAATTTTAGTGTCACACAAATTAAATCTTTTAATAGAATCGTCAAGTCGACAAACCTTTGATTATAATTTCCACTATTAAAGCTTTCTCCGAGAGTTTTAAGAATTTATAATGAATTTACGTACTGACTCGAAACTGAGTTTTAAGTTGGACGCCTTAACATACTCGGCCATCCGTGACTGTCATGCTCAGTAAGCATGGACAGCGACTTTATCCTTCTTACCCGACTGAACGATGCAAAGGTGTTTGGGTGTTGTCGTTACGTATAAAAAAATAACACCCGGATGACCGAGCTTTGCTCGGCTGAAAACACGGATAAAACGGCGTCCGTCTGTCACCAGGCTGTATCTCATGAACGGTGATAGTTAGACAGTTGAAATTTTCACAGGTTATGTATTTTTGTTGCCGCTATAACAACAAATACTAAAAAATAGATTAAAATAAATATTTAAGGGGGCTCCCATACAACAAACGTAATTTTTTTGCTCGTTTTTGCTGATATTTACAGAATATTTAGTTATATATTCACTTTAAAAATAAACCATTAAATTAAAATAAAACAAATATTTAAAGGGGCTCCCCATTTTTTTGCCGTTTTTATAGATAATGGTAAGGAAACCTTCATGCGCGAGTCAGACTCGCATTTGGCCGGTTATTTTTCAAATGGCCCTGTAAATAAAGGTACGATATAAAAAACTAAAACAGGTCCTCAAACCTCGATAGAGGCTTTATATTTGTGCCATTTGAGGTGGAAACGCTGGGCCCATGGGGACCGTGTGCTCTCGAGATGTACAAATATTTGGCTGGACGATTGAGATCACAGGGTCATGATATAGATTGTATATCCCAGGATCATGATACAGACTGTGTATATCTCAGGATCATGAGATAGACTGTGTATTTCTCAGGATCATGATACAGACGTTATATCCCAGGAGCATGATACAGACTGTGTTTATCACAGGGTCATGATATAGATTGTATATCCCAGGATCATGATACAGACTGTGTATGTCCCAGGATCACGATATAGACTGTGTATGTCCCAGGTTACGTCGGTACACGCTGGACATCAACATCCGTTTCCGCAGCGACGCGCCCAACGCCCTCCTCGTGTGGAGCGGCCGCCCGCCCAGGGACTTCCTCTCGCTGGCGATAGAGGACTCTGCGCTAGTACTCAGGTGACACTTCATACTTTTATGTTACTTGTATGCACTGGATAACTAGTGGTTCGCTCTGAAGTGAGACCTCGTGACACCTGATTTGTGTCTGTTTGTATTGTGACGGGAGAATTACTAGTATAACAAAAAATATATAAAAATTCATGGTTAACTACATAATTTATAATATAGATATACCTAGTTTAAGATAATTCCTGTATAAGTAATTTAAGATTCTTATGAGCATTCCCTCGCCGAGTTGGGGCAAGATAGGGTCGCGCTAGCAGTCACTATCTTGCCCCGGTGGTAAGCCCTGATGCAAACCGGGCCACTGCGCTCGTGGAGGGGCGACCTTGCTCTCTGAGGCCACCCTCAGACGTGTGGAGCCGTGCAAGCCAGAGGAGAGTTCCCCTGACTCTCCACTCTCCCCGATCCTGCCTGAAGCCTAACAACCTTAACGGGATTAACACTTAAGTAATCAATTAACTTGGCGACCCAGTTGGCGCAGTGGACAGATGTACGCCTTCTGTGCCGTAGGTTCTGGGTTCGATTTCCGGCAGAACCACAAATTCCTTCCCAAGGTATAATGTTTGTGTGATGTGAATGTTTCCGGCACCCACGGTACAAGTCTTTGAACTAAGTGTATAAGCTGTTTGTGTATAAGCGTTTGTTTTAAAAAAATCTTCATAATCTGATCTGAACCTCATTTTTAGATACGACCTGGGTAGTGGCGAAGTGGTCATTGTAGCCAACCATTCGAAAGTCGACGACGGTCTGTGGCACCGAGCGAGGGCTACCAGGTAACATATACTTACTAATATTATAAGTAGTTATAACTGGCTTCATCCACGTTGATGTTGATGGTTGATAATTAAAAAACCCGACTTCACCGCTTTATCTTTGGAACCTTGATCAGATTTAATGTATTAAACACGCATTATTGACTATAACTCAAAAACTAGAGATCAGATCTTGATAAAATTGCAACGGAACCACATGAAAAGCACCAGCTTTCAAATAAAAAAATAATCATCAACATCGGCTCACACCGAAAGAAGTTATGAGGTAACTTTTGAAGTCAGGTAAACGAGAATATCATCAAAGTAGTCCACAAAATAGGCATTATTGACGATATTTCAAGAACTACTGATCAGATCTTGATCAAATTTATATGGGACCAATAAGAAAGCAACATCTTTAAAACTAAAAAAAAATCGAAATCGCCTCACGTGGAGAGAAGTTTTGAGGTAACACACATAAAGAAAAAAATAATTATAATAAAATCGACTTGAGTACCTCCTCCTTTTTTGGGAAGTCGGTAAAAATAATTTTGTTACGTTGTCTGTTGGTCTGTAATCAAATCTTGCAATGAAAATTAGACGCACTTCCCGATGTCCGATTGGACCTAAATTTGGTATACATCTTCAGTGACAATACAATGATATGGTATCATGGAGCTTGTCTGATAATGGAGACGGAAGATGGACATAAGAACTTCTGAACTAAACAAGATTTTTTTTTTTTACTTCTAGAGTACTTCTTACAAAATGCCCTATTATAATTACAATCTAGCCAAACTATGGCTAATCAGTAATTTAACTTTAACTTAAACTGCTACATTGTTAAACTAAGAATGTGTTTATTAACACTTTTCTTATTGTCTCTATTTAAGGGTAATACACTTTGTTCATGCGTTCTTTTGCAGCACTCTCACTATATATTACACTGATATGTACTAACATTACACCAGTTCAAATGGTTTAGTTCTTTTAAGTTTCTTTTACTAAACAAGATAAACCCATCGAGTTTGATTCGTCTCGACAAGTTCTCTGGTTATATAACTTTTCGTCCTTTTTATTTGCAACTGGTAAAAGCTTAATTATAAAAAACTTTGTAATGTTTTGCTTCTTAACAGAAATAGACAAGCAGGAGTACTGGAAGTAGACGGGCTGGGTTCTATCGGCAAAATATCACCAGGGAAACATAAACAGCTAAACACAGATAACGGATTGTACATTGGTAAGGATGCTTATCTATCACCTTTTTAATAATATACCATTAGCTAGTTCAACCATCTATCTTTTTAACATGCGGGTTTGTTTTGAATGTTAGATAGTTGACCTACAGGGAGTTGGTGAAATCCATGACGTATATCAATTTGATTAAAGTGAAATATGGTTAATTAAAAACGAATATGAATGTGATTTTAATAAACTTTGTAATTATTAATAATTATAACATTCCAAAAGTTTAATTAAATTACCAATATATATGCCTAACTATCACCATCTATTTTTTCATAAAATACCAGTATATTTGCTTATTCCTCTGCGCCGTGGGTCCTGGGTTCGATTCCCGGTTGAAGCACAAATTCCTTCACAAGGGATATTTGTGCTTCTGGTTCTGGGTGTATTTGTGTGTGTGATGTAAATGTTTCCGGTACCCACAATACAAGTCTTTGAACTTAGTGCGGGGACGTGAGTGTGAATGCGTTAAAAAAATGTTTTATTTTTGTATATATTTTATTTTATTTTATGAAGTTATTTGTGGGCTTTATATAGCACTACTATTAGCATTAGCGTTATAACTAAATAGAAGCTGACAGTAACAGCAGCAGAAATCTTTTAGTAATTGGTTTCTTTTGTTTTTCTACATGATAGGCCTGTTATTTATATATTATTTTTATACCTGTTGGTAAGTGATGATATGGTCGTAGGTATAAAGTAGTAAGCATCCTATAATTTTAAAGATAGGTTCGATGGTTCTTTTAGTATATTAACGATTTCTCACTTATACATATAGCCCCACACAAATTTCTAACATTCACAACACACACAATGATACTTAGAACATAAATATAAATATTATTTGACCAAGAAAATTGCCACTGCCAGAAATCGATCCAAGTTCCTACGGTTAGGAAGCCTAGAGGCTGAACTTTAACGCCATTAAATGTTGTTATAATCAACAAAGTTGTAAATTTTGTTACTGTTTAAATCATAGCATATATTTTTTCAGGTGGTCTACCATCCATAGAAATGAACACGATGGGTAAGTACAAGGCTGGTCTCTTCGGCTGCGTGTCACAAATATCTCTAAGTGGCAACTATGACATTCCATTGTCACTGTCAAAACT
Organism: Lomographa bimaculata; assembly: GCA_948107665.1. Classification (NCBI taxonomy): domain Eukaryota; kingdom Metazoa; phylum Arthropoda; class Insecta; order Lepidoptera; family Geometridae; genus Lomographa; species Lomographa bimaculata. The sequence continues at coordinate 3,673,990 of OX403608.1, read as the reverse complement.
ACCGCATACGATCACGAACAATGTGGGTAGGTGCGCTCCATAGCGTTAAGTACTTTATTATTTTAAATTTGTGTTATATTAATTTATAAAACTCTTCATATAAAATTAATACAAAATTGTTTTTGATTAAAATCCAATATCTTCAACGATTTGATGAAACTAAATAATACATACAGTAAGTAATTTCAACGTTAAATATTTTTATTTAATTTAAATGGTTTAGTGTAAAACAACTTTATGCATTTTTTTTATTATTATAATCAAATATGGGTTGTTAACATTGAATTTGATTATTCATAATCAAATACGATGATAATTAGTTTATAATTATTATTGATTTGATGAAGATATAGAATAAAAGATAAATCCATATAAGATACATAAATATCGATAAGATTTATCATATTTTTTCTTCTAATTTGGTATAATAACTATGAAAAACAACATATAAAAGTGATTTTAAATAAAAACAAGTTTACCTGTTCGTTTAATATTCATTAAACAATTCTAATGTAAACCTCAAATATATAAATCATATAATATATTCAAAGGAATGAAGTGAAATAACGATATTATTAAACTTATATTGTTTTATATTATAAACCAAAATATATTTAATAATATGTAACCGAATAGTATTGTACTGTAACAGTATGTAACTGAAACAATTGCGAATATTTTTATGAAAAGACTATATTTTCAACCAATGATAATAACGAAACTTTGTAACAAATTAAGTTAACAGTTTTTATTTTAACTAACGCGTTTTAATAAAAAGCTTTTATTTTGTAACAACGTAAACATAAATGAAAAATGTAAACGTTTTGGAGGTAAACTATATAAAAATATTCAATTTTATGGCAGAAGATAGAAACGTCAAATTATCTCCGCTTCTACATATCAATGTAAAATACTATACAAATTACGGAGGCAATAAGAAACAATACGAAAATCGGTTAACGACTTTATTTTTAATTTAAAATTTGGAATAATTATTTGAAAAATATATATATTTTACAAAATACTCTAGTCAATTTAGTCTAAGCTGAACTGAAAACTATTTCTTCTTTTTTATTTTCAATGGTTTCTAATCCTTGTTTCCATAAAAAGTGGAATAACTTTTCAAAGTGCTTTACTATCTAGTAGATATGAAAAAAACTATTTGTAATGTTAATTAATAAATTTGTAGGCGTAATCAGTGTATCACACACGTTCTTATGTTACAGCGTTCTATAGTACCTTATTTTATTTAATAAAAAGCAAAGTTGGAATTTTTTTTAATTATATTTACTAACTAAAACAAAACAGTAAAATATTCGATTTTTTTACACGAATACAAATTAAATCTTATTTAGAACTAATTAATTAGTACCCATTTTCTAAACGTGTGTAACGCACTTGTTTTTTTTTTACTAGCTAATCACAATTTGTTACAACGTGAGTGTATTTTATAGATCATTAAGTAAATATATACATACATAGCGTTTTGTATATCGGTACATTTTCATATAAAAAGTTTTAAAAACACGCAATTTTTTATAGAATAGGTATGGTACAACTTCACTAAAAAACAATCAACTGTAAAAAAAAAGTGATTTTATTTTTTTCCCAGCGGATACGATCTAGTAAAAAACTCAATATATTAATAATAATTAATCGGATCAAGTGTTTTCTATTAATGTATAATAAAAATTGTTTTTTTTTTTTTGAAGTTGTACCTTTCCTCTTCGTTGCGTTAGAACACGGAAAACTATAAAGTAGATGTATGAATAGAGTTTTTAATACTGAGCTTCTTACAATTAAGTGTTAAGCATAAACTAACCTTAGTTTGTTCACTTGCTTTGCTTCAGACTCCCAAACTTAGCACGGATCTAGTCAAATTAGTCATAGAATACGCAGTGTGAATTTGTAACTTGGTAATAAATGAAATGCTAAAATAATAAATGAAAAATAATCACGAACCAATCAGCTTGGATTCTATTTTCTAACGTAATATTTTACTAAAACTCGCGCACATATTTGTATTTTGAGATCTTGTATTTTGATATAACCCATATCGAGTAAGCGTGAAAATTTAACGCTTTGTCATCAATTTTTTTATTTCTTGACATGTTGACTTTGGCAGACATTTTTGAGACTAAAACTGCACGCCCTACCAACAAATTGTAGAAGCGACTTTGTTTTATGATGTTGGGACGTTCAGTTTTAATTTGCACGTTATCTAATACATAAGTACATACACACAACCAACACGAAACCTATTTATTTTAAATACACAATTGTTCTGTGTTAAGTTCTCATTCAGATACTAATAATTCCATTTATTCCCATGGTTACATCAATTTACACTCAATATAGTGAGTAGACTAATAAATAAGTGCGCTTTGAGTGTAAAAATGTAATTAGTTCTTTTCAATTGTATTATTTAAATATAATACAAATTTTGATACAAAAATTATTTGAAAATGTTACCTATTTCAATGACATTACTACTATAATAAGCCACTTAAACAGACTATTAAAAATATTATAATATTTTATCTGAGTTGAAATATTGTGATAATGCAATTGAAAAGTACATGAAACATTTTATACCTAATTATGTCCCTAGAACCCTTAGCTGGGATTTAATTTACACCAATAATTTTGTCAATTATTATAATACCTTTACCTATTTCACAGGGTTTGTTGTCATTTCTTCAAATATGTATCGAACATGTCTACAATTTTAATTCTCCCAATTAAGGCCTTGTTCTTTTAATTAATTATTTATAAAAAAATGTCTATTGGCTTACCCTATTGTATTATCCAAATCACTTATTAGCAGTTAAATAATAATTTGCTATAAATCCAGCATTGAGTGCTTTTAAGCAAAAATGTTTAACGCATAATCAAAATAACTGCCATATTTATCGTAGTTTATTGTAAACTAGATAATTAACCATAGATAGAAAATGTAACTGTAAACATCTTGTATTTAACTGACCATGAATTAGCTTAAAATATTTTAAAATATGACATTACAGAACACCAAGCGCTTTTGTATAAAAATATAGACATTTTGAAATTTTAAAATGATCATTGAAATTATTGTGACCGCGCATCAACATTTAATTAAACAAAAAAAATATTAAAGCAATTCGATGAAATATTGATTAAATATGAATATGCATATTTAATTGTCATATTGCATGTCCATATTTGGTAAAGATCGGTTTTTACATTCAGGTTTTTTTTATTTGATGCGCAGTCGCAATTTTTGTATGGTTCTTGATATTTTCAGATATACCTGATACAATTTGGTTTAGTTTATTATGTAAGCGACGTAGTTTCTACTTGTGACATACTACTGATAGCTTGACTAGTCATAGTTTTGTATGTGAGACGTGTCCCATGTATTATACGCCGTTATTTGTACAAAATTATATCAATAAAATATAATTAAAAATAAATTTATTGTATTTATTTAAAAACCTGTGAACTATTCAATTTGTTTAATATTGATGTGTTTTAGACTCTCACGCTTTGTCTTTAAAGTAAGTACTTTTTTATGTTAATTGCATACAAATATTACTAAATTAAATTAAAATATGAAAAATACCTAATTTAAATTGATGAACTATAGTACTTGTAAAATATGAAAATATATGGGCATGTCCCATATTTCAATTTAAATATGTTATATTATAGTATAATTATATAGTTTTTGATTTGTCTCGCTGACTCTCACTCATGGCGTCGTACAAGAAAAATTGTTCAAATTAAACGAGAAATAATATTACCATATTTTATTCAAGAAATCTTCAACATTGGGAAATATCAAGATTTTTTTAAGTATTTTTTTTGGTTATTTAATCAAAACGTATTACTTATAGATAGAAAAATTCAACATCAGCTTCCAGTAATTAATAACCCAGTATTATGAAGTCTAAAATCAATATTGAAATAACAAAATATTCTAAAGCTAGTAAAAAAATAATTTAAACTAAAAAATACCATCGCCGGTAAAACCAAAATATGGGGGTTTAACCTTGGATGCATCGGATTTACCACCGTGTGAATGCCCTGCGATGACTCATCATTCGCTCCTTTCATTCATTCACTCACCTCACCACAACAAAATTACTGACCACTTTACAACCTGAACCAGCCAGTTGTAGTACTCTCTGTGGTCTGTGCAGCCAGTTGCGGTTAGCGGTCGACGCGCGCGAACGCGTTCTTATTTCCCGCTCAAATTTCGAACAACGAATTTAAAATAAAAAAGTTAACAAACTTTTTATTTAACTGTTTGTGTGTATAATAATACATTGATTATTTTGAATCTGTGACCGTTATTGTGCAGTAAAAGTGCGTAGTGTGTGAAAAAGATTTTTGTTTTTTTGTTAGTAATTTCACTCGCGTCCAGTGAAGAAACGTAGAAATCCAGCTCCATTAGTATTGCAACCTTGTTGGTAGTATTTGTGAGTATTGAAAGTAAAAGTGTATTTGTATTGGTTGTTAGCAGTTATAGACAGTGTACAGCTAGTAAGGTGGTAGGTATGTGGTTACTTAATACCTGTTAGTCTTGCGCTTGTCTATGTAGGTACATAACATCTTTGACTTAGATTTAGTACCGTATCGATAAGTTAGCTTTCAATTGGCGTACGAAGCAATACTGCATTTTTCGGCATAAACGAAAACGCGAATTTAGAATTACAGATTTGAAAATATTTATGGGTTTTTCATTTGAGGATGTTTTATTTTCTTGCTTGTTTCAAAATCAACATACTATAGTTCTGAATAAATAATTTAAATATAATTTTGCTAATTTAAGGTGAAACGTTATTTATTCGTACATTATTTAGGAATCTCGAAACAACTAAAAAATAGGTGGTAGATATATAGGCAGATTGGCTAATACCGACTTCACAGCTTTATCTTCGGAACCTTAATCAGATTTAATTTATTAAACACGCATTATTGACGATAACTCAAAAACTAGAAATGAGATCTTGATCAAATTTAAACGGGACTACATGGAAAGCACCAGCTTTCAAATAATCATCAAAATCGGCTCACAACTAAGGTAACACACATAAAAAAAAATACCGTCGAATTGAGAACCTCCTTCTTTTGAAGTCGGTTAAAAAACTAATTTTCGCTGAATTGGTAGTTAAGGCATATCACAATGAACGTATCGACACGGTGTGAGCGTTAATGTTCTCCGATCGCATAATCAGTGACACAGATTTAGCATCTACCTGCATGGGAGCACCACCATTACATGAGGCATGTATTTAACCATACACTTTACGTGAAGGTACCTGGTACAGTTAATTTGTTATAGACACCTTTATGGAGGAGTAACTTAAATGAAAAGTGACTTACAACTTCAAGTTATGAGCTTAACAAACTATGTTTTCTAATTTACCGACTTCACAAAAAAGGAGGAGGTACTCAAGTCCACTGTATTTTTTTTTATGTGTGTTACCTCATATCTTCTTTCCACGTGAACCGATTTTGAAATCAAAACTTAACTTAAATGAAAAAAAAACGACATCATCGCTTTATCATCGGAACCTTGATCAGATTTAATGTACACGCATTATTGACGATAATTCAAAAACTACTGATCAGATCTTGATCAAATTTCAATGAGACCACATGAAAAGCACCAGCTTTCAAATAAAAAAATAATCATCAAAATCGGCTTACAACGAAAGAAGTTATGAGGTAACTTTTGAAGTCGGTTAAAAACGAGAACATCGTCAATGTAGTCCACAGAATACGCATTATTGACGATATTTCAAGAACTACTAATCAGATCTTGATCAAATTTAAATGGGACCAATGGGAAAGCAACATCTTTTGAACTAAAAAAATATTTTCGAAATCGTTTCACGTGGAAAGAAGTTATGAGGTAACAAACATAAAAAAAAATGCAGTCTACTTGAGTACCTCCTCCTTTTTTGGGAAGTCGGTAAAAAAATGATTGATGTAAGAAATTTCGAAATCGGCCCACGCGTTTGGTCTCTAGGAGGCACCACAAAGAAGCATAGATACATATTAATATAGATTGATAAACACATTACCCTCCTCGGATCGCAGTCGATTAAAAGGTTTGCTTCTTTGTTCATAGCAATAATACATTTCACATTTAATTAAATAATTTCATTGATACAATTATATCAATGACTTGAAGACCGTGACCGATTTTTCTGTTGCATAATGTTGTTTTGATAAAATAAATTATCAGTTTTTTACCTTCTACCACTTCTAGATAAAAATATTCAACAAATACATTCTGAATATTTTTGTAGTTTATGTATAAGTATATGAAAACCATGCAAAAATCGCGAATATATTAGCCCATAATAATCTATGTAATATCTTTAAACGAGCAATTCTTGTATATATATGTGTGTAATTAGGATCTCAGAAACAACTCCAACGATTTTCATGAAAGTTACAGATTAGGGGTTTTTCGGCCCAAGGAATCGATTTATCAACGTTCCAGGTCCGAGAAATGCTCGGTTCCCAAACTGCATTTGAAAAACCGGGTTTAAGAAACTATCAGCGCCATCTATTACGCCATGACCGATGTAAAAAAACTGTTTCTACTCGACACTAGATGGAGCTTTCTGAAGCTAAAGAGAAAGCTCGGTCATCCGGATATTCTATCTATCTAATACATTTAAACGAGCAATCTTCTATATATATGTATATCTTGTGTACATATATATATATATATATATATATAATCAGGATCTCGGAAACAGCTCCAAAGATTTTCATGAAATTTCGGGGGTTTCGGGGGCTATAGATCGATCTAGCTAGGTTTAAATTTTAGAAAACGTCGTTTTATACGTGTTTTCAGCTGAGCAAAGCTCGGTCATCCGGGTACTTACACATTATGGGCCAATATATTCGCAATTGGTATTTTCTTAATGTAGATTTTGCCACTTGTTAAATCTATTTTATTGAACGAGCGAAGCGAAATCTCTAAGTTGAATTGGGTGAATCAGCACTTTGTTCGTCCGTCTGTCAGTGGCATTTAACGTCCAAGCGTGGAGAAGAATATGTTTTATTTATTCTTTGCAAGTAGAGTACGAAATCGGTTTTAACTAAACCTATGTTGGAAAATCAACAATTTGGTAGGCCACCAAAGTCACTGTTTTTAAATTATTTTGCCACGGGGTCTATCTCAAAAACGGTATCACAGTTAAAGCTGAAACTTATTAACGTATAATATACTGTTATATCATGTACAACAAATACAGATATCAAACAATTATTATAAAGAATGATATTTTAAGTAATTATCCTAAAAGATTTTCTCTTTTAGGCAAAATGTAGGAGCGAGATCTCAGTTCGGGGCGAACGAATAATTAAGGAAAGTTTAAAAAAACGCTACCGACTTACTTGCCAGGTTCTTCTCGAGGTGGCTATTTTGCGAATCTTCAGTGAGTGCGTTTTTGGGGCCCATGTGAATAAACGATTTTTTTTTTGTGCGTCGGGTAATATTTTAATTTTACCCTTTGGTAAATTTACTTCACTTTAATAGTTTTTAGGACGCTGTAACTACGTACTAAAAGTACCCAATCGACGCGACGCGACGCTACGTCTTAAAATACCGCCAACCGTAAAAACTGCAATACAAATTTGACAATGCGGCCCGCGGTCCGTGAAGGTTGCATTTGTCACGCTATTAACTACATTTTTCTGTCAATGACTTAAATAAACACCTCGAGTGTTTCTATTCAAATAACGAGACAAAAGGTTGTTCATCTGGTGACGAGATTTACTCATTTACATTCTAATTATTGTATTCAGACCATTGATCGATAACAAATAGTTAGTACACAATCTCAAACAATACAGTCTTACTTATAATAATTAAACGCAAGCAAAGCTTATAAAACCGACTTCACCGCTTTATCATCGGAACCTTGATCAGATTTAATGTATAAAGACGCATTATTGACTATAACTCAAAAACTAGAGATCAGGCCTTGATCAAATTTCAATGGGACAATATAAAAAGCATCAGCTTTCAAATAAAAAAAGAATCATCAAAATCGGCTCACAACGATAGAAGTTATGAGGTAACTTTTGAAGTCGGGTACACGAGAACATTGTCAAAGTAGGTACGCATTATTCGTCACGAAATAGACATTATTGACGATATTTAAAGAACTACTGATCAGATCTTGATCAAATTTAAATGGGACCAATTAGAAAGCAACATCTTTCAAACTAAAAAAAAATTGTCGGCAAAAATGTCGCTAAGCAATGCTTAGCCATCTCTTAGTTAAGCAGCTCTTAAGCCTATAATCAATGATTAACTTTTTTACTCATGCATGAACATTAGTTAGGCGCTGCTTAGTTGAGAAACGCACAGAGAATTGAAAACAATAGAAATTTACATGTTCACCATAGATTATAACCAAAATAATCGACTAAAAATGAAATTATACGAATTTTGATGTCAAAAATGTGTTTTTATTATTCTGTTGAATTGAAAATTAAAGACATGTGACATTCAATGGTTGTTGAAGTAAATAATTTGGCGCCTTACGCAAAAAGTTTTGACACATTTATTATTAAAAGATATAAGTCCCGCCATCTTGTCTCATAAAGATCCTTCTAAGGTTTAAACTAGGCAATGGCGGTGTTTAATTTTGACAACTATTTAAGCATTACTAAGCGATGTTTTAGCGCTAAATCGCGTTTATGAGTGATTTTTTTTGTTAAACTGTAGCTAAGCAATTGATTAAAAATGAAGAGGGGTTTATAAGTAAGACTGTTTTATGCTAGTACCTACACGTTAAATAATTACTCCGTACATTATAGTAATACTGGGACACTAGTTGTACAAGCGGCTGTAGCCTGCACAACCAGTGCCTGATAATGTTGGAGCTCATATCTCCATTTACAATGGCGAGAAGACTATTGGTGCCCCCACGTTTAAAAATCAAAATAGTTTATTTATTTTATTCACAAAGAGGCACTCATGAAAGTTAATGACTCTACTGCCAGATTCGCAAAATTACAGCCATCTTGAGAAGAACCTGGCAAGAAACCCTGGCAAGAACGCGGCGCATTTTTTTTATTGAAGTCATTCTTAAGCACTCATCCATAATTATATTAACCTAGGTGTATCTATATTATGTAGTCACTAGAAAGCGCTTTTGCAGTTTGCCTCCATGCATCCTTGTCATTAATGTAGTCAATCGTTTCATAATAAGCTTTCTTAATTAATGTCCGTTTTATTACAGATTTGAACTTTCCGAGTGGTAATTCAGTTACAATATTAGGAATTTCATTGTAAAATCTAACCCCATTTGCCATAAAACATGTATTCGTTTTGCTTAATCTAAATGCGCGCACTGTAATGCTTATATCTAGTATTAAGATTGTGTGCGTCGCTTCTTAGTTTATATATATCAATATTTTTGCGAACAGGCATAATATTTTCAAAGATGTAAAGCGAAGGCATGGTAAATATGCCTGTTTCTTTCAAATTTCAAAAACAAAATCTCTATCTCAAGATTCGCGCGGACCCATATCATAGATTAAACGAACCGCTCTTTTGTCTAGAATAATAATTGAAACGCAAGCAAAGCTAAAAAAAACCGACTTCATCGATTGTATTTCTATTTTGGCTTGTGCGATTTCGATTACATTTATATGGGTCCACTTCTGAAGTGGAAAAAAACAAGAAAAAACATCAAAATCGATTCATAATTGGTGGAGATATCGCGTACATACAAAAAAAACATACAATCTATCCCTATCCCATCCCATTTGTGGACCTTGAAACCAAGAAGTGGAACTCATTGCCTGCGTCAGAAGAAGGAACAAACGCAAACACAAACTTTCAGATTTATAATTTTAGTGTCACACAAATTAAATCTTTTAATAGAATCGTCAAGTCGACAAACCTTTGATTATAATTTCCACTATTAAAGCTTTCTCCGAGAGTTTTAAGAATTTATAATGAATTTACGTACTGACTCGAAACTGAGTTTTAAGTTGGACGCCTTAACATACTCGGCCATCCGTGACTGTCATGCTCAGTAAGCATGGACAGCGACTTTATCCTTCTTACCCGACTGAACGATGCAAAGGTGTTTGGGTGTTGTCGTTACGTATAAAAAAATAACACCCGGATGACCGAGCTTTGCTCGGCTGAAAACACGGATAAAACGGCGTCCGTCTGTCACCAGGCTGTATCTCATGAACGGTGATAGTTAGACAGTTGAAATTTTCACAGGTTATGTATTTTTGTTGCCGCTATAACAACAAATACTAAAAAATAGATTAAAATAAATATTTAAGGGGGCTCCCATACAACAAACGTAATTTTTTTGCTCGTTTTTGCTGATATTTACAGAATATTTAGTTATATATTCACTTTAAAAATAAACCATTAAATTAAAATAAAACAAATATTTAAAGGGGCTCCCCATTTTTTTGCCGTTTTTATAGATAATGGTAAGGAAACCTTCATGCGCGAGTCAGACTCGCATTTGGCCGGTTATTTTTCAAATGGCCCTGTAAATAAAGGTACGATATAAAAAACTAAAACAGGTCCTCAAACCTCGATAGAGGCTTTATATTTGTGCCATTTGAGGTGGAAACGCTGGGCCCATGGGGACCGTGTGCTCTCGAGATGTACAAATATTTGGCTGGACGATTGAGATAATATATTATTATAACAAAATTGTACCTTCAATAAACTTATTATAATTAATATGGTACGATATTATTAAGGCAATTCGCAAAAAATAACATGATCGATTACATCAAGCTCGTATAACGTATCAATGATTAGTTAGCTACATATGCTACTGCTTATTATTTACGACAAGTTGCTTGAATTCAAGTTCTTAAATAACAAACGAGTTTGCAGACAATGGCATCAAGTTAATTGCCTTTGTGATCATTAAATAAAAATACCAAGTTGACGTACAAATTATGTACCTTCAACCTGCTTACGTTGCTGGTGGAAGGTATCTACATGGTTTGGACATGTAGAGAGGATGGACGAATCAGATTTATAAGGCGTGTGTGAATGGGCAAGTTGGTAAGGGTCGATATAAGCGGACGTATCTCGACCAGGTCGAAAACGTTTTAAAGAAAGGCCAGGTCAATATCATCCGCAACCAACGAGCATGTATGAAAAGACTCATAATGTTGGAGAAGCGAACGATGTGTGTCAGAATCGTAGCAGGTGGAAGGATGTGGTCTCTACCTACCCCAGGGGTCGGCAACCTTTTTAGTCGGAAGAGTCAAAAATTACCATTTACAAAATTTCAAAGTTTTAAAGAGCCACAATTTTTTTTCTTGTCAATGATAATCCTTAATGCCAACAATAATACCAACTGTACTATGAGTATCGCATAGAAAACGCTATGCACGCGTTATACCTACCTAATCATTCCATAATTTACTTGTTTCAACTGTATAAATGTACTTTTTTGCTACCTTTGGAGGCTTGTTAATGGCTCGATAGAAATGGTGCCGAATCCTCATAAATCGATTCAGAACGTTTTTTTGATCATTATTTTTTAAATAAATAATATTTGCGTATGGAACTAAAGAGCTTCACATCCAAAGAGCCACATGTGGCTCGCGAGCCGCAGGTTGCCGACCCCTGGCCTACCCCAATGGGAAAGAGGCGTGATATGTAACTATGCACAGTTTTCTTTATGCTAAATAGTCAAGCATTTTACCACTATCTTACCTGATGGATATTGCCTAGAAGATACCTATTCACTCTTGACTTGAAGACTCCCAGAATGTATGTATGTATCTACATAATTTATATTTGTTATTTTATACGACTGTGCGACCCAAAGGAGGGTAATGTGTTTATAGGTATTCATATAATATGTATGTGTGCAATGACAGAACAAAATAGTCCAAAAGATATATGTATGTGATTAATTAGGTTCTTTTTTCTAATATTTTAAAATGTTATGAGGTGTTACTTTCCAGTACCACCCCTTTTAACAACTCCAATTTATAGATAACTTGCATCAAGGTGCAGTTCGAGTACCTACAGTTGCAATTCACACTGCATCGTTGAAGTCGCACCCTCATTCAACAGTCTGTGTATTACATTATGTACATTCATATCACGACTGATTTGCATTTTCCTCGGTTTTATACCTCTGTTTAATGACTCACAACTTCCTTGATAGTGAATAACGCTAAAAACACGTTTCCACTGTCTACAGTATGTTTACATCCTTTTAGATTTAAATACAGTTATCAAGATTGTAATCAATGAAAACAGTGGGTCGGTGAAGGTTTCGTTTCCTACGAAGGGGAAAGGTTCTTATCTACTATCTTTTTTTTTTTTTTTTTTATGTTGGATAGGCAAGCATTTGACCACTATCTCACCTGATGGAAAGTGATGATGCGGCCGAAGGTGTGACATGCTTGCCTAGAAGATACCTATTCACTCGAGACTTGAAGTTTTTGTTTGTGTACAATGATATTTTTAAAACTGGGAAGATATACACTCTATCTAGTAAACAGTAGATACCGGTAGAGATTCAAATATTAAAAGGTAATATTTTCGGATATAAGTTGATAATGTGGTTAATTTCAAATGCGTATTATAGTTCAAATGAGTAATTTGACAAGTGATATTGTATAACTAACCTTTTTATTATATATGTAAAGCTCACGATAGTTTTAACCTCAGAATAAAGTTCGGTATTCTGAGGTTTTAACATTAAAATAACCTATTTATTATTTGTCATATTGATTGTCATTTGAAATAAGAGCAAAAATGTATCCACTGTCTAATAGTCATTACTTATTGTGTAATGAATTAATGATACACAATAAGTAATGACTATTAGACAGTAGATACATTTATTATTATTTTTTTTTTAGATTTGCTCTTATTTTAAATGACAATCAATATGATCAATAATAAATAGGTTATTTTAATGTTAATGACGATGCGATAAATAATGAAAGAAATAACACCCGTGTAAAGCCGCGACGACGCGACGGTTCGCTACTCGTCGCTAGTAAATATTCTATTAGCCGAGCGTGCGCGAAGCGCGAGCGAAGCGTGTCCTATTAAGCTTGGGCAAAATTGTTTTCGTATGTCCGGCGGATTTCCGGTTGTTCTCCTCCACATGTCGCATTTCTCATCCGTTTCTCGTGAAATTTTGTGAGCATACTTAGAACATTTTTCTCGATTCAGATTTTGGAACTTTTTCAAAATGGCGGAGATATATACGCGAGTAATACGCGAGACAGTATTTATCTGATGCGCTTGGCATTCTAAGTTGGTGAGGCCTTAAGAATAACTCCCGGGACACTTTTCAGGGCTTGGAAAAACAAATGAAGTGGTAAAACAATTACACCTACGGTAAATTTTAATGTACGTACGTACGTACATAACTTCCGTCAAGTGTAATGCTCGTGAAATCCGAGAAATGGTACGCGCGAAAGATCAAAGATTACAGAGAAAGATTTTATCACATGAATCACTCGCAAAAACACTTTATATATAAGATGATATAATAGAAATGTTTATTGTTACATTACATGCCTTGTTGGGCACAGCAACAGTTTAAAGAGAGGAAGCTTGTATAGTATTTATCATTATTTACAAAGTTTAAGTTAGATTTAAATTTAAATGAATTTTCTAGGTAATTGCCGTGATTGCTATCTGTCTTGCACTTCTGAGTCCGGTAATAAGTCGTGTGTTTTTTAGCAAAATAATAGTGATAAATTGCCTTGCAGTGTCGACACTTTACAATTTACACAGGCCCTATGACATACAAGAATAATATTTCATTTTCACGCGTAAATACCCATTGTATTATTTTTTTAATTTTGGCTTCGCATTCTTGTGCATTTAGCCAGTATCAAGTAATAAAATATTTCATGGGTATTTCATAATAAAAGTCCTATTAACAAGTTACAGTCAAAGTCAAGTAAAAGGATCAAGTCATGGCGAAGTCATGCCCTAGTAGTGGTAGAAACTTTACTAGAACTTCTATTAGAGTTTTGGAGCGAAGGCGAAAATCATGTTTTTCAACTTTTTATAATTTGCCTACACTGATGCAAGTTTACTAAGTATTAACGGTTAATAATCCACCATTATTACACATTAACACTCGAAGAATGACAGGTTTTGGAATATTATACAAAATCAACAACGTCATTTTTTCACTTTCGCGGCAAAACTCTTCTTACGTGTTACATCGCATAAAGGCAGCTTACTAGCTTTATTCCAAATGTAATAATTATTATAAGTACCCATATTTAACCCCAGATTCTCAGTAAACCAAAACAGAGATTGTTATCAAGCTTTGACCCGCCATACCTGCCGAAACCTACTAAAATTAATGCTGATTTTTACGCTGATATACACTTTTACGTTCGTCTTACACGTAAGCGTTTTGAGGTTAAGTCTCTTGTAGCAACGACGCCATTTTGTTGCACGCAATTCTTTAAGTAAAGCTTGTGTTTAAGCACCGCCCAAAAAAGTACCTATTTTACTACCAAAAAATTCTAAACGGTTACCAAAATGGATAAATGGTCACCAAATTACGTTGCATATATGGTCACCAAATTACGTTCCCTAAAATATTATGAAATAAATCATTTTTTCGTATTATAAATATTTTTGTATTTATAAAAAAAAAACCAAGGACAAACAACATAGGAAAGTGACGATGCGGCCGATAATGGAACATGCTTGCCTAAAAGGTAGGTACCCTAGAGGAATAGGCCTATTCACTCTAGACTTGAAGACACCCAGATTGTCCCGGTTGATTACTGTCATGTCTTTAATGATACTAAAAGTAAAAATAATAATTAATATTTAAGTCAAATAATGATTATTGGCGATAGTAAGCTAATTGAGTCAAAACTGCAAAGTCTTGGTCACCGACGTAAGGTACCTAGCAAGCCTATCAGTATTCTATCGCTTACATTTTGGATAGTGTGCTCAGGAATTACATGATATAGTTCCTCCATGCCCTTTTTACCATCACACAACAAGACAAACTGTCAAACGTCATCCATTTATAGTTGACATACCTTCAGTTCGCTCGAAGCATTTTGCTTCTACGTTCATCCGTACAGCGAAGGAGTGGAACTCATTGCCTGCGTCTTTGTTCCCTGAACAGTATAATCTGGGTGTCTTCAAGTCTAGAGTGAATAGGTTCCTTCTAGGCAAGAATGTTCCATCTTTGGCCGCTTAGTCGCTTTCCATTAGGTGAGATAGCGGTCAAATGCTTGCCAATGTAATATAAAAAAAATGATGTAATTATTCGAACGCGTTTGGTCTCTAGAACGCCACAAAGGAACAAACATACATAGGCTAATAAAAATATAGGTACCTTCTAGGCAAGCATGCTCCATCTTTGGCCACATCGTCACTTTCCATTAAGTGAGATAGCGGTCAAATGCTTGCCAATCTATTATTTAAAAAAAAATATGTAATTATTCGAAAAGTTTGGTCTCTAGAACGCCACAAAGGAACAAACATACATAGGCTAATAAAAATATTACCCTCCTTAGCGTCGTGAAAAAAAACGAATATCGTAGTTAATACCACAGCTAATACGGTGACCAAACAAAAACTGTGTAAATGTTTGCACGCGCGCGGTGAAAGTAGCCTCTATAATGTGAGATAGGTAGCTAATGAACTGCCCGTTGGCTTAGTCGTGTTCGCGTTCGTTTTCTAAGCAGGGGTATCGGGTTCAAATCCCGGCGGGAACACAAGATTTCTCCTCATGGAAAACTTGTGTTTCTGGTTCTGGTCGTGATTATGTGTGGTGTGAATATTTTTGGCACCCACGATACAAATCTTTGAACTTAGTGTGGGGCTGTGAGTGAAATCGTTGATGTTTAATGTTATGTGGGCAGCGTGGGTTTGCTTCTGAATCATTCAAGATGCAAGCCACTCTAACTTATGTATGTAGTTTTTTGAAAATTAATACATTAATTCCATTTTGCTAGAAGCGTTTCGCTTTCACCACTTTCCATCAGGTGAGATAGTGGTCAAATGCTTGCCTATTCAGCATAAAAAAAAACTTGCCACAAAAGTAAAGCAGAAACCGACAAATTATTTTCAATCAAAAACATTGTTCAGTCTTACTTAGAAAGTCGTAATTAAAGTATTTTAACAATCCGTGAAATCTCTTATTGAAATACCCATATATTTTGATTCTCGGTCTATAGCGGAACGAGTGGGAAATAAAAAGTTCCAATCGTCATCACTGGGGACGAACGAAACTTTTTTTTCCCACTCGTACCCAGTGGGGACGACAGGGAGGGGACGACCGGGAATAAAGGAACTTAACTTGGTGTACGGATAAAGATGGAACTAAATCTGCTTCCTTCTAAAATGATAAGTTGGTTTGAAGTTTGTTTACGAGCAGCGCCCCTTGTTAAGGCAATAAAATTAGGAAATAACGGGGGAATTTTAGTGGGTTCGAGCCCTTCACCCCTGGGAAGAAAGGGAACAGAAAGGTATTCCCACCCCCCACCCCCCCCCCCCCCCCACGCACAAAAAAAAGATACCAACACACCGACCATATTGTATAGCCTTGAATTTACGACGTTACAAAAGCGTGCCAGCATCACGTTAACTAATGTTCCACGACCATGATCTGTTGAGAATTTGATTTTGCAACATACAGTAAGCACCTAACTATAAATACATACATATATACTTGATCATGATATTCTTATAATAAACAAATGACAATCGGTGAAAAGCAAGTGAAAATCGGTGACAACAAATTCGAATCGGTGAAATCAAATGAACACTGGAAAAACGAATGAATATCGGAGTAAATAAATCTGGGTTTGAAAACTACCGCGAGTGTTATAAAACAAAACAAAAAACAAACGCATTCACACTCACAGCTACACACTATGTTTAAAGACTTGTATCGTGGGTGCCGGAAACATTCACATCACACACACATTACACCCAGAACATGCGCTCCTGCCAGGAATCGAACCCAGGACCCACGGCGCAGAGGGCGGACACCTGTGCACTGCGCCAACTGGGTCGTCTACCTATCCTACTAATATTATAAATCCGAAAGTTTGTGTGTAAGTATGTTTGCTTCATGCTTTAACGGCTGAACGAATTTGGATGAAATTTGGAATGTACATAGATTATACCTAGGATTAACACATAGGCTACTTTTTAACTTGATAATAGCGGGTGAAGCCGCGTGGCACAGCTAGTGGTAAATAACACTAGCAATAGTTTTCAAACTCAGATTTATTTACCCCGATATTCATTTGTTTTTGAGGTGTTCATTTGTTTTCACCGATTTGAATTTGTTGTCACCGATTTTCAGTTGTCTTTCACCGATTTTCATTTGTTAATAAACAAAATTAAATGAAGGTAAATAAATCTACTCACGTTATAAATATACACGCGGAAATCCGTATCGCAAATACCTTTTTCAAACCTTGATCGGTGAATGTGTAACTCGTTTACTTAAACTATGTCACTTTTACTTCTGTCGTTGGGTTTCATTTTTGAAGTGAAACTTTTCAACCACCTTCAAAAAAGGAGGTTCTCAATTCGACTGTATGTAACATACATAAAAAAACAAACAGTCGAATTGAGAATCTCCTTTTTTAAAGTTGGTTGAAAATGACGATTAAGATAATATAAATGAAAATATAAAGGAGGGCCCATACACGTAAGTGGGGAGCAATATTTATTCAATTTTAAGCCTTATTTTGCCCTGGAAGTCTATCTTAAAAATGACTACACATTTTAAACTGAAACTTGCGTATAATTTATCCTGTTCTTGAACAACAAATAAAAATCATTTTTACTCGACTACCGAAGCAAATAGGAGGGTTATGATATCAATACACTAAAAAGTAAAACATTTCGTTCACTTATTTCTTTTTTTGTTATTTTACTTCAAAAACCAGAATACTGAACCGATTTCGATAAATTTCTATAGGATCAATCTGAAAGTATATCCTTTCAAACAAAAAAGAACATTCCAAATCGGTTAATTAATGACACAGTTCTGAAGTAACAAACAAAAAATACAACTAAAGTGAAAACGTCCTCCATTTCTCAACGTCGTCGGTTGAAATAGGGAGAATGGCAATTTCTCCTTCCCCACACTTCCTGTGGCAATTAGCTGATAATGATTATAATAACTTATGAATCCTAAAGTAACAACCTTCGTTTACGAAAACCGGTGTTCAAGAAACAAGTGTTTTGCAGTACGTTAATGACTACCAGTTTTGAATAAATGCCCTATTTTTTGTTAATTAGTGTCATTGATTAAGGTATTTTAATGTATCCTGTTAAGAAAATAATTTTAATTACATTCCATGTTATTTTTTACAGACTTTCCAAAAAGCAGTTTTTCAATTCAACTGAATAATAATAATAAATTTATTTATTTATCACTTTTTATTTTCTACCGACTTCACAAAAAAGGAGGAGGTAGGAGGAGTACTCAATTCGACTGTATTTTTTATACATATTTTACCTCATGACTTCTTTCCACGTTAACGGATTTTGATTTTTTATTTGTTTGAATGCTGTTGCTTTCCACTTGGTCCCGTTTAAATTCGATCAAGATTTCGGCATGTGGCTTACGTAACCCGACTTAGGAGATATATTTATTTTGTTTTTGAGGGCTTAGTGCCTACTTGGTCCCATAAAATAATTATATTTAAACTGAGCGAGATTGAATTGCCGTCTCTGGAAGAAATCCCATTTTCTAGATGATCTAGAGACATAGATATTATATCTTACATTAACATAATTAATAACCAAATATTTTCTACACAAACATACTTAGATATTTAATAATATATTATACCCAATCACATTATACTATTATTAGCATTGCAATTCAGAGAGGCAATGCCGCCAGCATGATGGGAACGCTACCCACTGGTAGTGGGCTTGAGCACTTTAGTTACCTATAAGCTCGATGTCTTGTAGGTAACTTAGTTCTTTGCTGTACATAGTTTTAGTTTAGTTTTAGGAAATATAGGCAATTGGCCCGTAGTTTTAGAATCACACTTTACACTAATTTTATAAAGGCGAAGGTTTGTGAGTGTGTTTGTATGTTTAAAACTTCTTCGCGCTCAAACAGCTGGACTAATTTTGATTAAATTTGGTATGGAGGTAGCTGACTCCCAGGATTAACACAGGCTACTTTTTATCCCGGAATTCCTGGGACCTACGCGAGTAAAACCGCGGGGCACAGCTAGTTAATAATAAATGTTTGATACTTACTTATTTCAAGTTAACTTACACTTAAGCACGCTTAGTAACTCCGCTCACGTAATTCCATCTACAAATGGCATTGAGTAACTTAAGTTTAAGCTACAAGGTACTTACTAGCTTAAGGCGGTGACAAAAGTCAGCAAGTTAATAATTATTTTAAAAAATAAACGGTTGCATACTCACATCCCCACACTAAGTTCGGTGACTTGTGTCGTGGGTGCCGGAAACATTCACATCACACACAATCACAACTAGAACCAAAAACACAAATTTTCCTTTGTGAGAAAACGTGTGTTCCCGCCGGGAAATCAAAATTACAATTGTGTAGGCCACCAAAGTCACTGTTTTTAGACCTGTTTTATTATTATTATTTTTTTTTTTTTTTTTATTTGTGACATGCTAGTGTTTGGCCACTATCTCACCTGATTACCATCAGTGACGATATGATCGAAGCTGGTAAACAAGCTAGACCTGGAATACGCAGGCTCTCAAGGATAGCATCCTGTAGGATCCTGCGGTCTATCTCAAAAAAGGCTACACATATAAAGATGAAACTTACGAATAATATCCTTTATATCTTCAAGAGCAACAAATACAAATATCAAACAAATATCAATAAGAAAAAAGTTATAAGCAATTAACCTCAAAAAAAATTCTCTATTAGGCAAAATGTAGGCGCGAGATCTCAGTTCGGGACGTACAACTAGTTTTTTTTTTTGTACCTTAGTTTTGGCTTCACAATCTTATGCATTTAGCCAGTGTCAAGTGATAATATATTTCAAGTGTATTTCATATTATAGGTCCTAGTCACAAGTCACAGTCAAAGTCAAGTAAAAGAGTCAAGGACCAGTCGTAGTAAAGTCATGCCCTAGTAAAGTGGTAGAAACTTTACTAGAACTTCTATTGGAGTTTTGGAGCGAAGGTGAAAATCAAGTTTTTCAACTTTGTATGATTTGCCTACACATATGCACGTTCACTAAGTATTAACGGTTAATAATCCACCATTATTACACATTAACACTCGAAGAATCTCTGGTTTTGGAAAATTTTACAAAATCAACAACACCATTTTTTCACTATCGCGGCAAAACTCCGTACGTCTAGTTACGCCTTGTCAGTGTCTTAAGTAAGTTATTTCGTGTTCAACCTTTGTGATGATTCACTGCGTGGGAGTTTCTGGTATTATTATTAGCTACTATTATATCGTTAATAGTCAACTATTATGAGTGGCCTCTTGAGGTTATTTTTCCTTGTAATAAACAGAAATTAAACATACTTTATAATAAATAATCTTTGTTCTTTCTTATTTCAAGTATTGTCAGAAAAATGTATGGTTAATAAAGGGCACTAGCAACTGTTTCCTATCTCGATGGGCACTAGATCTGTGGTCAGTGAATGTTAAAAGAAAAAAAACTGACTGACATTTGAGTTTTGCCGCGAAAGTGAAAAAATGGCGTTGTAGATTTTGTATAATTTTTCAAAACTGTGATTCTTCGAGTGTTAATATTTAATAATGGTGGATATTAACCGTTAATACTTAGTAAACGTGCATAAGTGTAGGCAATCATACAAAGTTGAATAAACGTGATTTTCGCCTTCGCTCCAAAACTCCAATAGAAGTTCTAGTAAAGTTTCTACCACTTTGCTAGGGCATGACTTGACTATGACTGGACCTTAACTCTTTTACTTGACTTTGACTGTGACTTGTGACTGGGACTTTTAATATGAAATGCACGTGAAATATATTACTTGGTACTGGCTTAATGCATAAGATTGCAAAGCCAAAATTAATAGAAAGCAAAAATAAAAAATTTAAGTAGTCAAGGTAAAAACTTTAATCGTCATGATAATAATCCACGTGAACCGATTTAGAATTTTTTGTTTGAAAGATTTTGCTTTCCAATTTGTCCCATTTGATCAAGATCTGATCAGTAGTTCTTGTAATATCGTCAATAATGCGTGTTTAGTACATCTAATCTAATCTTTAGTACAACTGGGGGCTGAGTCACCCACGTCCGTAGGAGGATACCCCTTAAGTCTGACTCCCTACACGTGGTCCCCGGGTGGTGCTAATCAGGTGACATCTGAGAGGTGGTAGAGCATTTTGTGTGTTGCTCGCCTGGCTTGCTACCAAAGTAGCTTACCACCATCAAGTTGAAAGTCTGCCGCCAAGCCAAATACGGTGTTCCGGCAGTTGTCCTTGAGAGCCTGCGTATTCCAGATCTAGTGTGTTTACCAGCTTCGATCACATCGTCACTTACAATCAGGTGAGATAGTGGTCAAACACTAGCCTGTCACAAATAAAAAAAAAAAACTATAAGTTCCGAAGATAAAGCGGTGAAGTCGGTTTTTTTAAAGCTTTGCTTGCGTTTAATTATACTCAGTCAAATGTGCTAATAAGCCTACGCTCTAGCGCTCTACAATCGCCTGTGATGACAATCGTGCTCGGACCGAAGCGCAGCCTCCTCTTAACGATACAAGCTATTAAAATATCTGTATAAACAACCAGTTATAGACATAATTGTATACCCACTTAGTTATATGATTATTAACATACGCCGTCTGCTATGACGTGCGTGGTCCTTATTTTGAGTAGGTACAGTTAAATACCGGTTTTGTATAGTGTAGTGTAAAACCGGTTACAATGAGGAACCGGACTAAATTAATAACATAGTCCAGACGTCGGCAACCTTTTTAGTCGGAAGAGTCAAAAATCACAATTTACAAAATTTCTAAGTTTTATAGAGCCACATTTTTTTTCTTGCCAACAGTAATCCTTAGTGCCAACAATAACACCTCCTGTACTATAGTATATAATACGCTATGCACGCGTTATACCTACCTAATCATCCCATAATTTTTTTGTTAATCGAATCAGAACGTTTATTGAAATGATTTTTTAAAAATAAATAATATTTGCGTATGGAACTAAAGAGCCGCAGCTTCACATCCAAAGAGCCGCATGTGGCTCGCGAGCCGCAGGTTGCCGACCCCTGACATAGTTGAATGATGGCATTTTAAAAACCAGAAATTTAGACTTTTTTGTTATTAAAAAAAAATATATCACAGAATAAAAAAAATAGTAAGTAAAACAGGTAACAAAAATCTGTAAACATGGCACTAATTTGTTACAGTGTGTCGATTTTCCACATTTATAATTAAACGCAGGCAAAGCTTAAAAAAACCGACTTCATCGCTTTCTTCGGAAACTTGATCAGCTTAAAAACGCATTATTGACGATAACTCAAAACCTACTCATCAGATCTTCATGTAGAAAGAAGTTGTTCAAAATCGATTCATGTAGAAAGAAGTTGCAAGGTTAACACAAATAACCCAAATAAAAAAATACAGTCGAATGGAATACCTCCTCCTTTTTTGTGAAGTCGGTAGAACAGAAAAATACTCGTATTACAAGAAAAGATTGAAGTAAAATTTTTTTCTAAGTAATCATAAGCCGATTTGGCCGATTTTTTTTAGTGTACCTGCGTAATTGTTAGGGCTAGTTTTGTATGTCAATTGTTTTAATCCACCGAAATTTGCACACGGGGGGGAGGTGGAGCGAATTACTAGATATATATAATTATATATAAAGAAGAATAGGAATTCCTCCTGAAGGACAACAAATTCAACATTAGCGGAGAAAGAAGGAAACATGAATAAACCACCTTGTTCAGGTAGTCGTCTACTGTACTGTACCCAAGTAGTTGAGCTGCAAAGCGTGCATAAATGCCATTGGGGAAACCCGTGTCGAGGAGAGTACGTTTAACTTTTTATTTACTATACGCCGGAACGAGTTTCGTGGGCCAGTTGACGCATTGTTGGGTTTTTTTTGCATAAAAAAGGCTTTATACTTGTTGGCCATGATTTTTAGTGTTCTTGGACCATTTGGTAATAGATAATAGGTATGCATGAGATTTAAATTTAGGTCAACTAGTCGTTCTTCTTTGAAAATATTATGCATGTTCGCGAAAACATTGATAATTATAAATTGAGAATAAGAAGTGATGCATACAATTTTAATACTAGATGTTAGCATAAAATCGCGGTGCGCATTTAGACGAATAAATCTTTTATAGTTAACTAGCCGTGCCCCGCGGCTTCGCCCGCTATTATCAAGTTAAAAAGTAGCCTATGTGTTAATCCCAGGTATAATATATGTACATTCCAAATTTCATCCAAATCCGTTCAGCCGTTAAAGCGTGAAGAGGGAACAAACATACTTACACACTTACACACAATCTCCACTTTCGGATTTATAATATTAGTAGGATTGGGGTTAGATTTTACAATAAAACTCCTAAAATTGTAACTGAAGTAACACGGGGAAAGTATTAATCGGTATTTAGTAATTATATAAATAAAACGGGCTTCAATTAAGAACGCTAACTATAAAACAATTGACTACATTAATTACAAGGATGCATGGAGGAAGTCTGCACAAGCGCTTTCTGACGACTACATAATATATAGATACACTAGTGTTTAAATAATTTTAACGTAAGCAAAGCTTAAAAAAACGACTTCACCGCTTATATTTTGGTTTTGGCTTGATCGTTTCGATAGAATTTCTTTGGGACCACCTCTGAAATATAATCTGCCAAACAAAAAAATAATGTTGAGAATCGGTTCACAAATGGGGGAGAAATCGGTGAACATATATTTAAAAAAAGTACATACAGTCAAACATAGTACCTCCTTCTTTTTTGAAGTCGGTAAAAATAAATGAAAGCCGAGTTTCTTGCAGGTACTTCTCGAGATGTTAATTTTGCGAATCTAGCAGTAGTCATTTCAACTTTCATTTACTTCAATTTAGAGTTTTGTTCGCAACAGACTCAAATCTCGCGCCTACATTTTGCTAAGTAAAGAAAACCTTTTGAGGTTAATTGCATATAATTTTTGTTTTTAATAATAATTGTTTGATTTCTGTATTTGTTGTTCAATCAGATCAAAATGGCCGCGTTTAAAATTGCTCGAACAAGCGAGTACTTTTAAATATTTATTTTGGTATTAAATGTAATGTTTTATAAATGACATTAAAACAGTGGTCAAAAGATTGCATATCTTGAAAAACATCGATACATTAATAAAAATAATTGCGGTTTATCTAGTTTTATACTAACTTCATTAAAATCAAAGAAGGTTTAATCTGGTAGTACTCAAGTCCCGACTAAATAGGTTTCTTCTAGTCAAGCATGTCACATCTTCAGCCGTATAGACGAGGGTATTAGAAAAATTTTAATTTTAAAAATACCCTCGATTATTTGTCACTTTGTTTGTCCGCTAAAAACGCCCAATGTGCTACGCTCTAGAATTGCCTGTGATAACAATCGTCCTTTGACCGAAGCGCAGCTTGTTCTTAATTATTATAGTTAAGTGTAGTAATTAGTGACCGGTTTTCATCAGAACGGCCGATTCTTTACATCACCGTCTTACACGCACCTTGCCCAAGAATGCTTTAACTGTGTCAATTGCTTACCACTCTAATGTATAACTTGGTATACATATATAGTCTAATTATCAAAGAAGTCGCTACTAAGCAGCCGCCTCGCCGAGTTCACGCTTGTGCAAAACAGGTCAAACGTAATATTATGTCTACATATGTTATTAAAGTAATATAATATAATAGGATACGACATTATTATAATGAATCCATAGGTTCCCGAACTGGTCTTAAACTATATTTCAGAAGCCAGTGGCTTCTCCCATCATAGTTGACTAATTAAATCATGTCTAAACAGCTCGTTATAAGAACACTTATTTTTTATATTTTACTTTATTTGTCATCTTCTCCACATACTTAGTGTATATATATAACAAAGTCGCTTTCCGTGTCTGTCTGTCTGTCTGTTTAAGGGGCTGGTATACGTCAATGCGAGCACCTTTTTTAACCACAGCCAATTATCCCCCTTACACCTTTGCAGGTAAAGGTGTATATTGCGTGAATTACATCGTGGCGGTTACGCTAGGTCGCGCGTGGCAATCTTTGATTTTTAATGGTTTTATTCAAATTTCGTGAAAATGCGCCTCAAATAAAAAAAAATAAGCTGAAGACATCATTCGTCTAGTAAATATACGTATATGAAATAACTTTCACAGTGTTTTGATATAAAATGGCGGAACGAAATGGTTACAAAAACACAAATTGATGTTATTTGCATGAGATTTGATATTTATTTCCTTTATATTTACGAATGTTATGAATATTCTAAGAAGAAGGCATCATTTATCGTATCACACAGATTGCGACAAATATTTTTATTTATCTTGTTTTATTATGAATGCCGAGTAAAACGGTTACAAAAACACGCATTTTAGTTGAAATTCTGGTATCGCCACCTTAACCGCTAATTCCTCGTAGTCGGATTTTGAAGTGGTTTTCACCACATTTTTAATAAAATTTATCAATATATTTTTTCACGGTCAGTTTATACTTAAATAAAACCTAATTAAGTTTATATGTAAGTAGAAAATCAATGGTTTATAACCAACATGACTTACTGAGGCTAAACCTTAAAATATACATAAAAATTATGTATGTACTAGAGAATTATAGTTCTTCTAAAATCCTACATATAGTTGACTCACAGTATTTATTTAAAAACTTCATGCACAAATACTTTGTACATAGGAGGACTAAAAGCAGCAGCATTTTCTGCCAGTCATCCTGCTATTTCAGGAGATATATTGCCGTGCAATAAATGAAGCTATACAATAAAGAGGAAACCTAAAATTAATCAAAAAAATGTATACCTTTATAATATTTCTTCAGTAAACAGATAGAGAGAATAGAATATATGAGATAGAGGCCAAATGCTTACCTATCGTACATAAAAACTTTTTTTTTTATGTAAGTTACACCCCGTACGAAGTCAGGACGAGAGTAATTACTATAAAATATTTGTGTTTCTGGTTCTGGTTGTGATTGTGTGTGTGAAGTGAATGTTTCCGGCACCCACGACACAAGTCATCGAATTTAGTGTGGGGCTGGGCGTGTGAAAGAATCAGTTGGAAGATTTGTATTGTGGGTTCCGGAAACATTCGCATAGACATAAGCATTCGCATGACATAAGAAGACAATTGAGTATTGTTCATGAATGATTCAATCAATGTGTTGCGGAAGTAAACATAAATATTATAATAATACACTAAAATATGTTATCCAAATAAAATAATTATAATTACAAGTTTGGCATAGTATCGGGTTCGATTCCCGGTGGGAACACAAGTTTTCTCTCCAAGAGAAATTTTGTTTCTGGTTCTGGTTGTGATTGTCAGTGTGATGTAAATGTTTCCGGCACCTACGACACAGTGTGGGGCTGACAGTGTGAAATTGTTTGTTTTATTATGTTTTATCAAAGATTACCTATAGGTACATGTGTGTTTTAGGACTACATAGTTCCATTTTTATCGACTTAATTTAATAGATAGATAGATAGATAATACTTTATTGATCCACTTTATAAGATGAGATAAAACAAAGGTAACAAACAAGCTTATACGTAAAGTATCACAACAGGCGGCCTTATCACTAATAGCGATCTCTACCAGGCAGTCTTTAATTATTTTTTTTTTAGTTTTGCTCTGAAAACTTTCGTCATTTAGTCGAGTAATTAATATTTTTCAAGTTAAGTAACCATGTAACCAGTTCTAGTCACCAGTCACAGTCAAAGTCAAGTATGAGAGTCATGGGCCAGTCTAGTCATGCTCTAGTAAAGTGGTAAAAACTTTACTAGAACATCTATTGGAGTTTTGGAATTAAATTGAAAAATACGTTTTCAACTTTGTACGATTTGCCTACACTATACGTTCACTAACGTTACCCACTGGTAGTGGGCTTGAGCACTTGAGTTACCTATAAGCTCGATGTCTTGTAGGTAACTTAGTTCTTTGCTGTACATAGTTTTAGTTTAGTTTTAGGAAATATAGGCAATTGGCCCGTAGTTAGGCATATGAAATGTAATACGTTGAAAAACGTTGTATTAACACTCAATTGTTTTGGAAAATAATACAAATCAACTACGAAATTTTTACTTTCGCGCCAAAACTAAACATTAAAAAAAAGATATGACAGGAGAATGCAAATGTACCCTCTTTTTTATGCTCGGTAGGCAAGCATTTGACCATAATCTCACCTGGTGAAAAGCGATTATGTAGCTGAAGATGTAGTATGCTTGCCTAGAAGATACCTATTCACTCTTGACTTGAAGACTCCGTTTATACCGTTCAGGGAATAAAGATGAGAGCTACAAGTGATACCCTCTTTTGTAGTACTGAGCTAGTCTTTAAGTCACGAGTGAATAGGCATCTTCTAGGCAAACGTACTCCATCGTCGACCGCATCGTCACTTACCATCAGGTGAGATGGCGGTCAAACGTTTGCCTATATAGAATAAAAAAATAAAAATCTGGACCCAGGGTCCTGACAACAAACGAGATAGTGGTCAAACGTATAAAAAGTTACCAAGAATGAAAAAAAACCGATTGCGAATTATGTGAACCTACTTATTATCTGATTGTATGTACCTTCTTAATTTTCATTTTGATACCTTACTCGATAGTTTTCTGTTAATTTTTATTTATATATTAATATTTCGCGAGGAAAATCCGCATTTTTTTTTCTCTACAAACACTTTTCTAAAGGTTTTTAAGACGAACTTAACGATACCTTAACCGTCAAAACTCATCCAGCCGTTTGGAATTTACGAAGTAATGATGAAATTTACATATAAACACACAAATACAATCACGCGCAAAATACTAATGTTTTTCGTTGAGGGTTATCCGTTCCTTGGTAGCCGGGTAAAAAAGCTACTCGAATTCATAAAAGCTATGTGTATTGACCAAACATCTGATTCTAAGTTATATATTAATTACAATGTAGGGCAGGGGTTAAAGGTAGCTACATGTATAGAAATTAATTGAGTGGCCTACTTTAGTACCTGTGAAAAGTAGGTGACAGCTCCTTAAGTTATTCAGAGGCTCCTTGGAGGTAGCCTGAAGGAGGTTAGTATCGATTTTGTAAGTTTATTAAAAGGTGATCGCCCTACGTTCACCGTTCTGTAAGAAACATCAACTAAGTGTGTACTGAATCTTAGAAGAAAATGTTTTTTTTTTTCTTTCTTTAGTCTATTGAGACATAATATGGCTATGGGAAATTTTTATGCCTATATATGTTTTTTAAGATATTTTTTTATGTGTTTTAATTAAATCCTACTAATATTATAAATCCGAAAGTTTGTATGTAAGTGTGTAAGTATGTTTGTTCCCTCTTCACGCTTTAACGGCTGAACGGATTTGGATGAAATTTGGAATGTACATAGATTATACCTAGGATTAACACATAGGCTACTTTTTAACTTGATAATAGCGGGCGAAGCCGCGGGGCACGACTAGTAAAATATATATTTTAGTTTTATTTTAAAGCCTGAAGTATTGTTAATTATACAATAAATTGTGACATTCAATATTAAGGGACATAATATACAAAGCGCCCGGGTCGCGCGTCCTGTACTGCCGTCATAAGGAAAAAAGACGAAACTGATATTTTTGTCAAAATTGTGTTATGTACATCAGAAATGTCTTTGCTATCTAATTTATTTTATTTTTTATTTATTTATTTCATAAAAAAATGTGACACCTAAAAAACCAAAATGGTTTAACCAGTATATTATGATAAAGACATATATTTATTTGTGGCAAAAAATTCAATTGATAAAAGGGTACAAATAGATTTTTTTTTTTAACCTTTTTACCACAAACCGTCCTCAACTCAGCATAATGCTGGTTTAAAAAACCAGCGCTGGTCTTCCGTTGAGAACGGCAGGTGACGTCGCACACGAAAAAACAACACTGAACAGCTGAGACAGGAAAACAATTACAAACAATTTGTTATTAAAGTTAAGTGAGACAGGCAACATTATTCAAACACATAAACGCAGCGCAGTGAAGTGGGTAGTGTGGCAACATTGTCGTCTGTGATAGTATATTATGCTAACGAAGATCTAGCATGTTTGCTTAAGATACACCTATTAATTCTTAACATCAAGTCACCCAGATTGTGCCGTTCAGGAAACAAAGACGAGGGCAATGAGTTTCCACTCCTTCGCAGTACGGATGGTAAACGTAAAATCGAAACGCTTTGAGCGAACTGAAGTACTACATGGTACTACGGACATAGCCGCAGAGCATAGTTAAGCGTTTATAACAGAACTATAGGGTACCTAACTCCTAAGTCATTGCACTTTCGATCGATGTGCGTGATGATATGACATGACATGGTAAATTGCTTATGCAATTATTGTTTTTTGTTTTGCTAGGGATTCTCGGAACTTATCTGTTAATTACACCTATTGTTTGGATAAATTAATATAAACGCAAGCAAAGCTTAAAAAACATGACTTCGCCGCTTTATCTTCAGAACCATGATCAGATTAAACGAATTATTGAGAATAACTCAAAAACTACTGGTCAGATCTGGATCAAATTTAAATGAAGGGAAGTATGACTTAGACGACCCAGTTGTCGCAGTGGACAGGTCTCCGCCCTCTGCGCCGTGGGTCCTGGGTTCGATTCCCGGCAGGAGCACAAATTCCTCCCCAAGGGATATTTGTGTTTCTGGTTCTGGGTGTATTTGTGTGTGTGATGTAAATGTTTCCGGCGCCCACGATACAAGTCTTTGAACTTAGTGTGGGGCTGTGAGTGTGAATGCGTTTGTTTTTTTTATGTACCAGCTTTCTAACAAAAAAAAAACATCAAAATCGGTTGACCCAGAAATGACTGCAGGATTGTACACTACTAACCAAAGTCGGTTTATAATATACTAGCCGTGCCCCGCGGCTTCGTCCGCTATTATCAAGTTAAAAAGTAGCCTATGTGTTAATCCTAGGTATAATCTATGTGCATTCCAAATTTCATCCAAATCTGTTTATTTATTTATTAATATA
This sequence comes from Lomographa bimaculata, assembly GCA_948107665.1. NCBI lineage: Eukaryota > Metazoa > Arthropoda > Insecta > Lepidoptera > Geometridae > Lomographa > Lomographa bimaculata. Next base: position 3,643,790 of record OX403608.1, on the reverse strand, counting down.
GCACTGCCACATCATACATATTATAATTAAACTTAAAATTAACAACAAGGGAATTTTCCGATATGCATGACAATTTCGGCGTGCCTATCATTTGCCAAATGTACTCAAAAAGCAAGAAATAATAAAATAATGAAAATAAAAATAGAAGGAATTCTTAAAATTACTAACAATACAATAACTGTAATTTACATTGAAAATTTACTTAGGGTCAAATGTACTTTGTGATTGCGACATATATCTCAAAATTTTGAGCTTAAATACTGCTAGAGAATTGCAAAAAATATCAAGGTCACTGATTTGATTGTTGAAACTATTATATTCATTTGCGATACGTGAAGTGGGATTTTGTAAACCCATATTAGTACGGTAAGCTGGGGTATGGAAAATATTCTTTATCGGATGTCGAGGATATAAGTAGGGAACCGAAAGAGGAAACTTTTCTAGTAATTGGCTGCACTGTATTTTGGAATTCATAATTTTGTGTAAAAATGTCATATCGATTACTTTTCTACGATCGCGGAGTGATATCATGTTAAATGTATCTAGTCTTAGTTTGTAAGGATGTCTGTGAGAGAATTCTGGCGATAGAAAAGCCAAATGCCTAGTAAAGGATCTTTGAATACTTTCAATACGTTGTGAGTGTATAGCGTACAGTGGACTCCAGACTGCGGATGCATATTCAAGCTGGCTGCGTACCAAGGCGTTGTACAATATAATTTTAGTTTGTGTTTTGAAACCTATGGAGTTACGTTTTACAAAACCTAGCATTTGAGCTCCTTTGGTAACTATTTTATTTACATGCGAATCGAATTTTAATTTACTGTCAATACAAATACCAAGATCGCGAGTTTCGGGTACTTCTTGTATTTGTACGCAGCCTATTTTGTATGTGGACACGAATGGCTTTTTCTTTCTAGTGTATTTAATCTCTGTTCAGCCGTTAAAGCCTGAAGAGGGATCAAACATACTTACACATTTACATACACACTTACACACAAACTATCGGATTTATAATATTAGTAGGATATGATTATATATAGCTAACAGTTGCCAAAAAGTGCTTTTGCAGTTGCCTCCATATTATTATTATCAATTACGTTTATGATACTTCCGGAACTGTACCGGATGTACCGGAATCTTATGATCCGGGTAAACCTAACCGACCGTGTTATAGCGAAATGTTTTTGGCCGACGTCATTTTGACCAATGATTAGCGAACCGTTTAGAGGTCGAGAGTTGTTATCCTTGCTCCAGCACCTGCCAATGTCAGAGTCGTAAATAAGTGTTATCGTTGTTGAAATACCACTGAATTGTATTTAATTAAATGCATTCACACTCACAGTAAGTATGGCTATACTTGCTACACTACTTACTAGAATAATCTAGTAAGTGGTCTAACAAGCCATCATCATCCTATCCTACTAATATTATATTACTAGGCGTGCCCCGCGGCTTCGCCCGCTATTATCAAGTTAAACAGTAGCCTATGTGTTAATCCTAGGTATAATCTATGTACATTCCAAATTTCATCCAAATCCGCTTAGCCGATAAAGCGTGAAGAGGGAACAAACGTACGACCCAGTTGGCGCAGTGGACAGGTATCCGCCCTCTGCGCCGTGGGTCCTGGGTTCGATTCCCGGCAGGAGCAAAAATTCCTTCCCAAGGGATATTTGTGCTTCTGGTTCTGGGTGTAATGTGTGTGTGATGTGAATGTTTCCGGCACCCACGATACAAGTATTTGAACTTAGTGTGGGGCTGTGAGTGTGAATGCGTGAGTGTGAATGCGTTTAATATTATAAATCCGAAAGTTTGTGTGTAAGTGTCAAAGTGTGTAAGTGTGTCAGTATGTTTGTTACCTCTTCACGCTTTAACGGCTAAACGGATTAGGATGAAATTTGGAATGTACCTACATAGATTATACCTAGGATTAACACTTGGGCTACTTTTTGACTTGATAATAACAGGCCAAGCCGCGGGGCACGGCAAGTAAGTAATAAGTATAAGTATAGCCTTAATTATATGTTCGATGCCTTTGAGTTAAAATAGTATTGTAGTATAAAGTCGCATACTAATTTTACTCGAAGGAATCGAACCCGGTACTCGCTGTTTGGAAGGCGAACACGCATCAAATCAAATCAAATCAAAATCGTTTATTCACATGGGCACCAAAGAGGCACTCATGAAAGTTAATGAATCTATTGCCAGATTCGCAAAATTACAGCCATCTCGAGAAGAACCTGGCAAGAAACTCGGCGACGCATTTTTTTTTCATTAATTTTTTTTAAAAAACATTCTTAATTTTTAATACATAATTTTCTTAACCTAGGTGTTATTATGGTAGTCGCTGGAACGTCGCCCCCAACTAGGTATCTATCCACCTCGTATTTATAAGTAGATTGATGGTACTTGGTAGATGGTAAGGCATCTTGTTTAACTGCCAACAGGAAAAAGGTATTTTAATATAAGCATTCCTTTATTACAAGCTTGTATTTAGTTTTATCTGTCCTGTTGTCTGTCGGTCTGTAATCAAATCTTGCAAAACTTAGACCCACTTCCCGATGTCCGATTGGACTAAAATTTGGTGTATGTATCTTCGGTGACAATACAATTTTCTTACGAGGTGAGGTTTACAGGTGCATCAATTTGTATATTTTGTTAAACTTTTATATTGGTAATAAGTAATTTAAAAATAAAACCGGCCAAGTGCGAGTCGGACTCGCGCACGGAGGGTTCCGTACCATTATTTATAAAAAAATCTAGTTTGTTATATGGGAGCCCCCTTAAATATTTATTTTATTTTTAGTATATGTTGTTATAGCGGCAATAGAAATACATCATCTGTGAAAATTTCAACTATCTTGCTATCACTGTTCTTGAGATAAAGCCTGGTAACTGACGGACGGACGGACGGACAGCGAAGTCTTAGTAATAGGGTCCCGTTTTTACCCTTTGGGTACGGAATCCTAAAAATGATATAGCGCCATGGAGCTGGTCTGATGATGGAGACGGAAAATGGGCATAGGAACTTCTGAACTAAACAAGATAAACCCATTGAAATTGGGCTCGTTTGATTCGTCGCGACAAATTATCTGGTCCACCATTTTAGTCGTTTTTTATTTACAAGTGGTAAAAGCTTGATTTAAAAAAACGTTTAAAGTATTATTGTTTTTTTTTAGAATCGTAACCCTTATAATGTAAACGCAAGCATAGCTTAAAAAAATTATATGCAAGCAAAGCTTAAAAAAACTGACTTAATTGCTTCATCTTCGGAACTTTGATCAGATTAGATGTACTAAACACGCATTATTGACGATATCTCAAGATATACTGATCAGATCTTGATCAAATTTAAAAGGGACCAACTCAAAAAAAATAATCGAAACCGTTACAAAAACAGTCGACTTGAGTATCTCCTCGTTTTTTGTGAATCGCTTTATCTTCAGAATCTTTTAATTACATAAATTAAATACACATTATTTAGGAAAACTTAAAAACTATTACTTAATCAGATCTTGATCAAATTGGGGACCACATGGGAAACACCAGCTTTCAAATAAAAAAATAATTTTCCAAATCAGTTCGGGCGTCTTCGAGTAATCGGTGAACATAAATAAAAGAAAATCGACGAATTGAGAACTTCCTTTTTTGACGTCGGTTAAAAACGTAAAAAAGTTCAAGCTCATGGCAGTGGTAGGTACATTAGAATGCTTGACAAAACAACTTCCTACATAAACTAGTTTTAGTTTGCAAAATATATGACCACAGGAACTACCTTGCAGAACAATGACATCAGAACCCAAGGCCCGTAAGAGCGACAGAGATAGCGATACAGCCAATGTTAGAAAGAGACGGGAGATCCAGTCATGCGAGAAGGTCAGGTGAAGGGAATCTATATCATGGTGTAGCGAGTTCATGGAATTCTGTAACACAGTTACTTAGTCCATAAATAAGCTAGATTGATTATGTTTTTGGGCTCAAGTAGCATTAAGTGTTCACTTAAATAGGATTAAGTAAATATTATATTTAACCTAATTAAACCAGTTCATCATCGCTTTTTTTGTGGCCAAATGCTTGCCTATCGCGCATTTAATAATATCACAAGTAGGTAATAGTAGAAGAACACATTGCGAGACTTGTATTTTTGTACATATATTATATTTTCAACCGACTTCAAAAAAGGAGGTACTCAATTCGACTGTATTTTTTTTATGTCAGTTACGCGATTTCTCCGCCAATTATGAATCGATTTTGATGTTTTTTTTGTTTAATAGATTATCTAGAGGTGGTCCCATATAAATTTATCGAAATCGATCCAGACAAAACAAAAATATAAGAGTTGAAGTCGGGTTTTTTAAGCTTTGCTTGCGTTTAATTATTGGTGTAATTGTTACTTAATTAACATCATTAATTGTTGTCTTCTCTTTCAGATCAAAAAATGTTGCCGCGGAAAAGAATACCGTGTCTACTGCTCACGATACTTTTGATGATACGGTCTACTCAGCAGTATGGGTCAGGAGCTCCATCCACTGTAAGTTATACTTTTTTTTTGTGAGGGGAAATTGCTTAGCCCTTCCCTTCCATCTTAGGGCTGAAGGAAAGGGGTGTGTGGGGCTCGAACCCACTAAAAACCCCCTGTGAGCAGTCGCCGGGGTAGGTAAGATAGTAATCCTATTTTTCCTTGATGGTTGCCCCGATGCAATGCACCTAAGGAGGGATGACCTTGCTCACCAAGGCCACCCCCAGACATGTAGGGCCGTGCAAGCCAGTGGAGAGTCCCCTTGCTTATCACCAGTGACCCCACAACAGAGAGGAGAGGAGGCAGATCGCCCGCCTCCTCCTCCCCGTTCTTCTACGTTAGAGCAGGTCAGATTGGTGATCGTCCTCTCTAGTCCGCTCCGCGTTCTTCTGCGCCATCACCACTTCGCAGGAGTTTATAAGTTATTCTACTACAAGTTACCTTTTTTTTCTTTTAATTATGGCTTCGCAATCTTGTGCATTCAGCCAGTGTCAAGTTACAATATAATTTCAAGTGTATCATATTTTAAAACCTAGGTAGTCACAATCAAAATCAAGTAAAAGAGTCAAGGTCCAGTCATAGTCGGGTCTGGCCCTAAAGTGGTAAAAACTTTACCAGAACTCATATTGGAGTTTTGGAGCTAAGACGAAATGGTTAGATACTTGTCTATCAGGCATTAAAAAAGTTATATAAGTATCGTAAATGGTAATTCCAATTGAAAAATAATAGAAGAAACCTAAAGACAATAATCAAATACATATTCAATGATTAATAACACAGTTCATCGGCTTAATTTTTTTTTCACAAAATGGCGTCTGGTGGTGACCATATCAATCATGTCTTTAGTGACACTCGCAAAATAAAAACAAAACTTTTTTTTTAAACATAAAACAATCGAAGTAAGAATCTTCGAAATAGGCCCTCGCCTTTGGTCTCTAGAACGCCACAAAGGAACAAACACATAGGCTGATAAACACATTACTTTCTTTCCATTTTCGTCCTTAATGTAAATAATTGAAACGCAAGCAAAGCTTAAAAATCCGACTTCTCTGCTTATATTTCGGTTTTGGCCTGACTGATTTCGATAAAAAATATATTATTATAGGGACCACCTCTGAAGTATATTCTACCAAAAAAAAAATAACGTCAAAATCGATTCATAATTGGCGGAGATATCGCGTAACATATACAAAAAAAAACATACAGTCAAATTGAGTACCTCCTTTTTTGAAGTCGGTTGAAAATAAACACTCATTCAATTGAAAATCTTCTTAATTCCAGGCCTGTCAAGACCAGCTTCCCCGTCACGAGTCAATCCAGCCTCAATCCACGGTGCCTCCATACTTCATTTTGACGTCATCGGCGCAAGTTCGGCAAGGAGATCTGCTCAATGTCACAGTGGGCAGCCCCGCGGGCGCCCCCGTGCCTATTGGCGGGTTTCTATTGCAAGCGAGGCAGATACAGGCAAGTCTCATTACTATCTATACTAAGAAAGAAAGAAAGAAAGTAAGAAAATAGATTTATTCGGGACAACACGCGACGTTACATTATGTACATAAAACAACAAGACAAAACACATAAAAAAATACAAAAAACAATTCTGATGTACACTCACTAAATCAAATTTAAACTAATAATATAGCATGTTCCATCTTCGGCCGCATCGTCACTTTCCATTAGGTAAAATAGCGTTCAACTGCTTGCATATCAAGTACCTATACAAAAAAAAAGCAACGGGTTGCACTCCGGGAGTGCCGGCAGAAGTGAAAACTTGAACATTAACGTTGTAAACAGCAGGAGCAGGCATACATTTTCGGCGCGCGGTAGAAAGAGAGGCCTACTCTATTCGTAAGACGGAGCGACTTTTCGATCAGGTCATGTCTTGACGCGAGTTTAAAAATTTTTTACCCATCCCATAAAAGTGCACAACGCCACGAAAGAAGTCTTCGCTTCAAAAAATTGCCACTTGTAAGCGTGCCGCTTTAATATTCTTTTCCATTTATATAATTTTAATTGCCACATCTGACTTTGTGCCACTCTGCACTTTACATGTTCTCTAAGAAGTTATGCGCTTGTATAGTAAAGACGCTAAATGCATCTGACAGATGAACATCTTACAACCAGACAACTGACAAACGTCATCTATTTATGGTTGACATACCTCTAGTTCGCTCGAAGCGGTTTGCTTCTACGTTCATCATCCGTACAGCGAAGGAGTGGAACTCATTGCCTGCGTCATTGTTCCCTGAGGGGTATAATCTGGGAGTCTTCAAATCAAGAGTGAATAGGTATCTTCTAGGCAAGCATGTCACATCTTCGACCGCATTATCACTTTCCATCAGGTGAGATAGTGGTCAAATGCTTGACTATTCTGCATAAAAATAAAAAATACGGAAAACGTGCTGAACCACCAAGTCAACTTACAGACTTCGCTTCGCTCGGTCATTGAACTCTTGAGATCCGCCCTCCACAATATATACGAAGTTAAATACTTTTTCAGAACACTGAAATAATTGTGGGCAAATTTGTGAACGCGCCGTTCTCAAAGACTCACTTCACGACCTGCAAGAATGAGAACGACACCGTGACGCATTCCTCGCCTGACGCTAAACAAGCGCTCACCTTCCAGTGGCAAGCGCCGACAGACTTCTTAGGAGGAATTGAGTTCAGGTATACCACATGCAATTGATGCATCTAATGATCTAGGTACATTGTGTCTAAGGAAGTAGCAGCCCGCCGACAAAACCCGGCGGCCCGCGGCGGCCTATAAGAAAAGAATCATGTCGGCAACATGCACCCGCGCATGCTGCCTGCCGATTTAAATTGCCGCCAACATTCGCTGCGTATACCTCAGTTATTATTATTATTAGCCATGACTGTCCCACTGCAGGGCAAAGGCCTCTCTTCCCTCTTTCCAGTCTAGACGATTTTGTGCTTTGTCTGTCCAGTCTTTCCAATAAGTGTCAAGCTCATCTCGCCATCTCTTCCTGGGCCTACCGCGACCTCTTTTTCGATTCAATGGAATTCATACCTCAGTTGCCCGGTGAAATTCATAATACTCAGAAGCTGTAGTCAGGGTAAAATGGAGTGATTACCTTATCTTCCTTAACTCCTCAACACAAAGCTCACAAGTTATGTGTCGCTAACTGCCTAAAAATCCTAGTTACTATCTCGAGCCGCCGATTTGCCGCTGCCGCCGACAAAGTTTTCCGACTTACTATGAGTGAAGCCGGCAAAAAGCTGCCAACATAGGTCGGCGGCTTTGGTGAGTATTGCCCTTCATGTCTTAAACATAGTTACTGCTCTGATATGTAATTAGCTTTAATTTGCTATGAACGAATTTGTGAAGCCAACGTTTGTAGTTTTTCAAGTCTACTGATTTTTTTTTTATGTCTGCTACCTCATAACTTCTTTCCACGTAAACCGATTTCGAATTTTTTTTTTTTGTTTGAAAGATGTTGCTTTACAATTGGTCCCATTTAAATTTGATCATTTAAGGTAATTTAAGCTCTGATCAGTAGTTCTTGAAATATCGTCAATAATGCATATTCTGTGGACTACATTGACTCAAAAGTTACCTCATAAGTCATAACTTCTTTCGTTGTAAGCCAATTTTGATGATTACTTTTTTATTTGAAAGCTGATGCTTTTCATGTGGTTGTGGTCCCATTGAAATTTGATCAAGATCTGATCAGTAGTTCTTGAAATATCGTCAATAATGCGTGTTTAGTACATCTAATTTGATCAAAGTTCCGAAGATAAAGCGGTGAAGTCGGTTTTTTTAAGCTTTGCTTGCGTTTAATTATATAAGATGCAAGTGCAGCTCAAGCTTTACTTTACTTAGGTACCCTAACAATAACCAACTTGTTGCTCTAGTCGATGATGACCACTCAGAGGATCTGTTACTGTACAAATAGCCAATCCTATTGAAAACATAGTGAACCGGGCACCAAAAATCTTACTTACAAACCTTGTCCTGACTATTGAGAACAACAAAAAAACAGACAAGAAGGGGCCTGCTTTGTTCCCTACCTCGTAACGTTCAAGCCTAAGCCGCGGTAACATAAACATAACATAAACGCTTGCACACTCACAGCCCCACACTAAGTTCGATGACTTGTGTCGTGCGTGCCGGAAGCATTCACATCACACACAATTACACCCAGAACCAGAAACAAGAATTCCCCTGGGGAGAAAATTTGTGTTCCCCCCAGGAATCGAACCAGATACCCGCTGGTCAGAAGGCGTACGCGCCAAATAAGCCAACGAGCAGTTTAGTAATATGGGTGTGATATCGTCCAAAAATTTACATTAACCGTATTTCAGAGCGACAGTAGCTCAAGACTACCTAACGTTCTGGGCCGGAATACAGTCACCGCTGGTAGAGGTGGTGACTCCAGATACTGTCACCAGCACGTTCGCACCCGCACCCACTTCTACTGCCACCACGCAGCTGCCACCGGTCATTATGGAGACTAAGGTATATAACAAAGACTAGCTAACCAAATATACATTATAGAGCCGATAAGAAACAGTCGTACCTATTTAGCAGTGACATGTGTTACTTCTAGATGAACCGATTTTTATGATTATTTTAAGCTATTGCATAGCTTCTATCGCGGGCCTTGAGCGTGGAGACCGAATCCAGAAATTCCGTAACGAAAATAACCTAACAACCCCAACTCTGACCGGCACAGCGGTGATACTTTTTAGTTTTGCCATCTATCGATGAATAGTAGAACTTTTAATGACTTTTTTGAAATATCACGCTTGTCTCCTTAGTTCAGCAACTCGCCTCTAGGTGGCAGGAAAAAAAATACTGCATAAATAAAATAAATAAATAATTATAATTGCATAAGTTGATAAAAAATGCTATGTAATAGCTTTACCGCGGCAGTCCCCGAGTGCCACACGTCTTTTTTTTTATTTGAATGCTGGTGATTCCCATGTTAACATGAGTTAATTCCACCATGCCTCTTTTACCATCTAGCATCCAGACAAACTATCAAACGTCATCCATTTATGGTTGACATACCTCCAGTTCGCTCGAAGCATTTTGCTTCTACGTTCATAATCCGTATAGCGAAGGAGTGAAACTCATTGGCTGCGTCATTGTTCCCCAAAGGGAGTATAATATATTGTATAATATACTGTAAATATATTGATTTTATATTTTTTTTATTACCATTACTTGATGTATATGGTATGTTATGAGACCACAAGTCTCATTTAAATTTAATCAAGATCGAGATCAAACCAATCGTTTTTGAGTTGGGTTATGCCACGGCGCTCCACGAAATAGTGGATATCGCTCCACGAGCACTTTTGCTGATATCCCTAATAATGCGTATTAAATTTATTTTATCTGATCAAGGTTTCCGAAGATAAAGCGGTGAAGTCGGTTTTTTTAAACTTAGCTTGCGCTTAAATTATGTTGTCTCTGATTTTGAAAATCTTTGTTTCAGTCAAAAGCCCCAGCAGCTCCTGTCGACGTGATATATCAGGGTTGCTCCGAGAACAAGCTCTGTTTCGGCGTCCCACAGAACTGCGTGGCAAAGGGAGACTGCCAGGCCATTGTCGCCGTGTTCGTGGCGGGAGACGTCTATACATTCGAGATACAGGGCAGTGGCAACCCTAAATATGTCGCCGCTGGGTTAAGGTAAGCTAGATGAATCTAAACTGCTGAGTTTTTGCTATACCTAAAGTTTATACTAGTTAATTTCTCCATGCATCTTAATATACATATCATCATACTCAGCCTATCTCAGTCCAATGTTGGACATAGGTCTCTCCCAAAGCGCGCCACTGAACCCGATCTTCAGCTGTTCTTTTCCAGTTGTTACTAGCAGCCCTACGTATATCGTCGCTCCACCTAGTCACAGGACGTCCTCTGCTACTCTTACCGACTCTACTCTCTCGTGGTCTTCACTCTAGAACTCGTCTACTCCAACAGTTGTCAGTTCTGCGGCATATGTGCCCAGCCCACTGCCACTTCAGCTTGCTAATCCATTGAGCTATGTCGATGACTTTCTTTCTCTGGCGAATTACTTCGTTCCGGATTCGATCTCTTAGAGGTACAGCGATCATAGCTCTTTTCATAGCTCGCCAATTTAATATCGATTCTTTTATTGATCTTGATCTTATTATACATACACAGTCAAATACGTTAAAAATATAATTGTTTTAGCATGGACAACAAAATGGGAGACGACAGCGCAGTGGAATGCGTCCGAAACGACAACGGCAGAGTCAGCATCTTCACCTCCTGGACTTCCCCCAAAGTAGAGCCCTACGTGAGTCGGGGGGACTCGCCACAGGACATCGTGCAGATGATGGAGTCATCAGTCATCGATGGGAAAGTCTACTGCAAGTTTAGAAGAGATACAGTGTCCACTGTCAAAGGAGTCACGTTCGACCTTGCCAGCAATAAGTACAACTTGATGGTGCTCGCTGGAGATTCTATGAAAGGTGAGTTGTTTAAACAATATGAATTAGGATACCAAAAATCTTGATCGTTGTGTCCAGATAATGGAATCTTTCGTCATTGACGGAAAGGTCTATTGCAAGTTTAGAGTTAAATTAGGATACCTCGATCATTGACGGTAAGGTGTACAGGTAATGGAATCTTTCGTCACGGAAGTTACTGTAAGTTTAGAAGGCATACGGTGTTCACAGTCAAAGGTGTCAATTTTGATCTGAACAGCAATGAGTGTTCCACACTGATCCACTAAACATATCCATCAATGGACTTCATTTCTCTTTTATTCCACTCTTATCGTGTATCATAATATGTGTTTCTCCTTTAGCAATAGATTATTATGATTTATTTAACATAACATAAACGCTTTCATACTATGTTCAATGACTGGTGTCGTAGGTGCCGGAAACATTCACATCAAACACACACACACAATCACTAAGCTAGCACACACGTTAGGCTACGACTCGGGTACTTATACAACCTATAGCCAAAAGGTGTTGTAATACTTGGTGGTGTGCATGTTTGTGCCAGGAATCGTCTGACAGAGAACGAAAGTCGAAATCGGAAAATATTTTTTCCATACAAAAATTTAAAATTATAGTTTCAAATATTTTTGACAACCCTACGGTTAAATCTGTGGCGCGTGATCTTGACCTTGACCTTTGTTATGTCCACCACTGTCAGACGTCTAGGTCCAAAGGCTATGTGGTGTAGAACGGTAGCTGATGAAATAGGGTTGCAAATGATTTGATTTTTTAGAAACTTTAATTCATCATAACTCAATATTGACGACCCAGTTGGCGCAGTGGACAGGTGTTCGCCCTCTGCGCCGTGGGTCCTGGGTTCGATTCCCGGCAGGAGCACAAATTCCTTCCCTGGGATATTTGTGCTTCTGGTTCTGGGTGTAATGTGTGTGTGTGATGTGAATGTTTCCGGCACCCACGATACAAGTCTTTGAACTTAGTGTGGGGTTGTGAGTGTGAATGCAAAAAAAAAAAAAAATATTCTCGCTGCTGCCGCGAATTTTGCAGTTCCTGTTAGACTCCATACAAGTAGCTAGATGCGTGGCTTGAGTTAATACTTAAGGACAAAAAGGTATAGTAATCTATACCTTTTTGTTACCCATTGTATACCCATTTCGATCTCCAGATGCTGACAGAGTCGGGTTCCACAATAAAGTGTACGAATCGACCGGCGAGCCTCTCGCGCTGTCGAGTGTTGGAGCGGCGGCGGGAGCTTCCAAACTTCTGCTAAAACTGCACGGATCCTTCATGATAGCCGCATGGCTCGGCTCTGCTTCTCTGGGGATATTACTCGCTAGGTAAGTACAGCTTACGAGTTCGCCCTTAACTGAGACCTCGCAACACTAAGATGACGAATGTTTTGTTTTCTATTTATTTCCACACAAAAAAATATACACTAATAGCCGAGCCCCGCGGCATCGCTCGTTATTATCAAGTTAAAAAGTAGCCTATGTGTTAATCCTAGGTATAATCTATGTAAATACATTTCAAATTTCATCCAAATCTGTTCAGCCGTTAAAGCGTGAAGAGGAAACAACATACTTACACACAAACTTTCGGATTTATAATATTATTACGATTAGGATTAGGATATCGCATAGACAGTAATGTATTAGCTAAGTACAAAAGTGCAAAATTATTGCGAAAAATAAATTTTAAACAATACAAACAAACAAACGCATTCACATCACACACACATTACACCCAGAACCAGAAGCACAAATATCCCTTGGGAAGGAATTTGTGCTCCTGCCGGGAATCGAACCCAGGACCCACGGCGCAGAGGGCGGACAGCTGTCCACTGCGCCAACTGGATCGTCAATAAAAATTTGGCTCACTGAGGCTATACAAATTGAATTTAATTTTGTGTCATAAATGTTATAAACTAAAATCCGATCACTAGTATAATATAATAACTATATTTATAACGGCTATCTATATCCCACAGATAATATAAGTCTGAAAATGTGTGTTGTTTGCTGAACGGCTTTTGATGAAATTTTAAAAATATTACGATGCATTTGAAATATACATTGCATTGAACTGCCCGTTGCGTTCGCTTAGTTCGGTGCGGGTTCACCTTTTAAACAGAGGTATCGGGTTAGATTCCCAGCGGGAACACTAGCTTTGTCCTCAAAGGAAAATTGTGTTTCTGGTTGTAATTGTGTGTGTCAATGTTTCCTTGACAATAACATACAGTCGAATTGAGAACCTCCTTTTTTGAAGTCGGGTGAAAATATTCAGTACAAGACAGTTTAGCCATCATAAGCTTACCTATAATAAAAGTTTTAATTATTTATTTAATTATTATTAAGATTAATAATTAATTGGGATTATTAAGGAGTAATAAGACTTATCTACATATATGTGGATATATGTAGTTATGTAATTTTTTTATTCCATCAACGCTGGGAAAGCCGCGGGAAAATTGTTTTAAATTAACTTCAAAAACAAATGTAAGTATATAATTATCAGTGTTTTTATTCTTTACTTACAGATACTTCAGACAAACTTGGGTCGGGAAACAACTCGGCGGAAAAGACATTTGGTTCGCGGTAAGTCTAGAGTGAATAGGTACCTTCTAGGCAGGCATGTGGCATCTTCGGCTGCATCGTCACTTTCCATCGGCTTTCAGTCGACTTTCCAGGCGATGGTGGTCAAATCCTTGCCTATCCAGCATAAAAAAATAAATTAAAAGGAGTTGATGACCTCATGCCTAAATTTTGCCTAATAGGTATATGTTTTATTGGAAATGTAATTTGATCGAGTGTTGTTAGGTGTGTTTGGTGCAAATCGGTGCAGCCGTTTTCAAGATAGAGCCCCAGGGGCATTAAATTTTTTTTGATTTGCACCAAAATTTTGATTTGCACCACTTGTTAGCGGTTCAAAGTATGGTCTAGTTACTGCCCGTTGGGTGATTTGGGTGCGCGTTCGACAAGCAGAGATACCTACCGGGTTTGATTCCCGGCGAGAACATAGGTTTTCTCCCGAGGAAAAATGTGTTTCTGGTTATGGTTGTGATAGTGTGTGTGATGTGAATGTTTCAGGCACGACACAAGTTTTTTTTTATTGGATCACCAAACTGGTTATACACAATATTTTTTTCTTAAATATGATTACAAGAGACATTACATCATTACAAATAACGTAATTCCGCTCCATCCATGTCTGGAAGAGATCGATTTTAGCGATAAGACCGCCTATTGTTACACTTTTTTTTTGTAAATAATTATTTTGTTTTGTTTCTTGTCTTAATTAAGGTGTTCAATAAAGAGTTTATCTATCTATCTATCTACAAAAGTTAATTTACAAAAATGTATAACTCTTTCGAGGTAAACACTTCATGCTACAAAAAAATGTAGTAGGCTGAGCACATCCGATGTAACGGTCTTTGTACCTAAGTCTTTGAACTTAGTGTGGGGCTGGGAGTGTAAATGCGTGTATGTTTATGGTCTGCTAAAGCTAAATAAATGAAACGTCGTTTCTCCCACAGTGGCACCGAGTCCTCATGGTCGGCACGTGGCTGCTGACGGTGGCGGGGTTCATCCTCATCCTGGTGGAGGTGGGCGGCTGGGCCACCACGGGGGACAACCCTCACGCTATCACCGGCCTCTGCACCGTCATATTGTGCTTCATACAGCCTATTGGTACGTCTATAGCCTATAGGCTCTGAAGCCTAACATCTGTCTTCTTCTAGTGTTAATGTGTAGCTAGATTATTAACCGCTAGTACTTAGTAAACGTGCATAAGTGTAGGCAAATCATACAAAGTTGTAAAACGTGATTTTCGCCTCCAAAACTCCAATAGTATCCTAGTAAAGTTTCTACCACTTTACTACGGTATGACTTGACTATGATTGGACCTTGACTCTTTTACTTGACTTCGACTGTGACTTGTGACTAGGACTATTTATATGAAATACACCTGAAATATATTATTACTTGACACTGGCAAAATGCACAAGATTGCGAAGCAAAAAAATATATATATGAGGACGCATAAAAAATGCAGTCGAATTGAGTAGGTGCCTCCACCTTTTTTTTGGGAATTCGGTAGAATAATATACGATTTATGATTAATATTCTTATTATTGAACCTAGCACAGGCAGTGCGATCACTTACCCACTGCGCTGACGAATGACTCTACTGTTATTGTTTGATTGTAGGTGCATACTTCAGGCCGCACCCCGGCACTAAAAAGAGGCCCATCTTCAACTGGGCCCACTGGCTCTTTGGCAACGGAGCGCACATTCTCGGAAGTAAGTGTTTCATTGTTTTTTTTTTTTGCAATTTCAAACATTATATTATTTTTATATTTCTAAAGAGGGTTTATTCCTTTTGTCTTCTCTCTCGCTCGCACAATTCGATATTTTTAATAAATTCAATTATGTACGTGTGTTTTCGAAAATGTTTTCAACTAACTATATGGACATTAATACAAGGATGTTTCAAACTGCTTTTCGCTATCATGTACTCCAATAAGATGAAAAAAAACAGAGTTTCCAAATATCAATGTGATTTTCACGCTTAGGTACTTCTTTTAACTTAAAGATATAAAAAACGAAAGGTAGATTAAAACTACCATTGTATTAATGTCCATATATAGTTGGTTGAAAACATTTTCAAAAACACGCGTACCTAATTGTTCTTATTACAAATATCGAAATGTGCGAGCGAGAGAGAAGGCAAATGGAATAAAACCTCTTAACTAAGTTTATGTTTCTCGATAATATTAAAGACTATCGAATGGTATGGTATACCATTGAGTCTTTAAATACCATCGATATAGGAGACAAACTTACGGTTGTAATTACGTAGTTGTGACCCAGTGGCCGTTTTACCAGCAGGCTGAGTAGGCTGGAGCCTAGGGCAGCAGATTTTAAGGGCAAATTTGGGAGCAATCTTTTTTTACCATGTTCACATTCATAATAATCACGGGCTAAAGGTGGTGTAATATAGTGCCAACCAACTTTTTAAATTAAATAAAAACTCAACAATTTGGGTCTCGTAATATTTCATTGATAAAAATATTGTAATTATTATGATTGTGAACTATGGAATCGAATGAGAGAATGAGAGGTCGATAAGGCCGGCAAAATTTGAATATCATACTGTGTAAATCCGTCACTGTACCATAGTACTGTACTGACCGTTCCGATGTTCTATGATTTAAGCAACTTATTTCGCTACAAAATTTAATTAAGACCGATCCAAACGCCTATTCCTAAGGTTACAACCAGAGCCAGAAACACAAATTTTCTTTGGGCAGAAAACTTGTCTAGCCACCGGGAATCGAACACGATTACTAAATTGTATTTACATCCCCGTTTCACCGAATTATTTAAAATCTTCTCTATCTAAAGGTTGCCTGGAAGAGATCGCTTTAAGACCGCCGATTGTACACTATAATTTAAGTTTTTTTTTAATATTTTAAGTGATTTATGTAAGGTGTATCAATAAAGCGTTATCTATCTATCTATCTATTACCCCTGCTTAGAAGGCGAACACCCACCCAAGTTCAAAAGGTTTAATGATTTTCTCTTAAAAAGGTACTTAACTTTTTTTACTTTAAGATTGGAGACAAACAGTAGTCATAATTCTGAAATGCGGATTTCCTAGAGTTTAACGTCAACCCAATCATAAAGTACTACCATGAAGTCGCGCTTATCACTACAAATGTGACAAGGGTTTTTTTGGAAATAAATTGTCTAAGAACAATAAACAATATAACAATAGGTGAGGGACATCTCATTAATTTAGCGGTCTTTTATTTAAACAAAACAAACAAACGCATTCACACCCCCACACTAAGTTCAAAGACTTGTATCGTGGTTGCCGGAAACATTCACATCACACACAATTACACCCAGAACCAGAAGCACAAATATCCCTTGGGAAGGAATTAGTGCTCCTGCCGGGAATCGAAACCAGGACCCACGGCGCAGAGGGCGGACACCTGTCCACTGCAAGCTCATCGCTCTTATGCGAAGTACATATGAGCAAATGTGAGTTTTACTGCTCTATACTGCATCCACGCAGCAATGTGCAGCGATCTGGAGTAGGGGTAATAACTTCCCAATCGCCACCCGGCGGCAACTGGGAATTTTATTCCCAATTGTCACCTGGTGACTATCCATGTGGAGGTGACTGGGAATTGACCCGCTCGCCTATACAAATGCCGTTCAAAACTTTGAACAACAAAGTTCCGCAGGGCACTGCTATGCGCTTCTCCCTCTCAGACATAATGTGTTTTCTGTTCCAGTCGTGACGATATTCCTGGCGGTATATCTGCAGAAGGCGGAGCTCCCGCCATGGAGCGTATACATCCTCGCAGCATTTGTGGCATTCCACGTCATTATGCATCTTGTTCTCTCTGTAAGTACTTACACTATAGTTTAACGAAGTTCTGGCTTTGGGCTAGCTTTGCATCTTCTCTGAGAGTTAGAAGTTTTTAGCTTGTATAGTTTAGACTCAAAATGCCTCTGACAGAGAGACGGACGGACGGTAGGAAGTTAACTTAGAGATGTATCAATGAAAGGTGCAACTTTTTTATGCTAGATAGGTCAGCATTTGACCGTAATCTCACCAGATAGAAAGCGATGTTGCGGCCTAAGATGTAGCATGCTTGCCTAGAAGATACCGATTCACTCTTGACTTTGACACTCCCAGATTATACTGTTCGGGGAACAAAGACGAGGACAATGAGTTCTACTCCTTCGCAATACGGATGATAAATGAAGAAGCAAAATGCTTCGAGAGAACTGGAGGTATGGCAACCATATATGGATGACGTTTGACAATTTGTTGCGAGTCCGAGTTCTGAATTCTCTGCGAGTATTGTTGATAGATGGTAAGACGGGCATGGGGGAATTCCTGCGCAAACTCTCCAAAATGCAACGTTTAAGATGAGAACTAATCTCTTGTTCCAGTTGACAGTGTGCGTATCAGAAGGTAGGATCAGCAACGGCCGCGTCAACTCGTTCCCGATGAAGGACATGATGGGACAGACGCGGCAGGTAACGCAGATCGACAGGAGTACTGACGCTCCGGTGAGAAAGCTCGTGCACTATCTCTCTCTCTCTTACTCATACATTTGTATTTGGCTGGCGTTTGACTAAACCGATTGGATGTGGTGAAGAATGGTAAATGCAATAGGTCTAAAACTCAAATATATACATGTTTAAACACTAATAACCGACTTCAATCGCAAATGTCTCTGCAACTGTTCATCAGATCTTGATTAAATTATAATGGGACCGTCTAGAAAGTTTACTCTTTCTAACAAAAGAATAACTTTTCAAATCATTAAATGAATGGCGGAGTTGTGAGGTAACATACATGAAAAAATAAACACGAATTGATAACCTCCTTTTTTAGAAGTCGGTTAAAAATGACCTACCGCCCATGGATTCCATCACTAAGTAACCTTCACCGGAAGTTAAAGCCCGTCGTAGGATTCGAAGTCGCGACAACCCAATCATGGCATGCTTACTACGACGGCGTCATCATCACGCCTACCTGTTGCATTAACAACTAGTGGCTCTACGGCTATATGTTGAAATATGTGTCTTTTACGTTTTCAACCCTCATATTTCAACCATTTTGAAAAAAATCCAATAACTGTAACAAAAAAAAAATCTATAAGGTTATCGAATCTGCTCGCAAAACTTCACGAGAATTGGTTGAGAAATGCGACCTGTAAAGGAGAACAACTGTACATCCGGACAACCGAAAGCAATTTTGCCCAAGCTGAAGCGGAGACGCTTCGGGCTTGCTTGGACATATATAATGAATAATATAGAAAGTAACAATTACCCGTTTGTTTCAGTTCTCCGGCTTCAGAAAGCTGCTGCTGGGAGTATACTCCCCCGTCATTCTGCTGTTCACAATCGCCATGATCTGCCTGGTCGCTCTAGCACCCATCGGACAAGCGTACAACAGCATTATGGGTGCCTAGAAACTTCTAAGGGCAATAGAACCTAATAAATCAAGTCTAAACACAATTTAGTTGTTAATGCAAGACATGTACCTAATTGTGGGTCAACACACACTTAAAATTTATTAGGAACAAGTCAATATAGGTACTAAAAACTCAAAAAACCCTAAAAAGCCGACTGTGTAAAGAGCAAACTTACTTTTTATTTTGCACTTGTTCGTTAATTAGACCTATTATGCGATAATTGAACTTATCACAATTTTATTATAAGCATTATGTTTTGAAAATTTAAGTGATAATGGTTGCTTATCAAGCATAAATTTATCCTTAACTTTATAGATCCGTAACGGTCATTCAAAATAAACATTATAAAATAAACCTAAATATGATTTTCAAATATCTATTCAGTGATACTTCAGCACAATTCGTTGATTTTTATATTGAAAACATGAAGCATGAGATCAATTAATTAAATAAAAATAAAAATTAAATAAACGCAAGCAAAGCGCAAATAAAACGCAAATAAACCTACTTCACCACTTTATACTACTGGTCCGATCTTGATCAAATTTAAAAGGACCACATTAAAGTTCCGAAAAAAACATTAAAATTGGTTCACCCAGAAAGAAGTTATGAGGTTCATTACATACAAAAAAAATACATACAGTCGAATTAAAAAACTCCTACACAGCAGCATTGTTACAATATGAATATGTTGAAATAAGCGCTTACACATACACCATAAATAGATAATTAATGTAATCAGTAAGGAGACGAATCTCTCAATGATGTGGTTTTCATGGATTATTTTAATATGGAACTTGTGTAACCAAACATGCAGGAAAATATAAAAGGAGGGAACAGCTACCTGCATAAATATAGGAAAATATGCAGGTAGTTGTTATTCAAAGCTATTGACTCAAATAATGCAATTCGGGTTGCATAGATATTCATTAAAGCTTGGTTCATTACCTAAAAATGGCTTAGGGTAAATTTGTCCTAGTGCTCATTTCTTTAGTTATTTTTCATACAAGGTAATGACAGGTCCACATGTTTGCCAATTGGTTGCGAATTAATAAACAAACTTTGTTAGAAAAGTGAACTGTTATGACTTTCAACACTGTGTGATGTAGACATATCAGCGTTCTGCTGCTCGTCTATAAATAAATAAATATCATAAAGTATCTACAAATTCAAATGTGTAGATAGGATGTTTGGCTTGGCTTGCAAGGTTTGCAAATGTTTGCCGCCAATCCGAGCTAAGTCGATTCTTGTCCCAGCGTTTGTAGATGTTTAAAGTTTGCAGCAAGTGCCAAATGTGTTGACCTGGCATAATGTCACATCATAAAAATATGGTTACATGTAGACTTAAGTGTGACGAACTTGCCTCGGTGCTTGTTTTACAACATTTTGAATAATAAGTTGCATAGACTATTTGATATATTGTTTACATAACAATAATTTGTCATTGTACTATTGCCAAAATCACAAAAATTATGTATTGGATAAATTCATTTCGTTGCTCTTATGATAGGCTAATCTTGACCAGAATTTCTGGAGAACTAGAACAGATTTCACAGGAATTTCAGGGAAGAAAATTACCAGGTTTTTTTAAATTGACCGCCTACCTTTTATCCCTAAGCTTCCGTCTCTAAGAGCGAGAGAATCCCTGCTATATTGACGTCAAGCCTACCTATTTCTTAACACACTCCCGCCGCGATAACATCGCCGTGTGTAGACATGTTCTAAGAGAGCATATAGAAAAATAGAGGGTAACGCTATATATTATTTAAGTTAAAATGTGTTGTTCTTATTCCCTGTAACTACTAATCACAATAATTTCGACTTGTTGAATTTAATCATAGGATATTCTAGTGTATTAAGTTTTACTTGTTACTTAAGACCTTGTTGTAAATATAGATAGCTATTTATGAAATAAAACTCTTTAACTCTGAATCTTGATTTATTTACTTAAATTAATATGTACAGGAAACTTTAACAATGCATTAACAATTATTTTATTACAATATTATATTCAGAAAATATGACTGAGAGACTCAAACTGTCTGATATCAAAAACTTTACTGTATACTTTGCAAAGTTTGAGTACAGACCAAATAATAATAAGCTTTCACACTCACACACAGCCCACACTAAGATTGATGACTTGTGTCATGGGTGCCGGAAACATTCACATCACACAATCACAACCAGAAACACATATTTTCATTGGGGAGAAAACTTGTGTTCCTGCCTGGAATTGAACCCGATACCCTTGCTTAGAAAGCAAACACACCCAACTAAGTCAATGGGCAGTTCATGTGTCTCCGAACATCTGATTTAATGAATAGATGATAACAACACAATTCTGAATCAGCCTGTATGTTAACTATACCCTTGTTAGAAGTTCAGCAGTGTTTATTGTTTGAAGCTATCAGCCCTAGTCTAGGGTCATTATCAATTATAATTGGTCTAGGGCAGGTGTCGCAAAACTGCGGCTCGCGAGCCACATGCGGCTCTTTGGATGTGAAGCTGTGGCTCTTTAGTTCCATACGCAAATATTATTTATTAAAAAATAATAATTTAGTAATTAATTTTTGATTCTTCTGACTCAAAAGGTTGCCGACCTCTGGTCTAGGGCCTAGACTAATCTTAATTGATAATGGTTAGCAAAACTATTAATCTGGAAGAGATCGCTTTTAGCGATAAGACCTCCGATTGTACACTTTAATTTAAGGTTTAAAATGTTTTGTAAGTGATTTATGTGTAAGGTGTGACAATAAAGCGTTATCTATCTATCTATCTATCTAATCTCTTTGATGTTAATTGAAATGTTATACAGACATAAGCTATGTATGGGGTGTGACTGAAAATAAGTGAGTAAGGTCTAACTTTAGTTGTATGCTGAGTCGTAACCCATATTCATGACACTCACAACATTCACACTTCTCATTCTTTTATTTGTTTTATTTTTTATTATTTTATGCATGTATCTTTCTGTGTATTATATTTACATTGCTATTTGTTTGTAGTGTAAATGTTGTGTGTGTCATATTGATAATAAATGTATTTTCTTTCCTTCATTTTTTTTCATAACATTTTGATACTAATACATCATACAAACATCATATAATTAAGATTCACAAATCCTCTTTAGGTATTTGAGAGTCCTCAACTGTCCTAGTACTGGGCACATACACTTTGAAAGAAAACTCAGTCCTTGGAAAAGACCCTGGATTAACCATTTGGCAATCTTGATATGACCTCGTATAAGGTTGAAAATGGTCTGCAACGACTATTAAATCTGGCACAGGATATAAAGCTAAGGCATCTACGTGTTTCCAATAAACGGGTTGAACTCCTAAAGGTAACGGTGATAAGGTGCACTGACTTAGCAAGGTCTTTATTAGGTGGTCAGGTATATCTCCCGTCTCAGGAAAGTATATTGAATTCCTACACATTTTCATTACCAAATCCTGCCTTATGACGACAATTTCTTGAGTGCAGTACTGTATCCGACATGGATTAGTTGTGAAGATGACAGCGTCACCTAATTTATCTCTTATTTCTTCAGTTATAAAGTTCGGTATTGCAGGTCTTGGTAGAATATTAGCCGCAGCGGGATCACCTCTTCCAGGAACGAAGATGAACTTTGTAGTTTGTTTTAAGTTCTTGAATTGGTTGATTGTTTCTCCGAGACTAGTTAAAGCTGTTCTCAATTGAGTACTATGTTCATGACCATAAGGATTAGACAAAAATTCTCCAATAAATACTATAGCCAAAGGTGGGAAGTCGTTGTATCCCGTGAACAAGGTTTTTAATTTCGACATTACTTTCAAATTGTCGAACCAGCAGTCGGAAAGAAAGATCATCATACCATCTCTGTCGTCCTTTTCAATCTTTTGTAAGCTTTTAGAGTTCTTAAGCAGCGTTTTAGAATGACCACCAAATGTGTTCAAATTGCCAAAGTATGGTAGTGATACACTTCTATTCTCTGAAGGTGGCAACACGAGTCCAGTCACATTTAACATCTTGTCATCATAGAACCCTTCTGCTAGAACAAAACTGTTCTCTGTAAATAACCCTGAATGAAACCTAGCTTGTGAAATATCCAAAACCACACTGCCTGTAGGATCCTCAAGGTAATATTTACCTTCAGTTAACTGTGTGAGTAAACCTAGTACTATAACCTCATCAATTCTACTTGAAGAACTGAGTAAAACCTCTATGGTACGTAGCTTAAACCTTTGCTCGCCTTCTGTCAACGGTAAAGCCTCCTGTGCGAACAATTTGTTCCTCAAAGTTCTTTGCCATATCACAGTATACCTATCAATCAAAAACTGAGCTTTCCATTTAGGGTCAGGGTATAATGTCTTATTCGTACTCACGTCTTTGACGAATCTCTTCCTCTCAGTATCGTAGCAAAGTTTCGGAACTGTAAAAGCATCGATAACGTTGAGAACAGTTTCAGTTTCTTCGAGACCGTGAGATGAACATTCCCTGTAGGCAGTTTCTAAGTGTACCTTCTCTAATACTGGTTGTGAAAGGCACTGGCGAAGCAAATGAGCAGTTAGTTTATCAATCATGGGTTGCCGTTGCCCCAAAGGCAAGGACAAGAGCTGTTCAGCAACGAAAGTGCTCGCTTCCCTTCGAATAGTAAACCCACTGAGCTTGAAAGCATTATTCACTTCACTACGTATTTGCTGTAGATCAGTCATTGCTTTAGTTTCAGTTTTTAGGCCGGATCACATTGAAATAAAGTTTGTTTTTATTTTAATAAAAAAAGTAAAAACAATTTTACAAAGCACCGCAGAACGCGCCAAAATTGTTTTTTAAATGACATTACATTACCAATTTGACATGTGACACTTAGATACTTCATTGTCTAAATTTATTTATTTTTTATTTATTTATTTTCTTAATTTCGTGAAGTTTTTTTTGCCGCGAATGTAAAAATATGGCGTTATTGATTTTTATAATTTTCTAAAACCTATGATTCTTCGAGTGTTATTGCGTTATAATGGTTGATTATTAACCGATAATAGTTAGTAAATGTGCATAAGTGTAAGTAAATCATACAAAGTTGAAAAACGTGATTTTTCCTTTCGCTCCAAAACTCAAATATAAATTCTTGTAAAGTTTCTACCGCTTTACTAGGGCATGACTTTATTATGACTGCAGCCTTATTCTGTAAGTCAGCGTCATGGATGGGCGTCACGCCCATAGACATATCTCAGCTGTTTTAGCCCACAGACTAAATAGCAATAAAACCACCGAAGAAAGGCCAGACCCCCTGTTACCTATCTCTGTTGCAAACGGTTTCAATACGAAATTGTTGAAACGGTTTCAAGACAAAACTTCTAAGAAATAAGTTTCATTTTTGTTTAATTTAAATAGAAACCGCGTGCAACAAAAATACGTAGAAGGGTGGCAGCTGTTTTAGTCCACAGACAAAATAGCAATAAAAACCACCAAAGAATTACGTTTCGTTTCACCCTATTTGTGAAATCGAATTCCTAAAAGTAATTGTTGAACTCTTTGGAAATAAATAGCTTTAAATAAATAAGAACGGACTGAATTTACTAAAAATAACCAATCATTGAAAAAACATTACATTTTTCAACTTTAATTTGTCATCATGACGGATATCTATTGTTTTACTGTTTTCAAAAATTAAACGCTCAAGAGAAAAGAGTGATTATATTATCTTTGAAATAACATAAATTAAAAAAAAAGTAATAATTAAATTATTATAAACTGAATGTAAGGCCTGCATTTATTTGACATCAGCGAATTGTCTGATATCTTAAACTGTCCACGTAGTACTGAATATACGCTCTGTATTTCTGTTGTCACAGAGCATGGGATTGAGAACTCGCTCGCGTTCCTTCTAGACCTGGCGCCTTAGCTGTAAATATGTTATAACTATTGTTCACCAAATCAACTGGTAAATTTCCCAATTCGCGAGTACTATCACGAAAATATCGATAAATATACATGAAACGTAATTCATAGACAATTTCACCATAAGTAACAGCGTGAGCAAATTTCATGCTCTGTGATTTATGTATTGTATTCTCTTTGTTTCATTCTTTCGTTTCGGTCGTTGAATCGGCTTGGTTTTTGACGCTATTATGTCATTGTTGACAGATTGTATGTCACTTTTGACAGTTTTTTGACATTTAATGACGCCCATCCATGATAAAGAATACGGCAGCTGCTGCCGTATTCTGTATCATGGATGGGCGTCATTATATGTCAAAAAACTGTCAAAAGTGACATACCACCTGTGAAAAATGACATAAAATCTGTCAACAATGACATAATAGCGTCAAAAACCAAAACCGATTCAACGACTGAAACGAAAGAATGAAACAATGAGAATACAATACATAAACCACAGAGCATGAAATTTGCTCACGCTGTTACTTGTGGCGAAATTGTCTATGAATTACGTTTTTCATGTATATTTATTTTCGTGGTAGTGCTCACGAATTGGGAAATTTACCAGTTGATTTGGTAAACAATAGTTATAACATATTTACAGCTAAGGCGCTACGTAGAAACGTAAGCGAGTTCACAATCCTGTGACAACAGAAATACAGAGCATATATTCAGTACTACGTGGACAGTTTAAGATATCAGACAATTCGCTAATGTCAAATAAATGCAGGCCTTACATTCAGTTTATAATAATTTATTCATTTTTTTTTATTGATGCTTTCAAAGATAATGTAATCACTATTTTCTTTTGAGCGTTTAATTTTTTAAAACAATAAAACAATACATATTCGTCATGATGACAAATTAAAGTAGTTTTAAGTTTATTATTTTCGTATCGCTGAAGAGAGGTAAGCTAAAATTTAATGTTTTTTTAATGATTGGTTATTTTTAATAAATTCAGTCGGTTCTTATTTATTTAAAGCTATTAATTTCCAAGGAGTTCAACAATTACTTTTAGGAACTCGATTCCACAAATAGGGTGAAATGAAACGTAATTCTTTGGTGGTTTTTATTGCTATTTTGTCTGTGAACTCAAACAGCTGCCCCCCCTACTACGTATCTTTGTTGCACGCGGTTTTTATTTAAATTAAGCAAAAATGAACCTTATTTCTTAGAAGTTTTGTCTTGAAACCTTTTCAACAATTTCGTATTGAAACCGTTTGCAACAGAGATAGGTCTGACCCCCTATTACGTATCTCTGTTGCACGCGGTTTCAATTAAAATTAAGCAAAAATGAACCTTATTTCTTAGGAGTTTTGTCAATTTAGTATTGAAACCGTTTGCAACAAAGATAGGTAATCGGGGGGCTGGCCTTTCTTTGGTGGTTTTATTGCTATTTAGTCTGTGGGCTAAAACAGCTGAGATTTGTCTATGGGCGTGACGCCCATCCATGACGCTGACTTACAGGGCGTCAAGTCCGGTATTTGTCAAGAAAAACCAATGATAAACCATGCAATAGCAATTCAATGACAACGCTTTTTTTTAATTTACGCTAAAATCGGTAGTCTGTTAAACCAACAATTCACTTTCTCTTGCATTGCTCTTGTCTCGTTTTCCTCTTGTTAGTAGAATTGTTATTAATGTAGCCATTATAATAAAAATTACAACTACCTCGCAAATAAGTGTGGACTAGGCATTATTCGACATAGACACATCTTCAAATGTCAACGTCAAATGTCACACAAGCCAATCGAATCGTGAAATAATTTAAAAAAGCCGCGAACGAAACGAAACCCGAAGATGAATTTTCGAAAAACAGAACTTTCTAACTCAAACAGGGTTCTAATGGAGCAAATTGAGGCGCTTCTGGATTATTTAGAAGGCAAACCAGAGCTGGCCCTTGGTCATTTTAATAAAAGTAAAGAGGGCAGAAGTTTGAGTAGACGATACTGGGCAGACTGCGCCCGGATCGTATCCAGTATATATATCTGCTAACTGCCCAACAAAAACAGCAGATGAGTGGAGAACGGTAAGAACTTTAATTATGATATTTAAAAAATACTTAAAGTAACAAATCATTTCCTAGCAATTCAAAAGTTTCTTTTAATTTTGTTTTCAGTTTTACAATGAATAGAGATTAATTCAAGAATTAAAAAGAAATTATAGCTCAAAAAGCTGAACAGAGTGCCACAGGTAAGAATTTATTATTAGATTAAAACTACTCAACTATACTTCCATTGAGTTTATTTTATTTTTGTTTCAGAATTGAAAGACTTGATTCATGAAGACTGATTTGCTTTGGATATGCAAAATGAAAATTTGTGTTTTTATAGGCTGTTTGTTTTATTAGGTAAATATAATAAATGATTGAAAACCAAAAATGTTGTTTCCATTTTTATAAAATACAATAATTGAAAATTAAGGTTGGCATTTATGTATATTATTATGTAGTATTAATAGTGTTGCTGGCACAGCCTCTCCAGTCCGATGTTGGTCAAGCAAGCATCTAAAACAACAAAATATAATAAATACTTTATAATAACACCTGATAATTATAAAAATATTTAAGCACATGTATAAGAATACATACATTTATTAGTCTCTTTCCATCCACATCCTATTAAGAATTGCATGCTGTATAGCTCACTCTTCTACAAGTTCTGGATTAGGCCTAGTGTTCCTTGTCCCATCCAATAAATGGCTAGCTCTCAATTGAATGTCTTCTTCAACCTAAAATGCAGAAAATTGTACTCTTAAATTATATGGACAACAAAAAGTAGTCAATGTTTTATAAACCACCTATGTATAATATTACATGGAGCTGTTGAAGATTGAGCTCAGCTTCAGCTTGACTTTCTTCAGGTGCCAATGCCATAATTGGTGTACCAGCTGTAACGGCTAAGTTGTGCAGCACATAGCAAGCATTTACAAAATTTGCAGCTTTGATTAGCTCATAGTGTAATGCCTGCGCTGCAAGTAAACATCTGACTAACCACTATGTCCGGTAATTTTAAACATGTTTATCATTACTGTTCTTGTACTTTGTGATTCATTATAAACAATTTCTTACCCAACAAAAACACTTGTTCCTCTTTGCTTGTTAATTCACTCAAGTGGGAATTTGAGGGGTGACTCCTCCATACACTGGAGTCATGACCTGACCCTGGGTTACTGGGATCAACACAAAGGAGGTTAAGATCTGAATCGCAAATCTGTAAAATTAAAGTGACAGTTACAATAGATAAAGTGGCAATAAAAATGTTTAAATAGGGTTCCTCGTATATATGGGGTCTTAAAATTTACATAATTATGTGTCCCATCAATGCATCCCAGCATCCCAGGAAATTTATATTTCTGATAGAACCTAAATTCAAATAATAGTCTTAAATTTAATAGTCTTTTACATTACATAAATGGGTAACAAGTAGAAATGAAATAGTTTAGAACGTGAATGTAAGCAGTAAGTAAAGAACTTATGAATGGCTAGATATAGTGGCCTATTAGTTGTTGCTCCCCAGAATCAATACAATGTTAAAATATGAGGCAACTAGGAGTCGACCAACACTTCATAAACATTATTGCAACTACTAATCAAAACTTACTTTGCCTTAATGAGATTTCTTTCCTCATGAAGTAAATGCCATCTCACATATTTTTTCCTATATCTTATTGATTGGCTCTGGCACTTCGTTAATTGCCCAGGACACAGACTTTTGGGACACATTGTGTATGGCACTTTGTCCTACCAATGTCTGATAAGACCCCGTGGCATAGAATGCGAGAGCGTTCAGGATCTGGAAATAAATAGTAGTTTTGGTGGAAGCAAGTATATATAGGTATGCAAGATTTTGAGGTTATAATGAGTTATATTTTTACCTTCATCGTACGAGGTCCTTCGCCAGATCCTTTACTGTTTTTTTGTCAAGGTGAAAAGTCTTGACAAACTCTGCGTTGGTAAGATCGCCGAAGGAGTCTGTGGCGCTTCTTAGGATCGCTCGAGCCCGGCGCCGTCTCCTATTTCTTCGTCGCGCATCGGTGTTGTCGGCTAGCTCCAACATTTGCCACCGTAATATCGCACTCATTGTTATATTCTTAACTTTAAGCTCGTCTTAGATACTTTAACACAAAAATAATGTAACTACTCCGTTTACTTTTACATACACAACAGTCAAACAATTCATTTAAAAGCTATTGTCGCAAAATTGTCTTTCCATAGACATGATACAATTGAAAGAACTGTCAAAAAGTTAGTAGACTACCAATTGTAATGGCGCACAATGCAATTGATAAACAATTTGCTTTGCAGACTACGGATTTTGTTATTGTTTGTCAATGGTCGCAATTGAAATGCAATCGAAAGATAGCAATTGTTAACAGACTACCAATAGTGTCCAAAATGACAATAATTGTACAAACCATTAACAATTTTTGAACAATTGGAATAGAGGACTTGACGCCCAGAATTAGGCTGCTGGACCTTGACTCTTTTACTTGACTTTGACTGAACTTATAATATGTTATATTATACAATAATAGTTTGTAATTACCGAAAAAAATAAAATGGGCTATGTAGAATACTTAAGACAACGTAAAGGTACAGTAAATTTTTATTTTTACGCCATTATGCCAAATCTATTAAATTTATTATTTTTCAGAAATCCTGCCTAAAATTATGGACACTGTGAACAAAAATACTATTGAAACGTTACATACCAGTCATCAATGAAAGTGCGTTAGTGTTATCTCTTTCGCACAGACATGTATTTAAGATTTCAAACTTACCGCCCGCAATCAGCTGAGAATGTTTGAGTTTCTTGAACTTTTGAGATTAAGTAGTTACGAACGTTATAATCTAATCACTTCACCAAAAGCGTCTATTATGCGCTGTTTTAACATTTCTACTGTGTCCGGTTCACTAAAACAAACACGCCGTTTTATCTCACTCCACAAAAACAAATCACAGGAAGTGAGAGCAGGAGAGCGTGCCGGCCAAGCTTCTGGCCCACCACGGCCTATCCAGTGATCTCCGAAGTATGAATTTAGGAATTCGCGCACAATTCGATGATAATGCGGTGGCGTGGCGCTCCATCTTGCTGGAACCACAAGCCAGATAGGTATGGTAATGGAACGTCATCTAACATAGAAGACACCATCGTTTAGAGCAGCACTGAATAACTTTTTCCCGGGAGACGTTTTCTCCAGCCATGAAGTACACACGAAGCATTAAAGTGTATTCGCGGACGTAAACGGATACGCCATCGCCATCGCGACAAAATGGGGCGGCGCGCGCGAAACTCAAATGCACGGATAACCACAACGCGCGGCGCTGCGTTTGCGACTAAGGATGAAGGAATTTATTGTTTTTGTTTCTTTCCGGCATGCCCCAACCTCGGAAGGCCGTCCCGATCACTTCCGATGATTAGCCGAGCTTCCGGGAATAATGAATGAAAATCCGACTTTTGTTTCTTACCTTCTAGCTAGGCGGCGACACTCGAACGTCGATATAGCGATCGAGTTTTACCGAGCTAACCCGAGCTCACTGGGAATAATGAATGAAAGCGCGGAAATAAACGTTTTATGAGTACGGCCGAATTTTTGACCAATAATTACCTATTTTTTGGGATATTTTTTCGACAAAATTTATTTCGTAAGTTTTTTGTGGATGTGTGTCAGTAACGGCAGTAGATGACGCTGGTAATTTTTTTTTGGTAATTACAAACTAGTGTTGTATATTACAACTTGACACTAGCTAAATACACAAGATCGTGAAGCCAAAATTTCAAAGAAAAAAAAAATTTACGGAGTTTTTGGCGCAAAAGTGAAAAAAATACGATGTACATTTTGTATTAGGTAGGTGCACAGAGTACCTTGTATATATAGGAATGCTTTCCTAAACTTGTGGTTCTTCGAGTGTCGAGTGTAATAATGATGGATTTTTAACCGTATATTGGTTTGTGAATGAGTTGGTAAATTCTACATATAAGTTGAAAAACTACAATAGCAGTTCTATAACTTGGGCATGTCTTGACTATGGTTGGACTTTGACTCTATTACTGGACTTTCACTGTGACTAAGACTTCTTTGCGTAATATGTAATATACTTACTTACTTGAGTAATACATATACTTAACTTGAAGCATTTTCTTACTTGACACTGGCTAAAAGTACAAAGATTGCGAAGCCAAAAAATTTAATCAGTCTGTACCGCCGCGTTTAAAGAAGTTAGAAGAGACTAAGTTCAAGACGTGTATCGGGCATGCAGGAAACATTTATATATATCGCACAATCGCACCCAGAACCAGCGTAAATGTCGGTCAGTGCCCGTGTTCCATCTACCCCTTGGGAAAACTGCTCCTACCGGAAATCGAACACAGGACCAACGGCACTGGTGGCAGAAACCTACCCACCGCGCTAACTGGGTCATCGGGTATAAAAGTCAGTGACTACAATAGTTTGATAGAGAAAGTTTTTATGGTACCCAGACACGCATATATTATTAGGGTTCCATACCCAAGGGGTAAAACGGGACCCTATTACTAAGACTCCGCTGTCCGTCCGTCTATCTGTCCGTCTGTTACCAGGCTGTATCTCATGAACCGTGATAGACAGTTGAAATTTTCATGTACAACTGTGATGTATTTCTGTTGGCGCTATAACAACAAATACTAAAAAACAATAAAATATATATTTAAGGGGCTCCCATACAACAAACGTGATTTTATTGCTCGATATTGATAACGGCAACAGGTAACGTAGACACTTGAAATATTCACAGAATATTTAGTTATATATATAGGTATTCACTGTAAAAATAAATAATTTAAATAAAACATGATGGCAAAAAAAAACACAAAAACATGGCAACTTCGGCAGAGCAGCGCAAACGGCGAAAATATGGAAACCTCGGCAGTGGTTACATATTTGAGCCGTTTGGTTTTGAGACACTGGGTCCGTGAGGACCGGGAACTCATTCTATTTTCAAAATTCTATAAGAGCGCCTGGTTGAGGCGACGCGTGACCAAAATGCTGGCACTTATTTGGCTCAACGTATTAGCATTTCAATTCAGAGAGGCAATGCAGCCAGCATGATGGGAACGCTACCCACTGGTAGTGGGCTTGAGCACTTGAGTTACCTATAGGCTTGATGTCTTGTAGGTAAGTTGGTTCTTTGCTGTACATAGTTTTAGTTTAGTTTTAGGAAATATAGGCAATTGGCCCGTAGATAGATACATAACGTTGTCTGGCAATAATGAAAACATGATGAATTAAAATAGAACACAGTATACAACCTCAGAATCCAAGGGTATCAATGAAACTAAATCTTATTCTTAGCTTATTACCCATCTATTCATTAAAATTTCCTTATACATATAGTTACAGCCTTTTATGAATGATATAAAACGTGATGCTTGTGCAATTTATAACAATACAAATATAACATAATATACTGTGATAAATACCTAAGTACTTCAATTAAAACATTTTTCTAAGATCATAAAATTTACAACACACTTTAACTATAATATGATATACACTTTATTGAATTGTGAGAATGGATTATGCCTTATAGGTATTATTATAATAATATATATTCATCTTGTTGCAATTCGTTCCAAATGATATTAAGCGAAAATGAACCTTTTTAACTAATCGTAAAAACTGATTTTTGTATAGCATTATTCATTAGCCATGCTATGCATTTATCGCTTGAAGCAGAGCTTGGATAGATCAGGGTAAGACCAATAGGGAATGGCACTCTATGGCCGCAGGTTTGAACCCTACTCCAAACGATATATTTCCTTTCTAAATTGTCCTATCGCGTGATTTGGCATGGCTATAATACAAAGGCATTATACAAATAGTCTTTGTTGCAATCCAAGAAAAATAAAACAGAACGTAGCAAACGTACAATCGGTAGCCTTATCACTAAGAAGTGATCTCTTCCAGACAGCCTTAGGACAATGAAAACAAAAATCAATAGATTATAACATGTGTGGATAATTTCGTCGCTTGAGGCAAGGCTTAGGTAGCTAGTTTTTCATTGAATTTTCTACTTTAATTATAATAAAAAGTTTGTAGACAAAATGTGCCACCGATGATATAAAAAAAAACTGACTTAACTTCATCCAATCATGGGTGAATCATATGTTTGTATGTATGTATATATTGAACTGCGAACTAGGATGCTATACTGTCACATATTAATAAATAGAAAGTAAGTGTCACTGAATTTTGGGCATTTTTATCTCCCAAAGGCTAACATTTGACCACTATTGGTTGATGGTAAAAGATGATGTGGTCGAGGATGGTAAATCTTTACTGTATCATTTTGTGCTTAGGTTCGGACAAGCGAAATGTATTGGTTCAACATTTTGTATGCACAATGACATATATAGATATATTTATATATATATATTTTTAGGTCCACCAAGCTAAAATAGGAGATGATTAATTGAAGCTTCCTCATATATATATTTGAATCTTCTAGTACTGATCGCATTCATCAGATATGGTAACAAAAACCAGTTAAATTATTCACAACCTTAACATAATCTAGTAAGATGTAAATCACTGGGCCAGCTACATCAGCGACCGAAAGATATAAATGGACTCAAAGTAATTGGAGAAAATATTATTATGCATAATTATTGTTGATGATTTTAGTTAATTGTATGTTAATAAATTACGGTTACAAAAATTACCATTGTAAAAATAAAACATTTCATATAATAATAAATTATTTCTCAAAATGCAATAAAGTTTGCACAGTTTCAAACGTGAACATTTTGACATTCTTTTTGAGAAGTTAGAATTCACGACCCATTGGCTGCTGATAAGTTGACAGGTCATTGACATCAAAATGGCAAACACTGACATCATGAATTAGTCTAGCATGCATTCAACACAATAGAGAATATGCATATAGTTTTTATTGATGGTTTTCGGTAATACATTGCCAAAAATAAAATTGTTAAAACATAACATTTAAAAACAGAATAAATATTTGAAAATGGGATCAGGTTCGAGCCATTTCAAACACTGCCATTTTGTCATACTTTTCTACAACCACAATCCAATTATGACTGCCATAAAGAAAAGTTGCCAATCATTAACGTCAGATATGTGTGAACTGACCGTCACAAATCAGTTTAGCCAATAGCGTGCATTTTGCTTTTTTAATTTCCCATGCATTTCTATTACTTTTTATTATTCCTGATTAATAAACATTTAAATGAGAAAATAATATTATAGGTGTAATTTTATAGTTATAAAGATTCAAAAAAATATTCTTGAACTATATTTCAATATTTGCATATTCCGTATTTATAAATTATACATTTGTAACGGCTTGTGCTTTAACACCACCCAAAAAAGTACCTATTTTACTACCAAAAAAATTCTAAACGGTTACCAAAATGGATATATGGTCACCAAATTACATTGGATAAATGGTCACCAAATTATGTTTCCTAAAATATTATGAAATAAATCAAATTTTTCGTATTATAAATATTTTTGTATTAATTATAAAAAAAATTATAACCATAACCTACTGTTATCCGATTCGGTTCTGTCACAGGTATTTATTTTAGGAAACGTAATTTGGTGACCATTTATCCATTTTGGTAACCATTTAGAATTTTTGGTGGTCGTCTAAATGATACCTATTTGTAACTATAGAGTTAAAATCATATACATTTTTTCAATTTGGATGATTCGATCATGTAATTAAGCAAGAGATTATTTACTGATGATGATTTATACAGAACTGAGATCAACATAAATTGTGATTAAACATTTTCACTGCCAACTCCGCATATTTATGAGCTGTGAGGATGAGAACTCACCAGCATTACAGTGTTTAGTATAAATTATCTTAAAGTTACCTATATATCTGTATCTGTGCAAACAACCAACAATAAGATACAAGGTAAAATTATTATTGAAGAACCTAGAAACTGAGTTATATACTTCATAATTTTCAATAATGCATTGGTTTGTCAAGACTAAATTTTGTGATGATAGCGAGTGCAACTTGGCCAAAAAGCTCAAGTTTAACATGGTTTTAAATTTTTTAAATATATGAAATTAGTGTTAATTATAATTGAGTCACATAGACTATGGCAAAGAGTTTCACTCCTTTGCAGCACTCATAATAACCATGATTAGGCTAGAAGTAAAGAGATTAGTGTTTGAGGAATATTGACCATATAGCGGTGTAGGACCATATAGCAATGCAGTTTGTCTTGTGGTCCCATGATAGAATGGGGATGGACGAATTGGATCATGTACTTATTCCTATATGTAATATGTTTCATATACAGGTTTCTAATCAAACCAACAACAAATCTTGAAATTTCTCAGAGAATACACACAGTCACATGCAGTCGTAACTTCAACCATCGACTAAAGAAATTTTTTGAGATTTGCTTTTGGAATAAGTTATGAAACTTTACATACCAACTGTAAGGTGGAAAGTAACACTGGTGTGTGTAATAATGCTACCTATACAATAACATTAAACATTCAAGGGCAATCGAGCGGTTCGTCACCTACAGTCCATATACATTCGAATTTCACTTCAGGATGCATTTTCATATGCGCCTTCAAATGTCCAGGTTGTATACACTTATATTCGCATAAACTGCATTCATAAGGTTTTTCACCTGTATGCTGTCGCATATGGCGTCGCAAATCACCGTGTTGTATAGATTTGTAATCACACACAGTGCATTCGAATGGTTTCTCTCCCGTATGACGCATAACATGCCTCTTCAATCGACTCGTGCTATCCGTCTTATAACTGCAAGCGTGGCAATTGTATAACTTTTCTCCGGCATGGACCTTCAAATGATCTCTATGGAGTAAATATTGGTCAGTTTTGAAATCGCACCCGAGGCATTCGTATATTTTCTCCCCAGAATGGGTTTTTAGGTGAAGTTTTAAGTGGCCGAGTTGTATGGATTTGTAATCGCATACGTTGCAACGGTATGGTTTTTCTCCTGTGTGCGTTTTGATGTGTTGTTTCAGGTTGCCTGCTCGGACCGATTTGTAATCGCACTGTGTACATTGGTAAGGTTTTTCGCCGGTATGTCTTCTGATGTGCTGTTTCAAATGACCAGGTTGCCCTGACTTAAAATCGCACAAATGACACGAATAAGGTTTCTCACCAGTGTGAGTTCTCAGATGTCTTTTTAAGGTGTCAATCTTTTTAGATTTATACTCGCATTGGAGACAAGCGAAAGGCTTCTCGCCTTCCACTTTTTTGTAATTTAAAGTTGTTTCTTCTTTCTTTATATTTTTTGAAGTTATTGGGTTTTTGGACGTGTCACTAGGGTCTGTTTTAATGCTTGTGCATGGTTTCACTTCGTCAGTTTCAGAATTGCTTCCGTTAGAGTCATCTTTTGTTCCTGTACTGTTTTCACTGCCACTGTCCGACTGTTTTTCAGTCTTGATTCTTTCTATAGATATTGTTATTTGTGTTTCAATAGTCGAATTAGTTGAGTTTGATTTAACTTCACTGTTTTCTAAATTACTTTCGTTTGACTCCTCTTCGTATTCTACCTTAACAATTGATAAATTAATAGGTGATAATCTTTCAGTTTCACTCATTGTGATTTGTTTGAGCATGTGAATGTTTTGATTGAAGTTATCAGTTTCTGATTTTTAATAAGCTTGTTATTTCCAATGTTCCTGACACCTCTACCTCTCCAGTTATGAATAGGTTAGACTGTGCATCATTGAATGACCCTTGAACTGCAATGAGACCGCACCTTTATGAAAAGTCACCATGACCAAGGAGATCTCAACCTTGTCAAATTACAAATTTCAAGTATATTTACCACAAGTTACTTGAACGTGCTAGATATTAACTGGAAGAGCGGATTGAATTCATTTGTATTTGTCTTTTTTCAATCAAATGTTGGTATTTGATTTTGTGCCATAAAAAACCCATCAAATATATTAGAATCTAGAAAACTGTATTGTTGACTGTTGTGAGCAAGGTGTGAAATGTCCGACGCATGACTTTATGCGCATGTAATGACATTGACATTTACAGCTACACAACATATCCATTGATGCGAGTATTTAACAAGGATATTCTAAAAAACATATTTTAATGTTTTTTTTTATTAAACTTTGAAACTTTTATTTATGTCTTACATTTATATATTGACTTAATCTTACATTAATACAAATTGTTTAAAATTTTATGCAATAAATACTATCATATTCTAGTGGAAGCGTGTGCCGACCTCAATGTTATATAAAAGGCTTAGAGGACTCTGCTGATAAGCAAAAACTTGTTTCTGTATTTGCATCTATTTATTTTAAGTGTTTGTTTATACAACCAACAAGAATTACGAGTTTCACCGCGAAAGTCAAGAATTAATGGCGTTGTCGATTTGGTAAGAGCTAGGCAGACTCCAAGAAAAATACATTAGAACTGAAAAAAAGCTGTTGTGTCAAGTGTCAATAAAATGTCACAATTATATTCGCCAAGTTTGACAGTTTTTTAATATTCTCTGGATTTTGTCAGAGAATTTGTAATTTCTAATTTCAAAACATTAAACTGTAGGAATTAAATTTAAATTATTGAGCTGCTTTTATGCTAAAACGAATCCTTCACACACGTTTGACACCTCTATTTTCAATCAGACAGTCCACAGCCGTAAGTACTCATGATTGATCAGTTCGAAGTGTATGTAGGTAATTTTTACCGATTTCTTATGACTCAGTTTTTTATTACCGGTTTCTGATGTTCTTTTATGGTTAAAGATCATAATTATGTATCTATCATATGTATTTACATAAAAGATATACCTATTAGAAAAGTTATAATGAATTAAAGATTTATCTCTTGTTTTTTTGTGCTTAAAAAAATGATGTATCTAAAACTGGGAAGATATAATTATGACTAGCTTCTAGGAGCTAGGAGCTTCTAGGATGTGAACTACATAAATTAGGTGCAACACACACAATTTGCCTTAGCTTTCAGAAATATACAACATCCTCGAGATGTTAATCGGCACTCACTCGCATGTTAATGTTAAAACTTTACCTGACTGGACTTTATAGAGATTGAAACTAAGGTTTTCCGAAAAATGGCTGGATTAATTAATGTAGTTATACAGTAAAAGTTATTGGATAATTTAAACGCACGCAAAGCTTAAAATAACTGATTTTACCACTTATATTTTGTTATTTGTTGATTTTTTCTTAAAAGGCTAAATCAATTTCAATTAAATGTATATGGAGCCAACTCTGAAGTATGATCTATGAAAGAAAAAAAAGAATCATCAAAATCAATTGATAATTGGGGGAATGATCACATAAACATACATACAACAAAAAGCATACAGTCGAATTGAGAACTGAGAAATAAAGCTCATTGTCAAGAATATTTTTTAATTGCTCCCATCTAAAATGTGTCCTATATTTTTAATTATGAACATATATAGTAACATTATTAATTTAAATACTTTCAAGAATTAATGTCTATGTACAGGCCTATATTTCCTAAAATTATTTTTAAATGGAAAGCATTAAAAAAGCAGTTTAAAAAAAACAGTGAACACATTCCCGCGAATGAATGCCAGTTGTTGACCACACTTGGTGCCGGCTATTTTCCCCAACTAGGCTGTATGTTGCCCGTTTTTGTGTGTTTTTGACCACATCGCTGTAATCTTTAGTAAGGTACTTGGTTGAAAGCTAGTCTTACTATATTTCAGGTCAATTCTATTATGGATAAGCTGAGGCAGTTTCAGACCTATTCATGGTGAGTAATTATTAAGTCAGCTAAACTTGGAAAGTGACTGTCTCGTCTTAGTTACAAGGGGAAGAGTACATGCTACCAATTAAATATTCTGTACTCTACACTGTCTAGGTCTCCCATCCCCATTCTGCCATCTGACAAGCAGATAACTGCATCACCATATGATATATGTTCCTCAAATGCAGATGAAGCATTTTGCTTCTACATTCATTGTGGGAACCACAAAGGAATGGAACTCCATGCTTGATTCGGTGTGTTTCCTAATGTGTACATTATGAGAGTCTTCAAGTCACGAGTGAATCGGTATCTTCTAGGCAATCTTGCACCATCGTCAAACACAACATCGTTTACCATCAGGTGAGATGGTGGTTAAAAGCATATAAAACTGTCTAATAAAAGCATATAAAAAACTTTAGTTGAAGCCAGATTGCTAAGTCTTGAACATCGGCGTAAATTTGCAAGCCTGTCGGTAACATAAAATACATTACGGTGAATGTGCTGAGGAACTACACAACCTTGTTCCCGCTTCACCTTTTTCCCATTTATGGTTGATGATGTATGTTAAAAAAAATGTCTCAAAAAATACCTACTACAATGGAGCTTTGACTTCAAAGTGAAACTTGGCCTTAGATAGCAAATGACGCTACTTTTCAGGTGCTTGTTAGACTTGCAACAATAAGACAGTTTTTTATTTATGTGCTTGATAGGCAAGCATTTGACCACTATCTCACCTAAGATGTAACTTGCCCTGATGCTTGTCTTGAAGATACCTATTCACTCTAGATTTGAAGACACCCAGATTGTACTGTTTGGGGAACTAAACCGCAGGGAATGAGTTCCACTCTGCGCTGTATGAATAATAAACATAAAAGTATTGGACTTGATGAGATGATGATGGTCTCTGTTTCAGGTGTAAGCCAGACTGGTGTCTTCCAAGCACAAGTAAAGAAACAGATGAGCTGCTTCGGCAATGTGCTGGGACCCCAGAAGTTAGTGTATCAGATGATGTCGAAGAATTAATAAAAAGGAGCAACAATTTTCCCATACCATTTCCAGTTCAGACTCCCAGGTAAGTGACGAATACTAACCTACTGGACTCAAAGGGACTGCGGGCACATATTTTTATCATCATCAATTCAAAACGCAGTTCCTGGAGCCAATCATAAAGGTTCAATTTAAACCATGACAAAACACCTAAACTCAAACCATATTAAAATTAATACCACCACATAAATAATTACAATCATATTAAAATTAACCATAATTAATATAGAACTGCCCTTTGGCTTAGTTGGGTGAGCATTCAGCTTCTAAGTTGGGGTATCTGGTTCAATTCCCCAAGGAGTTTTCTCCCCAAAGAAAATTTGTGTTTCTGGTTCTGGTTGTGATTGTGTGTGTGTGATGTGAATGCAACATCCTCTACTCAAGTCATTGAACTTAGTGTGGGTTTGTGATTATGAAAGCGTAAATTAAGTACTGGACATCCATAGCTCTAATAATCAATCCATAACCTGGTCTTTTTAAAATTTCAGATTAGCATATCTAAAGGAGAAAACATCAATAGATAAACTACAAAGAAACATAGATTCGGCGTATCCTATAATACATGAGAGGGTATTACTGCTAATCACACACTTCCTTATCTACAAAAGGTGAGCAATGACAGTTATCAATGCACTTCATGATATCTCAAGTGTTTTGTCAAAGAATATCTTCGATTTGGTACCCTCTAGACAAACATGTGACATCTTCAGCCACATCACCACTTTCTACCAAAAGTTTGTCAGTAAAAAAGAAAGTGTATGACACCTCTTTTTTTAAAGTAAATTTTAAAAAGGTTTTCTTTTTTGAAGTAAATTTTTATGGGGGTCTTTCAAATTCTGATCCCCAACCTTTTTGTGACGAAAAGTGGTAGGGGTAACACTGTGATGAATGATGAAAATGTTTCTTTTTAATATGTACAACTTGGGCTTAGTTTAGTTTATTGAACTGTTATGACTTTCAACACTGTGTGATATAGACATATCAGCATTCTTCTTCTCGTCTATAAATAAATAAATAAATTTTAATTTACATAAACTTTTAGGTATCACAGTATAAATGGTCATCGCATATGTATTGTTATTTTTATTTGTATAGTAAAAATATTGGGCAGAAGCTAGTATTGAATATAGATAGATGAATGTTTTAAACATTCAAACAAACAGCAATCAAGTGAATTAATGAATGAAATATATTTATTTGGCACTATGGAAAAGACAAACAAATATACAATAAACAATAAAAACATCTTACAAAGGTAATTAAACATAACAAAAAGAAAAAGTGCCAAAAGGGTCGTGACTCAGCATTTTTTACAAGTGTAACACTAGGCGCTGATTTTCAGTCACAACCCAGAGGTGGCAGATCTAAAACAGTAAATATATAAAAATGTATAGAACATAAGTATATACAAGTTATAGCTCATTTAGATTTTACATAATGTCTGTATTTCGCATTTATCAGTTGATTTATTTTAATTTGTTCCAGGGAGTTCGGAAGCAGTATAGAAAAGGCTTTCTACAAAGACATGACGGTACAAGAGTTTATTGACAGACTTCTTACGAAACGAGCAGTTTCGTTCGTCGGTCCAAATGATTTATACACACTTTTAAGCGGAGAGAAAGGGTATGAAAATTTTAGCATGGTTAATGCTATATAAATAAAATCAATCGATTTGGGTGGACGTTATCAACACAATGTGTAGCTAACTGCAATGTTAGACTCGTTGGCCGTAGTAGTTTCTATAAATTGTTTCGGTAGATGACGTCACACGTCCCCGTAAGACGTTAATAATAAGGAAAGGTTAATTTCGTCGCTTCAGGCGGGTCTTGAGTAGCTCAGCGGTTAGAGCAATAGGGCATGACACCCTATGGCCGCGGGTTCAAATCCCGCCTCAAGCGATAATTTTTCCTTTCTAAATTTATCACAATACTGATCAGATCTTGATCAAATTTAAATGGGACCAATTAGAAAGCAACATCATTCAAACTAAAAAAAAAATTTCGAAATCGGCTCACGAGGAGAGAAGTTATGAGGTAACAAACATAAAAAGAAAAAAACAGTCGACTTGAGTACCTCCTCCTTTTTTGGGAAGTCGGTAAAAAATACAAACGCTTATCTAGCTTAAAAAAAAAATACAGTCGAATTGAGAACCTCCTCCGTTAGAAGTCGGTTAAAAAAAAAAAAGCTTTTTGTCTGTGCTTGTAACATTGAGGAGTTCCCTAGTCATGGCCCGACT
This sequence comes from Lomographa bimaculata, assembly GCA_948107665.1. Taxonomy (NCBI): domain Eukaryota; kingdom Metazoa; phylum Arthropoda; class Insecta; order Lepidoptera; family Geometridae; genus Lomographa; species Lomographa bimaculata. The sequence goes on along the minus strand of OX403608.1, from coordinate 3,601,834 downwards.
GCCTAAGTGAACTGCCCGCTGCCAAAATAAACTGCTACCTAGCTAAGTTGCCGATTTTCCACGCCAATTCAACTACATTGTATATTTCAGTTGAACTATCTGTAACTAAACCATAGTAAGGTGTGCGTCCGTGCGTCCGCCTTGTAAGCAGGGGTATCGGGTTCGATTCCCGGTGGAAACACAAGTTTTCGCCCCAAGACAAATTTGCGTTTCTGGGTATAATTATGTAGCTATGTTATGTGAATGTTGCCGCCTGCCACTACAAAAGTCATCGAACTTAGTGTGGGGCTGTGAGTGTGAATTTAATGTTTAATTCCCACTTTCTGCTGTAATTTTGCGAATCTGGCAGTAGGGTCATTAACTTTCATGAGTGCCTCTTAGGGGCCCATGTGAATAAACGATTTTGATTTTCAGCCAGCACGAAAATTGGGAGAACATAGGCACAATGCAACAACGCCCCCCCTTAGTTCTATCCAACTGCCTCAGTTACGATGAAATGAAGATATCCGCTATGTTATATGTGAGCTCGCGGACCCAATGTGTCAATAACGGCGCGAGGAAGAATTGTGGGGAGTGGCAAGATGGGGGGGTGGAGAGGGATGCCGTTATTATAGGTAAGTGAGACCCTGTTCCAATATAAGTTCAACTGGTTGAACATATTGGACAAAAAATGTCAAATTATTTCAACTTGATATTTTTTATAACAGTAGGACTTACTGGACAATATTGATCCTATTTGTTCAACTTTCTATTTAAATCATAAATCATTTATTCACTAAAATTTTGGCTTAGGGTGTCGTAAGGAAGGATAACCGACTTTCGCTTATAATCTAGACTAGGGCAGTCATTAATAGCAGACGACGAGCGAAGCGAGGAGGAGTGGTTAGGTTTCTTGTGACCACAGCGCGCGAGCCGAGCGAGCGAAGCGAGCGTGCCGCGGCAGCGGCAGGCGAGGCGCCAGAAAAACTTTCTGTATATTTTCTGTATATATGCTTACACAATACTGATGCAGTAACTTTTATTTCTGACTAGCCGTGCCCCGCGGCTTCGACCGCTATTATCAAGTGAAAAAGTAGCCTATGTGTTAATCCTAGATATAATCTATGTACATTCCAAATTTCATCCAAATCCGTTCAGCCATTAAAGCGTGAAAAGGGAACAAACATACTTACACACTTACACACAAACTTTCGGATTTATAATATTAGTAGGATTCCGATCGTTGAACTTAGTGGACATAAATTTTCCATTTATTTCAACTATTACATAATTATTTTTAAATAGCACTAAGTTGAAATAATTGGACTTTTTTTTCCAATAAATTTAACTGGTTGAATTTATAGTTGAACTTAGTGGATCAAGTCGAAGTGAGGCATGGGACGAGACTGGAGAACTTGTAATACTCCAAAGCAAGGCTAAAGAAGGAATTACAACACGAATGTAAACTAGATCTAGTCGATTACATTAATGATTACATTTATTGCCAAATTAAAAAGGTTTTGGGGGCTGAGTCACCCACGTCCGTAGGAGGATACCCCTTAAGTCTGACTCCCTACACGTGGTCCCCGGGTGGTGCTAATCAGGTGACATTTGAGAGGTGGTAGAGCATTTTGTGAGTTGCTCGCCTGGCTTGCTACCAAAGTAGCTTACCACCATCAAGTTGAAAGTCTGCCGCCAAGCCAAATACGGTGTTCCGGCAGTTATCCTTGAGAGCCTGCGTATTCCAGGTCTAGTGTGTTTACCAGCTTCGATCACATCGTCACTTACCATCAGGTGAGATAGTGGTCAAACACTAGCCTGTCACAAATAAAAAAAAAAAAAAAAAATTAAAATACATTTCAACATAAAAACAAATTTATATCAAAATTTTACTAGTGCATCAAAATTTTATGCTCGATAGGTAAGCCACTATAAGACCACTATATCCTGACCTGAAAAGCGATAATGCGATCGAAGATGTAGCATGCTTGCCTAGATGATACCTATTCACTAACACGGGGAAACAAAGATTCATCAGTTATTACCCCCACCACTTTTCGTCACACAAAAAGGTTGTGGATCTGAATTTCAAAGCCCATAAGAAAAACTTCCAATAAACCAAGACGTGACTACCCAGTTGGCGTAGTGGGCAAGTCTCTGCCCTCTGCGCCTTGGGTCCTGGGGTTGTTCCCGGCAGGAGCACAATTTTCCTCACCAAGGGAGATTTGTATATACATATAAATATCAAGATACCCTACATTACAATATGTAGATGTTTCCGGCACCTACGATACAAGTCTTTTTAAGTTGGTGTGAGGCTGTGAATGTGTTAAATTTGTTTTTAATTTAATTTGTTTTTTTTCTTTAAGGTATAATCGGCCCCCGTTTCGAACGCACAGAAAGAATGGACTACGAAGACATACTCATAACTGAGCAACAGAACTGTCCAGAGAACGGTTACGGCGAGGAAGTGACGCCCACGACCTGTCTGAACGTTCTGAGGACTACGTATGTCAGGAATAACCAGTCGGCCAAACATATGTGGAGACAGATGTGGGCGGAGTTCTATCAGGTAACCTCATAGACCTTAACTAATCGAATTTAATTTTTGTCTCACTAGATAACCCGCCAGGCGTCGCCCGGGTGCAAACACATGAACGCTTTAACACTCACAGCCCCACACTAAGTTCGATGACTTGTGTCGTGGGTGCCGGAAACATTCACATCACACCCACAACCAGTATCAGAAACACACTTTCCTTGGAGAGAAAACTTGTGTTCCCGCCGGGAATCGAACCCGATTGCTTAGAAGGCGGACGCTCACCCAACTAAGTCAATGGCCAGTTCGAATCGAGTTGGTTTAAATTTTCACGTTTATAGATCATATTCATTTTACAAGCTTTTATTTTACTTGCAATGTAACTATGTTTGTTCGGGTGGAATCTTACAACTCAATTTTGAAGCAGATATCTTCAACCGATTGAGCTGAAATTTCGTATTAACGTTTAGTTTGGATGACAATGCATGGTTAGCTGTGTGACGTCATTCTAAATCCAACATGGCGGAACACCCAGCGGACAAGTAATTTTTAATGCACTCCTACAATATGGGTATCAAATGCTTGCTGAGAATAACTCGACAAATATAGTGACGTCACTTTAAATCCAATATGGCGGACTTCTAAAAGCTTGTATTTTAAGTTTTTAACAAGTAACATGTTTCTATTGCTTCAGGTCCCGAGCTATACTTATTCGGAGTTATTGTCATACGTAAATACAGGCTTGAAAACTGAAGAGCAGAATTATACGGACAGGTAATACAAACCAACACTAATATTATAAATCTGAAAGTTTGTGTAAGTGTGTAAATATGTTTGTTTTATCTTCACGCTGTATTGGCTAAACGCATGCATGATATCCTACTAATTTTAAAAATGCGATAGTGTGTATGTGTGAATGTTTATTACCATGTATCTACGTAACAAATAAACCAATTTTGAAGAAATTTAGAATGTAGATGGTTTAGGTTCCTGAATAACACATACTTAGGCTACTATTTAACTTAAAGAACGCGGGCAAAGCCTCTGGGCACTGCTAGTTTGGGAATGCATTTTTTTTAAAAGCATACAAAAAAATATGCATATTATTTTGGTACCTTTTCTTTCAACCGACTTCAAAAAAGTAAGTTCTCAATTCGACTGTATAAACTATAACTTTTTGTTTTTTATTTATATAACGCGATATCTCCGCTAATTGTGAATCGATTTTGATGTATTTTTTTTGTTTGGTAGAATATACTATAAAAATTATAGAAATCGATCAAGCCAAAACCAAAATATAAGCGGTGAAGTCGGATTTTTAAAGCTTTGTTTGCGTTTCAATTATCTTGATCGGCATTTCTTTCAACTATTAAAATGTAAAAAAGTAGTTATTGTGACATAACTACAGAGGTTGAACATATTATTATGGTCTCTCGAAGTTTTTGTAGATATCCATATGTTCTATAATATTGTAGAACATTGTTTTGTTCTATCATCAATACTTTCTGCAGCGCATGCGATGAATACCATTTTGGTTGGTTTGAGTAGGGATTTCTAAGGATCTCTAATTTTTTCTAGTAATAAATAAAGCCCTTGTTAGTGATAATGTAGCTTTCTAACGGCAAAATATTTTTTAAAATCGGTCCAGTAGTTTTTAAGTTTATTCGTTACATACAACAATACAATTTTTTTCCCCTATATAATATTAGTTTAGATAAAAACAATCGAAAGTTTGCTTAACATTTTCTATAAATAAATCATTAATATCCGGATGACCGAGCTTTGCTTGGTTTTTTGTTTTTGGTAGAATGTGTTTGAATTTGTAGCCTCAGAAAGCTCCATCTAGTGTCGAGTAGAAACAGTTTTTTACATCGGTCATGGCGTAATAGATGGTTGGATGGATAGTTTCTTTAACCCGGTTTTTCAAATGCAGTTTGAGAACCGAGCATTTCTCGGACCTGGAACGTTGATAAATCGATTCCTTGGCCGAAAAACCCCTAATCTGTAACTTTCATGAAAATCGTTGGAGCCGTTTCCGAGATCCTGATTACACATATATATATATATATATATACAAGAATTGCTCGTTTAAAGATATTAGATTAGATAGATGTAAAGCAAGTTTTTAGTATTCGATCGTTATAATATAACTTTTTTTTATATATTTGATCCTCGACGACAAAGAGGGATTTCGTAAGTTTGTAATGTGTATGTTATCTGTGTGCTCGTCTGTGGCATCGAAGCTCCCAAACGGCTGAACCGATTATGATTTAGTTTTTTTAAGGTTACTTTATCGAGTGTGTTCTTAGTAGCTATGTTTGGTGGAAATCGGGGCTGCCGTTTTTTGCGTAGGGGGCAACTCTGCTCTCTGCGCCGTTGGTCCTGGGTTCGATTCCCGACTGAAGCACAATTAACCTTCCCAAGAGACAATTGTGTATTCTTGTTGTGATAGTTAAAGTTAGTGTGATATGTTAATGTTTCCGGCACCCATGGCACAAGTCTTTGAGCTTAGTTTGGGGCTGTAAGTGTGAATGTGTTTATTTGAGTTTTTTGTGCATTCCGTGTGTAATTATTTGTGTGATATGTTATATGTTTCCAGCACCACATGACACAAGTCTTTGTACTTAGCGTGGGGCTGTGTGTGTAAATGCGTTTTTGTTTTAGATTCGTGTACGTCGAAAGTAAATCGGCGATATTCGACAATGAATCTTATTACAAGAGGCTATGTATCATAGCCGAATCAATACTACTTGAAGCACAAAGTAGAGCGGCAGTGGAGGAAAGGAACGCCTTCTTAAACGTTATTGGGGCGGGTAAGTCGTTTTTACGAGGTTATATTTAACTTGCTATGTATGTATGTTTCTTCGGGTGGAATCTTGCAACTCAATTATGAAGCAGATATCTTCAACCGATAGAGCTGAAATTTTGTATTCACGTTTAGTTTGGATGACAATGCATGGTTAGCTGTGTGACGTCATTCTAAATCCAACATGGCGGAACACCCAAAATGGCGGACAAGTTATTTTTAAAGCACTCCTACAATAAGGGTATCAAATGAAAGGGCTTGCTGAGAATAGCTCGAAAATTATAGTGACGTCACTTTAAGTCCAACTTGAGTAGCCATTTAGATCATACATACAACCACAACCCAGAATCAGAAATAGAAATAAAACAAAAAAACTTTCAGAATTACTTTTTAGAAATAAAACAAAAAAACGCTTTCACATTCACAGCCCTACACCAAGTTCGGTGACTTATGTCGTGGGTGCCGGAAACATTCACATTTCACACACAACCACAGCCAGAATCAGAAACACATTATCCTTGGGGAAAAAAATGTGTTACGGGAATCGAACCCGATACCCCTGCTTAGAAGGCGAACACGCACCTAAGCCAACGAGCAGTTCTCTTGTCCCTTAAAAAAGAAAATTGTGCTTATGCCGGGAGTAGAACCCAGGACCCACGGCGCAGAGACCTGCCGAGGGCACTAATGGCTCGTAAAACTAAACAATTTCTTGCCAACCAAAGTTCTTCTGTTTAAACTAAAGCGGATAGAGATCCATAAGCAATAACGTTTGTTACGTTTTTTTATTTTAGACATACTTTCTACCATACTTCTCCTGCCTACACCATATTACACTTATATTATAAACCTGCCGTACCCCGTGTCTTCGCCCGCGTTAATTGAGTTAAAAGTAGCCTATTTGTTATTCCGGAACCCATATACATTTTAGAACATTGAACATTTCATGCAATGTCTTAACACACATTTTCCCAATAACTAAGTGATATTTGATGCGTTTAATAATATGAAATAATAAATGATCATAGGTTACATGTCCAAAGTCAATATGTGGTTATTGACTATTTTTTTCTCTTTTGTATGTTAAAATTAGACAACACTAACTTAATTGACTCAATATTGTAAACTTCTTGTTTTCTCTCAAAAGGGCGATTTTTTTACCTGGTGACCTTGTCTGAGCAACAAACTCTTTGTCTAAGACAACAACTTTTTTGTCTGAGGCAACAACCTCTTTGTCTAAGGCAACAACTTTTTTTGTCTGAGGCAACAATCTTTTTGTCTGAGGCAGCAACCTCTGTCTGAGGCAACAACCTTTTTGTCTCAGGCAAAAACTTTTTTGTTAAATGTTTTTAAATGTCAGTCAAGTGCCACAAGAACCTTATAAATGTTTGTATCAATAACGGGATATTATATATATATATCCCATGTATTTCGTTTGTTATGAGTTTCCGATATTTCGGCAATGTATCCCGTTATTGATACAAAGATTTATAGTGAAAGTGTCCATTGTAGCTTAAAATCTTACATCACAAGATCCTTGTAGCAGTGTATGTGTTATTTTTGACAGGTCTCGGAGTTTGGATGACATCTAGGCATCAGAACGACGTATATATACTGACGTTTGTGGAGAGAATACGGGCGTTGTTGCGACGTGACGCATTGTCGCACGTTAGTGACGTCAACTTTGCGTTTATATCAGCAAGTGACAGTATCAAAGGTAATCCATCCAAAAATTGTCTGGGTGATATCGCTGTCAGCGATATCATTTAAGTGAATATTATTAATCTAGCATAACATAAACTATTTCACACTCACAGCCCCACACTAAGTTCGATGACTTGTGTCGTGGGTGCCGGAAACATTCACGTCACACACAATCACAACAAGAACCAGAAACACTAAGCTCCTTGTAGTGAAAACTTGTGTTCCCACCGGGAATCGAACCCGATTGCTTGAAGACGGACGCGCACTTAACTAAACCATAGGGCAGTTCATGATTGATGGCACTTGCATTTATTTACAGCCCTGTTCAAAAGTTCGTCGGAAGACAACAGTGAAAACGCTGAAATGAGGATATTCTTAGAAAGCAAGAGACATCCAAACGGTGAGTATACAAGGAATAATTATTTTAATAAGAACCCGTATACCTTTTTATATCTGTCTCGCTCGCACAATTCATTCATTTTGAGAAATAAAAATTATGGAGCGAGTTATGGAAAATGTTGCCAATAACTTTACTAAATAATTATGTAACGGATACTTTAAATTAATTTTCGTTTAAATACCTATTAATTAGACGAAGAAAGAGTGAAAGAAATATAAAATCAATTTGACATCGATTTTCTCCGCCAATCCAAAAGCTAAGAAAACGAATATCAGTTTATAAGATCCGTGATATTATTATTTAAGGATTATATTGACAACATTTACAATAGCTCATACCGTCAGTTTTATATCTCAAAATCAGTGAATCGTGCGAGCGAGAAAGACATAAAAATGTATACGGGTTCATAAGACCGCTTCATACAAACTTTATTCAATAATTTAAACGCAAGCAAAGCTTAAAAATCCAACTTCACTGCTTATCTTCGGACCCCTTGATCAGATTAAATGAGCTAAATCCGCATTATTGAGGACTAGCCGTGCCCCGCGGCTTCACCCGCTATTATCAAGTTAAAAAGTAGTCTATGAGTTAATCCTAGGTATAAGCTATGTACATTCCAAATTTCATCCAAATCCGTGCAGCCTTTAAAGCGTGAATTTTCCTGCAACTTCTCGGATGACTGGCAGAAAATGCTGTATTAGCATTAAGTCCTCCGTGTACAGCTATATTGCATAAATAAATTAATAAAAGCTGTAGCCGTTTTAGAGCTAATTTCAAAGACACATTATCTAATTATGTATACGCATTTAACAGTGTAAGCAAAAAGGTTGTTTTTAAAATGTTGTTTATTTAAAATGTAACGTACATTGTGTGTTGTTTATTTAGAATCTTAATTGTTTTTTTTTTTAATGTACCTACTAGCAGCGCTTCGCGGTTTTACCCGCGTAAGTTCGGGACCCGCGGGAATAAAATTTTCTTTCATAAGAACCTTCTCCTGACAATAATTAACACATAGTTTAGGTATCTCGGGACTTAATCGCGCTAAAAAAATATTTTTATGCCACGGTCTCGAGAAGACTTCTGACTCTTCTCGAGACCATGGCCAATGCAACTTGGCCGAAACGTCGAGGTAAATAAAAATAGTTTTATCAGTGACGTTCAATCCTGAGATATTACCTAAGCTATGTGTTCAAATAGCGAAAGTTTAAAAATTACAAATAATTAACACGACAAAAAAATAATTAGAGAAATTTTTCTATCCGTTCACGCGTGATTATATTTAGATTATTTTTTTCTCTTTGCCTACAAGCCTTTTCTTTAACACCTCTTATTTTGCAGGAGGTATAAACGTCCAGTTGCTTAACCGCGAGCCGTCGTCCGAGTTGACAGGCCCGCACGTGGGTAAGCTGCTAGTCACGACGTACGCGTGGGATGGAAACGCGCACCCCGGGAACGAGTTTTGGTATGTGTACTTTACTATGTTATAAATTTAAAAGTGTGTTTGAAACTTGACCAAATTGACAAAGAAGACAAATCTTTGCTTTCTACGCCACGGGTCTTGGGTTCGAATCCCGGCAAGAGCACAATTTTCTTGTACACTATTAATCGTTACTATTAAGTTATAGACTAAAGTAATACCAACTTTTTTTTATTATTGGATAACCTGCCTAGGATCTTGGACAACGATTCGCGTTCAATTATAAAAAAAATGCATTCACACTCACAGCCCAGACTAAGTTTAAAGACTTGTATTGTGGTAGCCGAAATCAACAATCACACCCAGAACCAGAAACAAAAATATCCATTTGAAAGGAAAATTGTGCTCCAGCCGAGAATTCAACCTAAGATACACCGGGCAAAGGGCAGACTTGCCCACTGTGCCTACTAGGTCGTTAAAAGCTAACAATAAATGCCCTTTTGTAAGTAGAACTGCTTTAATTGCTAATTAACTAATTACAATTGTTTAATTTCGCGTTCGCCTTCTAAGCAGCACTAAGGCTAAGGAGTATCGGGTTCGATTCTCGGCGGGAACACAATTTTTCTCCCCAAGGAAAAGTTTGTGTTTCTTGTTCTGGTTTTGATTGTGTGTTTGATATGAATATTTCCAGCTACCACGACACAAGTCGTCAAATTTAGTGTGGGGGCTGTGAGTTTGAAAGCGTTTATGTTATGTTTTTATTAATAGTGATTGTGTGTGTGTGATATGAATATTTCCGGCTCCCACGACACAAGTCGTCAAACTTAAAGTGGGGGGCTGTGAGTGTGAAAGCTTTTATTATGTTATGTTTGAAGTAATAAACTGCATTGGTTTAGACACTATTAGCCTCTGACAGACGGACGGACGGACAATGTACGCCCTAGTTAACTTAAAGACAACCATAAATATGAAAAATAAAAAAACCACTAAATATAATCTCTTTCATTCTAGGTACGGCAGTTTAGACGGCTCGGGCGATCCAGCCGCCGCGTGTTCAACGCAAGTGTCGGAATTACACAACGCGCATATAAATCGCAACGTTTGTGCCGCTCGCGCGCGAGTCGTTGTCACCACTGCCGCTTGTAAACTCAACACGTTAGCGGACTACTGTCGTGACGCGCCCAGCTAGGATATTATTATATTTTATTGTATTAAAATATAGCTAAAAGCTACTTCTTACTATATACAGAGTTATTTGTTAAATGCCAGAAACCATCAAGTCAAGAGTGAATAGGTATCTTCTAGGCAGGCATGCTACATCAAAATCCTCTAACCGAGAGGACCTTTAATTGGCTCATTGAATTATGCTTAACCTGAAAATTATTAGATTTGTAAGCCTGTTGGTCTACCACAAAATAAATTAAATTAAAAAAAACAAAATCGTTTATTCACGTGGGCCTTTAATTCTCTGTAGTAGTTTGAGAATTAAGTCTTATCTTTTGAGAACAAAAGAATGGAGTACTTTGGAAACAACCCCTCAAAGAGGCACTCATGAAAGTTAATTACTACTGCCAGATTCGCAAAACTAAAGATAAACTAACTAGATAAACTTCTCGAGAAGAACCTGGCAAGAAACCCGGCGTCGCATTTTTTTTCATTAATTTTTCTCCGGCCGCATCATCGCTATCCATCAAGTGAGATAGTGGTCAAATGCTTGCCTATCACACATAAAATAAAACCTCTTGAGACATCATTCAAACCATTGAGACCAACGTTTTTCGTGGTAAGGCTATCGCAAAATTTGTTTTGATTAATAACTTTTTTTTTGTTTTTGTCACAATTAAGGTGTTCAATAAAGAGTTTATCTATCTATCATCTAAATTATTACGGAAAATATAGCATTCAGAACAAAGTCTTAAAACTAATTGTAATACCTAATGGTTAGCTAATAACTATTGAACCCATGTTTGTACACGAGTTGGGTCTAAAAGGCACTGGTATTTTACAATTAACCCTTGAATAGTAAAGAGATCAAAAAAAAAAAGTGGTACAAGTTTAAAACCGTAGATTGAATCACTTAGCTCTACCAACAATTGATGGCGCTTCTTACTTTCTTTCCACAGTATTATGCTTTGAAGATATTAACGGATTACCTATTGTCGTGACGCTGGCAGCTATAGAATAGGGAGGGAATATGCAATATTTGAAAAAACAAAATAGGTTTTTTTTTAATCTTTCTCTATATATTTACATGTATACAATTATTGCCTTATTTATCTGACTCGTGACATCAGTTTCCAGACTTTTTATGTTAATTATTGAACAACTTTCTTTTACGATAGCCATGATAAGTCTCAGAAAGAACGCCAAAAAGCGTTAAAAATTGCCCGAGCCTGATTAAAATTTTAAATATATTTTTTTATATGAAATGTAATGTTTGATTGAATTATTTTTTTACCGGTAATGTATTAACGTAATTAATCGAATTAACATATTGAGATATGCATATTCCCGTTTATTTTATTGGACTGTCTTATAGATAAATTGCTAATGATAACTAATACTATATGATATTTATTCTAGACAATAATTAATCTAAATTTGCGAACGTTAGCGGATTACTGTCATGACGCACCAAGCTAGTGGATACTATGTATGAGGTTATCTAGAAATGTAACTATTTGCCAGTATTGTATGTTCATATTCTATAAAAGAATTGCCATCGAAATGATCAGGGATAGATTAAAAAATAGAAAATTGATATAACTGTAGTTCCACCAATCCTCAAAAAATGGCACGGCTTTCTTTATTTCTTTCCGCTGCCAGGTGTTCGTTTAGTTGGAGTTATTGTATTTATTGCATCTATTTGGGCAGGTTTTTACAGAAATGTCACAAATGACAGCTAGTGCTGTGTAGCTTTCATTCGAGACTATAATTTAAATGAGATCATAATAATCAGGGATAGATTCAGTAATATCTGAAATAACTTGTATTTTCATGTAGTCACTGTAAGCATTGCACGTTTATAATGGTAACGTTTGTGATGTACCATATAACCCGTGGCCTCTTTTGCCGCTTATGCACTGAAAATATTAGCGGATTACTGTCGTTACACTGGCGGCTACGTAATCACTATGTTAGACTATTGCCAATGTTAGAATTATTGCCAATGCCAGCGCATGCTAATACTATGTACTAATCTAGATAATAATTAATCAAAATGTAATCGATATAAATAGAGATAAGTTCAAAAACAGACGTTGGAAAAGTAAGGCATAGCACTGCGCTTGTCACTGTGAGTTATTAGATGTTAAATCTCTTTAAACCCTGTATTTTCACTGGCAACATTACCCAAATATTTTTTTTCAAGATATGCAAACGTTTGACCGCATCGTCACTTACCATCTCATCTGATGGTAAGTGACGATGCGGTCAACGATGGAGCACGTTTGCCTAGGAGATGCCTATTCACTCGTGACTTAAAGACTCCCATATTGTATTTATCAGGAAACACAGACTCGGCAAGGAATTCCACTTCTTTAGCAGTCCGCATAATGAATGTGGAGGCGAAACGCTTCGTTCGCATTTGTGGAATATCTACCATATAGCGGTGTCGCTTAAGAGACTGTCTTGATGTCTGATAATAGAATGGGGATGGGGGAATTAGATTTGGGTTGAATGTCAGGTAATGGTGTGCTGCCACAGGCGGGCTCAAAAGAGTCCTACCACTGCTAAATAAAATATAATAATTTATTTTTAACTTCTTCTGGTATGCAGCACTTATCCCTGCGACGCTGATTGTACCTTGGTACTGTATCTTAGATAAGACTGTATTGAATAATAACTTCAGTAATAAATAATTGTTAAATAACTATAATCATTAAGTTATAACCTGCAGAGTTTAGAATAGATGTTTTGTAATGTTACATATAATATTATATTTATAATGTTTTGTATTATATGGTTTTAATTGGATAGCTTTTAAACACATTTAATTAGTTATTACTTTAATTAGTTGTGGAGTAATTTTTGGTGGTTAGAAAATTAATTGGAAATATTGATTTTAAAATTGTTGAAATGGATTTTCAAAATTTATTTACACTCTAATGTTTTTTATTATTTATAGTGAAATTGTCACTAAAATATTTTCATTTTTACTTAATTTACTAATGTAATTTTTTCCCCCTGTATTATTATATGATATATGTTTGGCTTTATTTTTTATAATTGAAAGGAAAATTGTGAGATGTACTTTTATTACTATAATAAATAAATATTGTATAATTGTATTTAGATGTATAATCATGATATTTATGTAGATAACTAGTTGTTTGGGTGACTTGTAATTGTAATTATAAATTTGTACTAAGACAATATTAGACTGGAATTGTTGTGCCTATTTTAAGTTTCATACTTTATAATATGTATAAGAAATATAATTAATATATACCTTAGTTAGTCATGTGTTTTTTTTCTTAAACTCACTATTTTTTCATCGCGTTATTCGCATGCTAGAAACCATTTATCTGTTCCGTAAATTCTGTGCATTCAGCCAGTGTTACGATGGTGTAAAGTAATAAATATTAAATAAATAAAACAATAAATCCTAGACCGTAGTCACTAATATCGGTCAAAGTTAAAAGTAGGAAAAAAAGGTCGAAAGGAGTCGCGGTTCAGTGATGGAAAATTTATTAAACCTTTTATCGGAGTTATGGCGCTATAATGAAAGAGCGCTTTTCAAGATAGATAATTTGCCTACAAACATTCAACGGTTATTAAACATATTTATATTAATGCTTAATAAATTAATACTTGAAGAACCAAACAAGTTTAGGAAAGTAATACTAAATTGTTTTGGAAATATTACGAAAATACCGATAACGGCCTTTTACTTCCGTGGCAAGAAACAGTGCGAAGCTCAAACTGAAAATACTTATTAGTGACATTGACATCTGTGAAAATATGACTTCCATGTATACATTTTGAAATGTTTAGAAATCAATTTGAAAATGACAATATTAAATGTAACCTAGAACACAACCTAAGTTTTGACTAGTAAGGTTCATATTTGTTTAATTTATGTTAGAATTTTTGAAATTGCAGAAAATAAATATTACGTACCTAAGTGTTTTGCTGAATTTGCAACTTTTACACTTTTCATATTCACAAATAATATGGTGCAATTTAGATGCAAACAAAATAACATTTACTATATATATTACTGACGTACCTATCTACTATTTATTGGCTCTTTTTGAATAACAATAACTACCTATTTGTGTAGGCTAGTAGTTCATTTACTTATATGATTCATTTCTTTATCATATACCTACCATTATAAGAGCTCTGCATTTTGTAAAACAATGATATTGCACCACTTTCGTAATAAAAGTTTTAAACATTGGACAGTGCCCAACGCATTATATAAACTCTCTTGCGGTGCCTGACTGAAGCATTTTGGCGACAGTGAAAACGAATATTACAAAGTAAATGTTAAGTACTAATAACTATCTATTATCTTCTTACTCCACTTTATCTTTAAACTATGGATAACCTGAAACTACTGCAAAACCATACCTGGTAAGTAAAATTTAATATAAGTTGGTACTTAGTTTCCATACTTAATAAAAGCAATTATTTTCTCTTTTCTCCTCAAGGGCATGTATGTGTCACATGTAAATATTCCATTATCTGCTATAAAAGTCTATGAATTTAGTGCAGGGTATCTAGAATAGAATCCTACTAATATTATAAATCCGAAAGTGTGTGTAAGTATGTTTGTTCCCTCTTTACGCTTTAATGGCTTAACGGATTTGGATGAAATTTGGAATGTACATAGATTATAACTAGGATTAACACATAGGGTACTTTTTAACTTGATAATAATTACTATTGCAATTAATAAGAAAATAAAATTACACATCATAATAGTCTCAGTTGTAATACACTTTTGATATAAGCCATTCTTTGAGGCTATTTTTAAATTTGTTTTGTTACAAAATCTATATATACCGCCATGGGTAAGTAGTGCACAATACTGCGGGGGCTGGTTTGGGATCGATAACTGAGCAAATTAAAAAAAAAAAATTTTTTTTTCAATTTTTAATCATCTGGCCTTCAGGCAATTCAGTAGTAATTGTCAAGTAAAGTATGGCCCTCCGTAGACAGCCGCTACAACAATAGCTTCCAGAGTAGGTGAGTGCTATGAGTGCTACGGGGTCATTGAACTAACATGTGACTAGAGGTCACATTTCAGTGTGACCTCTCGGCGGTTCAGGAATTAATTACCTCATAATAACTAGGACCGACTAAATAAATAACGATTATCATAACTGAAACGGAAGCTTTTTTATGCTAAATAATTATAATAATAATAATTTGCCATTCTCTTAACAAGTCGGTTGGTTCTCGTAATTTCTAAACCGCCTTTCAGTGTGACCTCTCATCACATGTTAGTTCAATGACCCCGTAGCACTCACCTACTCTGGAAGCTATTGTTGTAGCGGCTGTCTACGGAGGGCCATACTTTACTTGACAATTACTACTGAAATGCCTGCATGTCAGTCGATTAAAAATTAAAAAACAAAAATATTTTTATTTTTTAAATTTGCTCAGTTGTCGATTCCAAACCACCCCCTGCAGTATTGTGCACTACTTACCCATGGCGGTATATAACAATAGGAATAAACAAGGCCCTAATATGTGTTTATTGTGGTAGACTTATTGGAAACATTAGCTAATAGCATTAGCTGCTTTTCTTTTCCTGAGCAACAGAGTGGTTCACAATTGGAGAAGATTACTGGATGATGTTGTTTCTGCTACCACAGTAAATGGATTTAAAAACAAGCATGACAATTGGTTGCGTATTAATAAACAAACTGTTAGAAAAGTGAACTGTTATGACTTTCAACACTGTGTGATATAGACATATCAGCATTCTGTTGCTCGTCTATAAATAAATAATATAGACAAAGCATAACAAAATTTTGAGATTTTGTTATAAATCTTAGAGACGTGATTCTTCCAACTATACCTACTTTGCAGAACAAGCGTTAAAAATTTAATTTTATATTTTTATTACCTGCCAGTAAGTTAGTGATCAAACACTAGCATAATGCGCTTACATGGTGTGTGGACTATTTCTATAACTAAGCCGGGTGTCGGCTCTTTTTGCATATTGGTTGTTAAGGTTACGCATTAGTCCAACCACCTCACCAACAGCTCACTGACACGAGCACAGTCCCCCACATCATTAACTTTAAGCTGAAGAGTGTCCTTCGTTATGACATTACTGCACTCTAGGAATACATGTGGAGGAGTACTAGTCAGTGGTGCCTTTTGAGGTGCCTGATTGTGCTCAGTTTCAGCAGATCTGACACCAGCTGATTTGGGTGATATGCCATTTTTTGTAGGCATTTTCTGTCTTTGCTATTTCCTCTTTTACTGCATTTACTTTTAACTGCTCATGTAGTTCAGCATTTGTGATAAACTATGGGCCATTAGAAATTGTTTTGAGTAATTTTGTGAATCTGGCAGTAGAATCATTAACTTTCATGAGTGCCTCTTGGGGCCCATGTGAATAAACGATTTTGATTTGATTTGATTTGAGTATAGTGTTATGCAGCTAATCATTATTTGATGTCAACATTTATTTAGGTCGAGAACTGACTGGAACCTGCCTGAACTAAGCAAAGAAGCCAAGAAGTTGCTGGATCAATGCGCTGACCTTCCGAAACCCATAATTACTGATGATGTTGATGATATTATAAGGAAAAGTGAAGAGTTTCCCATTAATTTCCCTATTGAAAGTGTTAGGTAAGATTAAAACAACACCATTTTATCACTTACAGAGTAAAAAAAAAAACGCTCTAACACTCATAGCCCCACACTAAGTTCAACAACTTGTGTCATGGAAACATACACATCACACACATAATCACAACCAGAACCAGAAATTTCCACAAATTTCCTTTGGGGAACACGAATCCCCTTTCTTAGAAAGCAGTTCAAGTAATAAGTTTACCGAGTCTAGAAATAATAATAATTTTCAATCGACTTCAAAAGAGGAGGTTCTCAATTCGACTGTATGTATTTTACGCGATATCTCCGCCAATTTGACGACCCAGTTGGCGCAGTGGACAGGCGATGCGCCGTGGGTCCTGGGCTCGATTTCTGGCAGGAGCACAAATTCCTTCCCAAGGGATATTTGTGCTTCTGGTTCTGGATGTAATGTGTGTGTACATACAAGTCTTTGAACTTAGTGTGGGGCTGTGAGTCTGAATGCGTTTGTTTGTTTGATTATATAAAAAAAAAATTTGATTCGATTTTTATGATTCCTTTTTTTTGTTTGGTAGAGTATTATACTTCAGAGGTGGTTCCATATAAGTTTTATCGAAATCGGTCAAGCCAAAACCGAAATATTAGCGTTGAAGTCGGTTTTTTTAAGCTTTGATTTCGTTTAATTACTATGAAAATCAAGATAGCTCGAATGATTTGCGTGGTTTTCTTTATTGTGTTCAATAATTGTCAGGTCTAGGTTCGTGTGGTATTAAAAAGTTCCTGGACGAAAAATAGTTACTATTTATCTGTGGCGAACACCATATGGCACAGCTAGTAATAGATATAAATAAACTGCATCATCATCATCTCAGCCACAAGAAGTCAACTGGATATAGGCCTCCCCCAAAGATCTTCAGAAAGAAGCACTTAAGTTTATGTATATGATTAAAAATTTTTTTTTCCAATATTCTACCTACGTGCCAATTGCCTATATTTCCTTAAACTAAACTAAAATAATATACAGCAAAGAACCAAGTTACCTACACGACATCGAGCCTATAGGTAACTCAAGTGCTCAAGCCCACTACCAGTGGGTAGCGTTCCCATCATGCTGGCGGCATTGCCTCTCATTGTTTATAACTATAACATATAACAAAGATATATGTTATAGACATAGCATTATTACCAAATCCATAATACACAAAGAAAATGATAATTGCTAACTTCCAGCTACATTTTCAGTTCACTTACGTATCAGTATTTTATTTAAAAACAATATGTAAAACAGTATATTGCGATAAGACCGCCCATTGTATTACCACTAAAAAATATATAATTTCTAAGAATTGTTTTGTTGTACACTTTGTAAACTGGTTATACAATAAAGAGTTTTGTATTGTATTGTATTGTATGTATCAGTTTCATCTTCATCAGGCATTTAAATTTTTTTTTTTAATGTATTAGTTTTATCTGATACAAAAAATAACTTTCTATCTATCTATTTGCAGATTAAAAACACTGAAAAATGAAACCTCCATCGAATTACTAAAAAAGAACATCGTGTCAACATACCCCATTGTACATGAAAGGATGCTACGGCTTATGGCAGAGTTCATTATTTTCAAAAGGTATGTAAAAAAACTTTCACTTACACGCTGATACCCGCAATAGGTTCAAAGACTTGTGCAGTAGGTGCTGGAAACATTCACATGACAAGAACAATCCGTCCCTAACCGGAAACCATTGGGAAGGAAAATTATGCTCCTGCTGGGAATCGAACACAGGACCTGCTTGCATAGAAAGCAAGAATTTCACATCTGCTCTTATATAGGCCCCAAAGAGGCACTCATGAAAGTTTTTTTTTATGTATTTTAAGCGATAATTCCACCAATGATGAATCGATTTTGATGATCATTTTCGTTTGGTAGATTATACTTCAGAGGTGGTCCCATATAAAATTTTATCGAAATCGATCAACTCAAAACCAAAATATAAGCGGTGAAGTCGTTTCTTAAGCTTTGCTTGCGTTTCAATTATTTACTTTGACTTTGGATTTAACCTTCCAGGGAACATGGCAGTAATATTGAGCAGGTTCTGTACAAAGACATGAGTGTTCCGGACCTGATAGACCGGATGTTGAAGAAACGAGCCATGTGCTTCATGAGCCGACATGATAAATACTTGCTGATTACTGGTGAAACTGGGTATGTGTAATGAGCTCTACTTTGGCTTAGTACAAACAAACAAACAAACGCATTCACACTCACAGCCCCACACTAAGTTAAAGACTTGTATCGTGGGTGCCGGAAATATATACATATCAAACACAGTAATACACCCAGAACCAGAAGCACAAATATCTCTTGGAAAGGAATTTGTGCTCCTGCCGGGAATCGAACCCAGGACCCACGGCGCGGAGGGCGTGGACCTGTCCACTGCGTCAACTGGGTCGTCAGTAAGGTGCGCGTTTGTCCTCAAAGCAGCGGTTCTCGGGTTCCATTCCCGGTCGAACACAAGTATTGAAACATCAAACGGAGTAATACATTAAACTAGCCATGCTCTGCGGCTTCGCCAGCGTTAGTCAAGTGAAAAAGTATCCTATGTGTTGTTCCGGAAATTAAACTATGTACATTCTTAATTTCATCAAAATCGGTTCAGTTACTAATATCACAAATACTAATAATACTCCCGTTTTGTTATTCTTTTTTTTGTGAGGGGAAAGATAGATAGATAGATAATACTTTATTGATCCACTTTATAAGATGAGATAAAACAAAGGTAACAAACAAACTTATACGTAAAGTATCACAGCAGGCGGCCTTATCACTAATAGCGATCTCTACCAGGCAACCTTCGGATGGAGAGAAGTATAGAATGTAATAGACGGGTAATAATAAATGCCTGCCCCTTTCCTTCCCTCCCAGGGTGAAGGAAAGGGGTGTGTGGGGGTCGAACCTACTAAAAACCACCACTGACCGTACCTGGTGCAAGGGTGCCCATGACGTTGGCGACATATCCCCGCTGGATAGCAATATCATTTAAATCCTACTATAATATTATAAATGTTAAAGTTTGTGTGTGTGTGTGTGTGTGAATATTTGTAACCACAAACGCATTAAAAAAACGAACTTGGAGACGACCCAATTGGTGCAGTGGACAGTTTGCCGCCCTCTGCGCCGTGGCTCCTGGGTTCGATTCCCGGTAGGAGGACAAATTCCTTCCCAAGGGATATTTGTGCTTCTGGTTCTCGGTGTATTTGTGTGTGTGATGTTAATGTTTCCGGCACCCACGATACAAGTCATCGAACTTAGTGTGGGGTTGTGAGTGTGAAAGCGTTTATTATTATTATTTATTGTATTTATTAAATTTTACAGGAACAACGGTTGGGAATATATTGGCACAAATCAGCAGAAGGAACCTCTAACTTTGGATAGGTGTTTGAGTTATGATGAACAAAAGCTATCCGCTATGTTGTATGTGAGCTCTCATACAATATGTATTAACGATGGCGAGAGGAAGAATAAGGGTATCGAAAAGAACGACGGCGTGGAGAGAAACGCGGTTATTGTAGGTGAGAGGATTTGACAATAGATGGCGTTGATAAAAAACATAACTTTTACGAGTATGACAGATCTATATCTTTATATATATAATTCTACTGTACGTGTGTATGTCACTGAACTCCTCCTAAACGGCTGGATCGATTTGAATGATTTTTTTTGTATGCGTTTGGATGGCGCCCTGGATAGCTTAGATTCACAAATCAGCCCGGAACTTACGCGGGTAAAACCGCGGGGTGCAGCTATCTATCTTCTATACATATACATATATACATATACATATATACATATATATATATACATATATATATATATATATATATATATATATAAATGAATTGCTGTTCGTTTGTCTCGCTGAAACTCGAGAATGGCTGAACCGATTTGGCTAATCTTGATCTTGAAATATTTGTGGAAGTTTAGGAAAGGTTTAAACGGGGAGAAACATAAATAATAAGTAAAGAAAAATAATATAAACGACAATTTAATTATCCAATACAAACTGTGCCTACCTGTGAAACATTTGATGTTCGTCCTGTCGGTACGGTAAACTCGGGATGTCCGATCTCTTTTGTCTTTTTAGAAATAAATAAGTTTCTTGTTAAAAACTTTTTTACAGACAAGCTTTTAGAAGTCCGCCATATTGGATTTAAAGTGACGTCATGGAGTGCATTAAAAATTACTTGTCCGCTATTTTGGGTGTTCCTCCTTGTTGGAATGACGTCACACACCTTACCATGCCTTGTCATCCAAACTAAACGTGAACACAAAATTTCAGCTCAATCGGTTGAAGATATCTGCTTCAAAATTGAGTTGCAAGATTCCACCGGACAAACATACATATATACAGTGCAAGCTAAATAAAAGCTTGTAATAACGCGGATATTGTAAGTGAGGGGTTTTGGCAATAGATGGCGTTGACGACATGTTTTTTATATGATAGACTTTACTACCCGTTCGCTTAGTCGGGTACGCGTTCGCATTCTAAGCAGCAGTATCGGGTTTGATTCCCGGCGGAAATACAAGTTTCATACAAGAAATATGTGATTCTAGTTCTGAGTGTGATTGTGTGTGTGTGATGTGAATGTTTCCGGCACCCACGACACAAGTCATCGAACTTAGTGTGGGACTGTGAGTGTGAAAGCGTTTATGCTATGAACGGCATATTTTTTTCTAGGTGTCATTGGTCCACGTTTCCAAAGGCCTGGTAAAATGGACAACGAAGACATACTGATATCGGAAGACCAGAACTCCATCGACAATGGATTTGGAGACGGAGAAGATGAAAAGAACAGCAAAGCTTTGAGGAGGAAACTGTGGGCTGATTTCTTTGAGGTTGATACAGACGAGTATATATTTCTATCACACTGGGAAAGTTGACCCACTTGGCGTGATCGGCAAGTCCTTGCGCCATGGGTCCCGGATTCGATTCCCAGCAATAGCACAAATTTCCGTCCCAAGGGAGGTTTGTGTTTCTGTTTCTGGTGTGATTTTTAAATGTTTCCGGCACCCACGATACAAGTCTTTAACCTTGGTGTGGGGCTGCGAGTGAGAATCCGTTAAAACTAAGTACGAAATAATCAATCGAAAATAATATTGTAAAAAATGATTTTCCGGCCAAGTAAAAAATTTAAAATATTTTTTCATAATTAAACGCAAGCAAAGCTTCATAGCCCACAGTATTGTATTCAAATCATATTCAGAACCAGAAACACAAATTTCCTGGGTAGGGATAAAACTTGTGTTCCCACCGGGAATCGAACCCGGTGCCTTAAAGGCATTAAGTAAAAAAATCAGTCGAATTTATGCCCTTCTTCTTATGTGAGTCGGTTCAAAACGTAGAAGTATGCCGGATTACGTAGTAACTGTTAATCATTCTGTGACCCACCGCTTTTATCCTCAAATAAATTTAACGATTTCTCCTAGAATATTTGTCCAAATCACATGCAGTAAAAAGCAAACTCTATTCTACATAAACTACGTAAGACGATGAAATAGTTTATTTTGATAAGGATTAATATTGAAGGCCTAAAAAAGACAACAAGACAGAAGCCGCTATTTTTTTTTTTTTTTTATTTTTAACAACAAAGAAACATATTTTTTCTGAGCTATATACACACGTTAGATATATGCTGTCACGGACTTTTTTTGTAAAACTCCAACATTTTTGCCATACATTGTATTCACCTAGGTCTAACTGTATAGTCAGCGTACGCCGATAAAGCGGCCAGTTAGCAAATAATTTTCCAACTTGTCTTACGAATATTATTATTCTGAACTGAAAACTAACTTTAATCCAAATAAAACATATATATGACACTTAGGGATAGTGTAGCTCTCTATTAGTGAAAGAATTTTCAGAATTGGAACAGTAGTTTCAGAGATTACCTTTCACAAACAAACAAACTTTACCTCTTTAAATTATTTAGAAATTAGAAACACAGTAGACGGCAGGGCGTTCCATTCTTTTTTTTTTTTTTTTTTATTTGTGACAGGCTAGTGTTTGACCACTATCTCACCTGATGGTAAGTGACGATGTGATCGAAGCTGGTAAACACACTAGACCTGGAATATCCAGTTTAAATTTAATCAAGGCATTCTTTTGCAGTTCTAATGAAAGTGACACGGAGCTGTAATATACAAGCTTCACGCTTACCATTGAGAATGATAAGCACATCTTGTCAGTTAATTTACTTTTAAATTATAGAAACCAAGCTACACCTACGAAGAAGCGAAGCAAAAAATCTCCACACAAAGCAACAATAAAAAGCTAAAAATAGAAGAGAAACTGTACACGGACAGTTTTGTGACAGCCGGCAAAGAATGCTCCATATTTGACAACAACACTTACCACAGACGGTTGAATATTATCACGGACTGTAGCTTACTGGAAGCGGAAGCGAGGGGGGTGGCAGAGGGGAAGAGCGTGTTTTTGAACATTATCGGATGTGGTGAGTGCAACAGTTGTTTATAACTAGGACGAAAGTTCCGTTTTGATGCCAGAAGTTGTTTAGTTTTGTTGCCAGAAGTTGTTTAGTTTTGATAACAAAAGTATTTAAGTTTTGGCGGCCGAAGTTGTTAAGTGATATGTTAAAGGATAAATCAAGAGTAGTCCAGTTTTAAATACAAAATCTGTTTTTCATTACAAAACTTTATAAGAGAAGAATGAGCCATATATGATCCGGAATCCGAAGATAACGCGGTGTAGTCGTTTTTTAAGCTTCGCTTGCGTTTAAATTATAAACTGTCATTACTTTGACAGGTCTCGGCGTTTGGAAGATATCCCGGCATCAGAATGACGTATACGTGCTATCGATAGTCGAGCGAATCCGGGCGCTGTTACGTTGTGACGCGTTACGTTACGTCACAAACGTCAACTTGGCGTATATTAAAGCTTCCAGGAGCTTAAAATGTAAGTTATACTTTATTTCTTCCACTTGAGAGAGCTCAACGTGCAGTCCTTAAAGTCATGAAGTTTCTACCGTACAGATTTTCTACCGAGTTACTTTATAAGCAGTGTAAGGTCTTAACGGTGCGTAAACTTTTCATACTAAGAGTTATTCTCAGAAAACACAACGAGCACTCCCAAGCAACTTCAAATTCACTCAGCAAACGTCGTACAAATAAAGTTTTTAACATCTCTAAATGTAACACATCTTTTATACGCATATTCCAATATTTCCTTGGTGGCTTTCTTTATAATAGAATATGCAAAGAGGTTAGTCTTCAAGAATTAAATACGCATAACGTTAAAGTGAGTCTAACAAAATTACTACTGTCATTGAACTATGAACAGACTGAAAATCTGTTTACGATTTTGAAATAAACATAGATATAACAAACTTGGATAAGCGGCTGCCCTACACCTTCACATTTACACTAAAATTCTCTCACACACACACATACACACACTTACACACACACTTACATAAACACACACACACACAAACAATCTTACTTAGTTACACAAGCATTAAGTATATTATACTATAGGTACCTTCGATATTCTCCAACGTTTAATGTATTAAGTTATGTTTCTTAATAATAGTTGCTAAACTGTAAATGTACTAGCAGGAGTCCTGGTGACCTGTAATACAGGTTGTTATCAACCTACTTCAGGCACCAGTCCCTCTATATCTAAGTCCTAGACTCGGCAAAAAAATGTTTACTTAAGAGAGAGAATAAAAAATTTGATTGATTGATTGATTTATTCCTTAAATTTCAACTGCCTGTTTTTTTCAATTTATATTATTTGTCCGTTTACTAACAAAAAACCATTATTTTTTCTAACAAAACAACATTATTTTTTCGCATAAAACATTAAAAATATATTATGCGGAAAAATAATGGATCTTCTTCTTTGTCGGTTTTCACTCTTGACAGAGTGGTCGTGGTCATCACTTCAGGTGTTGGTGGCAAGCTTGACAACACGCCGCCACTCTTCTCTGTTGGCCGCCTTCAATATAAATGATAAATAATTAAAAATAATGGATATAGGATGAAATTACACAAAAAAAGTTAATAGGATAACCAATTTTTATCTATATTATTCTTTTCCATTCAAAGGTTGTCTGGAAGAGATCGCTCTTAGCGATAAGACCGCCCATTGTACCTATTTATTAGTAATTTAACGATTTTCATGAAATTTAGTATGCAGGGGGTGATAAATCGATCTAGCTAGGTTTCAATTTAAGACAACATCGTTTACCACAAAAAACCGGTCATCTAGGTTCTATATTATTTACCATGGACTAGTTGACTAGGGGATGGATGATATTGGGTTGACAATTATTGTGACTTATGGGAGTACAAACTTAGAGTATTGAATTATGTACCGGTGCACATTATAGCTATATATCGCCTATTAGTACGTATGTATGCGTGCATCGCTCCCCGCGCTCCGCGGCCGCCCCTCGCTCGTCTCCACCCGCGCGCCTCGCCCGTTCGGCAGTCGATCTCCCGCCTTGCGACTCAGCGGCGACGCGCGTACTAAATGTTCGTTAATCGTTTTATAAACCATAATATTGGACTATTAACCCACTACTGCCAGTGTCTACATACCGACTTATACTTTGTAAAGGGAATTAAATAGTTACAACCCATATTACAAT
The DNA here is from genome assembly GCA_948107665.1 of Lomographa bimaculata. Lineage (NCBI taxonomy): Eukaryota > Metazoa > Arthropoda > Insecta > Lepidoptera > Geometridae > Lomographa > Lomographa bimaculata. The sequence goes on along the minus strand of OX403608.1, from coordinate 3,576,542 downwards.
TGTATATTTGATGGCTTATAAAATAACTGGATTAAAATTCGTTATTATTATAGTGATAAATTTTTAGAAAGGTAAATTATCGCTTGAGGCGGGATTTGAACCCGCGGCCGTAGGGTATGAGTAGCTCAGCGGTTAGAGCAATTGGGCATGAGACCCTATGGCCGCGGGTTCAAATCCCGCCTCAAGCGATAATTTTTCCTTTCTAAAAATGTATCACTATAGTTCTGCCTAGCATGGCTAATGCTATATAAATAAAATCAATTTGTTATTATTATTTTCAGCGTACTTCATTACATCAAAGACGGGCATCTTGGAGAATTTCATTGCAAGCAAAGAACACCCCAAAGGTAAAAACAGTCATCATCTTTACAGCAATAACATGAACGATTACACACTCACATCCCCGCACTAAGTTCTTAAGACTTGTGTCATGTCAACATAGATTTCAAATTTCCCCGGGGGGAAAACTTGTGATCCCACCGCCGGGAATCGAACCCGATACCCTGCTTAGAAGTCTAACACGGCAGTTCAGTTCGATTAAATCAACTAATAAATAAACGCTTTCACACTTGCAGCCCCGCACTAAGTTTCGATGACTTATAACCTGGGAACATTCACATCACACACACAACCTAGGACCAGACACATGAATTTCCCTTGGGGAGAAAACTTGTGTTCCCGCCGGGTCTCGAACCCGATACCCGCTGCTTTACGAACGCGCACTCAAGCCATCGGGCAGTATTTTTGACTTTTTTTAAAATTTTTCAGGCGGTATACATGTACATCTAGAAGATCGCGAGCCTTCATCCGAATTGACAGGCGAACACGCGGGGAAGCTACTAGTCATGCAATACCCGTGGGACGGAAATGCACATCCCGGGAACGAGTTCTGGTAAGATAAGTCTCAGTGGGAGGAGCGCTGTGCAGTGCCGCGTAGAATTTTAATTTCTTATTTGTAACTGTATACCGAATACATCCCTTTTATCTTCGGAAACCTTCATCCAATATCAATAAATAATTTATTACCTACGTTAGTTTATTGCCTGAAATCAAATTTGATTCGTAATAATTAATCGCAAGGAAAGCTTATAAAAACCGACTACACCCACGTGACTTACGCGTTGGCGATGTTCTAAATCGACAATTGTCGATCTAGACATCGACAACGCGTAAGTCACTTTAATTCCCGTTTTAATGTATATTATATTTACCACATATATCTAATATATAAAATTCTCGTGTCACAGTTTTCGTTGCTATACTCCTCCGAAACGGCTTGACCGATTTTGATGAAATTTTTTGTGCTTATCCGGTATCTATGAGAATCGGCCAACATCTATTTTTCATCATCATCATCATCATCATCATCACTTTTCATCATTATCAACGCGGGTGAAACCGCGGGGCGCAGCTAGTATACATATAATATCCGAATGACCGAGCTTTGATCAGTTTTTTGTTTTTGGTACTCCATCTAGTGTCGAGTAGAAACAGTTTGTTACATCGGTCATGGCGTAATAGATGGCGATGATAGTTTCTTAAACCCGGTTTTTCAAATGCAGTTTGGGAACCGAGCATTTCTCGGACCTGGAACGTTGATAAATCGATTCCTTGGGCCGAAAAACCCCTAATCTTTAACTTTCATGAAAATCGTTGGAGCCGTTTCCGAGATCCTGATTACACATACATATATATATATATATATATATAATGTGTGTGTATATATATATATATATATATATATATATATATATATATATATATATATATATGTATAGGAATCCGCGGCACCCCTCATAAATGGTTTACATCGTACCTAACAAATAGACAACAATTAGTAGAAATAAAATATTATAACTCGGCGACTAGTGAAATACAAATTGTAAGATCTGAAAATAGAGCAGTGAATGCGTCCATTCCACAAGGCAGCGTAATCGGTTGCCTTCTCTTTTTGTTATACATCAATGAAATGCCAAAAATTATGAAAGAACCATGTGTCCTATTCGCCGACGATATTTCTCTCCTTACCTCATGCAATAGTAATTCGAACATAAATGAAAAGACCAACTCTATTCTTCACAAAACAGTAACATGGCTACAAGAACACAACTTAGATATTAATTTTACTAAAACAAAAATAATAACATTTCACCCACATCAAAAAAGACCCATCGACATAAACTTTTCATTTAATAATATAAAACTTGAAACAGTAAATAAGTTTACACTTCTAGGTGTAGATATAGACACACACATAAATTGGAAAGACCATGTTAAAAAAGTTCGCCTAAAATTGGCAAGATTTGTATACGCACTCCGTGAAATAAAGAAAACAACAGATTTTAAAACCGCTCTCAGTACATACTACGCGTATGCGCACTCATGGCTCAGCTACGGTGTCACCCTCTGGGGTGGCAGCGTAGATGCGCCGTCTGTATTCACGGCCCAGAAGAAACTGATACGAATCCTTGTACATATCAAACAAACCGATACCTGCAAACCCCATTTTAAACAACATAAAATTCTTACCCTTTCTTGTATTTATATATTTGAAGTCTGTAAATTTGTAAGAAAATATCCCGATTTTTATAAGAAACGCGAAGATCAACCTGCAAAATATTCTCTGAGATCTAGCCGCAGAAAACAACTAGTAGCACCAGCTTCCCGACTGAAACTGTTATCATCCGGCCCGCTGAAGATGTCCATAAAAATATATAATCACTTACCTCAAACAATTAAAAATGTAACTAAAGACAAACAATTTATTAAACAATTGAAACATTTACTTGTAACAAAATGCTACTATACAGTTAACGAATACTTGAATGATACATTTAACTGAATAAATTTACTATTATGAAATACAATACATTCAATAATCATATATTTAATTAGCATAATTACTTAAAAACAACTAATTCATATAATATAACATTAAACATTTGAATAATATAGAAATTATATAAATAATTATATTAGCAATTAGCAATTAGTATAAAAATATTTATTTGATATTGTTGTTTATGGCTGTAAAATATAATTAAGATAAATGTACCCTCTCGTAAGTTGCAGCGCCCCTACGGGGTATCACAGGAACTACAATTTTATATTTTAGACCTTATGTTAAGAAGTGTTATGTGATATGCAATAAACATATTTGAATTTGAATTTGAATTTGAATTATATATATATATATAATGTATATATATATATATATATATAATGTATATATATATATATATATATCAATGCCACTTTTCGTTGTAATTTTATAACTCAAGAACGGGCTCACCTATCCAAACCAAATGTTTAGGCTTTGTTCGGACTATTTAGTAGATGGTTTATGTGAAGTGTGCACAAAATCGGTCGAACGGTTCTTCATTTATCACACCCGGGCGAAGCCGGGGCGGATCGCTAGTATATATATATATATATATACACCACATTTTTTTATTTTTTTTTATTGTCATATGTTAGATCTCAAATGCTAACGACAGTTTTATTTATTTCATTGATGGGAGAAGCCACTGGCTCCTGAAACACAGTTTGACTAGTTTGGGAGCCTATGGATTCAAAAAATTATTGTACCTACAAGAAATGTCAATAAATCAAAGCAAATTTGAAATGTCAATAAAGCAAATTTTAAGCGTGAGTTTTTTACCGACTTCCCAGAAAAGGAGGAGGACTCAAGTCGACTGTATTTTTTTTTACCTCATAACTTCTCTCCACGTGAGCCGATTTCGAAAATTTTTTGAGTTTGAAAGATGTCGCTTTCTAATTGGTCCCATTTAAATTTGATCAAAATCTGATCAGTAGTTCTTGAAATATCGTCAATAATGTCTATTTTGTGACGAATAATGCGTACTTTGACTTTCTGGTTTACCTGACTTCAAAAGTTACCTCACAACTTCTTTCGTTGTGAGCCGATTTTGATGATTCTTTTTTTATTTGAAAGCTGGTGGATCAAGGTTCCGATGATAAAGCGGTGAAGTCGGTTTTTTTAAGCTTTGCTTGCGTTTAATTATTATCAAATTGTTATTGCCAGTCTCGGTCACCGACGTAAGGTCGCAAGCAAACCAGCGGGCAGATTAAATCCTACTTACATTATAAAAGCGAAAGTTTGTGTGTGTGTGCATGTTTGTAACCAGGTATCTCCGTAACGTATAAACCAATTTTGATGGAATTTAGAATGTAGATGGTTTAGGTTCCGGAATAACACATGGGCTGTTTAACTTAATTAACGCGGGCGAAGCCGCGGGGCACGGCTAGTAATTTAATATTCACAGGATTGGTATATTATTATTTAATTACTACATTTGGAGCTTGTTGGAATATTGCAGTCCAGTCTGGCGTCCGTATGTATGTTTTTACTGACTTCCTAAAAAAGGAGGAGGTACTCAAGTCGACTGAATTTTTTTAAATGTTTTGTACTTGTTAACTTCTGAAATAACCGATTCTGAATTATTTTTTTTAATTGATGTTGCTTTCCAATTGGTCCCATTAAAATGTTATCAAGATCTTATTTTTTTTTTTTTGTGGGGGGAAAATGCCTTGCACTTCCCTTCCTTCCCAGGGGTGAAGGAAGGGGATATGTGGGGCTCGAACCCACTAAAAACCCCCCCGTGAGCAGTCCCTCGCCGAGGTGGGGCAAGATAGGGTCGCGCTAGCAGTCACTATCTTGCCCCGGCGGTAGGCCCGAGTACAACCGGGCCACTGCGCCTATGTAGGGGTGACCTTGCTCACCAAGGCCACCCCTCAGACTTGTGGGGCCGTGCAAGCCAGTGGAGAGCTCCCTGACTCTCCACCGGTGACCCCACTACAGAGGAGGAGAGAGGAGGCGGGCGAACTGCCTCCTCCTCCCCCCCATCCGTCTGCGACGGATCGGGTCAGAAAGGGGATCGACCTCTCGCCCGTTCCGCGGCCTCCTTCTGCGCCATCACCGCTTCGCAGAAGGAGACTACCGCCTGCCACAATCTCTCACTGCCGAGCATGGCGTCTACCACGCTCGGCAGGGAGAGATCTCCGCCTATGATCGCTGAAAGCGTGTGCCGCTGCGGGCCCCATGCGGCACACACTTCCAGCGTGTGGAGCGCCGTATCCTCCAGCGCCCCACGTTCGTGGCAGGCCGGGGTCGGCTCCCGTCTCGCGATTTGGTGCAGGTACTTTCCGAAACATCCATGTCCGGAAAGCACCTGCACCAATCGGAAGGTAAGCGACCCAAAACGCCGCCGCACCCACCTCCGAAGGACCGGGCGGATGGCCTCCACCGTCCACTGCCCGGGGACCGGTGGAGCCAGGTCCTCCGTCCACCGCCGCAACAGGGCAGCCCGCGCCCGCCACCGCATGCGGGTGACCTCTTCCCACGCTGGGGGGTCTCCTCGAGCCCTCCTCGCCGCCACGAAGTGGTAAACTTCGGCGAGGATCTCCGCTTGGAGCTCCCAGGGGGGATCACCCGCAAGCACGCACGCTGCCGTCCAGGACACTGTCCGGTACCCGCGTATCGCCCTCGTCGCAATGACCCGCTGCGGACGTCGCAGCAGGGTCTTGTTTCCGCGGTTGAGGGCGTCCACCCAGACCGGCGCCCCGTACAGAGCCATACTCCGGATTACTCCGGAGTAAAGCCGACGGCAGGTCGCGTTTGGGCCACCCACGTTGGGCAGCAGCCTTCCCAAGGCGGCCGCAGCCCCCACGACTCTCGGGGCAAGCTGTGCAAAGTGAGCCCCGAAAGCCCACCTCCCGTCCAGGATGAGACCCAGATATTTCATCTGGGTCCCCACCCGAACCGAGACCCCGTCCAGATCGATCCGCGTTCCTGGAGGGGGTCCCCCACGAGGCCCATGGAACAATAGGGCCTCGGTCTTTGAGAGGGCGACCTCCAGCCCCAGGGCACGTATGCGGTCAACCACGATAGTTGTACCTACCGTAGCCAACCGCACCGCCTCCCTGAGGTCCCTCCCCTTGGCTACGACAAGGGTGTCATCCGCGTAGCACGCGACCCGCATATTTGCGGGAAGCGTGCCACGAAGCACCCAGTCATAGCCTATGTTCCACAGGAGTGGACCCAGCACCATGTTATCAAGATCTGACTAGTAGTTCTGTGGACTACATTGACGATGTTCTCGTAAACCCGACTTCAAAAGTTACCTCATAACTTCTTTCTTTGTGCGTCGATTTTGATGATTATTTATTTTTTATTTTTTTATTTGAAAGCTGGTGCTTTCCATGTGGTCCCATTTAAATTTGGTCAAGATCTGATCAGTAGTTTTTGAGTTATTGTCAATAATGCGTGTTTAATACGTTGAAAGGTTCCGAAGATAAAGCGGTGCAGTCGGTTTTTTTAAGCTTTGCTTGAGTTTAATTACTTAAGCTTTGCTTGCGTCTAATTTTTTTATATTATGTTCACAGGATTGGTAAACTCAGTTCATCTGGTGATCCAGCGGCCGCCTGCTCCACTCAAATATCAGAGTTACATAACGCTCACATCAACCCGGCGGTTTCCGGAAACAATACTAGAGTTGTCTGTGAAAGCGGACTTGTAACCCTCAGCCAGTATTGCAAGGCTCTATAGACGAGGCGAGCGAAGCGAGCGGAAAAATAATAATATCTTTTCCGCTTGCTTCTACTTCTACTTTTCTTACTGTTTCTATTAAGGCATTTATTTTTTAAGTGTATATCATGTAATAAATAAAAAAACATAAAAAAAATATAATATGTCAGTCAAACTAAGTATATAAATATGAAGATGTCTGTGATATATATAAGTGAAGCTTTTTATAAAATATATAATTTGATTATTATTATTATGTGGTTTTATTCAGCCTATTAATTTAGATATCAGTCAAATTATTTTGGTCCACACCGTGAAGAATAATAATACATACGAGCAGGCAACACTGCTATTCGAGCGCAGCGATGATAAACGAAGTTAGGTCATATTAAAGGTCAAACAAACGATGTAATGATCTGACGGGTTGCCTTGGGCTTGCCAGTCGACAGTCGTCTTTTAAGTGTAGTTTTTAACTGGCAACATAACTATATTGATAAATTTATCGCTTGAGGCGGAGTTTGAACCTGCGGCCATAGGGTGTCCATGCCCTATTGCTCTAACAGCTGAGCTACTCAAGCCCTGCCTGAAGCGACGAAATTATCCTTTCCTTATTATTAACATCTTACGGGGGGTGTGCGACGTCATCTACCGAAACAGTTTTTAGAAACTACTACGGCCAACGAGTCTAACATAGCAGTTAGCTACACGTGTTGATAACGTCCACCCAAATCAATTGATTTTGTTTATATAGCATTAGCCTTCCTAGGCAGAATTATATTGATAAATTTAGAAAGGAACTAATTTTTTGGCCGCGTGTTCAAACCCCCCCCATTTTTTTTTTCTAAATTTATCAATATAGTTCTGCCTAGTATGGCTAATGCTATATAAACAAAATCAATTGACTACATAACTGTTCGCGCAGGTGATCAATATTGACAAAGGAAGCTCGGATGATGATATAATTCAATGTGTTAAATGTACTATTACAATACTATACATCCTATACTGTGACGACCCAGTTGGCGCAGTGGACAGGTGTCTGCCCTCTGTGCCGTGGGTTTGGGTTCGATTCTCGGCAGGAGCACAAATTCCTTCCCAAGGGATATTTGTGCTTCTGGTTCTGGGTGTAATGTGTGTGTGATGTGAATGTTTCCGGCATCCACGATACAAGTTTTTGAACTTAGTGTGGGGCTGTGAGAGTGAATGCGTTTGTTGTTTGTTTGTTTATCTCTAAAAGAAGAGCAAACGTAGATTTTGGTTGCTAGATAGATTGTTCCGCGCGGGGGCCTCTTTTCACAGTTCACCCCGGGCGGCACACTGGCGTAGTTTAGCTCTGCAGTTCACATTGTGAATCGAAGTATGTAAAGATGCGGTAGCTACATAACCGAAGACAGAAGAAACCAACCTAGCTTCGTCTCGCTTCGCTCCAGTGTGGCATGCGCTATATTGTGGCGCTTCGTCAGACACTGCTTTGCTCCTCGAGCCGCACGTTTCGTACCTATATAACACAACTTTGCCTTATACTGGTCGTATTAAAAATTCTTTACCTAATTGAAGATAAGTATGTTAAGGTGAGTTCACAATCTTTAATCCTTTATCATAATCTGCCTGGGGTTAGTCAGTGCCCAGTGCCAGTAGTCGGGCAGCCTTAGACTCCGATTCTGACTGACATTTAAATTTTCGACTACTATTCAGTAAGTATCAAAAAATCAATTCCCTTTCATCAATTTCCCTACAATTGTTCCTCCGCCAGTAATCGAGTGAAGTACTTAAACTCAATACAGCTTCTTTGGGGATTAAATTAAGGCAATTTTCCGAGTCGCGCCGGAAAATAAAATAATAGCTCGCCATTAACGAGCTCGCCCTGTGCTCAAAGATGGAGATTATACGCAGGGGTCGGCAGTAACACAAGTTCATACAAACTGGGATTGTTCGGGGTAATATGTATAATAATATATACCTATCTGAATGAATTTGTTTAATTTTTTTATACATAACATTAAAGTTACTGAAATGAAAAATACTTCGGTGGATTTGCGGCGTCACTACGCTTGATCAAATGCGTGTTGGGTGTGATTGTGCGTGTGATGTGAAAGTGTGAAAGCGTTAATGTTTGTTGTTTTCATTAAAATTCGCAACGAGTACGTGCGAAGAAGCCTTCATGTACGTGATATTGCCGATAAGATGCAAGAGAGGAGGCTGAGATGGTATAGGCATGTTAAGAGAAGGCCGCCTGATTACACTGGGAACTGTGCTCTACAGCTTTTTGTCCCAGGTCGAAGATCAAGGGGCAGACCAAAGACAAGATGGAAAGAAGTAGTCCAGAAGGACATGAATGCGAGCTATACGAAACATATGTTCATGGCAGAGCGAGGTGGAATAAACCTAGTAGGAAGGCTGACCCCACCACCATGTGGGATATGCAGTCAGGAAGAGTGAGAGAGAAACAACATTTTTTATGCGTAATACACTAATTCACACTCACAGCCCCACACTAAGTTCGATGACTTGTGTCGTAGGTACCGGGAGCATTCACATCACACACTTAATCACACCCAGAATCAGAAACACATATTTCGCTTCTGGAGGAACTTGTGTTTCCGCCGGGAATCGAACCCGATACCCTCTGCTTAGAAGGTAAACGCGCCCCCAACTGGCTCACGGCGGCGGTCAGTTCTAATTATACGGGATGAATTCTAAAACAATCAGTGTACGTTACCGGGCTAGTAATATAAAGTAGTGTCACTAGTACCATTAAAGGTACTATCCAATGGTACTAGAGATATAAAGGCTGTTAAACTACTCTTTGTATCTAGCTGATCTACTCACCACCGTCTGTATTGTGTCAAAGACGTTCGCTAATAGTCGGAAATAAATTGACGAGTCTCGGAGCACGCCACTTTGTGTTCTTCCGAATCATTTACTGTCACGATTGGGGAGCCAACAGATACCTAGTGATTACGGGCCTTTATCACTGACTATTCTTTGGCTATAAGTGACAAAATGTATTTTTTATGCTAAGTAGGTAAGCATTTGACGAGAATCTCAGCTGATGGAAAATTCATAAAATTCAAAATTCTCTTTCATTTATTTTTTTTTATTTGTGGCAGGCTAGTGTTTGACCACTATCTCACCTGATGGTAAGTGACGATGTGATCGAAGCTGGTAAACACACTAGACCTGGAATACGCAGGCTCTCAAGGATAACTGCCGGAACACCGTATTTGGCTACCGTATATAACATTAAGCATTTTAATAATATAGAAATTATATAAATAATTATGTTAGCAATTAGTATAAACACATTTATTTTATATTGTTGTTTATGGCTGTAGTTTAATATGATTAAGATAAATGTACCCTCTCGTAAGTTGCAGTGCCCCTACGGGGTATCACAGGGATTACAATTTTATATTTTAGATCTAAGTGTTATGTGATATGCAATAAACATATTTGAGTTTGAATAATGCGGCCGAATATGTGACATGCTTGCCAGAAGATACCTATTCACTCTTGATTCGAAGACTCCCCCTTGGGGAACAATGACGCAGGCAATAAGTAGGTATATTGAACTAGCCGTGCCCAGCGGCATCGCCCGCGCATATTAAATAAAAAATTGCCCTGTGTGTTAATCCTAGATATAAACTATGTAACTAGATATATTCCAAACTTCATCCAAATCCGTTCATCCGTTTAAGCGTGAAGAGAAAACAAACATTCTCTCACATTTACAAACAAATTTTCGGATCCACGATTGTGTGTGTGGTGTGAATGTTGCCGGCATCCACGACACAAGTCATCGAACTTAGTGTGGGGCTGTGGTTGTGTAACCGTTTGATAATTTAAAAAAAATACACCGTCATGCTATTGAAAACTTTGTAGGTACACAGGTACGTATTTCGTTAGATCATTTTATTTATCAATATAACCGATCTTTTGACCACCATCTCACCTGATGGTAAGCCACAATGTGGCCAACGATGGAGCAAGTTTTTTTTATTTATTTGAAGGGTTTTGTCGTTAAGCGACCACATCGCCCTGTAAGAAAATTTAACATAATAATATTATATAACACTGTTAACTAAAGCTAATTCGTACAAACAATATATAAACGTTTTGCTCTTTCTGAAATTGGATCTGTCAGTAAACATGTTACAAAGGCCGATATCCATATCCTCTCATGACAGCTCCTAAGCAGCGTTCCGGGCACACTCACATAGAACATGTTGGACATCTTCAACCACACCACAATCAACACAGTTAGGCGAAGCTAGATGGAGCAAGCTTGCCTAGAAGATACCTATTTATATATTTATTTTTTATATATTATGATTTTGGTGTTTCCTGATGAGTACAATATGGGAGTCTTCAAGTCGCGAGTGAATAGGCTGATTCTAGGCAAGCTTACTCCATCGTCGACCACATCGTCGCTTACCATCAGGTGAGATAGTGGTCAAAAGAAAGAAAAGAAAGAAAGAAAATAGATTTATTCGGGCCAACACGCGACGTTACATTATGTACATAAAACAACAAGAAAACACATAAAAAAATACAAAAAACAAACAATATAACGCCGCATGATGTCACGAATGAGGTCCCGACTCAGCATATAGCTAGGTAAGTAGGTGGGAAGAGCCCTCCTACCTACCCAGTAACTGGTTTTGTAGTAAAAGTTTGCCTATCTTGAATAAGAATAAGAAAAAAAATTGTTTCATAAGTATATTAGGATTGAGTTTGTTTTTTCCGTGTATTAACAATCCTTCAATCGAGACTTATATAATGTATTGTTTACCCCGTTGCAGTTAATGCCTGATAAGGATTTGGTAAATCGTTAAAATCTGATAAGCTACTTCCTATAGGTACTATAATATGCAGATTTTTTGATAAGAATGCAATTAACAGTGTAATTGGATAATAATCTATTGTAAAGTTTCCGTCACCGACGTAAAGTCGCAAGCATATAATATATATAAGTACTAGCCATGCCACGCGGCTTTGCCCGCTATTAACAAGTTAAAAAGTAGCCTATGTGTTAATCTTAGGTATATAATCTATGCATATTCCAAATTTCATCCAAATCAGTTCAACCGTTAAAGCGTGAAGAGGGAACAATCATACTTACACACACACAAACTTTCGGATTTATAATATTAGTAGGATTCTATCGTTTACATTTTGTAGCATGGAGCGCAGGAATTACATGAGGAAATTCCTCCACCACCCTTTTACCATCCAACAACAAGGCAAACTGTCAAACGTCTTGACATACCACCAGTTTTCTCAAAGCGTTTCGCTTCTACGTTCAACATCTGCACAGCGAAAGAGTGGAATTCATTGCCTGCGTCTTTTTTCCTGAGGGATACAATTTGGGAGTCTTCAAATCAAGAGTGAATAAGTTACTTCTAGGCAAGCATATTATGTCTTATCTTAGGCCGCATCATCACTTTCTATTAGTTGAGATTGTGGTCAAATGTTTGCTTATATAGCATAAAAATTCAATATTGTCCTTGGCTTATATCTATTACGACCGAGTGAACAGGTCTCAGCCCTATGCGCCGTGAGTCCTGGGTTCGATTCCCGGCATGAGCACAAATTCCTTCCTAAGGGATATATGTGCTTCTGGTTCTGGGTATAATGTGTGTGTGTTGTGACTGTTTCCGGCAAACACGATACAAGTCTTTGAACTTAGTGTGGGGCTGTGAGTGTGAATGCGTTTGTTGTTTGTTGTATTACGTTCTGATGTAGAATGTTAGTAAATACACCACTACTAATATACGTATATTATACGTTTATTGTATATCATAGGTACCATTATAAATTACCATAGACGATAAGACGACCCAGTTGGCCCGGTAGGCAAGTCACTGCCCTCTGCAACGTGGATCCTGTGTTCGATTACCGGCAGGAGCACAATTTTTCTTTCCAATGGATATTAATTGTGCTTCTGTTTCGGGGTGTGATTGTAAGTGTGATAGGTAAATGTTACCGGCACCTACTATACAAATTATATAACATAGTGTAGGTCTGTGTGTGAATGCGTTCGTTTGTTTTGTTTGATTAATCGGCGAGGTTTATAATTGAGCATGACTTGAGTCTTGCTAAATTTTTTTTATTTTGACTGTGACTGTAATATTATTGAAAAATTTCAAACTTGACACTGGCTGAATGCTGATATCAGCGGAGCCAAAAAACGGATCCTCTCCAGCTTCTATTAAATAAACTCGAACTGCCCGTTGGCCGTTGGGTTCGATTCCCGGCGGGAACACAAGTTTTCTCCCCAAGGAAAATTTGTGTTTCTGGTTCTGGTTGTGATTGTGTGTTTGATGTGAATGTTTCTGGCACCCACGACACAAGTCATTGAACTTAGTGTGGGGCTGTGAGTGTGAAAGCGTTTACGTTTATGTTTATGTTTAAGTATAAAGAACTCAGCGAAGGGAGTTTTGCCGCGAAAGTGAAAAAAATGGCGTTGTTGATTTTGTATAATTTCCAAAACCTGTGATTCTTCGAGTGTTAATTTGTAATAATGGTGGATTATTAACCGCTAGTAAACGATAGATTAGTAAAGGTACATAAGTGTAGGCAAATCATACAAAGTTGAAAAACGTGATTTTCGCCTTCGCTCCAAAACTCCATTAGGAGTTCTAGTAAAGTTTCTACCACTTTACTAGGGCATTACTTGACTATGACTGGACCTTGAGTCTTTTACTTGACTTTGACTGTGACGTGTTACTGGGACATTTAATATGAAATACACTTGAAATATATTATTATTACTTGATACTGGCTAAATCCACAGGATTTCGAAGCCAAAATTAAAATAAATAAAAGAAAAAGAACCCAGCGAAGCGATATTTTCTCTTCTGCAGTGTTACTATGCCAAAATGTATCCAAGTCACCTACCGATAACGTTTTTAAATCAAATTAAAAAACAAACGATACAATCAGCTATTGATGATATCAAAAGAGCATGTCGGTATCACTTTCTATCTATTTGGAAACAAAAAATTACTGGAAATATAAGTAGGATATCAAATACAACACAAGAAATGAGATAGGGAAAGTACCGATGCCTAAAATATGGTTGAGATTGAACAAGATAACATAGCAAATATGTGTCAATCAAAATCAAAATCGTTTATTCACATGGGCCCCAAAGAGGCACTCATGAAAGTTAATGATTCTATTGCCAGTGTTCTAGATATTGAACAGTTAGAATTCACGATTAATCATTCGTCAATAAATTATTCGTTCTATTTCTTTTTATTTCTATTATTTTTAAATCTATTTCATTCATTTTATCGCACCACCATCCCTACATTGTCTTTTCGTTTATATTTCCATCCAAAGGTTGTCTGAAGAGATCGCTCTCAGCGATAAGGCCGCCCATTGTACCTATCTTTATAAGTTGTTTATCTGTAAGTTGTATTTATCTAGTATTGTATTGTATTCGGTTCTACGATTATAATCCGTACTGCGATGGAGTAGATCTCATAGTCCTCGTCTTTTTCCCCGAACGACACAATCTGTGTGCCTTCAAGTATAGTAGAAACCGTGCTGAGGCACGTGCGTACGGCCGTGCACACATACAAGCCGCTTTTGGTACCACTCTATGAAGTTAACATACTTATTTGTTTCTACTATGTTTCAAGCCTAGAGTGAATAGGTATCTTATAGGCAAGCATGTTACATTTTCGGCCGCATCTTCACTTTCCATCAGGTGAGATAGTGGTCGAAATATCTAGTATAATAATTAAACTCAAGCAAAGCTTAAAAAAACCGACTTCATCGCTTTATCTTCGGAACCTTGATCAGATTCAACGTATTAAACACGCATTATTGACAATAACTCAAAAACTAGTGATCAGATCTTTACCAAATTTAAATGGGACCACATGGAAAGCACCAGCTTTCAAATAATAAAATAATCTTCAAAATCGACGCACAAAGAAAGAAGTTATGAGGTAACTTTTAAAGTCGGTTTAAAACGAGAACATAGTCAATGTATTCCATAGAATACGCATTATTGAGGATAACTCAAAAACGAATGCTCAGATCTTGATCAAATTTAAATGGGACCAATTGGAAAGCAACATCAATCAAACAAAAAAAAATCTAACTCGGTTCACGTGGAACGAAGTTATGAGGTAACAAACATAAAAAAGTCGACTTGAGTACCTCCTCCTTTTTAGGGAAGTCGGTAAAAACAAAAGCTACAGTTCGATCATACCCAGAAACAATATTACTATTTATTAGATCTTGCAGGTATGAGTATAACTTCTTAAAGTGGATCGTTTGTAACGCAGGCAGTACTCAGGTGTCCCAAGTACTTTTAAAAGTACTCCTACCTCCGCACAAATGGGGTACAAGCTCCCCATTTGCGTGGAGCGATTAACAACGCACTGAGTGGTTGATGGCTTCGATTGCCGCGACATTTGCCATTTTCGATACATAGGGGTCGTGTATAGTGGGAGCAATGCGATGCGAAATTATAGAGACTAGTTGCGCTCCGTGGTTTTAACCCGCGTAAGTCCCGTGGAAATTCCCGTGGAAACCCGTGAGAATTCCGGGATATATTTTTCTTTCATAAGAACCTTTTCCTGACAATAAGTTTTTTTTTTACTACTAGAGTAGCATCAGTACTAGGTATATATACCGCATCGTCACTTACCATCAGGTGACATGGCGGTCAAACGTTTGCCTATCTTGAATAAAGAAAAAAAAACCACTTGCGAAGTGCCCTAATATAATTACAATCTAGCCAAACTATGGCTATTCAATAATTTAACTTTAACTTAAACTGCTACATTACTAAACTAAGAATGTGTCCATTAACACTCTTATTATTGTCCCTATTTAAGGGTAAGACACTTTGTTCATGCGTTCTTTTGCAGCACTCTCACTATATATTACACTGATATGTACTAACATTACACAAGTTCAAATGGTTTAGTTCTTTTAAGTCTTTGCACTAAGTCTGACAATAAGTAACACAACAAAAAAAGAATTAGAGAAATTGTTCCATCCATTCACGCGTGATGAACGTGACCAAGGGAAATAGAGAATAATTTTTTTTATATATATAGATAGAAGATTCAAGAGTGGCGACCTCCGTCCATAAAGCGCCATCTGTTTCACAGTGGCAAAACTATCTAGGCATCTGAGAAACTGATATGTCATCGACTAGCTCGCCCAATCACAGCCCAATACTATACTGGTATGGACTACAATGCTGTAGTGGGAAGAGTCTTTTGCAGTGTCCGCCTGGGGCAATACCACACCTGTGCCTGACATTCAATCGCCAAACATTGCTGTTTTTCGGATTAAAGGGCAATGTTTCCAATGAAATAACAACGCTTAAAGAGATTTAACATCTAATATCTCGGAATGACGAATGCAGTGATTTGCCGGCAAGATTTTGACCTAAGGTCAAAACTCTGAGTGGCACTGCGTGGGCAAGCGTGACGTTTACCTACAGGCGAGCGTGGAGAGTGAGATAACTCAATTACAACAAAAAATTGTCAGATTTTATAGCCCACACATTAATCTAGCAAGAATAAACATCATTTAAGAAGAACGTGCTCGGAACATTCTTCATAAACACTTTTTTTTATCGCCTCGCCTTGCTCCCCACTGCACCGTCCCCTACCCCCGCTGATGGAGTTAAAGAGAAAGCAGTCAGTATTGTCGCCGCGCGAGTGTCGAGCCGATCGACTCTCGGGTGTAATGCGAAACCACTTTGTGGGGAACTGGGATTTGGCCGGGGTGGACTAGAATAGACCGGTTAGGGAATTGCCGGATAACAATATTCACACCTATTTTACTGATCGATCGAAGCGAGATCTCTAGGTTGACTTGGGCGGTTCTGTCAGAAGCATCTAGCGTATAAACGACACAAGCGAATAACTTAAAACTCTCAGAGGATATGTAAAGCAATTGCCTAAAGACAGAAGTGGTAATTAAAATGGTATAAATAAAAATATTAAGGGGACATACACGTAAGTTAAGCTCGAAACATTTTTTTTGCCCGCGTCCTTGTTTCCGGAAATATATAATCTGGGAGTCTTCAAATCTAGAGGGAATAGGTATCCTATATGCAAGTATGCTACATATTCGGCCGCATCATCATTTTCCATCAGTTGAGATAGTCAAATGCTTATCCATCTAAGATAAAATATATATTCGGCCAAAATTATCCGGCCAAAAAATTCGTCTATAATTAACCGGCCAAAAAATTATCCCCAACTCTAAATCATTAATCTTTTGAGACATCGATTTCGAATAAAGCTCTAAACGTTCCATTTATTCCGAATTGAGGCATTTGTGAGTTGAAAACGATTGCGGGAAAAAATTCGAGTGTATAACAAAAGAATGTAATAGGTACTTTAGCGTACACCTATGACAAAATTGTGACGGAGAATGCCCTTGTGGAAAACTCATGTTAAGGTTTTTTATATAAGAAAATTGTTTTTATATGATTTTACTGAAAAAATTTAATGTTGTATTAGGTTTGTTTAGTGATGGTAGGTACCTTTTTACAGACTTCCTAAAAAAGTAGGAGGTACTCAAGGCGAATGATTTTTTTTTAAGTGTATTACATCATATCTTTCCACGTGAACCGATTTGGAATTTTTGTTATTAATTTGAAAGATGTTGCTTTCCTATTGGTCCCATTTAAATTTGATCAGGATCGGATCAGTAGTTCTTGAAATATCGTCAATAATGCGTATTCTGAGGACTATATTGACGATGTTCTTGTTTTTAACCGACTTTAAAAGTTACCTCATAACTTCTTTCGTTGTGAACCGATTTTGATGATTTTTTATTTATTTGAAAGCTGGTGCTTTTCATGTGGTCCAATTTATATTTGATCAAGATCTGATCAGTAGTTTTTGAGTTATCGTCAATAATGCGTATGCAATACATTAAATCTGATCAAGGTTCCGAAGATAAAGCGATAAAGTCGGTTTTTTAAGCTTTGCTAGCGTTTGGACGGGACGACCCAGTTGGCGCAGTGGACAGGTGTTCGCCCTCTGCGCCGTGGGTCCTGGGTTCGATTCCCGGCAGAAGCACAAATTCCTTCCCAAGGGCTATTTGTGCTTCTGGTTCTGGGTGTAATGTGTGTTTGTGATGTGAATGTTTCCGGCACCCACGATGCAAGTCTTTGAACTTAGTGTGGGGCTGTGAGTGTGAATGCGTTTGTTGTTGTTGTTTGTTTGTTTTTTTAATTATTATATAAGTAATATTAATTGAACTGCTTGACATTGTAAGGACTATTATGGCATTGAATTGATTATTTTATTTATTGAATATAATATATAATTTTATGTATAATATTTAAAATAAATTGACATACAGACAGAATATTAATTATTGCGCCAACTGGGTCGTCGTATTAGTGTATAGGTATAGATAATTAATCAGTGCAGTTATTGTGAGATAGGGTAAATTTGTTTATCCTTTGAAATTATATTACTTACTTAATGACTACTGATCGCATTTAGACAAAATTTGGTACCTATAGCCCTGGATTAGGACACTGGCTACTTTGTTTCCCGCAAATCAGTGCGGATACTGTGCAATAGGGAAGTTTATTAATTGTTTGAAATGCGATTTATGTATAACTTTTGGTTTGACTTCTACAACATTTGGTTATTAGCTTGAACCCTGAAATTGGACATATTCTACTTTAAATCCCAAAAATAAGAGCAGTTCCTGTGGGATAGAATACATTTATTAATTGTTTGAAATATTGTTTCTCTGTAACTGCTGATCTGATTTTGATAAAATTCGATAGTATTCGATAGTAGCTCAGACCCTGACATAGGACATAATATATGCTACTTTTTATCCCGAAAATAAGTGCAGTTCCTGTGGATAGGGTAAATTTGTTAATTTGTTTGAAATGAGGTATCTCTGTAACTGCTGATCACATTTCGATAAAAGTTTGATAAGTAGATAGCTACAATCCTGGAATAAAACATTGGCTAATTTTGATTCCGAAAATCAGCACATTTCCTGTCGGATAGGATAAATTTGTTAAGTTGTATCTCTATTACTGTTAGTCGGATTTTGATAAGGTTAGGTAGGGAGATAGCTATAATTCTGGAATAGGCTACTATTGATCCCGAAAGTGAGCAGAATTCCTGTGGGATAGGGTGTATATAGTTCCACTCCTTCGCTCATCGAGTTATATTTTTTTTTCTAGAAAATTCGTAGTTTGAACACTATTTCATCCGTTGAGTATGAGGATTTGTGATAATATAAGTATTCATGGTCACTCTCATTAGAATAAACATAAACGCACTCTCATAGCCTCACACTATATGATGAATTGTTCGTGGGCGCCGGACACATTGAAATAAAGCACACAATCGAAACACACATTGTCCTTGGGGAGAAAACTTGTGAACTTGTGTTCCGCCGGGAATCGAACCCGATAAACCCAGCTTAGAAGGCGAACGCGCATCCAACTAAGAAAACAGGCGGCTTAATAAACTTACTAGTATTTTTCATACATATATATACATAAATATATATTAATTTTACATATTATGTAGATACTACATCTTCTCATGCTGATAATCAACGTAGTAAATATAAACATACTAGCTGCGCCCCGCGGTTTCACCCGCGTTGATAATGATGAAAAGTGACGATGATGATGATGATGAAAAATAGATGTTGGCCGATTCTCATAGATACCGGATAAGCACAAAAAATTTCATCAAAATCGGTCAAGCCGTTTCGGAGGAGTATAGCAACGAAAACTGTGACACGAGAATTTTATATATTAGATTATTTGTATACAATACAAAACTTTTTATTGTGTAGCCAGTTTACAAAGTGTACAACTAAACAATTTTTAGAAATTATAGATTTTTAATGGTAATACGATCGGCGGTCTTATCGCGTATAGCAATTTTTCCAGACAAACTTAGTATGGACATAAATACCTATATACCTGTACACCTCAAATAAATAATACGATATTATAAACAATATAATTTTGTGATAAAATTTCATTTATCAGCGCTATTAGAGTTTATAATAATTTACCACCACATCTAAAATCCGTAAATGGAAAACAATTCCGAAATAATCTAAGACAGTGGTTAATTTGTTAAGTATTTTACGATTTAAATGAGTTTTTTGATATCGAATAAGTTCTTATAAATAGTTATTATTCTTATAATTTGTGTCTGGGAGAGATCGCTCTTAGCGATAAGACCGCCCATTGTACCTATATTTTATAAGTTTCTCTTTAAGCTGTATTTATCTTTTGGTGTCAATAAAGAGTATTAATTTATATTATTATTATTGAAGTTTTAATTTGGATGTATTTTAAGTTAAAAACACTATTTATATTGTTTATGAATTTTGTATCATATTTCCTATTCAACATTTGTCGTTAGCAATTAAATGTATTGTACCTACGTCTGGAATGGATAAACTGTAGAAACAATACCATTCACTTCAATAACAACTTATAACTATGTACAGCAAAGAACTAAGTTACCTACAAGACATCGAGCTAATAGGTAACTCAAGTGCTCAAGCCCACTACCAGTGGGTAGCGTTCCCATCATGCTGGCGGCATTGCCTCTCTGAATTGCAATGCTAATACGTTGAGCCAAATAAGTGCCAGCATTTTGATCACGCGTCGCCTCAACCAGGCGCTCTGATAGATTTTTGAAAATATAATAGGCAATTGGTCCGTAGATTAAGAAGGATGAAAAAAAAAAAATCTTATAATACATTAAATATACTCGGAAACTATTTATTACCCGACACTGGCTAAATGCACATTATTTGCGGAGCCAAAAAAAACGCATATATATTATTATATCTCTAGATATGATACACTGTTAATTTTTCAAATAAAATTGAATAACTAGTACTAAAAATAAAAAAAAAATACTACAAAAAATGTGCACCTACTTTTTATTGACCCCCTTTACATTTTCTTTATTTTGATACACTACTCGATTGGCTTTTTTCATTATTACTATAATAATATATTCTATTTAGCGCTAAAAATCCAACAATTTTGTTTATATTACAAACACCTATATATGGATACTTAAGTTTTAAATTTTAAGACGACCTAGTTAAGTCCCGAGGCTCCACCCGCTGATGATGATGATGATAAAAGTAGCTCATGTCCTAATCCAGAGTATAAGCTACCTTCATTCTAAATTTCATTAAAATCGGTTTAGCAGTTACGGATATACGTGGTAACAAATATTCACACACACACACACACACAAACCATCGCATTTATAACATTAAATTTGATATAAAAATACCTTAGCTGTCGAAATCTATCAAGCCGTTTGGAAGATACGAGTTAATAAATAAATTCACAAGATACGCGAGAAAAACATAACCCTTCCTTGGCATTCGGGTAAAAGTACTTAAAACTAAGCAAAACACCAAATCTATTAAACTTTACTAATACACCCCTAACTGACCAACGAAATTAAATCCGGATCTTTAACTTCCACGAATTAACAATAATTACAATAATCTAACAGATTACAGATATCACCTATCTTTTACAACCCTACCACCAGATTAACCAATAAACGGCAAGGGGCGGAGCAAAAGAGAGAGACAGACGTATACAGCCCCTTTAGGGGAAGAAAGAGATAGCAAGCACAGGTTTTAACTACTAGGGTTGCACGGAAGCGAAGGTTTAGTCAGTCAAAGTTTGCAATTTGGCAAGTACGGGTCGTGATTGTGAGCTTCCAGGAGTTCGCGTAAACTCGAGAATTAAATTAATTTATTGAATTAATTATTTTATTATATTGGTTAATTATTTTGTTAAAAAATAATTAATTATGTTGTACTAGAAGTGAATTTAATTTGACAATTATTTTTGAACATTAGTGACGTTAAGTGAAGTGATTTAAAAAAAAATGTCTGAGAGTACAAGAAGGGGAACAGCGTACACCATCGACAATATCCTAGGACATACGGAGAGACAACACGGTGCGTTTTTTTATTTATTTATCACTAGCAGATCCCCGCGGCTGCACCCTCGTAAAAATATTATAGGTAATGAGTACATTTAGTACATTATTGGAAAACAATTGTTTTGCGTGTAGTTTTATTTATTTTAAAAAATATAAGGAGCCTTATATAATAAATTAATTTTTTTATGTGCAGAATGAAAAAAAAACTAAATAAAATTTGTTAAAAGTGTCGTCACTTAAAAAATATTAATTAAATTAAATTCTATTAAATATACTTTTTATGTATTTTAATTCAATTAGAATTATTTTTTTTATAATCCATATGCATATAATTACCAAAGCATTCCTATATTTATTCAATTAATATGCAGTTAATTGCTAAACAATTAACATATATAATTAAATAGAACGCTTGCATAATTTTACAATTCAGTATTACGAATGCGCAATTAAAATAATTTAAAACTAATGATCGCTAAAATTAATTATACTAAATTATTCTTATTGCTCGTGATTGTTAATTAATTTATATTAAATGGATGCAATAATTACGTTTCAATTACTGAACAAGAAATACGCTTAATCACATCACACTATGACTGGAGACCCGGAGCGCAGTCCGCCTGGTCGAAACTAATTAACAAAATATATATAAAAAACTAGAATCGAACAGGATGTTAAAACAATATTAATATTTAATTTACTCAAAATACATAAATGTAAATAGATTTTCAATATAGATTATTCTATTCTATTCTAGCCGTGCCCCGCGGCTTCGCCCGCTATTATCAAGTTAAAAAGTAGCCTATATGCTAATCCTAGGTATAAGCTATGTACATTCCAAATTTCATCTAAATCCGTTCAACCGTTAAAGCGTGAAGAGGGAACAAACATACACACAAACTTTCGGATTTATAATATTAGTATGATTGGGTATATATTATTGTTTTAAGCACAATAATAATTTAATTTATAATAAACCTGAAAATAGTTGAGATATTTCGTTTGTGTATGTAATGAACAGCCCGTTGGCATATTGAACTATCCGGAGCTCGTCCGCCTTCTAAACAGGAGTCCCGGGTTCGATTCCCGCCGGGAACACAAGGTTTCTCCCCAAGAATAAAATGTGTTTCTGGTTCTAGTTGTGATTGTGTGTGTGATGTGAATGTTTCCGGCATTCACGACATAATTTAATGTGGGGCTGTGAGTGTGAAAGCGTAAATTAACATTACAATAACTGTACATTTTTTTTCTGTTGTCAGTTCTTCGGAGTTTTTGATTCCCTTGTAAATATGATCAAAAATAATAAATTTTGTGTACATTTTGCTAAAAAATATACGCCCATTTACCTTACTAGCGTCTTTATTTGTCGGTCTTAGTTGTAAGTCATAAAATAACAGATGGTAAGCCGTGACGTAATGGATGTTGATGAAATTTTGAGGATATAACGAGACTTTTTATCCTGATTTATGCGGGAAAAGCCGCATGGAACATTTAGTACTCTATTAATGTTGCAAGGTATTGTACTTATCATCAATTGTAATTATCGTCATAAAAAAGATCAACGTTTCGTTTATGTGCTTATTGTAGTGTAACTGACATAGAATAATAATAATAATAAAAGCCTTAATTTGCGCAAAAAAACTAAGATGCAAATCTTTAGATCCCTGGCCCACACTAGGACAACCTGTGTCGTGGAACCCAGTCTCTATACCCAGTCTAACCTAGTCTCTATACCCAGTCTAACCTAGTCTCTATACCCAGTCTAACCCAGTCTCCCTATATTAAACAGTAATTATGATGACGTAATGATAACTTCACAAACATCATGTCCATTTTTGTACAAAATTCAAAATCGTTTATCCAAATGGGCCCAAACGGGTACTCATGAAATGTAATGACTCTACTGCCAGATTTGCAAAATTACAGCCATCTCCAGAAAAACCTGGCAAGAAACACGGCGGCGCATTTTTTCTTCTTTTTTTAAACTTTTAAATGACTGATACAGGAATTATATTAATCTAAAATCAAATCAAATGAAATTGTATTTATTTGTCAGAGTATGGTAAGTAATTAATAGTAGGACATAGTATTAGTTTCACATACTCTACCGTTTCCGGTGTACAAATATTTAAATGTAGAGATCAAATAAGTAACATTACAATTACTAGTATTAATTTTAGTACTAATTTTGAATATTGGATGAATATTAGTATATAAATCAGAATATCATGGCAATAGAGAATATAATATAAATTATGGTGAGATGTCAAATAAGTAAGTAAAATAAATAATTAAGAATGTCAGTTGAATGTATAAAAAATAAATAGTATATTACCAATTATCATGTTATTCCAATTAGTAATCCATAAACTCTTTCACTGTATTACATTTGACATAGACTAGACATATCTATATTATGTAATTGCTGGAAAGCGCTTGTGCAGTTTGCTTTCATGCAGCCATGTCATTAATTCTGTATACCACAGACATCATACATAGCCTTAAAGAGGATTTATAGGATCTCAAGTAATTCCTGTGACCTGCATTACAAACAAAGTACCCAGATAATCTCAGATGATCCAAAATTTTGCATAAGTTTGTATTAACTTGACTATACTATCTCATTGAGTGGAACACTCAATCTAACCCAGCTTATGAGTTCATCGTAGTTCATCCTGCTTTTGAGCTTACTAAGAAGGGGGTTGCTTTCTAAAGATAAAAAATGGCTTAGAATCTATTGTTTTGTTTGACGCAAAAAAGGGGTGTTTAAATTTAGAAAGTGTATTTGAAATTATCAATAAGCATGATTTTGATCGCAATCTTACCTGATGAATAGCGACGATGTGGTACATGCTTGCATAGAAGATACATATTCACTCTTGAAGCCTAAATTATACTTATCGGGAAACAAGAAGGCAGGGTGTTCCATTCCTTAGCAGTTCGCACAATAAAAGTTGTGGCGAATCGCTTTGTTCGAATCGGAGGAATGTTTTTGACATCGTAGCTCCCAAAGGGCAGGACCGAAGATTTTATTTTGTTTAAAAGAAAAGTTATATTTATTATAGATAGTATTTTTAGCTATGTCTGGTGAAAATCGGTGCAGCCGTATTTCAGAGCGTTAGGGGTATATAAAAAATAACGTTGTCTATTTTGTATTTCGAAAACTTGATATTCTTCGGATGTAATAATGGTGGATTATTAACCATTAATAGTTCGACAACATGCATGAGTGTAGGTAAATCATACAACGTTGGTTTTTGCACAAAAATTATAGAAAAGTTACTACCACTTTACGAGGGCATAACGTGACTTTGACAGGACCATGACTATTTAACTCGACTTAGACTGAGATTGGTGACTAGGAACAGTTTTATGGATGAACAGACTTTTTTTTTTTAGGTTGTACAATTTTAATAGATATCGTAATGTAGCATAATAATGCGTGTAATAACACGGTCCAATATCATTCAAGTAGATCATAATTAAAGTGGCTTAAAAGGTTACACTATAAATCTTAAAATCAGGATCACCCTAAAGAAAAGAAACACAGGGGCTCTCTATGACCTATTAGGAACAGATTTTCTACTCTCATAGTTTAGGTAATACCTCAGGACTTAATCGCGCTAAAAACTATTTCTATTTACCTCGACGTTTCGGCCAAGTTGCATTGGCCATGGTCTCGAGAAGACTTATCCCGAGATATTGGTGCCGATTCTGTTGTCCAGAATTAGACTAATCTAGCCTAAAATTAGTTTTAGTCCTGCTTTAGTCCAAAACCTATTCAGAAAATGCAAAATTAGACTAAAATTAAGTTTGACAGGACTAAGTTAGTTTAGTTACTCTATTTAGTGAAAATGACCAAATTCTTATTCTGATGTACATGTTTTACGCCAAATTAAGACTAAAAATAGAAATTTTAAACTCAAATTAGTCTGTATGAAAAAGGTCTGGATTATTTTTAATGTGATCTTATACTTGAAAGAATAACACGTGCAATTAATGAAGCAAATACTGACCTACAAAGTCTATAATTGAGGAATATGTGATTGCGGCTCTTGTGAATACAATTCAATTTGGTTGCTGTCAAAATCAATTTTAGTCCTGTCATTTCAACTTTTAAATTAAGTTCAACGTAAAATCAGAATAGCGTTTAGGTGTTCTTTGACTAAAATTAGTTTATTTTTAGTTTAGTTTAGGTTAGTTCGGTGCTCAACAGAATTAGCACCATTACCTAAACTATGTGTTCGAATCGCGTAAGTTTAAAAGTTTCATGAGTCTACTCTGACGAATGTAAATACGTAATTAAAGTCTGAATAATAATAAAAACGTCACATAAGATTGCAAAAGGAGAATAAAACAAAAATCAAAATAAACTTTCATTCTAATTTTATTACTCCTAAATATGTCTGGTGTAGACGTACGAACTCAAATAAAAAAAAAAAAAACAAACGCATTCACACTCACAGCCCCTCACTAAGTTCAAACACTTGTATCGTGGGCGCCGGAAACGTTTACATATCACACACAAATACACCCAGAACCAGAAGCACAAATTAATATCCCTTGGGAAGGAATTTGTGCTCCTGCCGGAAATCGAACCCAGGACCCACGGCGCAGAGGGCGGAGACCTGTCCACTGCGCCAACTGGGTCGTCGTAATAAATAAATATCAAAAATGTATGTAGGTTTCTTTATAAGTAGTATTGCAACAAGCTCACTTTAGATTTCAAAGCGGATTTGTCTGTATCAGGAAATACAAATATCATTTGAAATAACGACAATATTGTTATGTCTAAGCGCTTGGAAAGCAGAGACTCAGTAAGGAGGTCTTTGGGGCAATATTCAAAGAAAATAATTCGATAACATTAACATAAACGCTTTCAAACTCACAGCCCCACACTAAGTTCGATGACTTGTGTCGTTGGTGCCGGAAACATTCTCTTGAACATCTTTTATTATTCTCAACTGATCTTAAAATTCGTTAGCAATCACAACCAAAACCAGAAACTCAAATTTTCATTGGGGAAATAAATTGTGTTACCGCCGGCAATCGAACCCGGTACCCCCTGCTTAGAAGGCGAACGCTCAATCTATTTATATTGTGACAATCAATTTCAATCCAACCATCCTCGATCATATTATCACAGACATTTGTGCTTCTGGTTCTAGATGTGATTGCGTACGGATTTTAAGTTCAGTTGAATAATAATAGATAATTTATTTCAGTTCCAACTGATCTTATGATCTGTTGAGATCAATAATTTATAATTTATTTTAGTTCCAACTGATCTTGAGATCGGATAGGAATACCAGTTATGATCGGTTAATGTGACAATCTGATTCTATGATCCGTTGGGAAGTACCCGATTGTTTGTGTGATATGAACCCTAATGTTAGCGACACCTAAGATACAAGTCTTCAATAATAATTATAAAATAAACCAAAACAGACTTTACCTCCAAGGGAACCTATCTATACGTAAATTTGTATGCGAAATACACAACATACTTTTTTGGAACAGAATCAGATTGAAGTCAATCGATTGTTTGACGAGAATTAAAAAATAACTGAGATTATTATCAGGTAACATATCAAAAAAGAGAAGAAAATAAGGTATACTGCCTTGAAAACGTTTTTTTTTCTTGTATTATATTTTATATTAAAATATACGAACGTTATGTGTAGAATAGAATAGAATAATAATTTGTTTTAACAAGCTTAACTAACATAAGAATTAGCACACATTACACGACAATTTTATTCAAATTTTTTTACCAAAATAAAAAATCAGTAAACTTTTGTTTATATATTTTTTTGTACTGTGCACATGCGTTTATGTATGTTTGTTCCCTCTTCACGCTGCAACGGCTGAACGGATTTGGATGACATTTGAACGAATTCCCAGGAATCAATCATATTTAGATAAACTTTTTAACACAAATTATGCAAGCGAAGCTGCGCGTCCCAGCTAGTTGCCAGCTAGTTATATATTAAGATTAATTCGAGAATTTTAAATAATTCTTAAAAAATTCAAACACGGCCAATTAATAATTCCACACCCCTTTGATCCAGTCCTTGCGCCGCCCCCACACATGGTATTTGTACGATGCGCATTACAAACGATATCGAGAGCCAATTTGCCTGGATTATTTCCAATCAGTTTTCGATATGCATGAATAACTCAATTTAAGCATTAGATACGTTTTTTTTATAAGATACATATGCCAATAGTCATTATGAAGCACTGACTGTGCTCACAGGCACCTGCTCTCGCAAAGTATTACTCATTACTTAAATCTATTTACATAAGCCTAGTTGTATCATAATTTATTTTAGTACTATCATTGTGTTGAGATATGAAGGATTTATTTATTACTAGCCGTGCCCCGCGGCTTCGCCCGCTATTATCAAGTTAAAAAGTACCCTATGTGTTAATCCTAGGTATAATCTATGTACATTCCAAATTTTATCCAAATCCGTTCAGCCGTTAAAGAGTGAAGAGGGAACAAACATACTTACACACTTACACACAAACTTTCGGATTTATAATATTAGTAGGATTTTTTACCTAGGATTAACACATATTATTATGCTACCTTTAACTTGATAATAGCGGGCGAAGCCGCGGGGCACGGCTAGTATAACATAATAGAACAAAAGCTATTTCATATAACTCATGTAATCTGTTATTACAATAAACACAAGATATTATTATATCATTACTTTTATTCTTAGGTATTTTAACAGTATTTCTATAAAAGTTATAAACAATACAATAAGACAAAATAATAAAACAATGAAAATACATAAATCTGTCTCGGAATAACCTCCCAGGAGAAGTTTTGATCAAATTATTCCAATCAAAAGTTATACAGCATTGTGATGCTTTGTAACTCCGAGCCAAGTTCCAAGCTCTCTCTAATTACATTCCTGGCGAAAATACAATTTGAAACTTATTCGACACGCTTGTGTGTGCTTTAGATAAAATAATGTGAATTAAATAGAATGATACAAGTTTTACAAAAGAATCATACAGAAAACAACATTACATTAATATGTGCGTGACATTTAGGTCAAGTGTCATTTTGAAATAAATAGTAGTTCGCGTCGAACTGGGATCTTTTTTTTTGTCGCAACCAGCTTATTATCACCAATAAGTCTTTTGGCTCGGCGGTCAATGGATTCCAGAGCTTCAAGCTGGTACTTGGCAGAGCCATCCCAAAGGTGGCCACAATACTCCATACATGATCGGACTTGTGCTTGGTACAGATTTAAAAGCTGCCCCGGTGAGAAGTACTGCCTGACCATAGCGAGGATGCCAAGTTTTTTCACGCGTACTTACATTTTGCCTCATAGAGAAAATCTTTTGAGGTTACTTGCTTATATCTGTTTTGTTATTTAATCATTTTTCGATTTCTGTTTTTGTTGTTCAAGTAAAGGATATTACGGATATTATACGTAAGTTTTAGCGTTCAGTGTGAAGCTGTTTTTGAGATAGACCCCGAGTCAAAATAGATCTAAAAATAGTTACTTTCGTGGCCTGCCAAATCGTTATTTTCCAACATAGGTACAAAGCCGGGGCGGGTCGCTAGTTTTCTTATATAAATACTATTTAATTAGTAATTATACAATACAATACAATACAAAACTCTTTATTGACACCAAAAGATAAATAAAACTTACAGAGAAACTTATAAAGATAGGTACAATGGGCGATCTTATCGCTAACAGCGATCTCTTCCAGACAACCTTTGGATGGAAATATAAACGAAAAGACAATGTAGGGATGGTGGTGCGATAAAATGAATGAAATAGATTTAAAAATAATAGAAATACATTGTTTAAACTACATAAACAATACATACCAATAATAATATCAGAATATACTTACATATAATAAATAAATATTTACATATAAGTACCTATAATACATATTATTTAACATATATAATTAACACACATATTATAATAAATAAAATACGATAAAAATTTAAATAGTATAAAAATGATTGAAGCTTTTGATGAATAAAAACAAACAAACAACATCAAACTTTTGTATATTTCAAACTGCACACTCACAAAGCTGCACTAAGTTTTTGAACTTATTGATGTCAAATATTGTTGGTCATGGAAATATTTATTTATTTCATTGAGAGACTAGACGAGCAAGACGCTCTCCTAATGGTATGCATCTCGCTATTACAGAGCAGTGCCAGCGCGGCAATTCACTGTGCTCGTCACCCTGGGATATTAGACGTTAAATCTTTTTATAATCTGTAATTTTACTTGAAACGCTCTTTCAATCCGAACAATATGCACTTAAACACCCAAAACCAGAAGCACAATTTGGGTAGAAAATTGTGTGCCTGTGCCGGGAACCGAACCCGGTACCCACAGCGCTTTAGCAAGGACTTGCCAACAGGGTCGTCAAAGATACACTTGAACTATAGAGATCACTAACAAATTAAAGTGAAATATTTTAATCTTAATGTACCCGCAGAGTTTGCTAACTTATGAATGGAATTGTCTGTGACAAATTAACTATACCTACAAACAAATATCGACCTTATGATCTTGTTTATAAATCCCTCGCTGAATAATTAAGGTACCAGTAGAACTGGACATATAAGTTGGCATTAATAAACATTTATTGATACCAACTACTTTCCCAGCATCATTCCTGACATGTATCTCTTAATCCGAGCAAATACGACAAATCAACAACGATTTAATAAACCCACCCCAATTATATTAAAAACTAATCATTTAACAATCCACACTAATAAAGACTTAAGTAGCACTGCATTGGGTATATTTTCGATTGAAATTTGAATAAATGACCCTACAAAACGATTCTAACAAAATACCCTTTTGTTGCGCACTTAACGTCAACAAAATTTCGTTCAACTGTACTAACTATTTTTACTAATGCTATTTTTATTTCTTTTGTCGTAATTGTATTCTGATAGTATAAGGGATTATTCTAAAGTACAATGTTACAATAAAATCATTATAAATAGGATGTTATAGGGCAATTATTTGATAGTAACTTTTGAAATTCTTGGTGCTCCAAATTTGTCGGTTCCTTGAATTACTATAATGCGGTACTTGGTTCTTTTTGAGATTCAAAGTTATGAAGGATGATAAAAAGATTCAAGTGTTTTGTTGTTATAAAAGCAACAATGTGTCTAGTATACAAATATTATACTAGCTGCGCCCCGCGGTTTCACCCGCGTGGTGATGGAAAATTGTGATAATGATGATAGAAAGTATTTTATTTTTTCGTAAATTTTTAATGTTTTTATATTATTCTGCTATTCGGGACGGAGACAAATCCAACAAATTAAAAATCATGGCTTACACTTAAAAGATAGGTATATGCTGTCGCGGGCTTTATTGTAGGTCTATTTAAGATAAACATTTCCATTATACATTATATACGTGTAACTCCAACGATTTCTGCAGTGCACGCCAGAATAGCTCGCAGATGGCAGATTTTTTCCCTACTTACTTGACACTTATCGTTATATTTTGGATAATTCACATTATATCTTTATAAACTATAGCCTATATATGTTATTATGATGTGTAAGCTATATTATTGTAAAGTTTCATCAAAATCCATTCAGTAGTATTTGCGTGAACGAGTAACAAACATACATTCATACATTCTTACAAACTGTGACGTCAGACAAAATAAAAAAAAACTCGCTGAATTTCCCATTCACCCCAGTTAGTGTTTCTTTAATATCCATAATGTACAGACATTGCCTGTTCAAATTTTATTACTTATATAGATTGCATTTTTGACCACTATCTCTCAAAACTAAAAAAAATCGTTTTCAGTTTTTAGTAAATTAAATACACTATACATATAATTTGTAGTTGACCTGTTTTATTTTAGCTTATTTAAACTTTGTACTAACAGATCGAGTGGAACTGAAATGCGAAAGTGGAGCGCATTCAGACTCGGAGCTGGAGCACGAGCAAGCTGAACACAGTGAGCACGAGCACACACACAACGAGCAGAATGAGAACGAGCATATGGAGGCAATGGACGCCGGGCGGCCGCGCAAGGTAGCTTGTATTCTTGTATTCTTAGCGTGTAATTAAAAATGATTACACTAGTAATACATGATTACATTAATATTACACAATGATTACACTAATACATATAACATTTTTAAATATTGTTTGACAATTTTTAAATATTGTTTGACAATTTTATTTTTTTTTAGCTTTTTGTACATATAAATCTTCTTTATTAAGTCTAAGAATTTTGTAAACCGCTTGCAGAAGGAAAAGTTTACATTTTAAAATTATATCTAGTTTTCTCCCCAAGGAAAATTGTGTTTCTGGTTCTGGGTCTGGTTGTGATTTTGTCTGTGATGTGAATGTTTCCGGCACCCACGACACAAGTCATCGTATTAAGTGTGGGGCTGTCAGTGTGAAAGCGTTTATGTTTATTTATATAAGTTCTAGCCTATCAGAGACAAACACAACTGTATTACACCTCCTTACCCACAATCTGCTGTAGCCATATCTTCTCGTTAAGCAGGTGCGCCGCAGCCGGACTACCTTCACCACTTACCAGCTGCACGAGCTGGAACGGGCTTTCGACAAGACGCAGTACCCTGATGTGTTCACCAGGGAAGAACTGGCGATGAGGCTGGACCTTAGTGAAGCTAGAGTCCAGGTTAGTGTAATAAGGGTTAACAATTTTACTGACAGTAGAGTTATGAGGAGCGAAGATACTTGCTGCCGATGATAAGTCGAGTCCAATTTGCTAATTTTCGATTGCATTGGCTATACCGAATAAAAAAAAGTAATCGATAAAATATCGATAGGCCCTTAGATATACCTCACATTGGTGAGGTATATCTATATATAGGTATATCTTGCTCATAACGAATAAAAAAAAGGTAATGAATAAAATATCGATAGGCCCTTATTCGGTATGCAAACATTTTTGTTTGTGTATGATGTGAATGTTTCCAGCAACCACGACTGAAGTCATCGACCTTAGTGTGGGGCTGTAAGTATGAAAGAGAAAAAAACTTGACCTGAACGAAAAATACGTAAGACGAAAAATTCGTAAGACGGAGGAGAGGAAGTTATATCCCCCTCTCTTTCAAACACGCGCAATTTTCCGCCCGTTCAAAATTAAAATATTTTTTATATAGGTACCAATATAAAACAAGTGATATCTACGGGCCCTATATTTCCTAAA
Organism: Lomographa bimaculata; assembly: GCA_948107665.1. Lineage (NCBI taxonomy): Eukaryota > Metazoa > Arthropoda > Insecta > Lepidoptera > Geometridae > Lomographa > Lomographa bimaculata. Next base: position 3,543,788 of record OX403608.1, on the reverse strand, counting down.
ACATTATACATCTATAATACAGCAAACATTTTATAGTGACCTAAATTATTAAATATATTCTTATATTAATTATATTATTAAAATCTACAGCAACCGTATTTGTAATTATGGTTGATATTATTTTAATATACGTTAATGTGAATATAATTATCTAAAATACCGCGGTCGTGGTTAATTAATAGGTAATTATTGAGTCACTCGAGATTGCTCATTAATTTTGAGCGGAAACTAATTTGTTTCACCAACATTATTAGGTTATAATTGTTTGTTAATCACTTAATTTGAATAACTTTACATTTTTAATTGATACTAACCATGATCCGCGACTTCACCCGCTATTATCAAGTTAAAAGGTAGCCTATGTGTTAGTCCTAGGTATAATCTATGTACATTCCAAATTCGTTCAGCCGTTAAAGCGTGAAGAGATGCTTACACACTTGCATAAAAAACAGCATACTTACACAAGAGCAAAAATACTTACACACAAACTTTCGGGTTTATAATATTAGTAGGATAATACCGCGGGGTACGTCTAGTTGAGGATAATTTAAAAATGACTGGTCATATCTTGATCAAATTTAAATGGGATCGTTACATCCACTTGAACCCCCCTTTTGGAACCCCTGAGGGGTCCACGGATAATCACTGTTGCATATGAACCCTTAGGATTACATGGAAAGCACCAGCTTTCAATAAAAAAATCATCGAAATCGGTTCACAAAGAAAGAAGTTATGAGGTAACACACATACATAAAAAGTAAAGAACAGTCGAATTGAGAACCCTCACCTTTTTTGTGAAGTCGGTTTATTAATCGTGTGGCATATATTAGTTTGACATCTTCGTAACGCAATAATCACAATAGTTTTAAAATTGTCATTAATATTAATTAATTAATTATTTATTTGGAAAGCTGGATATTGTAATGCATTCCAATACCCGCTTCACGAACGCCAATCACTGTGTCACTTCCTGATTGTATCATTTTGTATTCAATTGTGTCGTGAAATTATTTTGATCATGAACAGTTAAATCAATTTATTTAATCTAATTTGCTTACAATGGATTTTTCTTCTGTCTATAATCTTACTAAATATATGAGTTTTTATTGTAACTATTTGTAACACGTTTGTGGAAACTTCGAATAAGATTAACTAAACCTCTCTACAAAAATGTAGAGTATGTAAATCCTAGCGATAGAATTTGAGCATTTTCAGTGTACTATGTAGAATTATAATCTATGTACCTACATGGCTACTTTTACATGTATAAATCTTATTTATTGAATTGATTTAAATGACCCTTATTTATCGATATGACGGTTTTTATACCAAAACCTCTCAGGTTATGTAATTCAATCATAGAGACTAATAATTTTACTTGGTACGGCAAAGGCACATTCTGTTTTATTATTTTAAAAAGTCGTCACTGTTTGGTCCACTCTGCATAGGTATACAAAGTGAACTGCCCGTTGGCTCAGTTGGGTGAGCGTTCGCTTTCTAAGCAGGGGTATCGGGTTCGATTCCCGGCGGGAACACAAATTTTCTCACCAAGGAAAATTTGTGTTTCTGGTTCTGGTTGTGATTGTGTGTGTGATGTGAATGTTTCCGGCACCCACGACACAAGTCTTCGAACTTAGTGTGGGGCTGTGAGTGTGAAAGTGTAAAAAAAAAAAAAAGAGTGGACCAAACAGTGCCGACTTTTTTAAAGCCAGTATATATACAAGGTAATTTTTTAAATTTCAAAACCTCTTGGGTAAGTCTTTGCTATTTTAGAATTGTATTATTAATGAAATGTGTAAATAAACAATTCAATTTACTAAACATTTTAAAAATCCGACGGCGAAAATTGTGAACCTTTAATATCCTACTCGATAGATTTTGTATTTTTTTAGTAACGTATTACTTTTTCCGGCCAAAAATCCGCTGTTTTGTTGTTTTTTCAAAAACCTATCTAAAATATGGGAACGCTACCCATAGAAAGTGGGCTTGAGCACTCGAGTTACCTATAAGCTCGATGTCTTGTAGGTAACTTAGTTCTTTGCTGTATGTAGTTTTAGTTTAAGGAAATATAGGCAATTGGCCCGTAGATCGTCAGTTTATCGGAGATTAAAAATAAAACTAAAGACACTTGAGTTCTTAAGACTATAACGATACTTTAACAGTCAAAATCCATCCAAAGACGAATATAATGTCAAAATCCATCCAGTCGTTTGGAAGATACGAGGTAACAAAGAAATTTACAAATATACATACAAGATACGCGCGAAAAACATTACCCTACTTTAGCAGTCGGGTAAAAATTAATTCAAAACTGAAATTATAACTTCTCCAGATTTGCATCCACGTCGATATGGTGGGCAATTAGAATCAGGCCCTATTCTGTTAGGTGGCGGTCACAATGGTAGCAAATTGTATAGGACTGCCGCAAACTACCTGTGGGCTGAACTAGGCTTAGCTAATGTGGACTGTAGAGGGAAATATCGGTTGCCAGGGGACACAAACTGCACCAAAATCCAGTAAAATCACATCACATCACGCTTAATACTAGCGACCAGCCCCGGCTTCGCACAGGTGTAATTTCTTACATGATTTATTGGATTGAATTGCGAATCTAAGCATTCTTGAATCCACCTGAACACAAAAAAGTTTAATCAAAATCTGTACAGCCGTTTAGGAGTTCAGTCGCATACACATGTACATAAGAGTTATATATAAAAAGATACATATTGGATTTTACATATTTATATATTTTGTGTATGTTCAGGTGAATTCAAGAATGGTTTCAAGCCGAATCAATATTTATTCACGAAAATAAATATGCAATATATGGTAATTCGTCTCCCGGATTTGGTAAAGTAGTAGGCAAACATAAAGGAGGTAATAATTAAATCAATGAGTTTTTTGGTAGGCAACTATAAACGTAAAAGTGGTAAAATCGATCTGTACTTCTCCTAATGGAGCACAATATGAACTCAATTGTTCCATGTTGTGAAAAAATTTGGTAAGATTTTATATAACCGGCCACCTGCTTGACGTTCAATGTCAGACAGATCGGTACAAACCACTTATTCTGCATATCTCCCGCAATAGATTCATTAACTTTCATGAGTGCCTCTTTGGGGCCCATGTGAATAAACGATTTTGATTTTGATTTTGATACCTACATCGCCCTTTTTATCTTTGGTAACTGATGATGTGGTCGACTTTGATAATTACGCTAGGCCTAGAATGACAGACTCTCTAGGATAGTTACCGTGACATCATTACCTTGTTGAATAGACGCACTAATTTGCGTAAAACTAGGTGAGAATGAGACTTCCAACTTCCCTGAGCTTAATCATGGCTCGAGTGCGACAAATCAGTGCCATAATCCGCGGACTGCATCTGTACAGCTACAGGATTACACAGTACCCAAAGTTTCAACCTTTTTTTATGCTCGAAAGGCAAGCATTAGACATTCTCACCTGATGTTAAGCGATGATGTGGCTGAAGATGTAGCATGCTTGCATAGAAGATAACTAGAGAAGAAAGACGCGGGCAACTCCTTTGAAGTACGGATTACAAACGAAGACGCGAAACGATTCGAGTGAACAAGAGCTATGTTAACCATAAATGGATAACGTTTGCCAGTTTTTCTTGTTGTTAGATGGAAAAACAGGCATGGCACCTTATTTGGATTGCTTTACTTTTTTCTATATGAAACTGGCAGACCCGACAGACTTTTCCATTCTTAGCACATTCATCAAATGCGCGAACTGTCAAACGCGAGGAGAAAAAGGCATCGTTAAGTTTTCTGAAAATTTACCAATTTTCTGCTCAATTCTATTATTTTAAGAACCTTCTAAAAAGTATTAGAAAATTGTAAAAAAGATGAATTAAATAAGTAAAGTCTTTTTTAAGTTATGGCGTGACCAAAGTAAAGTTTAATATTATGAAATAACCAAACTAAACATAACATAAATATATAAAACAAAACTGCTAACAAAATGATAATTAATGAAAACAAAAAGTGCCAAAAGAGTCGTGACTGTTGCCAAGTGTATCACTAGGCGCTGATTTTCAAACATAGTTCATAAAAAATTTACAAAATAAATAAAATATACTTGACTTTCTTCTTTATAGGTAATATTTTCTTGCCAGGTTATATAATATTGCGAATTTGGTTAGAGTCATTAAAAATTTTAAGAGTGCCAATTTGGGGCCCATGTCAATATACGATTTCGATTAAAGCCACAAAAAATAAGTACTATTTAGTATCTTCAATACTGCGTTTCGGAATCCCTGCAGAACTGCCTACCGACAATGGCCGCTAATTCAGCGTCATTATGCACTCTACGCAAGGGCGCTAATGTTTGCAACGTCCGCTTTCGTCTTCACAAATCGTATCTGCCTTTTATTATACCCCAGTAAATTGCCTTAAACGCCCGCTAAATGCCTTGGAGCCTTAATTAGTCGAATTAAGCTATCGCTATTGTGTAGTTCTGTCGCCATTTTAATTTATTTCGTTGTAGCCGTAAGTTGAGTCATTTTTGCTCTCAGTTGAAAGCGTACTTACGCTTTCTTCCTCTACCTCCTACTCTACTATATATATACATTTCTCAATACAAAACAGCCTATGGAGGCCACGTTTCTAGGATAGGCGAATGCCCGTCAGAAAACAAAACTACTCAGAGTGGGTAGGATATTATTATAGTACCTATATCTCCCGCGGACCACGAGGCCGGAAAGAGAAAATTTCATTAACAAACGAGGGTTCCATGCCAGTCATAAATTCTCTTTAAACGTTAGAGAGATAGACAGCAAGCTTGGTAATAGGGTCGTGTTATGGAACCCTTATATATCATATATATTAGCGGATTTTTTATAATGACATACCAATTTCGTTTGGTACACGATCCAGCCTTAAGACTAAAAAGTAATTTAATTTTGACCTTTTCGCTAAAGTAGCGTAGTAATAAATAAAAAAAAAGCTATTACATTAAAAAAACATTATTTATCGAATTGTGATTCTAAACCATTATAATTTATTAAATAGCTTTTAAACTATGTATTTTTTTTTAAATCTAAGAAAATGTCCTTTCTCATATAATACAGATTCTGACTAATATTTTTATTACCCGGCTGCGTCAGAAAGAGGCGTATGTATGTATGTCCATTTTTTTGGCACGCCACTACAACCCAAATGGCTGGACGGTTTTTGATATATGAGGTGGCGTTGAATTCGTCGAAATTGTGGTAGTGACATAGGCTACATAAAATTTGTAAATAGCACCCGCCAATGAAAAAAAGGGATTTGTTTTTTATTACCATAGCAATATGGGTATTAAATGAGAGCTAGTGAAAAGAAAATTTCAAAAATATATGTATCATATCACGTTTATATTACTGTTTTAACACAAATTGACAAAAAGCGTATTATATATCGGGACGCCCGAACTATAATTTTCTTGCATCACATTTTTCATAGTCGAGTTTTTTTTTAATTTTAGTGTAGGTATTGGCTTATTTATCAAGTTTTGTAAGGCAAGTAAAATGGCTACAAACAAGCATTTTACGAGACATAATGATAAAAACTGTCTGTCAGCTTAAGTTTCTCCCAAATTAGCAGTCTGAAAATTATCGGCTAATCCGAAAAATGCCTCTTTAGCTAGAAATGTAGCCGAGCATTACGCAGCCAAAATTACCAAATTAAATCCACTAGACAAAGGCCACGAATTTTAATCACACGTTGGAGCCCTAACGAGAGACTTAACTCGTCTGCTGGAGCGGGCTGGAGTGGGGATTTTGGGTTTAAATGGTGCATTCGTTGCATTTTCGTGAGTAATACGGATATGTTTGTGATAAATTGGTAGGTTATGAATCTGAAGATTTAAAAGCTTTGATGGCTAAAATGCAAATGCTCAGTAACTGACGTTAGGTACCTATCGGTATTCTATCGCTTACGTTTTGGAGAATTTGCTCAGGAATCACATGCTGCACAATCACATGCACAGAGATCATATAATTCTTCTATTCTTTTACCATCTGGTTCACAAACGAGTTTGCTCGAAGCGTTTCGCTTACAAGTATTTTTTTTTACAAAATATGATCTGACGGACACCCTTGAGAACCAATAGTTCTATGCCTAAAGCGATTACCACTCTCGACCTAATCATCACTTACTATATAAGGTGAGATAGTGCTCAAACGTGTCGCAGAAATAAAAAAAGAAAATACGAAAAAAGTTCTACTTTAGCAAAACTCAGGAATGTATACCTAGTGTAGAACTAAAAATCCAGTATGTAACATTTTATTCATTTAATATTTATATACAAATTCCTCTTATACCTTCAATGTTATAAATTAAATTATTCACAAAATGATCACAATAACAACAATTTTAGAACGAATCACAACACTAGATAGATAGATATGATCCAGTTGGCGCGGTGGGAAGTCTCTGACCTCAGGTCCTGGGTTCGATCCCCGACAGAAGCACAATTTTCCTTTCTAAGGGAGATTTGTGCTTCTTGTTCTGGGTGTGATTGTGTGTGATATGTAAATGTTTCTGCCACCATGTCTTTGAACTCAGTGTGATGCTGTAAGTGTAAAAGCGTTTACGTTTGTATAGATATATATCTTTACTGTACCAAGATTTCCAACTTGCTCCGGGGGTAGTAACATAAACATAAACATAAACGCTTTCACACTCACAGCCCCACACTAAGTTCAATGACTTGTGTCGTGGGTGCCGGAAACATTTACATCACACACACAATCACAACCAGAACCAGAAACACAAATTTTTCCTTGGGGAGAAAACTTGTGTTCCCGCCGGGAATCGAACCCGATACCCCTGCTTAGAAGGCGAACGCTCACCCAACTTAGCCAACGGGCAGTTCAACAATCTTAGAATGATTTAAATAAACCGCGGGTAGCTAACTCACTCGCCCTAACTGGTGGTAAGAGCTGCAATTTGGTAATTATCTACTAGTAACTGTTAGATTTAACATGTACTTAAATTAATTAAGACGACAGATTCATAAAGGAGGTGTAAAATCAGTCGAGCTATTTACTTACCATACATTAAAAAGAGATAAACGTATATATCAGAGTTACGTCTCAATATCTCGATTAAGAGATAAATCACTCGTTTTGCGTGAGAATTATAGCATTAAAAATGAAAATAGTTTGTATTTAGTTAGGTATTTTAATTACCCAAAGAATTTTATTAAAAAGTAATTGATATACTAGCTCGATACACTAGATATGAAATCTCATAATGCCTTGTAATACGAACGTTTGTTGGAAAATAAAAATTTGGTAGGCCACCAAATTTTTCAGCACAATTTTGTCCCAAATCAAATCTCAATCGAATCAATAACAGCTATAAATTTAAAAGCTGATATCTACGTATAATATCTGAAATATTCTTTAACAACAAATATACCGTCATCGGTAAGTAGTGTACAATCCTGCAATGGTTTAGGATCGTCAAGCAGAAAAAGAATTTTGAAAAAAAAATTCGTTACTGGTAAATAATAATAGGTAAATTGTGGCGCGACAGTATAAATAACTGTCAAGTAAAATATGGCAACAATTTTTTTTTGAGTTAAATTTTTTTTTCTTTTAATTCTGCTTAGTTTTCGATTTTCACCACCCCCTGCAGGATTGTGGACTACTTACCAATGACAGAAATAGAAATCAAACATTTATAAGTAAGTAGCCGTGCCCCGCGGCTTCGCCCGCTATTATCAAGTTAAAAATTAGCCTGTGTGTTAATCCTAGGTATAAGCTATGTACATTCCAAATTTCATCCAAATCCGTTCAGCCGTTAAAGCGTGAAGAGGGAACAAACATACTTACACACTTACACACAAACTTTCGGATTTATAATATTAGTAAGATTAACCTCAAAAGTTTTTCTTTATTCGGCAAAATGTAGGCGCGAGATCTCAGTGCGGTGCGAACGACTAGTATACGACGAACCATGAAGTCAACCCAAAGTCCTCAACTTAATTATACACGTAAATTATAGTAAAACCGCGGGAGTCTATTCTCGGTATCTCAATTAAGTCAGATCAAAATTGCAGAATTAATTTGACGACTGGCTGAAGTGGCACTAGATGACAACGCGTGTCGATTACAACCAACGACTCACTCGACATTTTATTGGAGCCTCCATTGACTACTTAAAAACTTAAAACACAAACCAATCTCAACCTTACTAACTTAAAATTACAGTTAACATTCGATTTTTTTTCCAGTAACATTCCAACTGCTTGTGCTCTAAAACGAATTCAATCTGAATTCAACTCTAAGTTTATATAAACAACGTACAATATGGTTTTGTTAGAAAGTTGTAGGTGGGGTGGGTCTTTTGTTGTTAAGCGCCATCTATCGAGTGGATTAAAAGCAATTGGTGCGTTGTTGAGTGTGATTTAAGAAGCGGTGGCACCCCTTGATGACCGGTAGGGGTGGATAGGGGGTGAGAATTCATCGGCAATTTGGAAGGTTAGCTTTTGTGGCCTTGTTTTTAGTCTAGAACAGTAATGAGAGACTTCATATTTTACCAGAATTTTCTTTAAAAAAAAAAATTAATTGAATTAGGCGTTACTTTTCGGAAATCCATAACGACAAAGTTAATTTATTATATTTAGTGTTAATCCCGATAATGTTGTTAGGCTTCAAGCAGGATGCACCACCCGCCCGCCCGCACGCCGCGAAAGTTAGTGTTATTGGGGTGCGAACGTTAGTATTATTATCGTGGGAACTCCGCCGAAGCCTCTGCTCTCGCCGAACCCTGTTCGACACGTGTTTCGCCTCTACACGAGGCATCCTCAGGAGCTGTTGACTCGCCGAACGCTAGAACGAGAGTGAATCACGCGGGTAGGAAACCGCTCTTTTAAACACTCGCTCCGCTGCCGCCATCTGTTGGTTGTGACGCACACCTTCCAAAGAAAATACGTAACAACGGCGATGAAACCAGATCTGTTTGTTCATTCAACAGTGTAAACATGTCATTTTTATGTTTTAATATTTCTAATTGTTCCAACACACTCATACGGAACCCTTTTTCGGAAATATGTAAGATATTGAAACTATTATTATCGCGAAGTGTATGACCGGTATCAATTAAATGTTTGGCAAAGTGTGATTTATCGGGATGATCGTTCCTATACGCGGAAATGTGTTCTTTAAATCTAGTTTCGAAATTACGGCCAGTTTGACCCACATACACCCCGTTGCAATCATCGCAAGTTAATTTATAAATACCGGATTTTTTGGAATTATCTAACTGATCTTTACTGTTAAAAATGTGATGGATATTGTTATTTGTTCGAAAGGAAATATTGACTTTATTTTTCTTTAATATATTGGAAATTTTATCTGATATGGGGCCCATGTAGGTCAAACTACCCACATATTTAGTAATCGGTTCTGGTGGGATTGCGTAAAGCAGTAAATTTACTAAACGTCGTTGTTTATTTTTGATCAAATTATCAACTATTTGTTTTGTATAACCGTTGGAAATCGCGATTTGGTATATTGTATTAAGTTCTTTGGCGTAGTTGTCACGGGACAGGGGAACTGACATTAATCTATGAACATAACTGCGGAAGGCAGCTAATTTGTGTTGTAAAGGGTGACATGATGAGGATGGAATAGCTACGTCCGTATGGGTCGGTTTACGGTAAATTTGGAAATCTAATTTGTTGTTTACTCTAGTTAAGGTTAAGTCCAAAAAATTAAGTGATTTATCTGATTCTAATTCTAATTTGAATTTTATTTTGGGGTGAATGTTGTTGAGTTTATTAACAAAAGTATCTATTTGACGGTGGGTTCCCGTCCAACAAATAATTACGTCATCTACATATCTATAATAAAAAAGAATATTTGGGTCACCCACCACGTAATTGCACTCAAAGTTATCCATGAAAATTTCCGCCATCAGTGGACTCAGAGGTGAACCCATAGTTAGCCCCTCCCTTTGGCAATAGTAATGATTTTTGAATTTAAAATAATTTTGTTTCATACAAAGACTAGTAAGACTTATGAGGTCATCCCTTTCCCCGGGATGTAACCTCTGTCTTTCAAATAGATCTCCTAACAAACCTAGGCACTCCTCGTACGGAACGTTGGTGAATAAACTATCAACGTCGAGAGATAATAATTTGGCATTGGATGGTAGGTGGGTATCTTTAACTTTATCGATCAAATCTAAACTATTTTTTAAACTATACTGAGGTTTGAACAAAGATTTGTTTTTTATAAGGGTATTGAGTTTTTTAGCTAAATTGTACGCCGGCGCACCAACATATGAAACTACCGGACGGATAGGGATATTCTCTTTATGAATTTTAGGTAAGCCGTATAGAAAAGGACACCGCGGATTCATAGGAACTACGTATTTTAAAGCGTCTGGAGAAACGAAAGGTGTATTTTTAATAACCTCTTTTAATTGGGACGTGAATTTTTTAGTGGGGTCAGAATTAAGACGTTCGAACTCGTCTGTTAGTATGACATCGTTGACCTTTTGGTCATAATCTGCCCTATCTAAGATGACAATAGAATTGCCTTTATCTGCTTTTGAAATAACTAAATTATCTATTTGTAATTTATTTTGTAAAGATCGAAAAACTTTTAATTCGGAATTGTTTTGACTAACCCGGGAACTAGACGCGTTTTTAATCTGATTTGCAACCTGATATTTAACGGACATATCCTGTTTAGCCCTTACACAGGCCACCTCTGAGTCCACCGCTAACGTTTCGAGAGATTTTTGTGTAAGCCCGGGCTTAATGTTAAATTTAAGACCTTTCTCTAACAATGAAACTTCGGAAGTAGAAAGTTGTGTATTGGAAAGATTTTTAACGCGAGTATGAAAAGTGTGGGTAGAATTTTGAATTTGATCTGATTGATCGGATATTGTGGGGGTATCTGTAGTATTTTGGATATAATCTGATTGATCGGATATATTGCCATGGCTGTCCCGCGACAACTGCGCCAACTTCCTAGACTGTGTTAAATATTTATCGTGAGCTAATTTAGAAGCTAAATCCCGCGCTTTACTGTCCAAAATGTCGAATTCTACGTTATGTAATTTAAAAGTTAACTCGGTATACAACACTCTCAAGTGAAGCTTGAGATTGTCCCTAACGGAAAACCAAAATCTACACTCCTCGTTTAACCAGATTTGTTTTGCTTTATTTAACGCTATACTACTCGCGCGCGAATGTGTGTTGGAACGGATATTTATATAATTAGGTATGACTTTTAATTGCTTACACTGTTGATTGAACCACACGTTCTGGGCTGCCAGACGCTGGAGCTTAATCAACTTGATGTACAGTTTTGCCTGCTCAGCTATACCTGCTGATTTAAGAAAATTAATTGAATTAGGCGTTACTTTTCGGAAATCCATAACGACAAAGTTAATTTATTATATTTAGTGTTAATCCCGATAATGTTGTTAGGCTTCAAGCAGGATGCACCACCCGCCCGCCCGCACGCCGCGAAAGTTAGTGTTATTGGGGTGCGAACGTTAGTATTATTATCGTGGGAACTCCGCCGAAGCCTCTGCTCTCGCCGAACCCTGTTCGACACGTGTTTCGCCTCTACACGAGGCATCCTCAGGAGCTGTTGACTCGCCGAACGCTAGAACGAGAGTGAATCACGCGGGTAGGAAACCGCTCTTTTAAACACTCGCTCCGCTGCCGCCATCTGTTGGTTGTGACGCACACCTTCCAAAGAAAATACGTAACAACGGCGATGAAACCAGATCTGTTTGTTCATTCAACAGTGTAAACATGTCATTTATATGTTTTAATATTTCTAATTGTTCCAACACACTCATACGGAACCCTTTTTCGGAAATATGTAAGATATTGAAACTATTATTATCGCGAAGTATAACCGTTGGAAATCGCGATTTGGTATATTGTATTAAGTAATATACCAAATCGCGATTTCCAACGGTTATACAAAACAAATAGTTGATAATTTGATCAAAAATAAACAACGACGTTTAGTAAATTTACTGCTTTACGCAATCCCACCAGAACCGATTACTAAATATGTGGGTAGTTTGACCTACATGGGCCCCATATCAGATAAAATTTCCAATATATTAAAGAAAAATAAAGTCAATATTTCCTTTCGAACAAATAACAATATCCATCACATTTTTAACAGTAAAGATCAGTTAGATAATTCCAAAAAATCCGGTATTTATAAATTAACTTGCGATGATTGCAACGGGGTGTATGTGGGTCAAACTGGCCGTAATTTCGAAACTAGATTTAAAGAACACATTTCCGCGTATAGGAACGATCATCCCGATAAATCACACTTTGCCAAACATTTAATTGATACCGGTCATACACTTCGCGATAATAATAGTTTCAATATCTTACATATTTCCGAAAAAGGGTTCCGTATGAGTGTGTTGGAACAATTAGAAATATTAAAACATAAAAATGACATGTTTACACTGTTGAATGAACAAACAGATCTGGTTTCATCGCCGTTGTTACGTGTTTTCTTTGGAAGGTGTGCGTCACAACCAACAGATGGCGGCAGCGGAGCGAGTGTTTAAAAGAGCGGTTTCCTACCCGCGTGATTCACTCTCGTTCTAGCGTTCGGCGAGTCAACAGCTCCTGAGGATGCCTCGTGTAGAGGCGAAACACGTGTCGAACAGGGTTCGGCGAGAGCAGAGGCTTCGGCGGAGTTCCCACGATAATAATACTAACGTTCGCACCCCAATAACACTAACTTTCGCGGCGTGCGGGCGGGCGGGTGGTGCATCCTGCTTGAAGCCTAACAACATTATCGGGATTAACACTAAATATAATAAATTAACTTTGTAGAATTTTCTTTGTTTTTATATAATTACTAGCCGTGCTTCGAGGCTTCGTCCGCATTTATCAAGCTAAAAGTCTATGTGTTAATCCTAGGTATAAAGCTGTGTACATTCTTAATTTCATCCAAATTTGTTCAGCCGTTGCAGCGTGAAGAGAAAACAAATATGCTTACACGCATACACACAAATTTTCGGATTTATAATATTTGTGTGATATTGGTATGATAGTTGTTTTTTTTAGCAACTCAGAATTTACGCTTTCGTGATAAAATAATTTTGTTATAATATCACACTTCACACTAATATTATTATAGCGAAAGTTTGTGATGGCATTTGTATGTTTGTTACTTTTTCACGCTCAAATGGCTAAACCAATTTCGATGAAATTTGGTGACACCTTAGATTGACACACAGGCTACTTTTATCCCGGAATTCCCGCGGGTCCGGGACTTATGCGGGTATAACCGCGGAACGTTGGTTATTAAATAAAATGCTTTGTCTTCAGAATAGATGGATAAAGAAACAGTTTTTTCTATAAAGAAAGTAAATATTTCGTAGACGACCTGAATTAATGTATCGTTGTTATTCTACAGTTTCGTAGCACACTGAACTGCAATACTTGTAGCTATGCTACGGTTTTGCTACGATACCTGCTTTCATGCGTAGCAAAACCGTAGCATGGCTTTGTAGCCATGGTTGTCCCTGACAGTTGAAAATACTCTGAACAACTTATGTACGGTTATAATAAAAATAAATATGCATATTTTTTAAACCATTTTTTATTACGAAACAACGGGTTGCACTACGGGACTGCCGGCAGAAGTGAAAACTTAACATTAACGTTATGCATTTTTGAAATAACAATACCATCGTCACCATAGAAACGCGGTAGAAAGAGAGGGGGATATTACTGCCTCTCCTACGCCGCGCCGCGCCGGCGGTCTACTCTTTCGATCAGGTCACGTGTCCTGACGCGAGTTTAACATTTTTTACCCATCCCAAAAAAGTGCACAACGCAGTTAAAGAAGTTTTCACTTCAAAAAAATCTACAATATGAGGTTGTAGCCTAACTTTCTTGCTAGGTTCTTCAATAATAAACGAACACCTAGCTGACATCCTGGATTAACACAGGCTTTTTATCCTGGAATGCCCGCGGATCCGGGACTTACGCGGGTAAAATAATAAATATTGCTGAAAAAACAAACAAACGCACTCATACTCACAACCCCACACTAAGTTCAAGGACTTGTATCGTAGGAAAGTAGGTATTTTTGGTTTAAATACATAAAATCTCATCTTTTTATTTTTTATCCACGATAAAAGATCGTTCAATCCGAAGAAAACGGCTTTTAATTTAACAAATGAATTCTCCAACGAAATTAGAAGAAACGAAAGGTAATTCACGTAATTGGCGACAGTTAAGAGCCATTGTGTCGAATCAGAACATTTGAAAATTATGAAATTACACCAATTTTTACAGTCTTTTTAGATCCCGACTAGCTCAATTTGATTCTATTCTCTGCTCTGGAACAGTGGAAATTAGCCTCTGTTGCTATTGCTTTAGAGTGTTGAATTGTAAGTGTGGATGGTGGAATGGAAACCACGTATGGGTAATTGCTTTTCATTACTCCCTATTGTAGTCGAGAGGTCCAGGCGAGAGGAGGTGGGGGGAAATTGTCGACAATTACACAATAAAAAAATTAAAAAGGCAGCCGCAATCCGCAAAGTCACGTAGTTCAGTTTCCAGGTGAAGTTCTATGGAAGTTGTATGGAGTTTTTTCATTTGGTTTATTTTTGGAATGGTTTGAATCAGAATTGTAATGATTCTAGTTCTATTGTGTTTACTACCCTCGACCAAGTTTCGCTTACCATCAGATAAAATAGTGGTTAAACGCTAGCTTATCACAGATAAGGAAATTTTTTTTAAATTTTATCTTCTATATATATAATATATATAATATATATATATATAAATATATATAACTCAAAGGTGACTGACTGACTGACTGACATAGTGATCTATCAACTCACAGCCCAAACCACTGGACGGATCGGGCTGAAATTTGGCATGCAGGTAGATGTTATGACGTAGGCATCCGTTAAGAAAGGATTTTGATTAATTCTACCCCCAAGGGGAAAAAATAGGGGATGAAAGTTTGTCTGAAACTTTGTCAATTTTAAAATAATACTTCTTAACGCGAGCGAAGCCGCGGGCAAAAGCTAGTCTTAAATAAAGCTATTACTTTCTCACTCATAGGCCACAGTAAATTCGATGATATATATAAATTCTTGTGTCATGGGTGACACCACCATTTACATCACATTCTGACATAGAACCACGCCTAGAAACACAATCACAAATATTTCCCTCGGAGGAGAAATTTGTGCTTCCACCGGGAAATGAACCCGACACCCGACTAACTATCAACCCTGCTCTACCAACTACGCGAATGGGTTGTTCCACCGTCGTAGAACCCATCAGTTAGCGTTTTATCAATAACGCACGTCTTTGGTAAATGATGATGTGGTCGAGGTTGGTAAGCTTATAAAAGTTAGTGAATTTGCTATATTACTAATTTTAATTGACCATTCTAAACTTTTACCTTATAAAATAGGCTTCTCGTAAATGTATTGAACAGTAAGACGTATCTTAGTTAGCAACGGGTCATTAGCAGACTTTGTTATGTTTCAATCAACACACACACGACGTGAGCTCCAATAATTTGTCTTTATTTACAAAGCTTAAGAGGCCGGGAAGTCTGTGAAACGAGTCTATAGCTGTCTCTGTTTAATTGGCAAACTGTGCCCATGCTTGATGCGATAGCACTACCGACCGAACAAATTATGATAGTTGCCGTAATATGTGTTAAATGTTGTGTCGTGTTAATTATTAAAAAATCATTTATGAGTCTATTTAACTCGAAAAAAAACGAATTAAAATTTTAATTTAACGGTATAATCTGGGAGCTTTCAAGTCTCGAGTGGATATATCTTCTAGGCAAGCATGTCACTTCTTCGGCCGCATCATCACCTTTCATCAGGTGGTCAAATGTTTGCCTATTCAAAATAAAAATAAAAAAACGAATTTAAAGAAAAATGCAAAATAAAATTAATTTTCAGGCATTCTCTATCTATTTAGCTAGTTTTACTATTGTATGAGTTTCACTCGATACATTTTTTCGTCGAAAATTATGCGTTTTTTAATTTATTTTGAATTTCACGTTGAATTAAGCCTTAATCAAATACTACAACTAGTTTTCAATAAAAATATATATAATCTTTTTAAAGAATTTTGCACGCATAACCGCCATATTTTTACTCAGTTAATATACGCCCCTATACGCTACACCATACGTTCTATAATCGCCTGTGATGAAATTCGTGTTCAAACCGATGCAGCCTGTACTTAATAGGCATTGAAAGTTTTCTTTTTCACAGGTTTGGTTCCAAAACCGTCGAGCAAAGTGGCGTAAACGGGAAAAGGCGTTGGGTCGAGACCACGCCCCTTTCATGCACCATGAACACGGTGAGTTTGCAGTTTCGACCGACTTCAAAAAGGAGGTTCTCGATTCAAGTGTACGTTTTTTTTACGTAATAATTCCGCCAATTATGAATCGATTATGATATTTTTTTATTTGGTAGATAATACTTCAGAGGTGGTCTCGAATAAATTTTATCGAAATCGATCTAGCCAAAAACAAAATATAAGTAGTAATTTGTTTAAGTTTTGCTTGCGTTTCAATTATTTTTAATTGCTGTGATGCACGTACTCACCGCATCATTTAGGATAACCTTGTCATACCTTTTTTTTCAATTCGGTCCAACCTTTACAGAGTTGCATCATGTCCAACATGTAATACACAGTATACTTACTAATAAGTCATAAAATACATTTAAGTATTTTATAACTTGCTAGTAAGTATTTTATGACGTGCCTCGTGGCTTTGCCCGCTATTATCAAGTTAAAAAATAGCCTGTGTATTAATCCCAGGTATAAGCTATGTACATTTCAAATTTCATCCAAATCTGTTCAGCAGTTAACGCGTGAAGAGGGAAACATACTTACACACTTACACACAAACTTGTGGATATATAATATTAGTAGGATGAATACTATGTTGTATGTTAGTTCAATACATAATCGGTCATTATTTATTTGGGAGCGTAGTTACCATTGTCATATTTTTATCGAAATAATCTATTTGTTTCATGTTGCGAATGATTCATATTTTGTTCTCGCTCCAAAAATCCAATAGAAGTTCTTGTAAAGTTTCTACCACGCTTCTAGGGCATGACTTAACTATGACTGGACTATGACTCTTTTACTTGACTTTAACCGTGACTGGTAACTAGGACTAGTCCTCTTATATTTCTAAACTATTATTAAACGTGTAAAATATTAATTAGTAGCCGTGCCCCGCGACTTCGCTCGCGTTAGTGAAATTAAATAGTAGCCTGTGTTAATCCTAGGTATAAGCCATGTACATTTCAAATTTCATCCAAATCTGCTTAGCTGTTACAGCGTGAAGAGGTACCAAGCAACATATTTATACATTTACACACAAACTTTCGGATGTATAATATAATATTAGTATGACTTAAACCTAGATAAATACAAGTTTACGTCAATAGTAAAACAAAAACACTGTATCAAAAGTAAAAATTATTATCATAAACGTAACGCTTTCACACTCACAGCCCCTAATTAGGTTCGTTGACTTGTGTCGTGGGTGCCAGAAACATTCACATCAGACATACAATCACAACCAGAACCAGAAACACAAATTTTCCTTAGGTAGAAAACGTCTCGCCGGGAATCGAGCCCGATACCCCTGCTTAGAAGATGAACGCTCACCCAACTTAGACGCGACGGGCAGTTCAATATAATAATATAGTGTAATGACACGTCTAGAAAAAGTGTTATCTCTTTCACGTTTATGGTCGCCTAGTACTTAGTAAAAACTTTTTGGATATTGATCATACTGCAAGGGTATAATTTAGACGGCCACCAAAAATTCTAAACGGTTACCAAAATGGATAAATGGTCATCAAATTACGTTTCCTAAAATAAAATTTCCTGTGACAGAACCGAATCAGATAACAGTAAGATAGGGATAGTAGGTTAAGATTATTCATTTTTTAATAATTAATACAAAAATATTTATAATACGAAAAAAAATGATTTATTTCATAATATTTTAGGAAACTTAATTTGGTGACTATTTATCCAACGTAATTTGGTGACCATTTATCCAACGTAATTTATTGACCATTTATCCATTTTGGTAACCGTTTAGAATTATTTTGGTAGTAAAATAGGTAGTAGTACTACATTACTAAAATCACGATTAAGAATGGGGGATGAGGAGAGTGATAATACTTTAAGACCTATTAACATACCTACCAAATACAACAAAGAAAATAATTACATTTATTCGAGTCGTTTCGGGCTTTTTTTTTATCCGTGCGCAAAGTCTCGGTCAGCGTGTCGCGTCTCTGAAATAATCAGAGATGTGGTACATGGGTTCAATAATTTATTCAGTCTTATGGTTATACTAGCCGTGCTCTGCGACTTTGCCCGCTATTATCGAGTTAAAAAGTAGCCTATGTGTTAATCCTAGGTATAATCTTTGCACATTCCAAATTTCATCCGAATCCGTTCAGCCGTTAAAGCCTGAAGAGGGAACAAACATGCTTACACACTTACACACACACTTTCGGATTTATAATTTTAGTAGGATAATTACATATTTTACAAAAATCGGTCAGACTTTAATTAATTAAAATATAACATGAGTGATGTGGTCAATAGAACCTCTAGTCACTATAACATGTTTTAGTATAATGCAATTATACAAGTCACATACAATCACTTGTTTCTATTAACAACCTTATTAGCAACTAGCCGTTCTCCGCGGCTTCGCCCGCTATTATCAAGTCAAAAAGTAGCCTATGTGTTAATCCTAGGTATAATCTATGTACATTCTAAATTTCATCCGAATCCGTTCAGCCGTTAAAGCGTGAAGAGGGAGCAAACATACCTACACACTTACACACAAACTTTCGGATTTATAATATTAGTAGGATAATTACATATTTTACAAAAATCGTCTAAGACCTTAATTAATTAAAATATAACATGAGTGATGTGGTCAATAGAACCTCTAGTCACTATAACATGTTTTAGTATAATGCAATTATACAAGTCACATACAATCATACACTGGTGACTGCTTTTTTGGTGTACATACTGTTGGTACAAAATAATTACTGTAACATCCACCATGTACACAGTTATATACAATAAAATGATTCTTATTCTTATTCTTATCACTTGTTTCTATTAACAACCTTATTAGCAATAGTAACACAGTATTCGAGAAATAGGCCTCGAATATCGGAGGAGTTCAATCACAAACACCGAGTTTTTTACATAATATATCACATTTAACCGCAGAGTAAACATAAAGTGTAAACACGGCTAATCGCCGGGTAAAGGTGTGTACACACTGGCAGGTGGTGTAATTCACAAACAGCTTATTGTATCGCTATCAATTACACTATCATGCACGGGTGTGATTTGACACCTGCCTAAACTAATTTTGATTGATATTTCGAAAGTGATCATTTGAATGAAATCAATTAATATTCAAGTCTAATGTACCTATTTAGGTATAATCTAGTTAAGCATGCTATATTTTCGGCCGCATCATGACTTTCCATCAGGTGAGAATGTGGTCAAATGCATCAGCATAAAAATATTAAAAAAGATCCAGTACTGTATTTTTGTGGTTCATCGGTTGCTTGGGTGGCTATAAATCCTCAGCAATCGGGTTCGAATCTCGTTCAGCCTCGCACCACTAAGTTTCTTAATTATAGCAATTAGAGTCATTAAGGTTAATGAGAAAAAAAAAAGGTTTTACTTTTAATTTTGAATATGTGTACGGAATCATGATCTGATTCCCTTACCCCCTTTTTAACATCGGTCAATTAGTCAGTCGTTTTGCTTCTACATTTATTAAACGTACCGCTATTGAGTAAACTCTCTGCCTGAGTCTGTGTTATTTATTATTATTTATTTATGCAGAAACTTATTAACAAGGTATGATGTTGAGCAACAGATCCCCACGAAGATTCCCTGTCTCGTGGAGACTATTTCTCTTCCACACATTCTTAAAATTATTAAAAAATATATTAACGTAACATTATAATGCTGTTTTGAATAAAGTGTGTGCGTGTATGTGTATGTGTACGTGAGTGTGTGTGTGTGCTGTGCGTATGTTTAAGTATATTTTATATGTTGATTTCCAATAATGCTTCTGTCTGTTTGTAGCTGTATATTTAACGAAAATCACGTTTTCCAACTTTTGTATGATTTGCCTACACTTATGCACGTTTACTAAGTATTAACGGTAAAAGTCCTCTATTATTACACATTAACACACCAAGAAACACAAGTTTTGGAAATATATACAAAATCAACAACGCCATTTTTTCACTTTCGCGGCAAAACTCGGCATCTCTTAAAAAAACTTCGAAATTCAAATGACGCGTGGAATGACACATAAGCTACTGTGATTTCATACATTTGATAATAGCGTGGATACTTAAAACGTGACAGAGGGGCTGAAATCAAACCATTACCGAAAAAAAGCGGAATCACGTTTCAACCAGCCGTAATTGCTTAAACGAGCTTAATGATCACAGAGAATAAATAAAAAGACACGGCACACAGGTGATAATTGTTACGGAAGTCGCGCTTAGGGAAAATAACGTATCATTTTATAAATAGGGTACACAAAGGTAAGGTTCGATTACACGCACGGATTTTCGCGCGGGAATGACAGCTGTCAATGACAGTTGAATTATTTTGTTCGTTTTTTTTCTTTTAAATTTGACTCTGCAATCTTGTGCATTTAGCCAGTGTCATGTTATTAAATATTTTAAGTGTATTACACGTTTCGTGTGAGAAGTCATAGTCATAAGTCAAAGTCAAGTAAAATAGTCAAGCAATGCCCTAATAAAGTGATAGAAACTTTACTAGAACTTATTTTGGAGTATTGGACCGAAGGTGAAAATCATGTTTTCAACTTTGTATGATTTGCCTGCACTCATACACGTTCACTAAGTAATAACAGTTAGTAATTGTTAGTTAGTTACAGTAACCACCATTATTACACATGAACACTCGAAGAATCACAGGTTTTGAAAAAATATACAAAATCAACAACGCCATTTATTTCACTTTCGCGGAAAAATAACATTTATTTAGTTATTTGGTGGAAATGCGAAAAAAATGTCGTTGTTGATTTTGTATTTTACTGCAAATTCACTTTGTGTTAATGTGCTAAATTATTAACCATTAACACTTAGTGAACTTGCATGAGTTTTGGCAAATCATACAAAGTTGTAAAATGTGATATTTGCCTTCGCTTCAAAACTCACTTAAACGAAAATGACTGGACTTTGACTCTTTTGCTTGACTTTGACTGTGAGTTGTGACTAGGACTACTATTATGAAATATGTAAAACTTGAAATATTTAATTACTTGACTTTAGTTAAAAGAACAGGATTGAGGAGCCAAAATTTAATAAAATGTATGTACTAAATACATAGATATGACAGAAAACGAAGTTAAATCTTACCAAAAAACTTAAGTTTACTTGTTAAAAACTTAAGCCGCCGTCAGTTTGCAAAGTGCTCAAAATGCAGCATAATATTCTGATCATGATATTTTAAGTTGCTACATAAAATGAATTAGGGAGATCTTAAATCACGATCTATACCGGTTATTTTAATCCTATTTATTAAAGGTAGGGACGGGAAACGCTAAGTTTGAATATAAAATTGCTGTATGTTTTTAATGCTCGATAGCCAAGCATTTAACTACAATCTCACCTGATGGAAAGATAATGTAGCCGAATATGTGGCATGCTTGCCCAATTTAAAAGTAACAAAAACCTTAAAAAAATCAACTTCACCGCTTATATTTTGGTTTTAGCTTGATCGATTTCGATAAAAATGTATATGGAACCACCTCTGAAGTATCAACCAAACAAAAAGAATTTTGAGAATCGGTCCACAAATGGTGGGGCAATCGGTGATATACATAAAAAATAAATAAAAAAAACAAATATTATTAACTAAGAAGCTTGCTTTAAGAAAAAAGACGTGTGGCACTCGGGGACTGCCGCGGTATAGCTATTGCATAGCATTTTTTATTTTTCAGTTTCATTTTTCTTCACAAAAAGTTTTCGGTCACGTTGAGATGCGAACTCCGTATCGATGCATACGATTCAGCATCCAGTACCAATCGGCTACCGAGTCTTCTAATTATAGCTTCGAAATAAGCATATAGATCTTGACGTTTACTTTAAAAACGTAAACGTCAAAACCTATACGCTTATTTCGAAGCTATAGTTAGAAGACTCAGTAGCCGATTGGTATTGGATACTGAATCGAATGCATCTGTACGGAGTTCGCAACTCAACGTAACCGAAAACTTTTTGTGAAGTCGTGGGAGGCGTTAGGTTTTTTCGTTACGGAATTTCTGGATTAGGTCTCCAGGCTCAAGGCCCGCGATAGAAGCTATGCAATAGCTTAAAAAACATACACTCGAACATAGAACATCCTTTTTTGAAGTCGGTTAAAAAGATACCTATTCTGTCTTTCATTTATTTCTATTGTTATATCACCATGGTTTCTCGCGCGGTTATTTTCTTCAACCGCGCGTGTAGATGCCCCATTAAATTGTTAATGCCCAAATAATGACTACAGCAACGTGTTTGCTCGATACTGCAATTATAAGATACCGTTTTATACGTGATTTATTATCGGATTTCTGATAGAACCGATTGCGGGAATCATATTTGAATTATTAATTCATCAATATTATGCCGCTTTAATAGGTTGTTAGATGTGTTATTAAAGTTAATAACTATTGGTGTGTTTTAGTTTTTGTTTTTGGAACTTATCGTTTATCAGTATTATAGATCTGTTTGAATATAATGATAGATAATTT
This sequence comes from Lomographa bimaculata, assembly GCA_948107665.1. Taxonomy (NCBI): domain Eukaryota; kingdom Metazoa; phylum Arthropoda; class Insecta; order Lepidoptera; family Geometridae; genus Lomographa; species Lomographa bimaculata. The sequence continues at coordinate 3,520,925 of OX403608.1, read as the reverse complement.
TAATGTCTTGAATACTTTTAAATTTTATCTGTGTGGCACTCGGGGACTACCGCGGTAAAGCTATTGCATAGCATTTTTTATCAACTTATGCAATTGTAAATATTTATTTATTTTATTTATGCAGTATTTTTTTTCTTGCCACCTAGAGGCGAGTTGCTGAACTAAGGAGACAAGCGTGATATTTCAAAGAAGTCATTAAATGTTCTGCTATTCATCGATAGACGGCAAAACTAAAAAGTATCACCGCAGTGCCGGTCGGAGTGGGGTGTGTTAGGTTATTTTCGTTACGGAATTTCTGGATTCGGTCTCCACGCTCAAGGCCCGCGATAGAAGCTATGCAATAGTTTAAAATATTTTCTCGGCCTATGAAACTTAGCTGAAACGTAGCGATAAAACCATAAAGTTTTAAGGAGTAATTAAGTCTAGAATAAACAGAGATAGATAGAGAGATAGATAATACTTTATTGATACACTTTATAAAATGAGATAAAACAAAGGTAACAAACAAGCTTATACGTTAAGTATCATAACAGGCGGCCTTATCACTAATAGCGATCTCTACCAGGCAACCTTCTGATGGAGAGAACTATAGAATGTAATAGACAGGGTATAATAAATGGGTGTATGGAATACCTAATTAACTTAATAAATACCATTACTTATACTATGACATAAATACAATATAAACTATGGTTGCCTACATTCTATTGTTGCCACTGTCTCACTTTTCAAGTTAGATTTGTTTACTCTACATATATGACGTCTAATAGTTATAAAAAATATTAAGTTCTTATTTAAAAACAAATTGTCGGAGTTTTAGCGCGAAAGTGATAAAGTGTGTTTATCAATTTCGTATTATTTTCGAGTGCAAATGAGAATTATTGACCAATAGTTCGTGAACGTGCACGAGGAAATCATAACAAACTTGAAAAACGTGATTTTCGGAGTGTAAATTTGTATTAATGGTGGATTATTAACTGTTACTAGTTCGTGAACGTGCATGAGAAAACCATAACAAAGTTGAAAAAAAGTGATTTTCCTTCTTCCAGAACTCCAATAGAAGTTATAGTGAACCACTCTACTAGGACTCTTTTCCTTGACTAGGACTATATTTATCAAATAATTATACTTGAAATGAAAAATGTTCATCACTTGACACTAGCGAAATGCAAAGCTACAGAGCCAAAAAAATACAATATTTTATTCCATTCCTCCAGAGTCCATGAAGCACAGTTACGACCAAACTGAAGTCAAGCAACACGGTGCTCACGGAGTTATTTAGGGCCCCGAGCTGGGCGGTAACTCCTGCTATTGGCAGCCTCAAAAGCCTCCTCCTGACCGTCCACTAGCTAACTTCTACTCTACTAGGACTCTTTTCCTTTACTTGGACTATATTTATGAAATAATAATGCTTGAAAAATGTTCATCACTTGACACTGGCGAAATGCAAAAAGCTACTGAGCTAAACAGAGCCAAAAAAAAGACGGATGGCACTCGGGGACTGCCGCGGTAAAGCTATTGCACAGCATTTTTTATTTTTCAGTTTCATTTTTCTTCACAAAAAGTTTTCAGTCACGTTGAGACCCGAACTCCGTACCGATGCTTACGATTCAGTTTCCAATACCAATCGCCTACCGAGTCTTCTAACTATAACTTCGAAATAAGCATATAGGCCTTGACGTTTACTTTAAAAACGTAAACGTCAAAACCTATACGCTTATTTCGAAGTTATAGTTATAAGACTCAGTAGCTAATTGATATTGGATACTGAATCTAATGCATCGGTACGGAGTTCGCATCTCAACGTGACGGAAAACTTTTTGTGAAGTCGCTAGAGTGGGGGGTGTTAGGTTTTTTCGTTACGGAATTTCTGGATTAGGTCTCCACGCTCAAAACCCGCGATAGAAGCTATGCAATAGCTTAAAAAATATTGTACCTACGTGTACGTTAAGATCATCACTGTATTAATATTTTTTGTAGTAGTCGCCATAGTAGCTACGAGTCATCAATTTCGATCGCGTTGAACTCTTTTCTTAGAAAGTTTGTGTCTTAATATTCCACTTAACAACCTTTCCACAATACATCACAAAAACTGTTTCATCCCCTCCAACGATGCTAAATGAATGTCAGAAGAGAAATTACACTTAATTCCACCCCAGCGGATGGCTACACGTCGCCTGATCAAAGTCGCGGAAGCTCTTTGAGAAGGGTGACGTTTATACCGTAATAATCGGTAGTTACGCGAGACAATGTCGTAAACGGCTGTAAACGGCTGTAAACGGCTGTAAACGGCTGTGAATGGTTGCTTAATTGTGGATGATACCATGCGGTGTGATAATGGCTACATTTTTACACAAAACGAACTGTGCTTTATGTTTGAAAGTTGAGAACTGTTATGATTTTTTATTCGTACAAGCTTATAAATCCATTGATTACGTGAGACGATTTTGACGATTTTTCGACCCCCTCTCTCCCCTTGGTGAGATGTCATGAGATGCTCTTCCCCCTCCCCCCACTCCTAAAATCACGTGACATTTTTCGAAATGCGTATATTTAATGTAAATAAGTTAATATGTACTTGATTGCGTTGAGTTTGTTTGATACACATTTTGTTCAATTCTTTTTATTTAAGACTAACCCCTACTTTTGTTGCGTAATTTCTCTCCATCCAAAAGTTGTATGGAAGAGATCGCTTTTAGCGATAAGACCGCCTATTGTTGCACTTATTTTGTAAGTCATTATTTACTATTCTGTTTTGTCACAAATATGGTGTTCAATAAAGAGTTTATCTATCTATCTATACCTGCGCAAGTACCACAAACAGTTATAAATGGCTGCATAATTCTGATGATGACGTACATGTGCACTTACCAACTTCTTATTATTTAGGTATAATGTAGACTAGTTGTAGTATTATATTACAAACCTTAGTGGTTTTTAAATGCTATACTATCAAATTTTTGTATACTTTTTAAATGGTAAATAAAAGAAAAAAAAAAAAATATTGCGGTTTTAAACTATTAAGTGTTATTACATACATATAGTCACGCCTCTTTCCCATTGGGGTAGGCAGAGACCACATCTCTCCACCTGCTACGATCCTGACTCACATCTTTCGCTTCTCCTACATTCATGAGTCTTTTCATACATGCTCGTAGGTTGCGGGTACTTTGACCGCCTTTCTTTAAAACGTTTTCGACCTGGTCGTGATACATTCGCTTAGATTCAGGGGTGGGCAACTTTTTGAGTCAGAAGAGTCAAACATAATAATTTACAAAATTTCAAATTTTTATAGAGCCACAAATTTGTTATACCTACCTAATCATCCCATAATTTACTTGTTTCAACTGAATAAATGTACTCTTTTGGTACCTTTGGAGGCTTGTAAATGGCTCGATAGAAATGGTGCCTAATCCTCGTTAATCGATTCATAACTTTTTTCTTTTTTTTTTTTTATAAATAATATTTACCTATGGAACTAAAGAGCCACAGCTTCACATCCAAAGAGCCGCACGTGGCTCGCGAGCCGCAGGTTGCCGACTCCATGCCTAGATCGACCCTTAGCAACTTGCCCATTCACACTCGCCTTATAAATTTGCTAATTAATTGTCGTTTTGAAGTAGAAATTATCTTTTACTTTAATATATCTTAACACTTCTTGTGATTGACGTCAATCAAATAGCTAGCGTAAAATCAAAGGCAGATTGTGTTAAAATTTTGTGTAAAGACAAGTTATTAACGTTTTTTTTTGTTGCAGTGGTGGGCGAATGGAGTGGAGCGCCGGCAGGGGGTGAATGGTGGGCGCTGGGGCTAGGGGCCGGACTAGGGGCACTAGGGGTACCGGCTCCACTGTGGCACGATGAACCGGCTGCTGCTTTCCGCGCCCTCTTACACAGGTAAGCATTTTGTTGTGTGAAAACAATGACATTAACAAAAAAGATGAAAATTATAGCGACCATCACCAGTAAATGATCTGATAACAATGTATGTTTGAATAAGTCATCTATTTTGAAAAAAAAAAAACTACTTACTTAGATTGTCTTTATGAGACAAAGCCTGCTACTCATTTTTAATTTTTTATAAGTAAACAACACATTTTTTATATAAGTTTATGAATAATAAATATATGTTCGTTAAAAGGGATACTAAATAATTATTTATTATTTATTATGGCACTGTGATTAAATCTACAATAATTATGAGTAATTAAATTATGTTGTTACTTTTTATTCTTATTTACAATATGACTACCTTATAAATTATTGAAATAACATAAGTACCTTTTTTATGCTCGATAGTCAAGCATATGACCACTGATGATCACTGATGGAAAGCGATGATGCAGTCGAAGATATAGCATGCTTGCCTAGAAGATTTAAAGACTCCCAGGTTATACCACACCATAAAAAAATACCTACCCGTATCATAAAAATTACTAAATAATGAAAATTATTTAGAACTACAACCAAAATTAATCATCATGCACTTTCACAGATACGTACTCGCCTTGCCGCCACCAGCGCTCAGACCCCCCGAGCCGGAGCCGTCGCCCCCGTCCCCCCCGTCCCCGAGTACAGCCCTGGCGAGACTTGCGAGTGCCGACACACTGCGCCTGCGAGCCCACGACGCAATACAAGATAGAGTTCTGCAACATAATAATAAGGTCCATACGTAATACAATCTAAATGTAGGTTTGTTTTAGCATTAGCCGTTTTAAGTAAACGATTGTAACATTAGGTAGGAAAATGATGTGCGGGATTCGAACTCGCGACCTGTGAATAACCTTAAAGCACTCATCACCCGAGTCAACCCTGTTATTTATCCTTTGTATTATGTGTCTTAAAAATGTCAACACTTTAATACTGCCGTTCTTAAGGAAAAAAGATATATCTGCCATTTTTGTCAAAATTGAGCTATATACATCAGAAATGTTTGTTTGTTACGTTTCATGCGAAAACTACATAACCGATCATCATAAAACTTTGTACACATATTCTTGGAGGTTGGTACACACATATTAGAAGTAACATAGGATACTTTTTTTTTTTTTACTAATGGAAAAAAATAACAATGCGCGCGAATCCGCGGGTAAAAGCTAGTATGTTATACTTGTAGCAGATGCGTCTAAATTAAAAGTAAAATTTAGTAGGTAGCGTTTGTATATTTTAAAATAAAAAATACTGATTTTATTTTTCCTGATTTCGATGTGTATCTTTTTGTCAAAAATGCAGTTACGTCCTTTTTCCTTACGACGGCAAAAAAAGTTATAGATACTTTTGCTTGTGATTAATTCAATATATTGTCCACAGAAATATGACTCTTAAAGCAAATGCACGTGTAACATGTATGTATCAAAAATACACATATTGAGTGTATAATACACAAAGTAATACATTATTACTTTGTGTATTTTTTGGATGCCCCTACCAATGGGTAGTAACGAGTGCCCGAATTACATTTGGCCGGTTTTTATTGTTGTTCTTCTTTAGAGTATACTATAATTATTTCCAGTTTTAAACTTTTCTGTCTGTTATCTTTACATTTTAAAAATATATAAAGTAATAATGTATTACTTTGTGTATTTTTTGGATGTCAACTACATATAAAAGTGTTTTTACTTTGCATACTATTAATTATAGGTCCAAAGAGCTCTTTATATAATGAACTGACAGACACAAGACGTAGTTATCATAATAGGGTACCGTTTGCATCCTCTGGGTACAAAACTGTAAAAGGTCAATGTTTCTTTCTTATAAATAACTATCGACCCGCGGCTTCGCACGGGTGTAAACACAAAAAAAAACATGAAAATCGGTCTAGCCGTTTAGTTCATTGACATACACACGTACAGAAGAATTATATATATAAATATTGTTCACATCAAATAAATTCTCACTTTTCTAACATTAAATTTGTGCCTTACTGTTCTATGTTGACAATCACTATCTGACAGGTAAGGTGAACGTCGCGCGTCTGACTCATCCTAACAAAGGACAACGAATTTCTCCGAAACTAGTCGACAAAAAAGTCAACATTGTTACGTCACGTTGTTTTTGACTCTGAATTGAAGTAATAAACAGAAACGCTAACACATTCACACTTACAGCCCCAAACTAAGTTCAAAAACTAGTATCGTGGGTGCTGGAAACATTTACATACACATACACAATCACATCCCGAACCAGCATAAATCTCCTTTGGGAAGGATAATTGTGCTCTTGCCGGGAATCGAATCTAAGACCCACGGCGCAGAGAGCAGAGACTTGTCCAACGCGCCAACTGGGTCGTCAAAAACATTAAATCGTTAGATAGTTTTGTTTAGTAATAAAATAAGAAAGAGAAGAAAATTAAAAAAGTAAGGTATAGGTACATAATTATAACACACACGAGCATAAAAGAAAATTGATCCTCGTAACAGATCTCAATATGTAATAAGAATAGGGATGATGCCTAAATAAAAAAAATGTCCGTCTGTTAGATTATCAAAACGTATTGGACACGTATTTTTCATTTTCTACCGACTTCACAAAAAAGGAGGAGGTATTGAGTACCTCCTCCTTTTTTCAACTGTTTTTTTTATATTACTTTCATGTGAACCGATTTAGAAATATTTTTTTGTTTGAAAGATTTTGCTTTCCAATTGGTCCCATTTAAATGTGGTTAAGATCTAATCAGTAGTTTTTAAATATCGTCAATAATGCGTGTTTAGTACATCTAATCTGATCAAAGTTCCGAAGATAAAGCGGTGAAATCGGGTTTTTTTATAACAAATCAATAGAAATTGACAAAGATAGAGAGCGTCAAAGTTCGAGAGTAGGGGCTCGAGACGTCGCGCCTCAGAAAAAGTGTACTAATTCCGCGTGACGTCACGCTTCACGTGACGTCACGCGGAATTTCAACGCACTCCGTCTTTTCCATCTTCGTAATTTTTAGGGTTCGTACCTAAAGGGTAAAACGGGACCCTATTACTAAGACTACGCTGTCTGCCCGTCTGTCACCAGGCTGTATCTCATGAACCGTGATAATAAGACAGTTGGAATTTTTATATTCATTTTAAAAAATAATAATTTTATTAAAATAATACAAATATCTAAAGGTATTATTTTGCTCGTTTTTATTGATAGTGGTATGGAACCCTTCGTGTGCGAGTCCGATTCGCACTTGGCCGGTTTTTTTGTTAAGTTGACAAAAGAAGAACGTGGCCAATATTATTTGATAATGTAAATGACGGAACTAAAATAATTATTCAGGCATCTGTTCAACTAGAAATTTATTATGTAAATAGTTAATTGATTAATTAATTCAGTAACAGTTTATACGGTTTTATAATTAAGACTGCACAATAAAAATATTATAACTTTAGAACATGTAAAATTACCCGAATGTTTATTTTTATTATTTTATATGTAGGTTGTAATAGTACTACTACATTATCTTATTGTTAGTAATAAAAAAACAGGAATTTCTGTATGTTAGTTGATGAAACACCCTGTATAATATTTATGTCAACTAATGAGTTAAACGAAATACAATCAATTGTAGGTATATAGAGATCATCTAATCTTAAACGAAACGCAAATCTACCAAGTTTTGTTAAAGGATTGAAGTTTTTATCTATCTATCTATCTATATATATAAAAAAATCAATGCCACTTTTCGTTATAATTTTATAACTCAAGAACGGGCTCAACTATCCAAACCAAATGTTTAGGCTTTGTTCGGACTATTTAGTAGTTTATGTGAAGTTTGCACAAAATCGGTCGAGCGGTTCATCATTTATCACACCCGGGCGAAGCCGGGGCGGATCGCTAGTTAAAGGTCGTTCGGTTAAAGTTCTGATTTTATATATAGGTACCATTTGAATTAATTGTAAATATTTTAAAATAAATTATCTATTTGTATATATTGTATAATTATAATAATAAACTGCACAGTAGTGTTTAGATATAATACACATAAGTGTAAGTAATGATAATTGTAGTTTTTAGTATTGAGTTGAAATATTATAATTTATTTTAGGGTTGTAGAGAGTTTGCAAGTATGACAGTAGAAATGAAATAAAGACATACGAATTGTATTTGTTTTTTTATTTTCAAAGGTATTATTTTCCACCACTTTCCTGGCTCATAATATTTTATCTACTCCCTTTTGTTGTCTGTAACAATGCGCCGCCGAGTTTCATGCCAGGTTCTTCTCGAGAAGATTCTCATGGCTGTTTTGCGAATTTTGCGAATCTGGCAATAGATTCATTAACTTTCATGAGTGCCTCTTTGGGGCACATGTGAATACACGATTTTGATTTTGATTTGATTTTGATTTTGAGTGTCAGGATTTGTCAGGCCGCCTGAAGACATCCGACATGGCTTAACGACTGTTGTCTCAAGACTAGCAACCGAGAACGACAGCTTAAGGTGCCCCCATTCACATGGACACTCAGTACAAAATCCCACTAATCGGTCCAATCCAAGCACTGGACTGAGTGAACATTGCTTAACCTTGTCAATCAGTTAAGAGGCCGGGGAGTCTGTGAAACGATCTATAGGCTGTCTCTGTTTAACTGGTAAATTGTGCCCATGCTTGATGCGATAGCACTACCGACCGAACAAGTTATGATAGGTGCCGTAATAACAAAAATTATGAATTAAAATGTGATGTTTAGCCATTGTTTTTTGCATTAATAGTACCTTGAAATGATAATCTATGTTCCTGTTGTAATGACAAAAGAAATGCGTTAGTTTTTAATACAAAACGAATAAGTTAAAGATGCGACATTTAAGTCGTAATAATGTGTGAAAATCAATTGGTTTATATTTAGTTTTAGGTAATTATTTTGGAATAAAAACTATCCAGGAACCTAGATTAATATGCTTTTAATCTGAATAACAGCACAGTATGGTGGTAATATGCTTGAATTATAAATAATTTCGGTATTACGATTGTATGGGCAAATCAACCTCCGCAGGCCTCTTAAGATCAACCAGGCGGACCGCGCTGCGAGTGTCACTGGACTAGTAAGTATTCTTCTAAACGATTCGTCAAAACTTTATTTTTTAATATGAACAAAGCTATAAGCCCTTTTTAATACTTGTTTAAGTTGCTACCTAATATTTGTTAACACTCAACACAAAAGAGGACTTTGCATCGTTGAATAAGACGCTTATACAAATTCTCTGTATTGTATAACCACTTATTGAGAACAAGTCGAGTTTTTAAACAGTAGGCCATACGTTGCCCTTCTACGCGCCAGATATGGGGTGGAAACAGAAAAGAAATATACAACTGCCCATTGGATTAGTTGGGTGAGCGTACGCCTTATAAGCAGGGGTATCGGGTTCGATTACCTGTGGAAAAACTAGTTTTTTCTCGAAGGAAAATTTGTTTCTCTGGTTCTGGTTGTGATTGTGTGATGTGAATGTTTCCGGCACCAACGACACAAGTCATCGAACTTAGGTTGTGTTAGAGTGTGAAAGCGTGTGATTAAGTAATAGTTAAACATAAACATAACCTTACAACGTTTTCACATTAAGTGCAATGATTTGTGTCGTGGATGGTGGAAGCATTCACATCACGCAAGTCACAACCAGAACTAGAAACACAAAAGAGAAAATTCCCGCCGTGAATCGAACCTGATGCTTAGATGGCGGATGCGCAGCTAATTCAGGAAACGGGATGTTTTTAATGTTTATGGAGCTATTTAAAAAAAATATGACAAAATTTGCACACAAATTAAGATCTCCTTGCCGAGTGGAGTAGGCCTGGTGCTTTGCTCCAAGGGTCAACACAATATGAACAAAAGATTTCGTCAGATACAAAATCTTTGACATGAATTTGCAGAAAACATGCTTTAAACAGATATATAACCGGCCAGACAAAATCAAGTTTTGTCACAACAACAAATAATATAGTGAGCAAGTAACCACAATGATTGGTAGATTTTATGACACGGCAACACTGGAATGTATCACCCGCCAATGAGCATTGCAAACGTCACCGATGTTATTGACCGAGCGATGAATGTAAGCGAAGCATCTCCGTTTCAGCTTGAACAAATGCTTTCGTATGTCTAGAATAGTCTAGATGTTCAGCTGTTCTCATGTAAAGGTCGCATTTCTCAACCAATTCTAGGGAATATTTTGTGTGCAGGTTCGATAATCAAATGGTTTTTTTTGTCGAATCAGTATTTGGCAAAAGAAATGGCGGAGATACAGGCATTAAAAATGTAAAACAGAAACATAATCATATTTCAGCCATCAACATATGGAAATTGGGATCCTTATTTTATCTCGATCGCTTTCCGACTAAATGACTCATTTTTTTTAAATCTCGATAGGCAAGAATTTAACGACAATTTCACGTGATGGTAACCAAGCTTGCCTAGAAAATACCTGTTCACTCGAGATTTAAAGACTGTTAGATTGTACTTATTGGAAAACAGACCCGGGTAAAGAGTTCCTTAGCAATACGTATAACAAATGTGGAAGCAAAATGCTTCGTGCGCGCACTCGGAATATCAACCATAAACCGACGTCGCATAGCTGAATTGTCTGGTTGCCCGATGGTAAAATATCTACGGGCCTATTGCTTATATTTCCTAAAACTAAACTAAAACTATATACAGCAAAGAACTAAGTCACCACAATGAATTTATAGGTAACTCAAGTGCTCAATCCTCAACCAGTGGGTAGCGTTCCCATCATGCTGACGGCAGTAAAAAGGATTTTCTCACAAGAACCATTATCATCTAAACATTACATTGTTCTGTAAAATTTATAAAAATCATGCCATGTGTTGCTAAAATCTGTTCGTCTATACAATTTTCGAGTACGGGATCGGCAAAGATTAAATTTCCCGCCGATTGTTCCACAAAGATGTGGAGTGTTTGTACGAAGATTCATCTTGGAACTCGGGCGTTGATGGAGATTAGGGTACGGTATGGTGATTTTTATCCGACTGCGCGACGTGTAGGGCAACGTGTTTATATAGTATGTTTTTTATGCTGGATAGGCAAGCACTTACTCGTTGGAAAGTGACGATGCGGCCGAAGATGGAACATGCTTGCCTAGAAGGTATCTCTTCACTCTAGACTTTAAGCCGACTATATTGTAATGTATGCGTTAAACCTAAACCTTCCTGCACTTACAAACGAGAGCTAACTCTACTGTAGCACAAGTCATAGGGCATTTAAGACTAAGTTCGGTCTAGTGAGTCATATTAGGGTCTAGTGAATCATATAAGGGTTGTTAGAAAAAAAAACAAGGAGTAATTTTTGCGATCGAAATCGACGAGGACGACTATACATGTATATTTCTGTTCCTTTGTAGCGTTCTAGAGACCAAACGCGTGAGACGACAAATGTCAATAAAGACATGACAGTAATTAAAATTCAAAATGGCTACGACCAGCCACCATGTTAAAGAAAAATAAAAATGTCCATAATTGAAAATCTATAAAAAAAAATCTATACAATCTTGCGTCGGAGTTTTGCCGCGAAAGTGAAAAAATGGCGTTGTTGATTTTGTAAAATTTTCCAAAACCTATGATTCTTCAAGTGTTAATGTGTAATAATGGTGGATTATTAACCGTTAATACTTAGTGAACGTGCATAAGTGTAGGCAAATCATACAAAGTTGAAAAACGTGATTTTCACCTTCGCTCCAAAACTCCATTAGAAGTTCTAGTAAAGTTTCTACCACTTTGCTAGGGCATGACTTGACTACGACTGGACCTTGACTCTTTTACTTGACTTTGACTGTGACTTGTGACTAGGACCTATAATATGAAATACACTTGAAATATATAGATACTGGCTAAATGCATAAGATTGCGAAGCCAAAACTAAGGAAAAAAAAGATCTTGCGTACATTTCGTCACTTAAAGCAGGGCTTGAATAGCTCAGCGGTAAGAGCAATAGGGCATGACACTTTATGGCCGCGGGTTCAATCCCCGCCTCAAGCGATAATTTTTCCGTTCTAAATTTATCACTATAGATTAAGTAATAGTTGGCGTCTCTCACGGCATTCCGTCAATGATATATACTTATTCTGTATTCAGAACTCACAACACAGCATCGTCAGAAAGAATCTGAGAAGTTGCAAATGGAAGCAAAATTGTGCATAATTGAATCGTAGCGATTTTAAAGTGGTGCAAATTGAACCACTTCGTGCTTTCAGAGGCTTTTTAGTTATTTCCAGTAAATTGTTTCTAGAATGGATGTTTCTGAATATATAGAAAGAAAATAAGTATATTTTTACTGAGTAGAGTCATTAACTTTTATGAATGCCTCTTTGGGGCCCATGTGAATAAACGATTTTGATTTGATAAAAATTATATTAGACCGTGGGCCGGTTGTCGTCAACCCTACCTCATCGAGTACCAAGATGAGACCTATATGGGGGTGTTGTGTGTAAAAGTTTTGCTAAAAAAATCAGGGTTGCCTGATCCTAGCCTGGAGCATTTTGTGCAGGCGAAAAAAACATTTTTTTGGTGAAATTTACCTCATCGAGTACCAAGATGTGACATATGCCAATCGATAGCCCCGTTCTTCCTTCTATTAAAAAAATTGGGTTGCCGGCCCTAAGCCTGGAGCATTTGTTTTTCGGCCTACTTTAGTGTATATTAATGTGTATTTATATGGGACACCATAATTTACCAAACAAAAAAAATACATCAAAATCGATTCATAATAATTGGCGGAGATATCGCGGAGATATACAAAAAAAAACTTACAGTTTTGACTGTATATTTTTTTTTAGAACCTCAATTTTTTAAGTCGGTTGATAAATTACAACACAATTACGACGACCCAATGGGCGGGTCTCTACCCTCTGCGCCGTGGGTTCGATTCCGGGTAGGAGCACTATTTTCCAAGGTCACTTTTGCTTTTTTAAATTAACTACAAGAGGTCTATGGCAAGTTTTGTTTCTGAATTCCAGATTTAAATTAACATTTTTTTTATTTTTACGCATTCACACTCACAGCCCCACCCTAAGTTCAAAGACTTGTATCGTGGGTGCTGGAAACATTTACATATCACACACACACAATCACACCCAGAACCAGAAGCACAAAGTTCCTGTAGGAAGGAAAATTATGCTTCTGCCTGTAATCGAACCCACGGCGCAGAGGGCAGAGATTTGTCAACCGCTCCATCTAGGTCGTCTATATATTGTCATAGATTTTTAACCAACTTCAAAAAAAAGGAGGAGGTTCGACTATATTTTTTTTCAAACTTCTATTTATATTCTAGACAAGTAAATAATCTTTATACAACGCGATAGTTTACCGCAGCCCAAAGGGATCACACCGCCCAGCTGGGCGGCCGGAAGTTAATGTTATTAAGTTTATTAGATCCCGCCCGCCCAACGCCCATAACCCGCCCAGTGGCTTCACTTACTAGGTTTTAAAAGATTGAGCTGTATGAGTGGTTATAGAGATAACTTCTTCTCAGAATATAAAACAAACAAACGCATTCACACTCACAGCCCCACACTAAGTTCAAAGACTTGTGTCGTGGGTGCCGGAAACATTCACATCACACACACATTGCACCCAGAACCAGAAGCACAAATATCCCTAGTAAAAGAATGTATGCTCCTGCTGGGAATCGAACCCAGGACCCACGGCGCAGAGGGCGGAGACCTCTCCACTGCGCCAACTGGGTTGTCAGTATAAAGTAATCCACATCTTATTCTAGAGTCTAAATTAACCTTTTTTTAATGACATGAGCTTATTACGCCCTTTCCGTATTACTATCCAACAACAAGACTGTCAATTGTTATCCATTTATGGTTGATATACCTCCAGTTTACTCAAAGCGATTCGCTTCTATATTATCATGCGTACAGCATAGGAGTGGAACTCATTGCCCGCGTCTTTGTTTCATAAACGGTATAATCTATGAGTCTTCAAGTTTAGCATGAATCTTCTATGCATCTTCATTTTGCATCAGGTGAGATGTTCGGCAAATTCTCGTCTAGATAGACAAGCATTGTTGGTATAAAAGAAATGGTTTAGACGCTAAATGCTTATGACATACGGTCTGAGTATACAGACAAAGTGCTGAAGCGAAGTCAAAATAGAGATCTCACTTTGCTCGGTCAATTAAGTTTAGCCTATGACTGCTCGACATAATATTCTTCTTTTTACCGACTTCCCAAAAAAGGAGGAGGTTTTTTTTTTTTTTTTAATTTGTGTTACCTCATAACGTTTAATGTGTGTTACCACGTGAGCCGATTTCGAATATTTTTTTTAGATTGAAAAATGTTGCTTTCTTATTGGTCCCATTTAAATTTGATGAAGATCTGATCTCTAGTAGTTTTTGAGTTATAGTCAATAATGCGTGTTCACTACATTAAATCTGATCAAGGTTTCGATGATAAAGCAGTGAAGTCGGTTTTTTTAAGCTTTGCTTGCGTTTAATTATTTTAATATGACATTGTCTCTTCTACCGTAACGTTGTATAGCTCAAGGGCTCCAAGGCTTATTAAATTAACTTTTCTGAGAAGCTTAGTGAAGTAATAAAACGATGTTTTTGTGGACTTTCTTGATACTTTTCTGTTGAGGATTATTTCTAAGCTCGTAGAGTAAGGTACTTCCAGTTTGCGAAATTGTAGAGTTGGTTAAAATTGTAGTAATAAATGTTGATTCTAGGACGACCCAGTTGGCGCAGTGGACAGGTGTCCGCCCTCTGCGCCGTGGGTCCTGGGTTCGATTCCCGGCAGGAGCACAAATTCCTTCCCAAGGGATATTTGTGCTTCTGGTTCTGGGTGTAATGTGTGTGTGATGTGAATGTTTCCGGCACCCACGATACAAGTCTTTGAACTTAGTGTGGGGCTGTGAGTGTGAATGCGTTTGTTGTTGTTTTGTTATTCTACTAGTCGGGAAATGGTTGTTGCTTTTTAACTTATCTCTATTGAAGTGATGATAAAACAAATAATTAATTACTTTTAGCCGTGCCTCGCGGTTTCATCTACGTTAATTAGAATAATATGCCAATATACTAAAATATTATCTAATATCTTCAAACGAGCAATTCTTGTATACATATAGTTGTGTGTGTAATCAGGATCTCGGAAACGGCTCCAACGATTTTCATGAAAGTTACAGATTAGGGGTTTTTCGGCCAAAGGAATCGATTTATCAACGTTCCAGGTCCGAGAAATGCTCGGTTCCCAAACTGCATTTGAAAAACCGGGCTTATGAAACTATCGCCATCTATTACGCCATGACCGATTTAAAAAACTGTTTCTACTGGACACTAGATGGAGCTTTCTGAGGCTACAAATTCAAACACATTCTACCAAAAACAAAAAACCCTCGGTCATCCGGATATTTATATTAATATTATTGAAATATTAGATGTCCAATTTGACGTCTAATATCTCAGGGTGACGAGCGCAGTGCTTTGCTGCGCAGGAGTTCCAATTATATGAGTTCAAAACTCATCTGTAATGGGCAAGCGTGACGCTTAACATCAGGCGAGCGACTTGCTCGTCTCGTATATCAATTAAACTAAAAAAAACATATCAAAAATCCTGCGCAAAACGTGAACCTACATTTTTTCACCGACTTAAATGGGAGTTTTTTTTTGTACGTATGTTACACGATATCTTTGCCAATTATGAATCGATTTTGTTTTTTTTTTTGTTTGGTAGATTTTACTTCCCATATAAATTTTATCGAATCGATCCAGCCAAAACCAAAATATAAGCGTTGAAGTCGGTTTTTTTAAGCTTCGCTTGCGTTTATTGCCTATTCAATGATTTATTTACTTCTAATTATACCAAAATTATTCATTGGGCGTATACATTTTTCTAATCGGAGTTCGGAGTAATCTGACCAACGCCATCGCCATACAAAGAAAATAAACCCTCTGCCTTTTTTTTTCTTTTTTTTATTCAAGATAGGCAAACGTTTGACCGCCATCTCACCTGATGGTAAGTGTCGATGCGGTCGACGATGGAGCACGCTTGCCTAGAAGATGCCTATTCACTCGCGACTTAAAGACTCCCATATTGTATTTATCAGGGAACACAGACTCAGATAAGGAATTCCATTCATTTGCAGTTCGCATAATGAATGTGGGGGCAAAACGCTTCGTTCGCATTAGTGGAATATCAACTATATAGCGGTGTCGCTTAAGAGTCTGTCTCGATGTCCGATGATAGAATAGGGGTGGGGGAATTAGGTTGTGTCATTCCGTTGCACACTCTCCGAAATGTATCCGATAAGATACCGACAGACTCGCCACCATGCGACGATGCCCCAAGCTCTGAAGTTTAGCATCAGTCAACTGGTCGCTGTTAATAAGTCTCTTGGCTCTTCGTTCAATGATTTCAAGAGCCTCAAGTTGGTATTTAGCTGAGCCGTCCCAAAGATGAGAACAATACTCCATACATGAACGCACCTGCACTTGGTACAAGTCGAGCAATCGTTCCGGAGTGAAGTACCGTCTCACCTTTGCAAGGATTCCCAGCTTTTTGGCGGCTAGTTGGGCTTTTGTCTCAATGATGGTAACTTCACGCTTGCCCATAAAGCGTGACATTACCATCAGGCGAGCGAAGAACGAACAAACTTATTCGTCTCGTCTCTCAATTACTAAGTATACATTTAATAACAAATATTTACATTTATTTTAATTCCCCGTTGTTGGCTTGAATGGGTGCGCGTTCGGTTCGGGGTATCGGGTTTTTTTTGTGTTAATTTGTGTTTCTTGTTCTGGTTGTGATTGTGTGATGTGAATGTTGCTGGCATCCACGACACAAGTCATCTAACTTAGAGCTGGGCTGTGAGTGTAAAAGCTTTTATAAAAAAACATACAGTCGAATTGAGTACCTCGTTTTTTGAAGTCGGTTGAAAATGATTTCGTTCCCCCATAACAGTAAAACTCGACTACCCAATCAGAAATGAATCATACCCAGCTCATTTGCGTATTCGCTTACAAACGTTAATTATGACGTTAAACAATGGAGATCAGTCCGTCTGTCAGTCGCAGGAAGACTATTGTGATGTCGGAGCACAGTGGAGTATGAAACAGTACCTAAAGTTGGAATAGACATAATAATATCTTTACTTGTGTTAAAAAGAAACAAAATAGGCATTATAACATAGATAATTTAACGCAAGCAAAGTTTAAAAATCTGACTTCACCGCTTTATCTTCGGAACTTTGATCAGATTAGATATACTAAACACGCATTAATGACGATATTTCAGATCTTGATCAAATTTAAATGGGACCAATTGGAAAGCTACATCTATCAAACAAAAAAAATCATTTAAATATCTGTTCACGTGGAAAAAAGCTATGCGGTATAAAAAAATACAGTCGACTTGAATACCTCCTCCTTTTTACTGAAGTCGGTAGAAAAGGACAATAGATAACAACTTTTTACCACAAGCCGACCCCAACTTAGCGTATTGCCGGCTGAAAACCACCAGCGCTGGTCTTTCGTTGGGAACGTCCGCTGACGTCACGACCGGGACACAGTATTACACGGCATAGTGCATTCATATTGAATACCGGTATTAATTAAACGTGGTAATTCCATAAAACCAATACCCTAGCGTAGGTGCATATTTTTATATAATATAACTAGTGGACCCCTGAATTAAATAAATTAATAAAAAAACATGTCTATCTGATCGAATTATGAATCTAAACCATTATTAAATTCTCCTGAACACACACAAATTCTGTCTAGCCGTTTAGGAGGAGTGACATACACAAGTTCAGAAGAATTATATGTATAATGATTGGCTAGCGCTTGACCACTGTCACCGTTTTGCTAAATGATGATAATGCCTATGAGTTGCAAATCATACAAATTTGTTAAATTACGTTGAATATAAATTTACGATTAATAATCTATCGTTATTTCATATAAATACTCGAAGTAACCCATGTTAAGGTAAATAATACAAAATCGTGAGGGTAATTATAAATTTCAATTAAAAAACAATCGTGACTTCTTTTTACTGTAGAACAAGAACGAGAGAAAAAACAAGTGTAGAAAACATATCTAGTGCTTCCCATGTGGTCCCATTTAATTAAGATCTGACCAGTATTTTTCTAAGTTATCCTCAATAATGCGTAAATTCATTAAATCTGATTAAGGGTTCCGAAGACAAAGCGGTGAAGTCAGTTTTTTTAAGCATTGCTTGCGTTTATGTTTCACGTATCTCAGAATCTTGATAACTGCGTTCCACTGGTCACGAGTTCTGATTCTATTGTGCCACAGCGCTGTCAATGGCAAATGTTTGCAAAACGGAGCCCATTGTGGGTCGCAGCGATTACTTGATTATTGCAATATTCAACCCATTATTTTCTTCTGTAGCTTCGATGATAAATCAGAGAACATTGTTGACGATTGGCGGACAGGAGAATGTTCATAGGAACTGCATAAGCTTCTTCCTGCAACATCTTTTCATCTAACTGCGTGACACAAATGATAATGTGTTTATGAGCCTATGTGTGTATGTTTGTTTCTTTGTGGCGCACTATAGACTTACGTAAGCCGATTGACGATTTATTACATTAATGACAAGGATGCATGGAGGCAAACTGCACAAGCGCTTTCTAGCGACTACATAATATAGATACACCTAGGTTAATATAATTATGTATTAGAGATTAAGAATGATTAAAAAAAAATGAATGAAAAAATGCGCCGCCGAGTTCCTTGCTTGGGTTTTTTTGAGATGGCTGCAATTTTGCGAATCTGGCAGATTAACTTTCATGAGTGCCTCTTTGGAGCCCATGTGAATAAAAATACGATTTCGATTTAGATTTCGGTGATTTTTGCATTAATCGATTTGTCTTGATTTTGCAAGTTTTAGTAATGACATGTAATCAAAATTCATTCATTCATTCATCAAATATTATGAGAAAACAATTAAAGTCGACGAACTGTGTTAGGCGGTTTATCATTGAATAGATATTTGAAAATCATGTTTATGTTCTCTCTACCATTTTTCATTTTGATTGTTTATCTAGGATATTAACGATTTAAGTTATTAAGCAATCATTTTCACTAAAATTTTCAATAAAACTACGCCTTACTAACAAAAAAAATGTATGTGAAAAAAGTATGTTCACTGTTTACAAGCTTTTATTGACCGAGCGAGCGCAAAGCGCGAGCAAAGCGTCTCCGTTTCAGCTTGGACAAAATATGTCCGGATTTCTGGTTGTTCTCCTCTACAGGTCGCATTTCTCAACCGATTCTCGTAAAATATTGTGAGCAGGTTCGAAAATTAATGTATATTTTTTTGTCGATTCCGATTTATTAAATGTTTCAAAATGGCGGAAATACATAGATATGGGGGTTGAAAACGTAAAAAAAACATAGTTTTTCTATTTCGAAAAATACTCGAGGTTTTGTATGTTTGGATCAAGATAATAAATTAAAAGATGTACCTAATACAAAGAAACTGTATGAAAAACGCTTCTTTAATTATGCCATTTTTTATTCTTTAAAAATGGCCATACATTTTTCATTCAAAACACCCTAAAAAGCCTCATTTGTCTCGTTTCAACCAACGTAATTATAAGCTTACCTCCCTCCATAAATAAGAAGCCGACGAAAAACAACAGCAAACAGTCTGGGGCTCCCGAAATGTAATTATGTGGGGACAACCCTACGGGCCTGGTACACGGGTATAAAGGAACCGAGAGACGACTTGCATGTATATGAGGAACTTATCAATCATAATTTAAACGCAAGCAAACCTTAAAAATTGACTTCACCGCTTATCTGACGACCCAGTTGACGCAGTTGACAGGTGTCTGCCCTCTGCGCCGTGGGTCCTGGATTCGATTCCTGGCAGGAGCACAAATTCCTTCTCAAGGGATATTTGTGCTTCTGGTTCTGGGTGTAATGTGTGTGTGATGTGAATGTTTCCGGCACCCACGATACAAGTCTTTGAACTTAGTGTGGGGTTGTGAGTTTGAATGCGTTTGTTTGTTTGTTATCTTCGGAACTTGATCAAATTAAATGAATTAAATACGTATTATTGAGCATTATTCCAAAACTACTGGTCAGATCTTGATCAAATTTAAATGGGACCACATAGGAAGCACCAGCTTGGAATCATCAAAATTGGTTCACATATAAAGAAGTTATCAGGTAGCACAAATAAAAAAAATACAGTCGACTTAAGAATTCTTCATCATAAAGTAAAATTTTTTTATTCACATAAGTCCCAAAGAGTAAACGACCCGACGGCATGACTTTAATTCCATGGAAGATGGGACGGCCTTTAGTATGGGATGCAACTTGTGTCGATACTTTAGCTTCGTTACATCTTCCTGAAACACAGAATGGGGTTGGCGTCGCGGCAACTTCGGCAGAGCAGCGCAAACGGCGAAAATATGGAAACCTTGGCAGTGGTTACATATTTGAGCCGTTTGGTGTTGAGACCCTGGGTTCGTGGGGACCGGGAGCGCATTCTATTTTCAAAATTCTATCAGAGCGCCTGGTTGAGGCGACGCATGATCAAAATGCTGGCACTTATTTGGCTCAACGTATTAGCATTGCAATTCAGAGAGACAATGCTGCCAGCATGATGCGAACGCTACCCACTGGTAGTGGGCTTGAGCACTTGAGTTACCTATAAGCTCGATGTCTTGTAGGTAACTTAGTTCTTTGCTGTATATAGTTTTATTTTAGTTTTAGGAAATATAGGCAATTGGCCCGCAGAGTATAGATTATGGATAATAAATATAAATGGCAAGCTATATTTTTAGAATCAGACATGAGATACTTAAAATAGAATAAACGAGAATACTCCCTTGACAGTCCAGGCCTTTTAAAACGTCGAGACTAAGCCCTGCTATGTCACCAGAAAATCTCAACCTACCCTCAGTAAACCTACCCGAATGAAATTACCCGTTGACATCCGCTTATAACCGGAATCAATAGGCGATGATCGCAATAAAAGCTGTAGATGTTTGTTCACCCCCTACCCCATTGCACCCCCTCGACGCCAATTTGGCCGATATTAAGTTTATACAGCGATTTGTACCCTTCTTTACAGCGAGGTTAAGGCGGGTGTGTAGTGAGAGTATCGAACGCTGGTTTCTGTCTAACAGATGTAGATATAACTTTATTATCTATCTGCTCGTTGGCTTAGTTAGGTTCGTGTTCGCTTCTAAGGTAAATGTTTCCGGCACCCGCGGCACAAGACATTGAACTTATTGTGGGGTTGTGAGTGTGATAGTGTTTTTTATTATTATATTGTAGGTAAAAACAAATCAAACATAAAAACGAGAAAAGTAATAAAACTTTAAACCGATTGCAACTAGCGCTGGTCTTGGTAACGGAGATCCCGTAAATCAATTAATTATTTGATTTACTACACTCATACCCACACTCTCCTAAGCACGCACACACATACATGCGCGCATATTTTCTCTTCGCTCACAGATAAGACAAAAAGTGAAGACAGCAAATCGTTAGCTTTAAATATCAACAAGTAATATACTCTAAAAAGTTATTTTTAAATCAAACTTTTGCCAGTTGTAAATGAAAATGCACTAAAAAGTTATATATATATGAGTGTATATATATGAGTTTATCTTGCTTAGTTCATAAGTTCCTATGGACATCTCCCATCTCCATCATCAGACCTGCTCCATAGAACCATATCACCATACCGAAGATACTTAAATACACAAAATTTGAGTCCAATCAAACATCGGGAAGTGGGTTTAGACCCACTTCCCGATTGGACTCCTAAGCTAACAAGATTTGATTACAGACCAATATATACTCGTAGATATAAATAAAAGGTTGTAAAAATTTAAGAATCGAACATAACAATATCTCGTCTTCTGTTCTGTTCCGAGTCCTCTTCTCTGTAGTTCCATCTTTTCGTCACGTGATCGATCTGAAACGTTCTGCCTCCCCAGTATGTGACCGGCTTTATAGTGGCACGTTATTATTGTGTCAATTGACCCTCCGCCGCATTATTAGCTCGCCTCGAGCGACGCGACGTCGGTAAGTAGCTGCAGATGAGTTTAATTCGTTACTGGAGGTTATAAACTAGCAATATAAACGTAACTTATGTTACTAACGTGAGAGTTGTTCCTATCTATAGGAACAACTCTAAAACATAAATAAGATAGATAGATAAACTCTTTATTGAACACCGTATTTGTGACAAAACAGAATAGAAAATAATGACTTACAATAATAATTAGATGACTCACAATTACACTATATTTCTTAGATTTTATGTCACAGATAATAAACGATTCAACTTTTAAATATAAACGCTTTCACACTATCAGCCCCACACTATGACAAAGACTTGTATCGTGGGTTTATGAAACATTCACATCACTCAAACAGTCATACCAATTTTATTAAAATAATGTTAAAACGGAGAGAGTAGATGAAGATTTTGTTTTATGTATTATATTATGTTATATTCATATGTACTACGACTGTTCGGTATGTGTATTATTATATTTTTTAGAGAGATATATATATATTTATTTGGTTTTTTTAATTTGGTCATAACAAGAAATTATTTTAATAGTGCCATATTTTTACCAATTTTTTATTTTTGATGCATTCCTACAGCCTCCGCGTTTCAACCATGATTGTTTGACTGGTAGAAAATTTGAGCGTTAAGTCCACGCTTTCTACCCTATTTTGGGCAATAAAGAGTAAAATAAATAAATATATGATATATCCATATCTATAGAACTATGACCAGTGAATTTGATTCCAATTACAATAATATTAAAACCCAATTAAAGCTCAATTTACTATGGCAATGCAAATCACAATATTAAAATTAACCCTCTAAATGCAAATGGCCCCGATTCTCACGGAAGTCAATATTCAGTGAGTCGGTGATTCGCACGATTTTTCCATTGACCGAACGTATTGTTACCCACAGACTGCACACAAGGCAAGTGTTAATCAGATGTTATAAGACTAATTTTGAACGCTTTCAGCTGTATATTGTAGCAACTGCCTCAATTAGTCGACTCTATGCTATTTAAATGACACAACAATAGATCCCAGAGATATGCCGTAAAGGAAAAATGGTGTAGTCGATTTTGTATCATTTCCAAAATTTGTGAGTCTTCTATTGTTAATAATGAATAACTGTTAATAACTACGGGCCAATTGCCTATATTTCCTAAAAATAAACTAAAACTATTACAACAAAGAACTAAGTTACCTACAAGATATAGCTTAAAGGTAACTCAAGTGCTCAAGCCCATTACTAATGGGTAGCGTTCCCATCATGCTGGCGGCATTGCCTCTCTGAATTGCAATGCTAATACGTTGAGCCAAATAAATGCCAGCATTTTGATCACGCGTCGCCTCAACCAGGCGCTCTGATAGATTTTTGAAAATAGAATGAGCTCCCGATCCCCCCGGACCCAGTGTCTCAACACCTAACGGCTCAAATATGTAACCACTGCCAAGGTTTCCATATTTTCCCCGTTTGTGCTGCTCTGCCGAAGTTGCTATAACTGTTAATAATTCGTGAACGTGCATGAGTGTAGGCAAATCATACAAAAATTGAAAAAAGTGGTTTCTGTTTTCATTCTAAACTCCAATAGAAGAGATTCTGGCGTGAAAGGGGAAAAAATTTCATTGTTGATTTCGGTATCGGGTTCGATTTCCGACTGAAACCTAAGTTTTCTACCCAAGGAAAATTTGTATTTCTGGTTGTGATTGTGTGTGTGATAAGAATGTTTCTGGCGCACACAACACAAGTCATCGAACTTAGTGTGAGGCTGTGAGTGTGAGAGAGAAAATATCTGTTGAACATCTGTTCAGCTCTGGACTAAGAAAAGTTTAGGTATCTGATTCCCACCCTTCAATAAATAAACATAACATAAACATAAACGCTTTCACACTCACAGCCCCACACTAAGTTCAAAGACTTGTATCGCGGGTGCCGGAAACATTCACATCACACACACATTACACCCAGAACCAGAAGCACAAAGCTCCTTTAGGAAGCACAAATATCCCTTGGGAAGGAATTTGTGCTTCTGCCGGGAATCGAACCCAGGACCCACAGCGCAAAGGGCAGGCACCTGTCCACTGCGTCAACTGGGTCGTCTATGGCCTGGATGAAGAAAGAGAAGCATATTCCCTATTCTGACCCATTGAATTGGCCACGAAAGTTGGCCATACACTAATTTATGTGGGAAGCTAGGGGACGATTTGTTTTCGTTGCCAATTTAGTTACGAATGCACATATTGTGCGTGTGCAGTCGATTACACTATTTAATTGGTTGACATTAGGGCGATGTGTGTGCAACCAATTAGAACTATTATAGCTGGGAATCTGGAATTCAGATAATTATGTACATTTCTTTTTAACCCGACTTCCAAGGAAGTGTTATGTTTTTCGCGCGTATCTAGTTTTTGTATGAATGTATATTTGTAAAAAAAATGACCTCGTATCTTCGAAACGGCTGGATGGATTTCGAAAGTTAAGGTATGGTTATATTTGTCTTAAAAACGCAAGTGTCTTATTAGATAGGTGTTTGAAATCAAAAAAATAAAATGGCGGATTTTTAGCGCAAAATAGTAATACATTAATAAAAATAACCAAACTTATCAAGTAGGGTATCAAAATAAAGGACATTAAAAGGGCATTACATAATATTTGAAACGCAAGCAAAGCTTAATAAAACCGACTTCATCGCTTATATTTCGGTTTTGGCTTGACCGATTTCGATAAAATGTATATGGGACCACCTCTGAAGTATACTCTACCAAACAAAAAAATCGATCCATAATTGGCGGAGATATCAAGTAGCATACATACAAAAAAAACATTACCTCCTTTTTTGAAGTCGGTTAAAAAGTAAGTTAACTTTTTTCGGAATCGGGTTTTTTGGATTCTTAGTACATGTTTGTAACATACTTTTATTAGCTTCATTAATAATTAACAATCAACAACTTCTACAGGTGTACGTGAGGATTTTTTATAGAAAAACAAAATGGTAGCCGTGGTCTCCATTAGTAGTGAGCTTCACCTATAGCTAATAATCAAAGTAGTAAAATCTTAGAAGTCATTTTAAACTTTCTTCTAATTATTTTATCGAAATTAAACTTTTTAGGTATATATAGTACATGTTTTCCCCCCAAGGGAAATTTGTTGTTTCTTGTATGTGATTGTGTGTGAAAATCGCGCTCGGTTATTTAAAAAGTTAACATACCTTATATACTTTTTATCATTTTAATTATTTTATGTAGTTTATTAACTTTACATATTATATTTATGTAAATTTGTACTGTAAATTTGTACACTTCCACCGACCTCAGTTACTACTACAATTTCTGTCCATCCAAAGGTTGTCTGGTAGAAATCGCTGAAAGCGATAAGCCCCCCATTGTACTGCCTTATAATATTAATTTCGTAGTTTTAAGTTTGTATCTTTTTGTTTTTTTGTGTACAATAAAGAATTTTGCATTGTATTGTATACCTAAATGAGTATATAGTGTAACGGATTATTATTAATTATAAATATGATTTATAGTTTTCTTTTTTCTCTTAGTTGTTAATAATCATACTTTAAGTGACCTCGTATAAATAAATAATAGTTTTTTTATCATACACGTGGACACTTCACCGCGGGACTAGACATGTGGTTGATAAGAATGTGTACACCCCTTTATTTAATTCACCTGTGCTTTCACTTAATAATAAATCATTTTATGTTAGGAAGGGAAACAATGACAATAATTGTAGTCTTTTTACCTACTGCGTATGTGTGTATTTATGTATGTTCGCTTGTTCCCTCACAACGTATAGGGTATCGTTGAATTTATCTTAATTCTACGGGGGTACCTGAGGATTTTTATAGAAAAAAAATGCAGTCGTCTTGAGTACCTCCTCTTTCCTGTTATATTAACATAAATGCTGAACATTGAATGCCCAATGTGGGTAGACTGACATTACCATGTATTGCACTAACATCTAGCATAAAATATTGTATACTCAGTCTTTCAATAAATGTTTCTTGAAACTTGAATCTTGAATCTTTTTTTGTGAAGTCGGTAGAAAAACAAAATGGTGGCCGTGGTCCATAAGTAGTGACAAAAAATAATTCGCTAAGTCTCAAACAAGTTTTTATTGGAATTTGGAAAAAAGTCGAATAACTGTGCCGACTATTATTCAATAGGTATTCGAAAATCATTAAGTTTCTTTGACTGCATTTCATTTCTAATTACTATATAGGATCTATAACAATTTAAAGTTGGTTAGAAATCATTGTCACTTAAATTTTAATAATGCTGTGATTAACTTTATGTATATATATATATATACTTACTAATATTATAAATGCGAAAGTAACTCTGTCTGTCTGTCTGTCGCGCTTTCACTCCAAATCTACTGAACCGATTTAAATGTACCCAGATAGTCTTAGAGCTTGGGAAAGAACATAGGCTTCTTTTTATCCCGAAATTCCTGCGGGTCCGGAACTTACGCGGGTAAAGCCGCGGGGCGCAGCTAGTATATATATCTATATATAATCTGAATCTCGGAAACGGCTCCAAAATTTTCATGACATTTAGTATATCTGCAGGGGGTTTCGGGGGCGATAAATCGATCTAGCTAGGTCTCATTTTTAGAAAGCATCGTTTAAACGAGCAAAGCTCAGTCATCCAGGTACTCTATCTTTATTACATGATGCAAGTAATTGATATCCGATATCTAGTATCAGCACATAACAGCAATTTTATCGAAATAAAAGTCCAATAGAGCTTATTTCGCGATAATTTAGTACGTCAGCGATAAAACGAATTTAATGTATCGAGTAATGATATCAGTAATATCATGTATTACTTTGAAGTGGGATAGAAGTAATGATATCATCTATCAGGATTAGTTTGGGAAGTGACAGGTGCTGGTTTTAGGCGCTATTTAACCTATTTATACAGTACTAGCTGCGCCCCGCGGTTTCACCCGCGTAAGTTCCGGACCCGCGGGAATTCCAGGACAAAAAGAAGCCTATGTTCTTTCCCAAGCTCTGGACTATCTGTGTACCAAATTTCATTTAAATTGGTTCAGTAGTTTTGGCGTGAAAGCGCAACAGACAGACAGACAGAGTTACTTTCGCATTCATAATATTAATTAATTAATAATAAGTAAGGATTGATAAATTTATAAAGGAAAAATTATCGCTTGAGGCGGGGTTTGAACCCGCGGCCATAAGGTGTCATGCTCAAGTCTACTACTACTAGAGTGTATTTGTTATTAGCGGAGCCGTAGCCAAATCTAACAGAGGTTTAACATTTATTGATTTTTTTTCCGTTGGCTTAAGTGCGCGTCTGCCTTTTAAGCAATAGGGGTTCGGTTCCCGGCGGGAACAAAAGTTTTTCCCTAAAGTGAAATTTGTGTTTCTGATTGTAATGGAATCTGGGTGTATTGGAAAGTGTGATGTGAAAGTTTCTGAAACTCAAAATACAAGTCTTTGTACATCGTCGCTTGTTTTTTTTTTTTTTTTTATTCTATATATGCAAATTTTTGACCGCCATCTCACCTGATGGTAAGTGACGATGCGGTCGACGATGGAGCTTACCATCAGGTAAGATGGTGGTCAAAAGATTGCTTCTCAAATAAAAATTGCTGCATTCATCCTATCTCACTAATAATATAAATGCAAAAATTTGTGTGTGTGAATGTTTGTTAGTAACAAACTTTCACACACCCACACACACACACAAAAATTTTCGTAACTCCGTAACTACTTAACCGATTTTAATAAAAATTAGAATGTAGGTAGCTTATATCCTGTATTAGGGCATAGGCTACTTTATCATCATCATCATCATCATCAGCGGGCGAAGCCGCGGGACTCGTTACAAATATCATGTTAATTTTATTTTTAATTATCAATTAGTTTCATCAGCGGGCGAAGCCGCGGGACTCGTTACAAAAACCATGTTAATTGTTATTTTTAATTATCAATTAGTTAGGTACCCCATTTTATAAACTGGAATTGTAACCCCTATTTGGAAGTGTTGAAAGGACTCGTGCATCTGCAATCGGCTTACCTACTTGTTAAAAAGGCATTAATATGCGTATAACGATACTGGCTATAAACGTTGGCTAATTGGACCCTGAACGTATACAGGATGTTCAGTATTATTATTCTTTTTTATATAGAAACATTAAAATAACTCTAGAGTAAATTGAGAAAGAAAAGACATTTCCTAATGCCGTGGGTTCCAGCCCAGCCTCAAGCGTTTTTTGGAGTGAAAACTTCTTTGGCGGCGTTGTGCACTTTTTTGGGATGGGTAAAAATGTTAAACTCGCGTCAGGACAATCATGTGACCTGATCGAAAATTCGTAAGACTAAGGAGAGGAAGTAATATCCCCCTCTTTTTCTACCGCGCGGCGAAAAATTTTCAAATTGACTTCAGCCGGCACTCCCGGAGTGCAAACCGTCGTTTTTTTTTTGTTTGATATTTATTTATGTTCAATAATAGCTATTTTTGTTGTGAGATAAGTAGGTAAATTTTATTATGAATACTATAAAGATTTAAGATAAAGATAAACATAAAAGATAAAACGCTTGCACACTCACAGCCCCACACTAAGTTCTGTCACTAAGTATGACATTTAGCAATAACTCTAAGAATATACATTTGATGCACGTTAAGTGTTTTCAGCATAAAGAAGTTTAGTGGAGAATCTGAATGGTTTTAAAAGCATTGTTTTAAGAATACATCTTTGAGCTCGTTCTATCACGATTAATTTTCATTGTGGCTAACTAGCTGTTAAAGAATGAATAAAAAATAAAAAAATATATGCGTCGCCGAGTTCCTTGCCAGGTTCTTCTCGAGGCGGCTGTAATTTTGCGAATCTGGCAGTAGAGTCATTCAACGATACCCCACAAGGATATATAAAAAAATCTACGGGCTAATTGCCTATATTTCCTAAAACTATATACAGCAAAGAACTAAGTTACCTGCAAGACATCGAGCTTATAGGTAACTCAAGCGCTCAAGCCCACTACCAGTGGGTAGCATTCCCATTATGCTGGCGGCATTGCCTCTCTGAATTGCAATGCGTTGAGCCAAATAAGTGCCTCTTTAGAGCCCATGTGAATAAACGATTTTGATTTTGTTAATCGCATGATTTTTGTGACAAAAATACTCCGTCTGGCTTCTGTCTAACGTCATGTACTACTCTTTGTTTTTTTTCAAAATTCAAAACATAAACACCCTGTGTAAGCAAAGCCAATCCTAGTAATTGGCGGCGATCGAAACAGTCGTTGCCAATTCCATGTATTCCACCAAACCGGATTTATCTAGTTTAAAAATTGTATAGATTTGGATAGAACTGCCAATATTTGGAGAAGTAGTGAGTAGGTAGAGATCGCCTGATCAAATAAAATCAAATGTATAAGTGTCAAATAAGTGAAAGAATACAATTGAGTGACTACCCGAAATCCTCTGCCATCTACGGAACAATTGCCTATATTTCCTAAATTACTATCTACATTTATTCTGCTAGCTATACCCGGCATGCGTTGTAATGCCACGTAAAGAAGAAAAAGCAATTTACCTCTTACACTTTTATGGTTGCCTAGTACCTACTTTAATATCATACTAAAATTTTACTTACCAAATTATTACCTCCTTCATGTTTATGTTTGCCTAGTACTTTAATATTATTTATTCTGCTTAAATCTAAACTATTTTTTAATCCATCTGAACACACATCGGTCTCCTAAACAGGAAGAGTTCAATCACATACCTACACATGTACAGAAGACTTATATAAGATTTGAAAACTGTATTATTTAAATGTATACCTACAATAGCTTTTGCCCGCGACTTCGCTCGCGTTAAGAAGTTTATTTTAAAATTGACAAAGTTTCATACAAACTTTCATCCCCTATTTTATCCCCTTGGGGGTAGAATTAATCAAAATCCTTTCTTAGCGGATGCCTACGTCATAACATCTACCTGCATGCCAAATTTCAGCCCGATCCGTCCAGTGGTTTGGGCTGTGCGTTGATAGATCACTATGTCAGTCAGTCAGTCAGTCACCTTTGAGTTATATAATAGATATGTATTATTGTCTGAATTGTATGAATTCTGTTTTATTATTTTTTATACCTACATATGTATTGTCTGTGCAGCTCTTTTTTTGTGAATAAACTGTTTATTTATTTGAGACTAGCCGTGCCCCGCGGCTTCGCCCGCTGTTATAAAGTTAAAAAGTAGCCTATGTGTTAATCCTAGGTATAAGCTATGTACATTCAAATCCGTTTAGCCGTTAAAGCGTGAAGAGGGAACAAACATACTTACACACTTGCACACTTTCACTTGTAGGATATATTTCAATAATGATGCATTAGCATTGCAATTTAGAGAGGTAATGAGCACTTGAGTCACCCATAAGCTCAAACTTGTAGGTAACTTAGGTCTTTGCTGTATAGATGTATATATAGTTTTAGGAAATACAGGCAATTGCCCCATAGACAGCCACTTTATCTAGAACATTCTTATTTCCAGAGTTGATAATAACTACATTTCTTTTTCGGAATAAAAATTGTTTATATAAAATATTTTTAGATAATTAAGTAAACATTTCGTAATGTGTAGAAAATTTGTTTGGTTGCTCTTCGTTCTTGGTGTTAGTGGATATGTTGATGGTAAGTTACTATAATTTTGAATATTGACATTATAATTGATTTAAATGTATTCTCTTATTATTATTATTTTATTGAAATGAACATGAACACACGACGTAAATACTGTCTTTAATTCTATTACTAATTTTTTTCTTGTCATTTTAAATGCATTTGTTTTTTTAATTTATTTATATAATTTATTGTTTTTATAATTTTTGAAATTTATGGTTTAAGAATAATAATATATTTATTGTAATTGACATACCTGTTATAACGTACTTTGTTTTGAGGTGAATAAATGATGATTATGATTGTGATTTAAACGCAAAGCTTAAAAAAAACCGACTTCACCGCTTTATCTTACGATCTTATGATCAGAATACATGAATCTTGATCAAATTTAAATGGGACCACATGAGAAGAACTAGATTTCGAATAAAAAAAACCATGAAATCGGTTCACGTAGGAAGAAGTTATGAGGTAACAAATTTCCCTTGGGGAGAAAACTTGTATTCCCACCGGGAAGCGAATCCAATATCCGCTGCTTAGAAGGCGTACGCTTACCCAACTAAGCCATTTTTTTTACTTAGTACATTTTTACCCCGATATTGGGTTATATATGAAAGGAAAATTAGCCCCCACGCCATCAACTGGTACCTACATTATTCTTCTTTTGTTTTAGAACACCGAGCAGGCATGCATGGCAGCCCTTTGCCAGGGACGCTCAGCTCTATCGGAGGTCTTGGAGAAGAGTCGCCACCAATCTATCGACCTGGCTCGCAAGCGTAAGGCATAATTAACACATATAACTATTAGAAATTGGATAGTTTGTATAAATAAGTGTTTAGAAAACCAGTTTAACTACATCTTAGAGTGATTACCATTCTCGACCACACCATCAGGTGAGAACACTAGCGGAAACAAAAAAATGTACGACCTTTGTGGCTATTCAATTCCTTTACAGACTCTCCGAAACGCATTCTATACAACATATTATACGAATTTAAAAACTAATAACAAACTTTAATAGCAAATATCTCCGTAACTCTTCACATCTTGATAAAATTATAATGGGACCACCTGGGAAGTATTTTAAAAAAAAAAAATTTCTCAAATCGGCCCAGGCATCTTCGAGTAATCGGTGAACATATATAAATAAAAGATTCCAACGAATTGAAAACTCCTCCTTTTTTGAAATTGGTTAAAAATACTAAGAAGCTTGTGATAATGTTCGATGGTCTAAAGCTTTGCATCCTTACCTTACCTTAGGTGGTACTTAGCTGAACCATCCTAAAAGTAAGATCTCAGAGCCATCCTAAAAGTGAGTACTCCATACATGAACGCTTGATACAAAATGAGCAAATCTCCCGATGTGAAGCACCGTCTCTCTTTAGAGAGAATTCCTGGCTTTTTGCAGCTAGCGGTTAGTACAGCAGTTGATTACCATGACTTTGGTTTTATTGAAAACTTAACCCACTTAACTTTTCAGGTACGTAGTCTCTCAGTTCGTGAAGCCCAAGCCCCCCCACCAGTTCTGGGAGGAAGAGACCTCTCTTACACTAACCCCTGAGAACCGGAACTGCCTCTTGTGCGAGGTTATGGACTCGGGGGCTTGCCGAGCCATGCCTTCCTGTGTTTACTGCGAGCCGACAGTGACTGCGCTGTGTGAAAGGAGCACGCCATGCTTAAGATGCACTGGTATAGTACCATCAGTTTTTTATGCACAAACGAGGGGATGAAGTCACTTGTTGGTATGTTTTTTGTGCTCGATAGGCAAGTATTAGACCACTAACTCATCTAATGGAAAGCGATGATGTGGCCGAAGATGTAGAATGCTTGCTTAGAAGACACCTATTCACTCTTGACTTGAAACACTACACATCAAGTGAGAGAGTGGTCAAATGTTTACCTATCGAGCATAAAAAAGAAATTAAAAAAAAGTTTACACTGACAGGTTGCCTGTATTCAGGGATCACAATATTCCTCACCAAAAGAATGTCTCTAATTTTTTGGAAATGATACACTGGCACCTGACTCAAGTCTTCAATTTTAGCAGGGTTGTGATTGTTGCCATCTCCTCTTCACAGTGATCAAGAACCCATTCTTCAAGTGCATCCCAGGGGAGAAGTACATGGATGAATGTGACTCCTGCCGCTGCACTGATGGCCATGGTGGATGGTGCACCAACCAGTTCTGCGAGTTCAGGTCCTTACATCTGTATGCCATGAGGCTTTCTGATGGGGAGTTCTATTAAACGATGGAAACTTTAGGTGCATTTTATTTTCCCTCTTTTTGAAAGATGACCTGATCTATGACGACCGAGTTGGCGCAGAGGTCTCCGCCGTTTGCTTTGTGACTGGGTTTGATTCCTGGTTAAGGGACATTTCTGCTTCTGGTTCTGAGTCTGACTGGGTATGTTTATGGACTTAGTGTGGGGCTGTGATAGTATATACGATTTCTGTGTGTGAATGCATTTGGTAAGGGACGATGCGGTCGGCGATGGAACAAACTTGCCTAGAAGATACCTATTTAGTCGCGACTTTAAGGTTCCTATATTGTATCTACCAGGAAATACCGACTCAGGCAAGAAGCTCCATTCCTTTGAAAGTCGCCCAATAGATGTAGAAGGAAAACGCTTCGTTTTGCTTCCACATCTATTGGGAATTTCGTTTTTTACATTGGTTTATGGAATCCAGGGATTAACATCCTTTTTATGCTGCCACCATTCGATATCCCAGGGTTTGTAGTTAATTAAAAAAAAAAAAAATTAAAACACTTTATAATTTGGTATTTTTGAAGAACAATGATTTTGAAAAGACGAGTATATCAAAATCAATCCAAATCAAAAGCGTTTATTCACATGGGCCCCAAAGAGGCACTCATTAAATTTAATGAATCTATAGATAATTAATATAATCTATATCGAACAGAGGTCTAGGATCGACTGGATTTTATAATTAAAAATGTCTATCTGCTAATATAAAGGTGCTGGAGAAGCACCTTTCATGATATATCGCATACAAGCGAGAGGGTATAAGTAACAGTCCGCATAAACATAGCGTGTTGCTTAGTAGGTTATCTGCTTGTACATGATAGAATGGAGACGGTGGAACTAGATCGTGTAATTCCTTGGTGCACATTTTTTTTATAACAAACAAAAACAGGTATG
This sequence comes from Lomographa bimaculata, assembly GCA_948107665.1. Taxonomy (NCBI): domain Eukaryota; kingdom Metazoa; phylum Arthropoda; class Insecta; order Lepidoptera; family Geometridae; genus Lomographa; species Lomographa bimaculata. The sequence goes on along the minus strand of OX403608.1, from coordinate 3,487,126 downwards.
AGTTCCATCAGGTAGCTTCCATATGCTTTCTAGATTAAGCATTTGTAAAGTTTTTTTAATCAAACTACAATTGGTTGAACGCTTTGATACTAACATAGATTCTACCGACTCCATTACAGATACCGGAACTGCTTACAGGTGTCAATTATAAACTAATTGACAACAATATTTGCTTTCTTATTGACTCGTTCAATCGTGTATCCTTTTTAACGACTTCTTCATGATTCTTATAGCTGGTTCAATAAGGTTCATTTTAGAGATGAAGAAAAGTCAGTATGGGTGGTCATTGAGGGGATTAAAAAGGATGGTTGGTACTTTTGCTACCGTGAGATCGTTTACGTATATTGTTACTTGTTAATCTGTGATTTAGATTAACTATTTGGATAACTTTATTTCAATAGAAATAAGATTCTTTTTTTAATGACAAATTAAAACACTCAATGGACTAATCTACACACATTTTTTTTGTACGATAGTATATTTGCTTTCTATTGTGTATTAAATAAATGACAATGGTTAAGCAGCTTCTGTATTTTTAAGTATTTTTCGAGAATTTTATGGTATTTTGGCACTAATTGTGGCTGCTTATTTTTTTTACGTTAAATTAACAAAAGGATTTTTGGATTGTCCAAACGTTACTATGTTTTAATTGCAGATTTTCTTGGAGATATTTCTTTGTATAAGTATTCTTGGATTATGTACGCATTTGTTATTATTTCAATGGGCAATTGCAACAACGATCGCCTTTCTATTAATTCTGATATAAAAGACCATGTTTGTCATTTTTTTGTGCATGATAGGTAAGATCTGAAGTTTCTTGTACAGCTTAAAACTATATCGGCGTTCCCATAATACTATCCAAAGTAAATAAAAATACCTGAGAGCCTGCATATTCCAGTGTATTTACCAGCTTCGATCACATCGTCACTTACCATCAGGTGAGATAGTGGTCAAACACTAGCCTGTCACAAATATTAAAAAAAAAAAAAATCTACTTTGATAGTATTTGGACCATGGACTAGAGAGCATATTTTATACTTTATTTATTACTAGCCGTGCCCCGCGGCTTTGCCCGCTATTATCAAGTTAAAAAGTAGCCTATGTGTTAATCCTAGGTATAATCTATGTACATTCCAAATTTCATCCAAATCCGTTCAGCCGTTAAAGCGTGAAGAGGGAACAAACATACTTACACACTTACACACAAACTTTCGGATTTATAATATTAGTAGGATTTATTATTCGGCATCCTTATTATTTAAAGCGATAGACAAGCCAGTAAGGGATTTAATATACAAAGCGCAAAAGGCCCGCGGCGGGCGCGCGCCCTTGGCGCTTTGTATATGAAGTCCCTAAGCACGAAATATAATTATATTTGATAAGTAAACGTGTATGGATGGATATGCAGCCTCAATACCGCCAATTATCAGCTTCAAACTCTTGAATCTATAGACCGACGAGTGGGTAGACTCATTGGCGATAGTAATCTAGTGGAGTCCAAACTGCAGTCTCTGCACCGACGACACGTCGTCGACATGCGGCGTGATGTCGCAAGCCTATCGCCATTCTACTGTTTACATTTAGGAGAGTGTTCGCAAGAATTACAAGATTTATCCTACTAATATTATAATTTCGAAAGTTTGTGTGTGTATTACTACGTATCTCTGTAACGAATAAACAGATTTTGATGAAATTTAGAATATAGATAGTTTATGTTTTGGAATAACACGTAGGCTATTTTTAACTTAATTAACGCGGGCGAGCATAGCTAGTATATAACTATGTATTATATTTTCTTACCTTTTGACCATCTGATTCTAACAACAAGACAAACTGTCAAACGTCATTTATGGTTGACATACCTCCAGTTCGCTCAAAGCGATCGCTTCTACGTTTAAGTTTATCATCCGTACGGCTAAGGAGTGGAACTCATTGCTTTTGTTTCCTGAACGGTATAATCTGGGAGTCTTCAAGTCTGGAGTGAATAGGTATGTTCTAGGCAAGCATGCTATATCTTCGTCCGCATATTCACGTTCCATCATCTGAGATATAAATTATCTGGTACTGGTCTGGTATCTAACCTTTCCATCTTTATTCTATATAACAAATAAAATTTAAAATCTTACTTAGCTCCATTTTAAGCAAATAAATAATTCAGATTCTGATCAAATACCAAAACAGGGAGATAGGTATTTTATTAAAATGAAGCTCATGAAGAATCTCAGAAGCTCATAATGAAGATTATACCACAAAGATTGTCTCTATGTATGTATTATTACATATGAATGATTTGTTACCCAATTACACAAACCTCCAAAACAGATTCAGCCCAAATTTAAAACAGCCAGATAGTGATCTGAAATAATAGTCAGGATATTTTTCATCATTGTCAACGCGGGTGAAACCGCGTGACGTAGCTATAACTGTAAATAACGTACCATAAAAAAAACATATCAATTACATAAATATTGACAATTTCAAAAGTTTCAATGCAATTTGTAAATAGCATTTTAAAGCTCACATTACAACTCGAAAAGATAGAATGAAACCGATCAAAGAACGAATGAAAAAAGTGGTGAAAAAATTGTCACCGGAAGTGACAATTGTGGTGGCAATATCAATAGTTAAACATGGTTTAAATTTCGTATAATTATTGTAGAAAAAGGTTGCGGTGATTTCTTTGCCACATCTTATAGTAACATGGATGTATAATTTGTAGTTTGTGCTAGAAGTGATGTTTAACCCCTGACGAAAAAGAGTTATAGTTTGTGGTGTGTATCTGATATGTTTCTGTTTATGTAATTGATAAGTATGTTTCTTATGGTTCGCTATTTATAGTAATAGCAACGTCCCGCGGTTTTACCCGCGTTGACGATGATGAAAGATATCCTGTATATTTTTGATATGCCCGTTGGCTTAGTTGAGCGAGCGTTGGCGTTCTAAGCAGGGGTATTGGGTTAGATTCCAGGCGGAAAAACACAAGGTTTCTCTCCAAGGGAAATTTGTGTTTTTGATTCTGGGTGTCATTGTATGTGATATGAATGTTTCCGGCACCTACGACACAAGTCATTGAACTTATTTTGGGCTGTGAGTGTGAAAACGTTTATGTTTATAATTATGTTATGTTAATGTGTGTGTGCTAAATGGATCATAATTTAGATGTTTAATTTGAATATGGAAATTCTCCACCTATTTTTTTTATGTTGTTGCGTGACTAGACTACGAATTCAAATTCAAAATCGTTTATTTACATGGGCGCCAAAGAGGCACTCATCAATTAAGCAAGTTAACTCTACTGCCAGAATTGCAAAATTACATTGATATTAATTTTAGCTTTCCATCAGCTTACTTATTTAATCAAATGTCGTTTCCAGTATTCTATAGCATTTTACAGCACAGTGATCTCCTTGTGGAGTGGTGATGTGGTGAATAATGTACAAAAATTGACCCGCTCCCTTTGTACTATGGCACAAAGACCTCCTGCCGCGCGGTTGTATGAGTCCTGTATAAATTCTAGGCAAGAGCGATTGTGGCCAATATACGTGGGTTCCGTAGAAAATCATTTCAATAAGTAAATAACTATACTACACTACACGACAATTTTCTTTCATCCGGCGGGTTACAACATTTTAAAGTGCTATTTTAACATAAAAATAAACGCTTTCACACTTAAATCCCACGCTAATTTTTAGGATTGGAACTCATTGCCTGCGTCTTTCCCCGAACGGTATAATCTGGGAGTCTTCAAATCTCAAGTAAATAGGTCTAGGCAAGCATGTCACGCCTTCGGCCGCATCATCACTCTCTATCAGGTGAGATAGTGGTCATCACTTTCCATCAGGTGAGATAGTGGTCATCACTTTCCATCAGGTGAGATAGTGGTCAAATGCTTGCCAATTTAGCATAAATAAAAAGATTAAAAATAATAATACTTAACCAATGTTTAAATTTTATGCATATTCCGTATTTAAAGTCAAAATCAAAAGTTAATTTATCGAATAGGAGGATTATACAACGGTGACAGTAACGCTCTGGATTTATATTAGCTATCTACGGGCTAATTGCTATATTTTCTAAAACTCAACTAAATTACCTAAGGCATCGAACTTATAGGTAACTCAAGTGCTCAAGCCCAATACCAGTGGGTAGCGTTTCCATCACGCTGGCGGTATTGCCTCTCTGAAATGCCGCAACGAGCCAAATAAGGACCAGCATTTTGATCACGCGCCGTCGTCGCGTCGTCGTCGTCGCCTCAACCAAGCGTCATCGCTCTTGGTTATCGCTTTACGGTACCCTAAAACCACACCAAATCCAAACACTAGCTCATTAGAGCATGTTGCGGTTATTATATTTTATAATAACACACTAGTAGCAAAATATATATCAATATTAGGGTAGAAGGATTATTATATTTATTATGTTTTATTCTTTGTTGAACGGATTTACGATGTTAATTTGGTGCTTATAGGATTTTGAGGACTTAATAATAGTTTTTTATAAGTTTTATAGCTTTCAAAGTATATTTATATGATTTCTATGTATTTTAATTATATAACTAGGAGGATCTGAATCGGTATAGCGTCAAGTTAGTATATAAAAATTGCCAAGATCTGATCTAAGGTTCCGGAGGTAAAGCGGAGAAGACGTTTCTATAGGCAGTTTTAGCAGACGTTCCTTTTTGTAAATATTTTTATCATTAAAATATAATATTATTGACGTAGTTTAAAATTTCTTTATCGATAGTTTAAATTGTTAATATTATTTTATTGTGTATTTAGTGTGATATTCTAATTAATTTTTTTAACTTTATCAATGTGTAATATTGTTTAATTAGTAATGTTTTAAATTAATCATAATATGGATGACTTTCTGAAATAATTGTACTCAAATTCGATGTACTTATGTATCTTCGGTGACAATACATGATATGGTAATGGAGGTGGTCTGTTGATGGAGACGGATGGTCATAGGAACTTCTTTTAACTAAACAAGATAATCCATCGTGTTTGATTCTTGACAAGTTCTCTGTTTATATAACTGTTTGGTCCATTTTTATTGATACAATTGGTAAAAACTTGAATTAAAAAAACTTTTTAATGTACTTGTATGAGATTTGCTCGCGTTTAAATTATTCCTAGGGGTATAATACCTATAGGTATAATTTAAATCAGTTCATTTGATTGTACTAGAGAGACTTCTTTGTTTCATTAGTCATTAGTCTCAGTAGAGTACTTAACTTTAATGAGTGCCTCTTTGGGGCCCATGTGAATAAATGATTTTTAGTTCAATTATCCGTTCAATTTACTGTACTGTTGCATTTTTTGTGTACTCGTTTCTTGCATCGGAAGTTCGCTACACACCCATCCACCTAATAACCTAGAAACCACATTGACACAATAAATGACAAAAAATCTTTTGACAGGCTATCGATGTCACCCACTGCGCCTTTGAAGAAAGGCTCAATGTGACAAAATGGCGAAAAATTGACATAATGTAATGACAATGTGCATTTTAAGATTTGGTACAGTTGCTGATGGAAGTGGTTTGACAATTTTGACTTTTATTTTTATGTTCTCCTATTTTATGCCTACATTAACATCTTTTTAATACACCCGTTGATGTAACTGGAAAACGGCTGCATCGATTTTCCCCAAACATAGTTAAGAACACATTTGATTAGACACTTCCGTTGGCTACGGCCATGTTTAAAAGACTAAGTCGTTCTCCCCGAACTGAGATCTTGCGTCTATATTTTGCTTATAGAGAAAATATTTTGACTCCTCAAAAGTAATTTCCTTATAACTTTTTTAAATCATAATTGTTTAATTTTTATATTTGTTAATTAATTAAAAGATATAACTGATATTATATGCATCAGCTTTAAATATTATTATTTTGAGATGTCTATCTCAAAAACTTTTGATCTCCTACCAAATTTTTATTTTGCAACAGGTTTTTTTTAACTGTTACGTACTGTACTTGCAAAGTTTTTTTAAACGACACCCCACACGGGCAGAAAAGAAAATTAATAGGCCCTTCAATTTTTTTATTTGTATCATTTTCATTGTCATTTCTGACATATTATCTAAGAATTTAAAGCTTTTCGCTTGTATGTTTTAGACGCTAAATGCCTCTGACGGACGGCTGGACGGATGTGGTGAATGAAAATTGATTTAATGATGAAATTGATTGTCATAACCTCGTTATGATAAATGATGGTGGATATTCCTCAAATGCGCACGAAGCGTTTTGCTTCCACTTTCATGATGCGCACTGCAAAGGAGTGGAACTCCTTGCCAGAGTCTGTGTTCCCAGATAAGTACAATCTTGGAGTCTTCAAGTCGAGAGTGAATAGGTATTTTCTAGGCAAGCGTGCTCCATCGTCGACCGCATCGTCACTTAACATCAGGTGAGATAGTGGTCAAATGTTTGCCTATCACAGTTATATAAAAAAAATAATTATATTTATATGAATATTGATTATCGTCATCACTGTACTTACTTCAGAAAACTATATTAACCTATATCAGTCTATATCGAGTTACTCATCCGCACATTTTTTGTGCCAAAAGTGTGGGATCTCAATAGAGAGGATACAACTTTTTGTCGTTGCTCGATTGTCGGTCAATTCTTTGCGATTTTTTGTTGGATAAGTAATATTGATTATACCGTTGACAAATAGCAACAAATAGAGCAATCACATTTTTTTTCTACAATGCAGATGCTTATAACATAGATATAATATACTAGCTGTACTCCGCGGCTTCACTTGCCTTCATGAAAATGAATCATTTTCAAAGCTGTTTTGAATCCTGAGGATAAACTAGAGAACAATAAAGAGAATTTTAAATTTTATGCAATTGAGGGAGGAAACAAGCTAGTCAGTCACTTGATGGTAAGCGTCAGGCTTGCTCATTAGTTCAGAGCTAGAATTACCTAATAATTAGAACCTTCAAAATCGTGCTCGTCACTCTGGTATTAGATGATCTTTTTATGTCCTGTGATTTAAACGAACGTATTTACACTTAGAACTACACTTTGACCCAACTCCCACACAATTTCAAAACGGAAACATTTACATCACACACACAAACACATCCAGAACAAAAAGCCAAACGTCCCTTGGGAAGGAAAATTGTGCTCCTGATGGTATCGAACACAGAACCCACGGCGCAGAGAACAGAGATTTGCTTACTGCGCTAACTAGGTGCGTCTAATTTAACTGCAAACTTTGACTTTCATTTCGATGTACACCAATGTGGGTTCACTACGTAAAATGACTGGCAATGGTAGTACCACAGTACTGCCCCAAACGGACTCTGCGATAGAGTCCTCCTACTACTACTTACAGGCATCTAAATCTGTTCAGCAGAAAAGAGAAAAAACACACGCACACTCATTGCGACATCAATAATATACGCGTTTGAGTATTATATATGTATGTGTGTGTGTGTATTAGTGTGTAATTGGTTTGGTTAGAGGTTCTAAGAACATTTATAACGTAGACAAAGGCTCTCCAACAATCATAAACATAAATACTTTCCCACTCACAGCCACAAACAAGTTAGAAGACTAATATCGTGGGTGCCGAAAACATTCACATCACACACACAATTACACACAAAACCAGGAATTTATAAAATTTTATAAAAACTTTCACAATCACAGCCCCATGCTAAATTCAATGACTTGTGTCGTACCGAAAACTTGTTTCCACTGGGAATCGGACCCGATGCCTGCTGCTAGAAACTAATCAATCAAATGCGATAATTGTGTGTGTGTACGTGTAATTATGAGTCAGAATATTTGTTACTATTTTACGCTGAAGCGGCTAGACGGATAGAGATGAAATTTGGAATGCAGTTAGCTCAATACAAGGCCCTATAAAAAAATACCGCGCATTAATATCACGAAGTTGCCTCATCTATTTGCTTAAAAAAGTGTCATGACTGCCGTTTATTTATTAAATAATTACAGTAAAACAGTTTTACCCGAATATAGACATCCGGCCTGTTTTAGCAATTGTTGTCTTGACTAATAACTGGGATCAGTCGGAAATCCTTTTATATGGTTACCCCGTCATACTGCCCTTACTACATTACGATTGTTTAGAGAAATGCGCTAATTTTTGTGTACTTGTATTGAAATTAAGTGTTTGTCTATGATACACATTTCATTGATATAAGATGTGTATTGTGAGGTATATGTGACCCATATTAATCAGATTAAATATAAAAACATATCAAAATTTTGTCTTCCACTACACTACACATTACGTATAAATAGTCGTTACAGTGAGTATCCATCGCTATTAATGAATAATTTAAACGTAAGCAAACCTTAAAAACCGACTTCACCGCTTATATTTTGGCTTTAGCTTGATCGATTTCGATAAAATGTATATGGGACCACCTCTGAAGTATAATATATCAAACAACAAAAGAACTTTGGGAATCGGTCCTCAAATGGGGAAGAAGTCGTTGAACATACATAAAAAAAAATTACATACATTCGATCATAGTACCTCCTCCTTCTTTGAAGTTAGTAAAAATAAAGAACAGTCATTTATTTTAACGTGATATCGTAAAACGTTAAAAATAACGAAACATATGATTTGAACTTGAACATTACATAAAACTTTTTAATAACGTTAAAAAAAAGTTCAGATCACGTGACAAGTCGCCAATTTTAAATTTAGATTAATTATTGTAAATTTAGTTAGTGAGTCGAGCGCAATGCAAACTAAGTCTTAGTTAATTAAAAAAACTAAAATCACGATTTGCACTGAAAGTATAGATAGATAAACTCTTTATTTAACACCTTAATTAAGACAAAAACAAAAGAAATTTATTATTTACACAAAAAAGTGTAACAATAGGCGGTCTCATCGCTAAAAGCGATCTCTTCCAGACAACCTTTGGATGGAGCGGAATTACGCAATAGAGTTGGACGTCGGAAAAAGTATCACAAAGCATAACTAAAGTATTTGATAAAAAAACTTTTTGTTACGTGACACGTCATCCTGCGTTCTAAAATAAGGATACGTTATCGAATAACATACAAATTAATGCTATTTCTAATAGTTAAACATCAATTTATTATTTTTAGTGTTAATGCGCCGAAGCCAGGTTTCCGTGAGAGTTAAGGCTACGGCGGATTTCCCACAATAACTGCCAACCCGCACCAAAATAACAATTAATTTTCCGAGAACTATCCACGCATCGGTATTACCACTAATAATAAATTAACTTTGCCGAAAATTATTGTTAAATTTAATTAACTAATTCTAATATCCAGTCCTTGTCAGCAATATAAAGAGAACCAGTATATCAATATTAGAACTAAACGAACCACACACGAACATCCAAAAATAGCGGTGTACGCGAACTATTTGCATAACAACAATCACACGTGTTATCAGACACCAACCCTTGCAAAAAACCGACACATGTATTCTTGTGTTTAATACGGAACACAATTATACCAACTCAAGTTATACAACACTAACAGTTAGCAACAAAATTTAAAAAGAAACACGAGAACGAATACGACACAAAATTGAGGCAACAACTCTATAGGTATCCCAGGCTTTCTTTTTCTAATTACAAACCAGTCACGAGGAGAAAATATAAAAAAATGAAACAGTGTGTTCTCCGCCAGCGCGCAGATTTCACTGAAACTGAAACTGCTTGCGCGGGAGTTGGTATGACGTCATCAAGAAAAACGGCTGGTTTAACTAATTTAAACGTTGTTTAAAGCACGGTAAGTTGGTTAAAGCAATTACTGTTGAAGATGCCAATAAACCGCACAGTTTGACAGATGGACTATTTCTACAATAAATATTTCAACAAGTACCTGCATTGAATGTTTTGGATTTTTTTATTCCAAATAAATAAACACTCGGGCGCTATCTCACAAGATGGAGAGCGAGGATACGGCCGCAGATGTAGCGCCTATTCACTTTAGACTTTAAGAAAACCCAAATTATACTGTTCGAAAGATGAAGACGCGAGCGGTGAGTTCCACTCCTTTACTGTACGGATGATAAATATAGAAGCAAAACGCTTCGAGCGGATATAAGGTTGATGAAACTATATATGGATGACGTTTGTCAGCTTATTTTGTGATCCGATGATAGAAAGGGCATGGGGAAATTCGAGTGAACGCTGTCCGAAATGTAAGCGATAGGCTAGCTACCAGGCGTCAATAACATAAAGTTAGCTCATTATCTAATCAAAGGTCGCGGTTTTGAATTCTACAACGGGCTTGTGATTCCGCTGAAGGTCACATTCGTGATGAAATACGAAATTTGGTGGGGCATTTTCTCATGCTCACCTGGTAAAACCTGTACCAAAATACAGTCATAGATCACCACCCTCAACTAGAAATCCACCAAAAAATATATTTTGGCTGCTATCTTTGGGAGCCATTCATTCTAGTCACTCGCCTGATGGTAAGCGTCACGCTTGCCCATTACATTGCTAATCAGAGAGGTAATGTAAGCCCCGATGCTGAATAGGTTTTGTTAACATAATATATGTTGTATACGCCTTGAAAAACTTAGAAAATGCCAACTTACTTTGTAGTCGACTAGTTTCGGACAATTTTTTTGTCCTTCATCAGGATGAGTCAGACGTGCGATACGCAGAGGCGAGTGGCACGGGCCTCGGCGCGTGACTGGCGACGTGACGTGTAATGCAATAGTTTTAATTTTTATATATTTACCATGTATTTTAGGTATTTTATTGAAGAATCGTTATTAAAAAAACCGTGCTAACATTACACTTTTAGTAAAGTAAAGTAAAAAAAAAAATTATTGTTAAAACTATCTTGATTATTACCCATTATGTTTCAATGTTATATTCGACTTAAACACGAACATTTCGACTTACTTTGTAGTCGACTAGTTTCGGACAAATTAGTTTTCCTTCATCAGGATGAGTCAGACGCGCGATACGCGGAGGCGTGCGGCTCGGGCCTCGAGCCAAAAGGAATACACTCAGGACTGGTACGCAGATGGTTTTAGATATGCAGAGGCCACTAAGTTCACACTTTTTGACATTGCAAAGTTTGTACTTTAGCTCAAAAACGGCCTCTGAATAGCGGACTTATGTAATTCAATGGTACCAATATTTTAATAAATCGGATAAAAAACTATTTCTTATATTATTATTTTTTACCAAACAACAAGACAAACTGGAAAACGTCATCCATTTATGGCTGACAAGTCTCCAGTTCACTCGAAGCTTTTCGCTTCTATGTGTGTCACCCGTGGTGTGCATATACAAGCTAGGCCTAGAATGGCTAACACAGTAATGATAATAATTATTAGGATTTTTTGTTAAGTTTATAAATTGATTTTAAAAACTACTATTGTATCGTGAAATATGTGAAATAACGTACTTACGTACTTATTTTTATTTGGCTCCGTAATCTTGTGTATTTAGCCAGTGTCAAGTAACAATATATTTCAAATGTATTTTCAATTAAAAGTCCCAGTCACGAGTAGTCAAAATCAAGTAAAAAAATCAAGGTCCAGTCATAGTCAAGTCAAACCCTAGCCCTAGCCAAAGTTTCTACCACTTTACTAGAACTTCTATTGGAGTTTTGGAGCGAAAGCGAAAATCACGTTTTTCAACTTGGTATCATTTGCCTACGCTTATGCACGTCTACTATGTATTAACGGTTAATAATCCACCATTATTACACATTCACACTCTAAGAATCACAGTTTTTGGAAATTTTACAAAATCAACAACGCCATTTTTTTGCTTTCACGGCAAAACTCCTACTCCAAAGACGGTACAGATCATATCTATGGTTATTTATTTTTATATTGGCTCCGCAATCTTTGTGCATTTAGCCAGTGTCGAGTCATATTTATAATATTTCAAGTACATGTTTTATAAAAAGTAGTCCTAGTCACCAGTCACAGTCAAAGTCAAGTAAAAGAGTCAATATCCAGTAATTGCCAAGTCATGTCCTAGTAAAGTGGTAAACATTAAAATACAATTTGTATTGGAGTTTAGGATTGAAAACGAAAATAATTTTTAACATTTAGATTTTCAACTTTGTATTATTTGCTTACACTCATGCACTAACAAGTTTTGGAAAATAAATAACACAACCACAGCTGTTTTTCAACTTTCGCGGCAAACCCCATGATAAATTTAATCAGCTGTTTAACTTGATAAACCAGCCCTCACGCACACATATAACATACCTACATATTTGTCACTCATCACATAACCACAGTTTGAGTCATAGTTGCGATTCAACGTGGGGGAATGCCCACGCGAATGTCTGTTACCGAATTCAGTGCGACCGGAATCACTAGACCTCTCATCGTTTGTTTATAGACTTACTGAAAAGACTATCTTATACTGGCCTCAAGAACTATTCCAGAATAAGTTGGCCTCTTGTTACTTGTCTGTTGTTTGAGAATAGAGTTCAGCTTATTCTGGTGTTGTCGGCATGCGTTAGTTGTAGGACTCGTACGCACCTTATTTAGATGTCTTGAGTGAACTTTCAGAAGTTCGTTGGGCGGTTCAGCAGCAATTTCAATTATTGTATTTTTTGGCTTATTTTATTAAATGATAATACTTTTTATTACTAATAGAAAAGTATGGCTTGCTTAGATTATGACCTGTATAAAAAAAATAACTAAAATAAAAAAAAAAAAAAAATTGTTTTTGCATTAAAAACACACAGATCATTGAGTAATAATTGATCGAGCGAAGCGAGGTCTCTAAGTTAGCTTAGGTCATTCAGCACTTTGTCCGTCCGTCTGTCAGAGGCATCTAGCATCTAATAAGCGAATAACTTTAATTTCTCATATAATATGTAAAACTACGACCCAAAGCTAGAAGTGACATTTAAAATTATATAACTGAAAATATAAAGGGAAAATATTAATATTAAAAAAATATTTTAATGTTTTTATCTACCCTTGTGGGGTATCGTTGAAAAGGCCTTGGGAAGTAAAGAATGAAACTGGTTATAAAAAAAATCTATGTTGAAAAATAACGATTAGGTAGGCCGCAAAAGCCACTGTTTTTAGACCTATTTTGTCCCGGGGTCTATTTCAAAAACGCACACTGAACGCTGATACTTACGTGTAATATCCATTATATCCTTTACTTAAACAAAAAATACAGAAGTCAAACAACTATTATGTGTATAAAAAAGTTATAAGCAAGTAACCTCAAAAGGTTTTCTCTATGAGACAAGATGTAGGCGCGAGATGTTAGTTCGGCGCAAACGACTAGTTTAACTAATATATTTCACTTAGTAATACTTTCTAACTGTAACCTAATTATACATTTAAAATCACCAAGACCAAGACTTATAAATTGTAGTATAAATTGTTTTTAGTCCACAACAAGGTTCTTAAGCTCATGCTCTAAACTCTAAACTCCTCCATACTGGGTAAATCGTACCCATAGTCATTGAGTCTTGCAAAACTCTCAAGCAAGCACTTTTTTGCAAGCACTTTTTGTATTAGGTTTTTTTTTCTTTAAGTTCATTTGTGCAAATCGTCTAAGCTTTCATGAAACTGTATTCTGCCTAAAATCTTCTTGTTGAGGAACTGCTTCACAATATTGAATATCGTTTGGCCGATAGATGTGATACTATAATGAACTATGTGGAGACCAACAATTCTGAGGCTAATTCCTTCCTGCGAATACAAAGAGGTTAAAAATAATACAACAAACAAGCTTAATTTCACTAATTTGTAAGAATCAAACACACAAATTCAAGGACCAAACGCTATCATTCTGACCATTTACAAGTTTTACTTACATGCAAAATGTAATAAGGTTTTGCAATAGCGATCGGATTGAATTTCAGTGTATTACTAAAATCAACATTCTTAAGTAGATATAAAAAAATGTGAACATAAATCCCAAGTTGATATACGAGTTAGTTGATTAAGTTTGATATTAATAAGAATTACGTGTAGAAACAGGAAAGAAAAGGCTTTTGTAAAATTATTTTTATTATACAAACAAACAAACGCTTTCACACTCACAGCCCCACACTAAGTTCAAAGACTTGTATCGTGGGTGCCGGAAACATTAACATCACACACACATTACACCCAGAACCAGAAGCACAAATATCCCTTGGGAAGGAATTTGTGCTCCTGCCGGGAATCGAACCCAGGACCCACGGCGCAGAGGGCGGACACCTGGCCACTGCGCCAACTGGGTCGTCTAAACAGTTGTAAAGTACCAAGTAGTCAATTATGGCCTATAAAATACATGACAAATAAAAGGTATAGTATGTAATGAACACCTAAACGAATTAATTCCAAAACGGTCATACAGGCAACTTGTATAACAAGTATCGTTAGTAACCTCTGCGTAACTACGCTTACTATACCACATTCGTGAACAAAAACATTGAAACTTGCAAGCGATATCTATTTGATAACTTAAGATAAAAAAAAGAATAAGAAAATAATTTGAAAAAAAAAACCTTAGTCTAAACAATTGCTGCACGACCTTACAGCGAGCATTTCCATCTCCTCGCACCAAATAAGACGGTCGCATTCTGCAACAACTCTATTAATATCGTAAAATCCCTACACATTGCAAAATAAACCTTGTACTCTTACAGTAAAGCTCATTCTCATGTAGACACGTCGATTTGTTCTTTTTACCTGTATGTTTAACAAAGTTGTAAAAGAACAGCGTCTTTCCTAATAGAACACCGTGTCATATTTTGCTTGAAAAAAAATCAAGGCAATCTCAACACAGTGTCACTTTATTTTTCCGTGCTGGCAACATTGAAATGCATTCGAATAGTAAATACGGCGAATCCACGATTCCTACTATGCAGCAATATTTATATTGTACTCTAAACTTTTAGCGGTTAAAATGAAAATTGTTCAACTTCGCTGCGTAAATCCAGAAATAACTCAATAAAAACTTGACATACTAAATTGTACCACACGGTATGGTAACACGGTCTATTTTCCTCGAACAAAAGTTACGTCATTTTGATCATGTGCAGGTTCGCAGTTTCGCCTGAAATGGGCTCGCGATGCAAATTTTCTATCCCTCTCTGTTGTATGGAAAACTCTTTCAGCCATATCTCCGTCTTTGTCTTTCTAATTCTGTAGCCCACACGTGAATTTAGTCAATAGAATATTTTTGGAGGGTCGATTATTATTCTGTTTACGTTTTTTCGAACGCGCGATACCTACCTGAGTTATATATTTATACTGTTATTTATTTGTGATCGATTATATATGATCAATTTCCTTATGAAAGTGACGACGCGGAAGAATATATAACATGCTTGCCTAGAAGACCTTTTCACTCTAGACTTGTAGACTTCTAAGCATGATCGCGACCGGATCCCCCGATTTCCTTTTATGGATATAGTCGAAAATATTTAACAAACAGAAACGAATATAGAATATCAATCGGTTGGTCCCATTTAAATTTGATCAAGATCTGATCAGTAGTTTTTGAGTTATCGTCAATAATAAATGTTTAATACTTTAATCTGATCAAGGTTCCGAAGATAAAGCGGTAAAGTCGGTTTTTTTAAGCTTGCCTTGCGTTTAATTATTGTTTGGTAGATTATACTTCAGAGGCGGTCCCATATAAATGTTATCAAAATAGATCCAGCCAAAACCAAAATTTAAGCCAAAACCAAATTTCCTTCTTTAAATGCTGCCACATATGCTGAGTGGTAAATAAGTACACTAATAAAAAAATTAAATAAAAATACAATCGATTTGAGTACCTCCTCCTTTTTTGGAAAGTCGGTAAAAGAAACAAGACAAGCTGATTCGGTTCTCACGTACTAGTAGTTCCCAGCGGAAAAAATAAAAAAAATAACTAAAAAAATTAAACGCAAGCTAATTGTTATAAAAGATAGATAGATAAACTCTTTATTGAACACCATATTTGTGATAAAACACAATAGAAAATAATGACTTACAAAATAAGAGTAGCAATAGGCGATCTTATCGCTAAAAGCGATCTCTTCCAGACAACCTTTGGATGGAGAGGAATTACGCAACAAAGTTGGACGTCGGTGTTTTAATATAACAAAATTTATAAAGATGCAAGATTTGAAAAAATATTAATTATATATCACTATATAATTAAAATTATTATTTTATTTATTATATATAGTTATCGTCACTTACCATCAGGTGAGATAGTGGTCAAACACTAGCCTGTCACAAATAAAAAAAAAAAAATATATATAGATGATTGATGGTATCATCTATTGGAGCAATGTAAACCGAGATAATTGCGAAAAACTGTATTTTTGACGTTTGGCCTTGAATAACGATGTAGACACAAGATTTTATGAGACTTTTGAGACTATTTCCAGAAGCCAAAATGAAGGTGTATAACGAAAATTTAGTTCATTGTCTCTCATCCGAGATTGACCCCATTTTCATGCTAGTCATTTGAACCATTTAGAAATTTGACTTTTAGTTCCAATCTTCCCTGAAACTTGAATGATTTCCTTTTTTCCTAACCTTAAAAAAACGCTTTCACACTCACAGTCCTACACTAAGTTCAATGACTTTTGTCGTGGGTGCCGGAAGCTTCACATCACACACATTCATACCCAGAACCAGAAACTCAAATTTTCCTTGAGGAGAAAAATTTTGTTCCCGCCGGGAATCGAACCCGATACCCCCGCTTGGCAGTCTGACGCCCTCCTAACTAAGCCAACGGGCAGTTACAATTTAAAAAATAATTTATTTGCTTGTTTTTAAAACTCTAAGTATGACACGCGTGACCTTACGTAATCACCACATTTGTTCGCTTCTATCAAAATCATAATCAAAATCGTTTATTTACATGGGCCCCAAAGATGCACTCATGAAAGTTAATGATTCTACTGTCTAAAGGATTCATTAAAAAACCTGCAACATACGTCTTAATCGCCTGTGATAACAATCCTTTTAATTTTGAACTGCCCGTTGGCATCGGGTTCGATTCCCGGCGGGAACACAAATTTTCTCCTTAAGGAAAATTTGTGTTTCCGGTTCTGGTTGTGATTGTGATTTGAATGTTCACGACACAAGTCTACGAACTTAGTGTGAGGCTGCGAGTGTGAAAGCATTTATATTTAATTAGTCACTATTAATTCATCATTAACAACAATCGAATTCCACTGGGGTCGTCGAATGCACACTATGTTTCACCTATCAAAGAGTGAAGAGAATGCAGTCAAAGGTCGGCATGCGACGTTCGCTGCCAAGTTTGACCACCTGTCGACTAGCTGATATATTCACTGCATGAAAATATACCGGCAGTTGTATGTATCGTTGTTGCAATTAATTAGAATAACTAGATTTCTTTTCTTTAACAAATACAATTCAATATAATTTAAACGCAAGCAAAGCTTAATAAACCGACTTCACCGCTTTATTTTCGGAACTTTGATCAGATTTAACGTATTAAACACGCATTATTGACGATAACTCAAAAAGTAGTGATCAGATCTTGACCAAATTTAAATGGGATCATATCGAAAATACCAGCTTTCAAATAAAAAAACAATCAACAAAATCGGCGCACAAAGAGAGAAGTTATGAGGTATCTTTTGAAGTCGGTTGAAAACGTAGATCGTCAATGTAGTCCACAGAATACGCATTATTGAGGATAACTCAAAAACTACTAGTCAGATCTTAATCAAAATTAAATGGGACCAATTGAAAAATCTATCAAACAAAAAAAATATAAATCCGTTCTCGTGGAACAAAGTTATGAGGTAACACACAAAAAAAAACAGTCGACTTGTGTACCTCCTCCTTTTTTTGTGAAGTCGGTAAAAAAGCTGCACACGCACAACGCTAAACAAGCACACAATTAAAGTCAATAACTGTAGATACTTTGTTCCTGCTTTTGGAAAATCACTAAAAGTAGAAAATATTCAAATTCAAATAGATTTTTTTCAAAAGTTTCACATATTACAATTTTCTTATGAAATTCCCTATAGTTAACTATGCTAAGTTATTTTGTTTTCTACTGACTTCACAAAAAAGGAGGAGGTACTTAATTCGACTATTCGACTCTTATGTATATCATCCATAACTTCTTTCTTCGTAAACCGATTTTAATGTTATTTTTTGTTTGAAAACTGGTGCTTTTAAATTGGTCCATTTAAATTTGATCAAGATCTGATCAGTGGTTTTGGAGTAATCATCATGCATGTTTAAATACATCTAAAAAGCCGTGAATTGGGGGTTTTTTAAGCTTTGCTTGAGGTTAATTATTTGGTTTTTTTTTATGCTTTACTATCAGTCAAGCAATGAACCATTATTATGAGATGGAAAGTGACAATGCGGCTGAAGATGTGACTGTTCAGAATATACCTATTCGCTCTAGACTTGAAGACTCCCAGACTATACATAATGTGCGGGGCCTTTCGGCCGCCATCGTAACTATGTTTTGTAACCAGTTACCTAAAAAGAATTCAAATTCAAATTCAAAACTTTATTGCATTCTCTAAATGAAAAAAAGAGGTAGAATTATCGTCTTATCTCGCAACCAACGAATGAAGAGTTTTCTGTCTGTTTACGTAACTTTTTCGGAACCACCGTATTTTCTTCATACCGGTTACAAGTAAGAAGTAGTTGTCTCGTCTCGTAACTAGTTACAAACTAAGACGTTTCGTGAGCGGCCGCCTTCTATTTTTCGGGTATCAGGTTCGATTCCTAGCGGGATCTCAAGTTTTCTCCCCAAGGAAATTTGTGTTTCTGGTTCCGGTTGTGATTGTGTGTGATGTGAATATTTCCGAAACCCACGACACAAGTCATAGCACTTAATGTGGGGCTGTGAGTGTTAAAGCCTTTATGTTAATGCATATTATATTTTTTTATTAAGTTGGTCCCATAAAAATTTAATCAAGCTCGGATAAAGGGTCCAGGAATTTAAAGCAGTGAATTTAAGGATTTTACAAATATTTAAGGTCACCTGGGCAGAAACCTATGTACCAAGGTGCATACAATTGCTTGCGCTGATAATGGAAATCGTTCCGTTAGTTCGTAAGACTACAATTTCACCACTCAGCCATGATCACTATTGGGGTAAGCTACCGTGGGGTGAAACCAACGTTTCCCACAGGTCTGTACAAACAATACCACTTGCTGTTTATTTCAATAATATTGTTCTGAGCCACTGTGACAGTGAAAGGATTATAGTAAAAGAGGGTAGATGGCGTTGATCAAATTGATTACTTCAACAATATAATATACATCTTGGATTTTATGGATGTCGATTTAAGTTTCGAATGTGAACGATGCTCTTATTCGAGATGGAATTCAAAATTTAAAATTGTTTTTTTTTAAATTATGAACTGCCTAGGCACTCATAAATTAACTTAATGAATAATACCAGATTCGCAAATTTATACAGCCATCTCGAAAAGAACCTGGCAAAAAATCACGTGGAGCATTTTTGAATTAATTATAAATGGTTTATTCACATGGGCCCCAAAGAGGCACTCATGAACGTTAATGACTTTACTGCTAGATTCGTAAAATTACAGCCATCTCGAAAAGAACTGATAAGCAACTGTAATCAAATCTTGTAAGCTAAATTAGACCCACTTCCATTGCCCGATTGGACTCAAATTTGGTGTACTTAAGAATCTTTGGTGACAGTACAATGATATGGTACCATGAAGCTGATCTGATGATGGAGGCGGAACTTAAGGATTAAAGAATACAAACTCATAGAGTTTGTCCTCGTTTGATTCGTGTGACAAGTTCTCTGGATATAACTTTATAGTCCTTTTTTATTTACATCTGGTAAAAGCTTGATCTTAAAAACTGTTTAAAGTTTCTCTTGTTTTATATAGAAAAACTAGCCGTGCCTCGCGGCTTCACTATTATCAAGTTAAAAAGTAGCCTATGTGTTAATCCCAGGTTTAAGCAATATAAAATCCAAATTTCATCCAAATCCGTACAGCCGTTAAAGCGTAAAACATACTTACACACCTGCACACTTACACACAAACTTTCGGATTTATAACATTACTAGCTGTGCCCCGCGGCTTCGCCCGCCATTATCAAGTAGCCTATGTGTTAATCCTAGGTATAAACTATGTCCATTCCAAATTTCATCCAAATCCGTTCAGCCGTTAAAGCGTGAAGAGGGAACAAACACACTTACACACAAACTTTCGGATTTATAATATTATTAGTATATTAGTATTCTATTTAATGATTATGAACAGGCCCAAAAAATCCAGCAATTGTTTGTTCGTCGTACCAATTTTATCAGAACAAATATCGATCCAATAATTGAACTGCCCGGAACTTGGCAGGCTTAAAAAAGTTCATGGTAAGCCCTCAGGTATCTTCCTATATATAAAATATATATTCTACAAAAAACATTTTAATTTTTTTATTATAGGCTTAGAACGTCAGCCATTTTATTACAGGAAATACAAGCAAATTAACACAAAAACAACGAATTTGAAGAAAACTGTCTGCCAAACGATTTCCGTAGTGAATAGACAATTTGTGTAACGTCTTCCCACGTTGTGTGTGTGGGTGACTCACTAACACACTCCCAATGTTATTTTGTTTGAACTAAATCGTTTAACCTAATATTAACTTTGTTGGAAATCTGAGATTTTGTTGGCAGCGCACTTGGTACTGTTTTTTTTTTATTCAGACTGCGCAATCTAGGCATCCAGCCAGTGACAAATTATACATATTTATAAAGTTTTTGGAAGATCATTCAAAACTAGTCCTAGTCAAAGTCAAAGTCAAGTACAAGTGGCAAAATCAAGACATTGTTTTTTTTCTTTTTATTTTGGCTTTGGAATATTGTGCATTTAGCCAGTGTCAAGTTTTATAGTATATTTATTTCAAGTATAAAATTTCATATTAAAAGTCCTATTCACAAGTCACAGTCAAAGTCAAGTAAAATGTCAAGGACCAGTCATAGTCCAGTCATGTCCTAGTAAAGTGGTAGATAGTTTACTAGAACTTTGTATGACTTGTCTACACTCATGCACGTTTACTTAGTATTAACGGTTAATAATCCACCATTATTACACATTAACACTCGAAAAATCACTGGTTTTGGAAAATTATACAAAATTAACAACGCCATTTTTTCCCTTTCGCGGCAAAACTCCGAAATCTAAACTTTTAAATTGCCCCCGAAGAAAGTCTGGAAAATCAGGACGCCGAACGTTTGTTTGTTTTGTTATTCCATTCCAAAGGTTGTCTAGAATAACATAATATAAACGCTTTCACACTCACATCCTCACACTAAATTCGATGACTTGTGTCGTGGGTGCCGGAAACATTCACATCACACACACAATCACACCCAGAACCAAATCGCTCTTAGCGTCACTAATAACTGTTATTCCTATTGATTTATCTGCTATGTTTTAAGGTGTTCAACAAAGTTGTTAAGTACGTTGTTAAGTAAAAACGACCCAGTAAGCTCGGTGGGTAGGTCTCTGCCCTCTGCGCCGTTAGTCCTGGGTTAAACTCCCGGCAGGAGCACAATTTTCCTTCCCAAGGGAGACTTGTGTTTCTGGTTTTGGGTGTGATTGAGTGTGTGATTTTCAGCACCTACTATACAAGTCTTTGATCTTAGTGTGAATGAGTCTTTTTTTGTGGCTGTGAGTGTGAATGCGTTTGTTTATTTTTATAAATAAAGGATATCTTAGTACCTAAACTACTGTACAATCATCATTAAAATATGCCCCGTTTCAAACATACTCACACACGCAGGCACACACACACACACACACAAACTAACACATTTATAAGGCTTGTGTTTAAACACCGCCCAAAAAAGTACCTATTTTACTACCAAAAAAAAAAAATATACCAAAATGGATAAATGGTCACCAAATTACGTTTCCTAAATTATTATGAAATAAATATTTTTTTTCGTATTATAAATATTTTTGTATGAATTATAAATAAAAATAACATTAACATACTTTTATCTGATTCGGTTCTGTCACAGGAAATTTTATTTCAGGAAACGTAATTTGGTGACCATTTATCCATTTTGGTAACCGTTTAGAATGTTTGTTGGCCGTCTAAATAATTATACCCCATGTATTAACCGAAAAGACCAAGATACACGCTGTAAACAAAAATCTCTGCAGATACTACAACCTAATCAAATAATCACGCAAATAAAGCCAATAGCATCATAGAGTAATAAAATCACCCTAATAGAGGCGACAGTCAGTTAGATCTATATTAGCAATCCTTGGAGAATGCCCAATTAATTGAGCAAACCGGCCGCGACTAACATGTTATAGCGCAGGGAGGGCTTTCACACTGGTGCGTGATACACGTCGCGACTGTAGCGCGGTTCATAAACAAAACTTCACCACGTGAACGTTGAGCCAATCCAACTTCTTAGTACGACTTAGTAAGAAGACTCAAGGGAACTAAACCATTAGAGTTAGTGTAGTGATTTGACAGTGTAATATAAAAATATAGTGAGAGAACACAAGAACAAAGTGTCTTCCCGAAAAAAGAGACAGTAAGAAAAGTGTTATTGGACACATTCTCAGTAAACTCCTGTTTTAACAGTTTAAGTCAAAATTAAGTTACTTATAAGGCTAGGTAGTAATTCCGATGGTGTACCAACCATTAAATTTGTACGTAATTCAAACAAAATCGTGGCGCAGATTTAAGTACGAAACCGTTTTAACAGAAATGTGTGTTGGAAAATAACTATTTAGTAGGCCACCAAAGTTACTGTTTTTAGACCTGTTTTGTCTCGGGGCTATCTCTAAAACGGATGCACATTTGAAGCTGAAATATACGTTTAATTCTGTACTTCGTTATATTCTGTACTTTTTTTTATGCTACAAGAATGACAAATACAGAAATCAAACAATTATTGTAAAAAAAAACACAAGTAGTTATTTTAATCAATAAATAACCTGAGGAGTTTTTCAAGATGATTGTTTGACGATACATCGTCTTACCACATCTAGTATGATATTTAAGTCACAAGGTTTTAAGCATGTTAGCATTTATTCTGTTCCAATGCTAGCGTCTAAAGACCACCAGTGTGAAATCCATTTATCATCATCTGGCGCGCGTTTAGGGGCCGCGCAGGAGCAACAATGAAGGACAAATTAAGTATACGCCCTCGGTTCGGCCGATCATCCTGGAGGATTAACGGCGATACACACCGGGCCAAGTAAATGGGAGAGCGGGGGTTTTATCCGTCTCAGAGTTTTTTTTTTCTAGGTCGTCTCTTCGTTCTTTACTTTGACATCTAGTGACGTTGTCTAGTCAACTTAATAACAATCATGTCTACTCAATAGTCCAAATAAGTTACTAAATTAATTGTTCGTGTGCGTAGATTGTTGTATTGTAATTATCTAAACGTTTGAACTGATTTCAATTTCGTCGACCCCGTTGGCGCATTTCGCGAGATGCCGCCCTCTACGCCGTGGCTCCTGAGTTTGATTCCCGGCAGGAGCATAACTTTACTTCCTAAGGGATAATTGTGTTCTGGTTATGAGCTTGACTGTATGTGAAATATGTAATTATTTCCGGGACCCACGATACAAGTCTTTGAACTTAGTGAGAGTGAGAAAGTTGCTGTCTGCTTTGATTTGATATAATAATCCAGATTTATCAAATCCAAAGTTACCAATATCTAGGGATACAATCTTAGTTTCGTTGTAGCCAGCCCATTTTCACTTATGTTATTATTTACGCTTTAGAATCTTTTGAACTGTAACCGCGACGTAAGGTCAGCCTTTCGATATTCTATCGCTTACATTTTGGTGAAAGTGCGCTTACAAGAATTAATTCCCCAAGGTTTTAACATCTAACAACAAGACAAACTGGAAAAATCAAGTTATGGTTGAAATACCTCCTGTTCAAGCGTTTTGTTTCTACGTTTGTCATCCGTACTGCGAAGGAGTGGGACTCATTGCCCACGTCTTTGTTCCCCGAACGTTATAGGTACGTATCCTTGAAGACTCCCAGATTATAATCTGGGAGTCTTCAAGGATACGTACCTATCTTCAAGTCAAGAGTGAATAAGTATCTCCGAGGCTAGCATGCTATATCTTCTGCCGCATCATCGCTTTCCATTAAGTAAGAAAGTTGTCAAATACTTTCCTAACGAGTATGAAAAAAATTACAGCCGTTTTCTTAAATTATTAAAATAATTACTCAATGAAATGTATGCAAAATTTGAATATTAATTTCTATACTGTAAAAACTCAAACCTTATAAAAAATTAAAGAGAACCAATTTTTGTGCCCTGCAGTGTACAGCGGACATCAAATCGCCAATTAGCTACATGATTGCAGCGCGCGGCACGCGACCGACGTGCGCCGATGTGCACTTTATGTGCACGCCCCCTTACGCGGCCAAAGACTTGGATGCAGAAAGGACAAGAAGAAAAGAAAAAAGTGTGACACACATCTCATATATAAATGAATGCTTGTACGCCGAAGGCAAGCTCGGTTGAGTGTTATTTGTAGTTTTGAGTTGTACGTATGAAAAAAAAATTAAGAAAATTGTAATAGATAAGACTTATTAAATTTTTTTTATTTTGGATGGCAAGCATTTGACCATTGTCTCACCTGATGGAAAGTGATGATGCGGCCGAAGGTGTGACATGCTTGCCTAGAAGATACCTATTCACTCGAGACTTGAAGACTCCCAGATTATACCGTTCGGGGAACAAAGACGCAGGCAATGAGTTCCACTCCTTCGCTGTACGGATGATGAATGTAGAATGATGTCATGATGTCTTACAATCAATATGTACTATAAATATTTTTAAATTTTGCCCTTACAACAATTTATTAAGCTTCTTAATATAGCTACATGTTCTTAATAAACCTCTTCAAGTTGGAAGTTTCATATAAGGTTAGTTTTCGTATAACATCTGTGATTATAAAATCAGTGAGACTATAACAGAATATACGCATGTGTTAAATACTTCTCGGTTTTAATTATGATTTATTCAAGTACAAAACAACACATGATATAACAGGACCAACGATATAAGTTTTTAAGTTACCATGGTCACTGTCACTATAAATGTTTGTATCAATAAAGGGATATTTACCATGTATTTCATGCTCAAAGTGATAACAATAGTAATGGTGTTCAACGCAGTAAACAAGGACGAAAGCGGGTAGACGAAGCGTTTCGTATGCTCGTAAATCTAAATCTTCATCTACCCGCACTACTCCAGTTACTCCGTGATCATGGCGCTTGCAGTGCCGAAACATCGGAAGCTCAAAACAAACGAAATACATGGTAAATATCCCGTTATTGATACAAACATTTATAGTGAAGGTGCTAAAACTCAGCAGTTGGAATAAAATGGGCTGATGACAATGATAATATCGTCACAAGCCTGCTGCACGATCCTATTCTGTCAATATTTATTGATCCGTCTATTCATAAAAGTCGACTACACTTACTAAGAGACCAAATGACGGAGAACAAAGACACCAATACGCACTGCATACTGTATTTGGTAAATATCCCGTTACTGATACAAACATTTATAAGATTTCAAAATTTTTATATGAAAATAAAATAAACCTCCCAAAAGGTTTTAATAGGTACGGTGGCATACGATATCAACATGTTTACAAGAAAAATAAATTATACAAGAGGCCACATCCCAAAAGTTTATATTCCGATTTAGAGAGGCATACTTTGGCAGCGATTGAAAAAATAATTCAGGCAAATGACCACATCTTTCACCAGTTTGCGTCAAATGCTTAATAAATCACCAAAGTTACGTAGTGGTCGTATCGATACGTTTTGGCAGAGAATCAAATAAATCCAACATATAATACTGCGGAAGCTTAGGCAGTTAGCAGTTACGTGTACACATATGTTTCACATATGGTTATCTCCTTGGCATCGAATTTGTAAACAAATCAGATTTTTAAGAAGCTCTTATTGTCCATGCTTGCTTTAAACAT
This sequence comes from Lomographa bimaculata, assembly GCA_948107665.1. NCBI lineage: Eukaryota > Metazoa > Arthropoda > Insecta > Lepidoptera > Geometridae > Lomographa > Lomographa bimaculata. Next base: position 3,461,170 of record OX403608.1, on the reverse strand, counting down.
AACATTAACGCTTTCACACTCGCAGCCCCACACTAAGCTCGGTTGACTTGTGTCGTGGTTGCTAGAAACATTCACATTACACACAATCATAACCAGAACCAGAAATACATTTTTTCTTGGGGAGAAAACCTGTGTTCACGCTGGTAATCGAACCCCTGCTCATAAAGCGAACGCTCACCTGACTAAGCCCTTTTTTATATACTCGATAGGCAAGCATTAAGAAAAAAATCATTTTAAATTTATTTAAAATAAGCCTTCTAAAACAAAGCATACAAACGTGCTCCAGCAAAGCGGGCGAGAAATTTTTAGTACATAATGAATTTCCCAAATGTACCTGATGAACATTTGTTGCATAATTCTGATCACGAATGGTAATGCTTTGTCACAAAAATCTTTATACGTACGAAAACTCAATAGTTTGTCTATCTCGAATAAAAAAAACATAAAAAGCAGAAGTCAAAAGTACAAAATCGTCAACGCGATTTTTTCACGTTGGTTTTAGCAGAAAATGTGAATCATCTGTAGCTATTATAATACTCTTTGGCCAGTGGATTTGAGCGTGAGATTTGTGATTTAATTTGCCGTCATTGCATATTTGTTTAACTGTATTGTCCACAGAAATTATACTTATTAGGTGTTTAGAATTAAATGTATTTTTTTGCCAGCCAATTATTTGACCTATGTTATGGCTATAAAATCTATATCAATTTACCTGCTGTTATTACAATGCTAAGTGGAAAAAAAATTGAATTAGTGTTACAAATAGTTCAGTACCTTTATTTTTACCGACTTCCCAAAAAAGGAGGAGGTACTCAAGCCGACTGTTTATTTTTATTTTTTTAATTTGATTAAGATTTGATCGGTATTTCTTGAAATATCGTCAATAATGCCTATTTTGTGGACTACTGACGATATTCTCGTTTACCCGACTTCAAAAGTTACCTCATAACTTCTTTCGTTGTGAGCCGATTTTGATGATTATTTTTTTATTTGAAAGCTGGTGCTTTTCATGTGGTCTCATTGAAATTTGATCAAGATATGATTTCTAGTTTTTGAGTTATAGTCAATAATGCGTGTTTAATACATTAAATCTGATCAAGGTTCCGAAGATAAGGCGGTGAAGTCGGTTTTTATAAGTTTTGCTTGCGTTTAATTATTTAACAATAAACCTACCTTTTATTTGACTTTTTCAGATAAATTATATATTGTACGCCCGAAAGGGCAGGCTGTTGTAACGCTTATGATAACATACTTTAAGATCTTTTTATACACAGTTATACAATAAATATTTTTTTTATTCTATTCTATTCTGACCATTATCTAACCTGATAGTAAGTGATAATGCGGCTTAAGACGTTGAGGATTGTTGTAGGATGCTTGCATAGAAGATACCTATTCAATCTAGACTTGAAGTCACCCACATCGTACCATTCGTGGAACAAAGACGCAGCCAATGATTGACCACTCCTTCGCTGTACGGATAATAAACGTAGAAGCGAAACGCTTCGCGTTGACTGGAGGTATATCAACCATAATATTTAAACGCATGCAAAGCTTAAAAAACCGACTTCACCGCTTTATCTTCGGAACTTTGATCAGATTAGATATACTAAACACGCATTATTGTTGATAATTAAACAACTAGGTACTGATCAAATCTTGATCAAATTTAAATGGGACCAATTGGAAAGCAACATCTTTCAAACTAAAAAATATTTCACAATCGGTTCACGTTGAAAGAAGTTATGAAGTAACACACATACAATAAAAACAAATACAGTCGACTTGAGTACCTCCTCCTTTTTTGTGAAGTCGGTAGAAAAAATGACGTTCGCCAATTTGGAGTACCATATAGATCGGTAGATAGGGTTGCCACGCGCCACTCAATAAGCCGGATTGTTACGTCAGATATGTCGGTTTAAACCTTTTGAGTATCAATTTATGCACCAATTAGGGAGAGATCATGTGAAGTCTTTTTGATTTTTACAATTACGTATCTAATGTATGGTTTTGTGGGAAGAGATGAAAGATTATAATTACTATTACTAACAGGCAAATTAGGGATGCGTTGTATGAGGAAATTGCATTAATTTATAATCATTCTTTTTTAATTTTAATTTAACAAAATATAGAAACAAGAATATTGCAAAAAGGTATCAACAGTAGCTTGCGGGCCGGGTCTAAGCACCCGGACAAAAAAAAACAATTGATTATTTTGGTGGATTCTAGTTTCATTAACTAAAATTAAGGGATTTTCATCTGCTATTAACGATATCATGTGGTGGTTAGTATTTTTGCTTTAGATAGATAAACTCTCTATTAAACACCATATTTGTGACAAAGCAGAATAAAAAATAATGATTTACAGAATAAGTGTACTGTAATAATAGGCCTTATCGCTAAAAGCGATCTCTTTCAGACAACCTTTGGATGAAGAGGAATTACGCCACAAAGTTGGACGCTGGTTGGTGTTTTAACATAACAAATTTTAGAAAGGTGCCAGATTTGAAAAAAAAAATAGATTTTGTTTAGATTTGAATAGTTAGATTTTTTTTCTATCTTCCTTTGTAAAATTTTGGTGGATTCCAAAACATAGTCTCATGAAATCACCTCCTTATTGTAAATCATGTTTTTTTTTTTTAATTTGTAGTTTTACTGGACTATAAAGAAAATGAGAAAGAAAAAAAAATAAGGTTAATGGACGAAATGATTTAAAAGAACGATAATAGTTATCTATAGGTACTTTAAAATTATCTTAGGCCACATCATCGGTATCCATCAGGTGAGATTGTGGTCAAATGTTTGCTTATCGAGCAAAAAAGAATTGTGTCTATAAAGCCTCACAATATTTAATAAGTTTAAAATGCAGACAACTATTTTGTGTTCTAAAATGATAATAATTAAACTCAAGCTAAGCTTAAAAAAACGACTTCACCGCTTATTTTTTAGTTTATGAGATTGCAGAGACAAAACTAAAAAAATGGTTGGCTATAGTTTTACTGTATAAAATAAAATACACACTTAGCAACAAGCGAAATGACTCGCATTTACACTCACACCCCACACTAACCTCAAAGACTTGTATAGTGTGTGCGGGAAACATTTACATATCACACACACAATTGCACCTAGAGCCAGAAACACAAATGTCTGTTTGGGAGGAAAATTTTGCTTCTCACGGGAATCGAACCCAGCTGAATGCAAAGACTTTCCCACTACACTACTGGGTCGTCAGCTTCTGCTGCAAATCGAACCCAGGACCCACAGCACTGAAAGCAGAGACTTAACAAGGCAGAGGCGATCCTTTGTAGGCAATTGCCACTGGATCATCGTGGATGCATCTAATCAATGTGACTAACCTTCATTCATGTACGATGATACACTTATGTTTAATCGTCCTATCGATTCGAAGACTAATCGATTGATCTGTTTCTGCAGATCGATTCTATTAGTGCCTGTCACAGATTATGTAACAGTGACATCTTGTTGTGGGGTGCGACTATATAAATACAAGTATCGACGAGTTGTTGGGCCACGAAACTACAGGTTCTCCAAAACCTTCTCCTAAAAGGAAGTTTACTTATTAGTGTTATTAGTAATTTGCCCCGAACTGAGATCTTTTGACACTTGCTTGTAACATTTTTTCATATAAATAAAAGTTTGATGTTTGTATTTATTGTTCAAGTTAAATAGAACAGATATTGTACGCAAGTTTCCGCTTTAAATAGCCATTTTTAAGATATTCTCCTCGACCAAATATGTCCAAAACAGTGACTTTCATGTCCAAATTATTATATAAGTCATTTTTAAAGTTACCACTAAGGCAGAAATAAAAACAGTTGGTGAAGCAACATCTTTCAAACCAAAATAAGAAACATATTAGAATCTTTTCACGTGGAAAAAAGTTATGACACACATTTAAAAAAATTGTTGAATTGAGTACCTCCTCCTTTTTTTTAAAGTTGGTAGAGAAAGGAGGAGATTCTTAAGTCATCTGTACTTTATTTATATGTGTGCTACCTCCAAATGTCTTTCTAAGTGAACCGATTTCAATTATTCTTTATTTGAAAGCTGGTGCTTCTCACGTGGTCCCATTTAAATTTGATCGAGATCTGACCAGTACTTTTTGAGTTATCCTTAACAATGCGTATTAAATTCATTTATTCTGATCAAGGGTTCCAAGATAAAGCAGTGAAGCTAGATTTTTTCAGCTCTGCTTGCGTTTAAATTACATAATTTAAACGTAAGCAAAGCTGAAAAAATGTAACGTACCTAATGATAGGCATTGCATTGCCCGTCGTCCTACTGGAAAAAATGTTTGCACGGGTCCACCAATAATTATAGTTCTACGGATAATATATTGTTGATTCCATATAAAAATGGTCAAAATCAGGGTCAGTTCGCTGCTTGCCCACTTTAGACCCCTTATTACGTATCTTTGTTGCGAGCAATTTCTATTTGAAATAAGCAAAAATTAACCTTATTTCTTGTCATAATACAAACCCTATCGGAACCTTGATCAGATTAAGTAATCTGATCTGAAGAGGAAGATAAAGCGGCGAAGTCAGTTTTTTAAGCTTTGCTTGCGTTTAATATTTATTTGAAGTTGGTTAATAAATTAACATTAATACAAGTCATTCGTCATTTCATGGCCCAACGCGGCCGCCAGACGCTACCAACGTGGTTTCACATCTGTTGTTATGACCTTCCACTATTCCTATCATACATGTAATAGAGAGCGTTTACTATCATTAATAATAAATCATCTAGTTTATGTAGTCGGAACTCGGAAGTAATATTGACATAAACATACTTTGAGTCATTGGATATTATTATTAACTCTGTGAGCTGAAAGCTAAAGGGCTCGCATATTTTTTGAATCGGCTGAAATATTTTTTTGCGTTTCAAGCCCATAACTCCGCCATTTAGAAAAAAAAACAAAAACTGAATCGACGAAAAAGTTCTATATAATTATCGAATGCTTACAAAATTTTACGAGAATTGGTTGAGAAATCCGCCGGACATAGCGATAGCAATTTTACCCAAGCTGAAAAGGAGACGCGTCGCTCGCGCTACAAAGCTGGATGTCTGCAAACCATAATGTGTGTTTCGGATTTTCACTCACGCAATTAATCAAGATCTATACGCACACATTTCAATAATGTTCAGCCCCACATTATGTTCAATGACTGGTGTCGTCGGTGCCAGAAATATTCGCATTTCATCCGGAACAAGAAACACAATTTTTCCTTGGAGAGAACTTGCTTTCCCGCCTGGAATCGAACCCAGAATTATTATAATTATTCTGGGTTCCACAAGAAATATTTTTTCCTAAAATATTCTATCGTCGTAACTAAGGAAAGGAGAAAAGGTGCTGTATTTATTTGCGAGGAATCGAACCCAAGGCCCACAGAACGCCGTATTTCGAGAAACAGAATCCATAACAGTCTATAAACAAACCATTTATAAACCTAGTACCAAAACATTAGTATAATGGTACGTACAAAGTACCATTACAACACATCCTATTCCTGAACCTACCGCCCTATACCACGGTAACACCTGTCGACGAAAATAGCTGGGCATTGCACTCTATCGCACTTGCAGTCCTGTATTATGTCACTTGGTAGGAGGGAGCGGTTAATAGTTATCACTAGTAAATACATTGATGGTTTATAAATAACAGATTTTTTTTTAAGACTAAGCCGCCTGCGTTTTGGGAACTTGAGTGGGGTTGAGCACTTGAGTTACCTATAAGCTCGAAGCCTTGTAGGTATATTAGGTCTTCGCTGTATAGATGTATAAAGTTTTAGTTTAGTTTTAGGAAATGTAAGCAATTGGCCCGTATATAGAGGAAGTTGAGTTATTTTCGTTAATGCCATGAAAGTGAAAATGGCGTTGTTAGTTTTATATTATTTTCCAAAACTATATTTTTCCAGTGTTATTGTGTAATAAAGGATTATTAACCGGATATACTTAGTGAACGTGCACAAGTGTAGGCAAATCATACAAAGTTCAAAAAAAGCTCCTAGAAGTAAAGTTTCTGCCACTTTATTAGAACATGACATAATGACTCTTGAGTTTGACTGTGACTTGTGACGATGAATTCTATTTGGAATATGTTACACTTGAAATATATTATTAAGCTGTACTCGCTAAATGCTCAAGATTGGGGACCCAAACTTAGATAAAATATAAATGAAACGTTTCTTGTCTACGTTCATCATTTTTGTTTGCTGAAGAGTTTGTTTTCTACTTCTGTTTGTCGTTAAGTCTAAACTGAAAAAGTATCTTCTAGGCAAGCATGCTACATCTTCAGCCGCATTTTGCAATGAGGTGGCTTTTCTAGTCAAACGCTCAAATATAAAGCATATAAAACTATTCCTTAAGAGCCACAGCAGTGTAGTTTTGTTTTAAGTAGCTTTAGCCATGTTAGGTATAACTGTAATAGTAAAGAAAGAAGAAATTATCGTCGCTTCAGGCAGAGCTTGCTGCTAACTGCAATTTCAGACTCGTTGGCCGGAGTAGTTTCTAAAAACTGTTTCGGTATATGACTTCACACATGTAAGACGCTAATTATAAGGAAAGGATAATTTCATCGCTTCAGGCAGGGCTTACGCAGCTCAGCGGTTAGAGCAATAGGGCATGACACCCTATAGCCGCGGGTGCAATCCTCGCCTCAAGCGATATTTTCCTTTCCAAATGTACTACTAAACAAACAAACAAACAACAAACAAACGCATTCGAACTCACAGCACCACACTAAGTTCAAAGACTTGTACCGTGGGTGCCGGAAACATTCACATGTCACACACATTACACCCAGAACCAGAAGCACAAATATCCCATGGGAAGGAATTTGTGCTCCTGCCGGGAATCTAACCCAGGACCCACGGCGCAGAGGGCGGAGACCTGTCCACTGCGCCAACTGGGTTGTACTAAAACCAGCAATGTATAAACCACACTTAACAACAATCACAAATACACCTGCAACATATCGTCTATTAAAAGTATTGGTATTCAATGAATACAAATCAATGAATGGTCTATATATAAGCATTGTTGTCTTCGATAATAGAACTCGGAGACATTTGTAGAACATGGTATGTCTTGTATGCGATCGATTCAGATATAGATAGTTTGGCCAGATGGTGGGATTAATTGGTGAAAGAACCGTTCAGGTGACGAGCCAAGATGTAAGATTGACTATTAGTCAACAAATTAAGAAAAGTTGTACTCCTGGCTCAACTGTGGATTGTGAAAATGTGGAACTATTGCTCATTAACTAACCAGTACACACTCACACTTATTAGCCTTATAACATAGTTGTTATACTGGGCAATTCATATTAGATAGTTAGATAGAATTCTTTATTGCACAAACAGTATTGTAGGTACATAGGCGAACTTAATTCTACAAAGCATTTTCTTCCAGTTAACCTGGGTGTATCGAGGATATTTCGATATGGTAGTGCACATCTTCGGTAAAAAGTAGTTTTATTTTACAAAACCTTTAATGTGTATACAGTATTATATATAAAAAAAAAAATTAAGATACCAAGTATTTTTACATTTATCCATATTTTGATATATTTCGTGTGCGTTGTCATCTGCTGTTCTCAACAGAAGACCAGCACTGACTTTTTAAAACAGCAATATGCTGAGGACGGTTTGTGGTAAAAAGATAGATAGATAACGCTTTATTGTCACACCTTACATAAATCACTCACAATAATTTTAAAAACTTAAATTTAAGTGTACAATCGGCGGTCTTATCGCTTAAAGCGATCTCTTCCAGACAACCTTTGGATGGAGAAGATTTTTAATAATTCGGTAAAACGGGGGTGTAAATACAAGATTATGAGGAAATATAAATATAAAGTAAGGTATATATACATAAACATACTTAAACAAAATAAATTCTATAATAATTACATACGTTTATAAAATAAATAAATATATACAATATAAAAAAAATGTAAAAAAAATATTTTTTTACAATGTAATAAAAAAAAATTTGCCACATATAAATATAATTATGTCTATGTCTTATTGATTTCATGAAGATTACAAAGTTACGAAAAGAATTTATTGTCATAAATAAAAATGAATGTCTTATAATCACAGCAACAAAATCCAGATTGTCAACTTAAAATATAGTGTAATGTCATCTTAAACCCAAGTTTCAGATAAATACTTACTATGGTGTAAATGCACCACACTCTTTCTCTCACATACACAGGACATTCATGAATTGTAAACTAGCCGCGTCCCACGGCTTTGCCCGCGTTACACGTTAAAAAGCCTATGTGTTAATCCTAGGTATAAGCTATATGAATTACAAATTTCATCTTAATCCGTTCGGCCATTTACTTACATTGACTTACACATTAACACAAAATCTTTCGGATTTATAATGTTAGTGTGATAGCTGTAAACTTACACTTGGCATAATTAAATAGTTTCATGAATGGATGAAGATGCTGGTTCTCGAAAAACAGTGTAAACTACATCGGGAACCAGAGGCTTCAGAATCTATGTATATATTTATTATATATTAAAGATAATTTAAATAATATATAATTTAGAGGATACACCTCAAAATTTATGTCAATAATTTTTTGAATGATTATTTAATTGATTAATTAGTCTAAAAATGCAAGACACTCCACAAAAATAAAATCATCTGGCAGTTGAGTCATTCTCTTTCATAAGAGTACCTTCGGGGCCCATGAGAATAAACGATTTTTAAATTGAATTTGAACTTAGCCTAGGTATATATATTAAATCTGCTCTGAGCTGGAATACAATATATATATATATATATATACAAACAGTTTTCATCATTATGATCATCAGTTTTCATCATCATGATCATCAGTTTTCACTGTTATAAACGGGGTAAAAACCACGAACAACTGTACGACAAATTCTCAGTAGAATCCCATCCACATTTGTAACCTCGTATTTGATGAGTGCAGAACCACAATCTTTTCCTGCAGCATTACCAATTTGTCATGTGTGTATTATTCAATTAGGGTATTATTATGAATTATGATGGACGGTATGACTTAGAAGTCGTACCACGATATATACAGATATATATTATTTATTGTTATCCTCTACTTATATATAACTAGCCGTGCCCCGCGGCTTTGCCCGCTATTATCAAGTTAAAAAGTAGCATATGTGTTAATCCTAGGTATAAGCTATGTAAATTCCAAATGTCATCTAAATTCGTTAAGCCTTTAAAGCGTGAAGGAACAAACATTCCAAATTTCATCAAAATTGGTTCAGTTGTTACGGAGATGCGTGGTAACAAATATTCACACACACACACACACATACTTTCGCAATTTATAATATTATTAGGATTTTAATAAAATATCTCAAGCCTTTTTTTATCCATAAAATTGTCTCATTATATCAAAGACTACCATTAAGTACTTTTTACAAATCTACTAACGGAGAACATTTGAATGAAAATTAAATTACGCAATGTTTATGAAATCAAGATAATAATATAACAAACAAAATATCCTGTATCTAGTACTCATTCTAATACTCATTTCAGACTACTGACCTACTAGGAGAGCTAGGTCGTCAAACTCAGATATTATTATATAGAAGTAGGACTAGATAAACCACTGAACCATTTGAGACTCTATGGGTATGAACATAAAGGTCTTGAAGATGTTATCATGTATTTATATAAATAACTATTGTCATTTTTAATAACCCGTAGAAATGAATGGGGTTAAATATAGTTATCGATAGATTGCATTTAATTAGGTGTCTAATAATATATGAGTAAAATTTTTAATGAATATTTAGATTACTTTTTACTAGAATTTCGTGTTGAAATCAGATACTAAAACACAAGTCCTAAGCGCACGTATACTGCGGTTTTAATTAATTAATCTTGGAAATAAACCATCACAATTAGATTGAACCACGTCCGCCCAACGCCCGAAAAGGCGCAAGGCGGGCGGCGCATACCGCCAGCCCGTTACGGCGTCGCGCGAGGGCGGCAAATTGGCACAGCAAGGGGAGGAAAGACCCCTGATTAAAGGTACCAAGGGTCGGGTCTCTGATCTAGGTTGATAGATAGGTGTTTGAAGTGATGGAATGGCGGTTAATTCTGGGGGAGAATGTTCGCGCGGGGGCCGGCGCGCTCGCCATGTATGGCGCGCGCGACCGGCGCATGCGTCGCCTATATAAGCTACCCGCGCCGCTGTCAGCCGCACTCGCAGTCTCGCTGCCTTAGAGTCAACATCCACCGCGTCCCGAACCACACACAACCGCCAAAATGTGCGACGACGATGTTGCTGCGCTCGTAGTAGACAATGGCTCCGGCATGTGCAAGGCCGGTTTCGCCGGAGACGACGCGCCCCGCGCCGTCTTCCCGTCCATCGTCGGTCGCCCTCGCCACCAGGGTGTGATGGTTGGTATGGGCCAGAAGGACTCCTACGTAGGCGATGAGGCCCAGAGCAAGAGAGGTATCCTCACCCTGAAGTACCCCATCGAGCACGGTATCATCACCAACTGGGACGATATGGAGAAGATCTGGCACCACACCTTCTACAACGAGCTGCGCGTCGCCCCCGAGGAGCACCCCGTTCTGCTGACTGAGGCTCCCCTCAACCCCAAGGCCAACAGGGAAAAGATGACCCAGATCATGTTTGAGACCTTCAACTCCCCGGCCATGTACGTCGCCATTCAGGCTGTGCTCTCCCTGTACGCCTCTGGTCGTACCACCGGTATCGTCCTGGACTCCGGAGATGGTGTCTCCCACACCGTCCCCATCTACGAAGGTTACGCTCTGCCCCACGCCATCCTCCGTCTGGACTTGGCTGGTCGCGACCTTACCGACTACCTCATGAAGATCCTCACCGAGAGGGGCTACTCTTTCACCACCACCGCTGAGAGGGAAATCGTTCGTGACATCAAGGAGAAGCTGTGCTATGTCGCCCTGGACTTCGAGCAGGAAATGGCCACCGCCGCTGCCTCCACCTCCCTCGAGAAGTCGTACGAACTTCCCGACGGTCAGGTCATCACCATCGGAAACGAGAGGTTCCGTTGCCCCGAAGCCCTGTTCCAGCCTTCCTTCCTGGGTATGGAATCTTGCGGTATCCACGAGACCGTGTACAACTCCATCATGAAGTGCGACGTTGACATCCGTAAGGACCTGTACGCCAACACTGTCATGTCCGGTGGTACCACCATGTACCCCGGTATCGCCGACAGGATGCAGAAGGAGATCACCGCCCTCGCTCCCTCCACCATCAAGATCAAGATCATCGCTCCCCCCGAAAGGAAGTACTCCGTATGGATCGGTGGATCCATCCTGGCTTCCCTCTCCACCTTCCAGCAGATGTGGATCTCCAAGGAGGAGTACGACGAGTCCGGCCCCGGCATCGTCCACCGCAAGTGCTTCTAAGGAAATTAACCATCCCGCAGTTGTCGACATCCGCCGCTGCTGCGTGATCCTAGTGCTAGTGTTGTGGTTCTATTGTCCGAGTCGGAACGCGAGCATTTTGTACGTTGTACGTAGTGATACCTGAACTGAACATCTAATATATCGCCATCTTACTATAATGTAATTTATTGTATAAAATTTATATAAATTTAATTTTTCTTTTTTATTTTTATTATTATACACGGGATCGTTATGGATCTCACGCCAAATGTAATTAATAAATAAACGGTTAATTTATTTATTTTAATTACATTATTTCTTTTTATACATTCGTTGACTTTGGTTATTTGATTGTAGTTCCTGATACCTTGCTTCCTTCCTTAGTGTAAGATGACACAATCACATTAGGCTTAGTCAGGTGACATACAATATAAGACATAGCATACACACACAGACATACAAATGATACACCTGATACACCTGTCTATAACTAGGTCAAACATTTGCTCAACATTCCTCCCACAAAAAAGTTTAGAGTCATGAAGTGGCACGCGCTTGCTTCCCGAGCACGCAGCCGCGTTCCAGAATTAGATCTCCATAGCATCTCCACCCCACGCGTTTCCAAGCACTACCATAAATAGTAAAGCCGGCATCCCGCGGCCAAAACCGATATCTAAATATAACCAGAGGCGCCTGGTCTCAGCTAACCGATAATAAGTTAATGCTTCAACGTGAAGTTTCCTAAAATATCTGTAAATATCTGGTACCAACGACTCGGCTATTAATATTTCCCATCTCCCGGACCGCGCTAGTTCGCTCGTTCGTAAATGTGACGTTAGTTGTTTACTAGTTTAATTTTAGTACGTTTTGCTTCGAAATATGAGAACTGCTCCGATCGTGCTTTCTTGGTTCACTGACGGATTGATGGGCTCGAATCTTGAATGAACTGTAGGATCTTTAGGACTTTTGCCAAGGAATTAGAAATTGGAGAACTGTTCTCAAATAGCATCACGGCTGATTGAATTCTTGGGTGAACCCAATCTTGAATGACTTGAATTCCTCTCAATAGCTCACTCAATTGAATAATTTGGTGGTATAACAGTGTCTATTGGTCTCTTGTGGGGTTTCCCGGTTAGTAATGTGATATTAGTTCTAATATGATGATCGGGCGTCATTTTTCCGCGGATATTTTTGTGTAGACTTACGTCATCTTTGTGTTGTAAATAACTACGTTTGCGCAACATTAGAATAAGCTGAGTATTTCATATATTCTGATGGCTTTATAGCCTTGATTGTCAGGAAGATATACGTATACGTTTGATACCTAATGTTTTCCCTAATGTTTCTAACCACTGCAATCGCTGCGCTAGTAAGGTATGTTGTGTTGCCGAAGACTCGAACGAACTATGGCAAAACAATGATCACTTTTGAAGGTGCGCACTTAATAAATTACCCACAGATTTAAAAAATGTAAATCCGTTCACCGCATTCAATAAGCGACTTTACCAGCTTGTACTAGCAGACGAGTCACTATTTTAAAGTCAGCTGTTTTAATGTAGGTAGGTACCTACTAAACCTAGTGTGTTGGACTGGGTGATGATTCATTTGGTTGAATTTTCGTTTGTTATTTATGTTTTTTGCTAGATAGTGACGACGAACGTATTATAATTTCTTTTAATTAATGTTTCATGGAAGTGATGTATATTTTATATGAGAATAAATATATTTAAACCTAAACCTACCTAGTTGTAGCGAAATAAAAATGGCGTTATTGGTTTTAAATTATTTTCCAAAACCTGTGATTCTTCGAGTGTTATTGTGTAATGGTGGATTACACAAAGTTGAAATACGTGATTTTTGCCTTCGCTCCAAAATTCGGTACCAATAAAAGTTTCAGTAAAGTTTCTAACACTTTATTAATATTACTTGATTATGACTGGACTTTGACTCTTGTAGTTGACTTTGACTGTGACTAGGACTTCTAATATGAAACGTTTAATAAATACATTGCAAATATTTTATTTCTTAACACTGGCTTATAGCACAAGGTTGTGGAGCTAAAATTAAAAGAAAAAACTGTATACATTGTTACATCCTACATATTATTGTCAACGTGCTGAAGTTTTCAACAGACTTAAAAAAAGGAGGTTCTCAATTCGACTGTCTGAGTTTTTTTAGCACGTATGTTTCGCATAATCACCGCCAATTATGAATCGATTTTGATGTTTTTTGTTTGGTAGATTCAAAGGTGGTCCCATATAAATTTTATCGAAAACGGTTCAAACAAAACCAAAATATAAGCGGTGAAGACAATTTTTTAAGCGTTTAATGATGTCATCTTTTTTTATACTATTATTATTCCATTAACTATTTTGATCTTCCCAAAGGTTTAATTTCCCCTCCGAGCTCCGGCCACATTGGCAACTGCGTTACGCAACCAGTTGCTAAAAAGGAAAAAATAATCTTGCTTTCCGTTGTCGTGCTTAGACAAGTTGAATATTTCAAATGTAGATATATTTTTTTGTGTCTTCATGTATCGTGTGAGCTTTGGGTGCTCGAGTTTTGTACGATGTCTCCGATATTAAGTTCTTATGTTTCTAATAGAATTAATGCATCCTCAACACTTTTTTGTTGACATTTTAACGTTCATCATATAGTACATAAAACGCAAGCAAAGGTTAAAAAAACCGACCTCACCGCTGTATCTTCGGAACCTTGATCGGATTTTATGTATTAAACACGCATTATTGACGATAAGTACTGATCCGATCTTAATCAAATTTATATGGGACTAATGGGAAAGCAACAGTTATCAAAAAAAAAATTCTAAATCTGTTCTCGTGGAAAGAAGTTACCAGGTAACAAACAAAAAAATACAGTAGACTTGAGTACCTCCTCCTTTTTTGTGAAGTCGGTAGAAAAAAAACCGACTTCACCGCTTTATCTTCATCGGGCTTTAGGTTCATCAAGCTTAGTGTGAGGCAGTGAGTGATCACAGCCACACACTAAGCTTGATGACTTGTGTCATGGGTGAATGTAACATTTACATATCACGCCCAGAACCTAAAGAGGCAGTGAGTGATCACAGCCTCACACTAAGCCTGATGACTTGTGTCGTGGGTGAATGAAACATTTTTATATCACGCACAGAACCTGAAGAGGCTGTGAGTGCAAACATTTGATCACTATCTCAGCTGATAGAAAGCGACGATATAGTCAAGATGGAGCACGCTCGTCTAGAATATACCTGTTCACTCGAGATTTAAAGAATCCCTGATTGTCGACTCAGTGGGCGCAGTGGACAGGTGCCCAGCCTCTGCGCCCTGGGTCCTGGGTTCAATTCCCGGCAGGAGCACAAAATCCTTCCCAAAGGATATTTGTGCTTCTGGTTCTGAATGTAATGTGTGCGTGATGTGAATGTTTCCGGCACCCACGATACAAGTCTTTGAACTTAGTGTGGGGCTGTGAGTGTGAATGTGTTTGTTTGTATATCTATATATCGGGAAACACAAACTCTGGCAAAGAGTTCCTCTCCTTAGCAGTACGTATAATAAATATGGAAGCAAAACACTTCGTATTCTTAGAATAACTAAACTTATAAAACCCATGACCCACGGCGCAGAGGCCAGACTATTCCAATGCGCATAACTTTTCTACTTCGACCATCCCGTGCTAAAATCATTATCTTCCTTACACTTCGCAGTAGTCGGTTAAAAACGAAACACTCGATGACGCCAATCGCGAGATTTCTTTCCCTTCAGTTAAATGGAAATAGCAAAGTGATTCAAACGTTATCAGCATCTGACATCACTTGGCATCTCACTACAATACTATAAAAGTACGCGTTGGAAATAGACGCACAGTCTACGATATATTCTGTACGTTTGGTGCAATGTTTTCTGACTCATCTATGGTTCTCGCCAACTCTTTAGAACGTTGGCTTTCTGAAATTAAGCGGGCGGTGCTTACTTGTGGCAGATATAACTATGTTTATAGACCCTTAAACAAGGTAGTTTGTAAGGATCACTGAATCTTCCACTACACCTTCTGTATTACCTACATTCTGACAATAAATGTTTGAGTTTGAGTTTATATGTAACTAGCTTTAGCCCGCGGCTTCGCTCGCGTTAAAAGTATTATTTTAAAATTGACAAAGTTTCATACAAACTTTCATCCCCTATTTTTTCCCCTTGGGGGTAGAATTAATCAAAATCCTTTCTTAGCGGATGCCTACGTCATAACATCTACCTGCATGCCAAATTTCAGCCCGATCCGTCCAGTGGTTTGGGCCGTGCGTTGATAGATCACTATGTCAGTCAGTCAGTCACCTTTGAGTTATATATATTTAGAAGAAGATTGTTGTGGGTTTGCAGTATGAATAAGTTACTTGTTAAAACTTTTTTAAAGACAAGCTCGGTTTTTTATCGGATACATTTCGGAGAGTGTGCTAAGGAACTGCACGATCTAGTTCCCCCATCCCCGTTCTATCATCAGACAAGCAGAGAAACTGCTAAGCGACACCGCTATATGGTGGACATTCCACAAATGCGCACTAAGCGTTTTGCCTCCACATTCATTGTGCGAACCGCAAAGGAATGGAACTCCTTACCTGAGTCGGTGTTTCCTGATAAGTACAATATGGGAGTCTTCAAGTCGCGAGTGAATAGTTATCTTCTAGGTAAGCTTGCTCCATAGTCGACCACATCGTCGCTTACCATCAGGTGAGATAGTGGTCAAGAGGTTGCCTATCTTGAATAAAAAAAAAGCTTAAGTCAGCCATATTGGATTTAAAGTGACGTCACTTTATTTTTCGAGTTATTCTCAGCAAGCCCTTTCATTTGATACCCATATTGTAGGAGTGCATTTAAAATTACTTGTCCGTCATTTTGTGTGTTTCGTCATGTTGGACTTAGAATGATGTCATATAGCTATCTATGCATTGTCGTCCAAACTAAACGTGAATACAAAATTTCAGCTCAATTGGTTGAGAATATCTGCTTAAAAATTAAGTTGCAAGATTCCACCCGGACAAACATACATACATACAGTGCAAGCTAAATAAAAGCTTGTAAAAACATACACGAAATCAAAAATCTAAATAAAAATTATTATAAATAATTGATTTTGTATAATTTGACAAACCTGAGATTCTTCGAGTGTTAATGTATGTGTAATAATGGTGGATTATTAATACTAAAATACTTCGTAAACGTGCATAAATGTAGGCAAATCATACAAAGTTGAAAAACGTGATTTTCGCTTTCGCTCCAAAACTCGAAAGTTCTGGTAAAGTTTCTACCACTTTACTAGGGCATGACTTGACTATGGCTGGACATTGACTGTTTTACATGACTTTGACTGTGACTTGTGACTAGGACTTTATCTATGTGAAATACTCTTGAAATGTATTATTACTTGACACTGGCTAAATACACAAGATTGCGAAGCCAATATTAAATGAAAAAAAAATGTAGTTGCAGGCCAGAAGAAGCAGGTCACTTTTCTTTTTAAGTTATATATAACCACTAGCTTTATAACCACTGGCTTCGCTCGCGTTAAGAAGTATTATTTTAAAATTGACAAACTTTCATCCCCTATTTTATACACTTGGGGGTAGAATTAATCAAAATTCTTTCTTAGCGGATGCTTACGTCATAATATCTACCTGCATGCCAAATTTCAGCCCGATCCGTCCAGTGGTTTGGGCTGTGCGTTGATAGATCACTATGTCAGTCAGTCCTTTGAGTTATATATATTTAAAGATAGATAATTATAAATACCTGATTCATTAAAAACATTAATCAATAAACATGCATCTAAACGCCGACTGCAGTGACAGTTACACTCTTCGGCATATAAATCGTAATATACGTTCGCCGTTGCCAACAGACGCCGAGCTATAAGCTCCATTGTGTAATGTCATTTGTCTAATGAAAACTGCATATATATAGCAGGTGCTAACATAAACAAAAAGTATTATTTAAACGCAAGCAAAGCTTAAATAAACCGACTTCACTGCTTTATCTTCGGGACCTCAGATTAAATGAATTAAATACGCATTATTGAGGATAGCTCAAAAACGACTAATAAAAATTGTTTTCTTTAAAAAAAAATCATCAAAATCGGGTCACCCAGAACGAAGCTACAAAAAATACAATCGAATTGAGTATCTCCTTCTTTTTGAAGTTGATTATATAATTACTAGCCGTGCCCCGCGGCTTCGCCCGCTATTATCATGTTAAAAAGTAGCCTATGTGTTAATCCTAGGTATAATCTATGTACATTCCAAATTTCATGCAAATCCGTTCAGCCGTTAAAGCGTGAAGAGGGAACAAACATACTTACACACTCACACACTTACACACAAACTTTCGGATTTATAATATTAGTAGGATAGTGAAGAGACCAATGGGATGGCACAACAAGCTTGCTCAAGCCTGTAGCCTTACTTTTAACGGTATAATCTGGGAGTCTTCAAGTCAAGAGTAAATAGGTATCTTCTAGGCAAGGATGCTACATCTTCGGCCGCATCATCACTTTCCATCAGGTGAGATAGTGGTCAAATGCTTGCCTATAAAGTATTAAAAAAAAGTTATGCGCCTGGAGACAAAGACTCATTGGCAACAATAAGCTAATCGAGTCCAAATTACAGAGTCTTGGTCACCAACGTAAGGTTTTGTTTTGTCTATAATAGGCAAAAAATTTCTAGGCAAGCATTCTACATCGTTGACCGCATTGTCACTTAGCATCAGGTGAGATTGTGGTCAAATGCTTGCCAATGAAGCATAAAAAACATACACACACACAATGACAACCAGAACCAGGAACACACACTTTCTTTTGGGAGAAAACTTGAACAGTTGTGTTTCAGAACCTGATACCCCTGATTACTATAATGTGTGTGTGAATTATATATGTTAAATAATATGTATTATAGGTACTGGTGAAGCGTCTTTGCCTTTTATAATATAAAAAATAAGTATAAATTATACATCTGTGAATAAATACTTCACTTTATATACCTAATATTCATATTGGCAAGAATCTTTGGATATTTGTGTACATTTGCAGTGTATTAGGCTCTCTGCTGACCACTGTTAGAGATCGTTCAAGGAAAATTCTAGAGATGGCGCCAGTTGTATCGAGTGACATTTTTTTTGCGCTCGCGACTTCTTCTTGTGTGTCCTCTCTGTGTGGTTGACAGAGGCGCTCCGCTATTGAATTTTGTGACGTAGAAAACTAATTAAATAATTATCATCTAATTAACCAGGACTTGAAATAAAAACTTCATCGTGTCTATTGTGATCGACCGCTTCATCTGTGATAGGGATTAGTGATCAGTGCCTCGTATATTTTCGGATGTTTTCGGATTCAAACTCGCCGGCCGGCGCGACGTGGAGTTGTGTGTGTGCGCTTAGGCATACATACAGTTTGCTGTAGTTCCTTTCTTGGGGAGCTCCGGAGGCGGTTTCGACGAGAGCAGTCTAAGGTACGTGGGCTTAAATAAACACTGTAAATTGATTCGTGTATCCCTACTGATTTTTGCCAATGTTCAAAATAATTTACCACTATCATTAAAAATATTAATACGTAAATGGTGGGCTATTTACACGCCAGCGATTTTACTCGCGCCACCATAATTTTGGTCCTTCGAGCCGGATAGTCCAGTTTTAATTACCTTTTGCTTTGAGTTATTAACCATAAACATTTCATACATAAGTATCGCCCGTTCGTTGCTATGTGTAAATAAAGTAAAATACAGAATTGGCCAGCGTTTTATGAATCCTTTAAAGCAAATATTCACGATAATACGCGTCTAAATAATTCGCAACGCATTCAATACTTAGTAAGTATTTTGAGTCATTCCGCAAATTCCGTTATATCGGGAATTGTTCCAACGGGTGAAACATACAGCATAATTTGGGATAGCTTAGTCAAGAAATACCAGGATAAGCGACTTCTAGGAACACATTATCCCAACAATGTGTTAGATTTAAAAGGGTGTACTCACACTGCCGCTAGTCTCGATTCATTTATCGATCATTTTTCGGCATCGATTTCTGCTCTCAAACAGCTGCATGTTTCGGATTTGACGGATTTTATTCTCGTGCACTGCGCACTTAGAAAATTAGACACTCAAACAGCACAATGTTTTGAACTTTCTGTTAGAGATGTTGAAATACCTACAACAAAACAGCTGATCAGTTTCGTTCAAGATCAGGCTAAGATCTTAGGACGTTTGAACCCGACCATGTACATGAACTCAAACCCGCGTAATTCAAATAACACAAATAAACCGCCCGCTTCTACGTCACGGAACACACGCTCAAACACATATAAATCCTTTGTTGCGAGCGAGGTACCAATGGTTGCTACCGGAACCTCTGCTTCGCACTCATACCCGCCCGCCATATCTCATTGCGCATTTTGTAATGAAACCGCTCACACACATTTATATACTTGTGCTAAATTCAAAAATACACACGATCCTAAATCTCGTTATGATTTTATTAAATCCAAACGTGGATGTGTAAACTGTCTCAGTATGACGCATAATTTATCGACCTGTAATTCGTCATCTGTCTGCGAGTTATGTAGAAAACGACACCATACGCTTTTACATTTTGTGAAACAAAATAATAATACGCATGTACACACTGCTTATGCGAATTTTCCCGTGCTGTCGCCGACAACGCCGCCGCCGCCGGTGCCGCCGCCGACTGATTGCGCGCCTTCACCCGCTTTAAATCAACCGCTTACGTCACATAATGCCGCTGTGCTTCTATCCGCCGAAACAAAGCCGAAGTCGACTGTTTTATTATCAACCGCTCAGGTGTACGCGCGTTCTAAAGGTAATACAGGTCCGAAAACTATCATCAGATGTTTAATTGATAATGGTAGCATGAACAATTTAGTAACGACTGAATGTTGCCGCGCTTTAAACTTGCCGATAATACCTTTGAGTAATTCTTTTGTCAAAGGTGTTGGCTCAACTTCGCGTCCAATCGTTGGATACGTGTATTTGGATATTGAATCCCGCATATACCCGCAACAGAAATACACCATACACGCTTTTGTCGTGGAGTGTATTACAGATCAATTGCCGTCGCAATTTATTGAATGGAATCGTAACATAGATTACCAAGACCTCCCGCTCGCAGATTTTAATTGGAATATTCCAGGAGACATTCAGGCAATTAAAGGTGCGCAACTCTTTCCGTACATTTATTTGGGGAAGCGGGTTGACTTTGGTCTGGGACTTCCACCTGCACTTCTAACCACTTTTGGTTACGTTCTGATGGGAGATTATCCGCGTAATGACACCATACCTACCGCTTCTTTCACCGCGCTCGCGCTGAACGATCTAGTACAGAAGTTTTGGGAACTCGAAGAAGTACCTACGATGCGTTTGTTGTCACCCGAAGAGACGGAATGCGAAAATATTTTCACGTCATCAGTGACACGTGATGATGTCGGTCGCTATACGGTATCGCTGCCATTCAGCAAGGATCCATCTGAACTCGGCAATTCACATGCTGTTGCTCTTCGCCGATTTATGGCACTAGAGAGAAAATTTCGCCAGTCACCCGATTTGAGGGAAAATTACAACCAGGTCATTCAAGAATATATCGATAATGGTTATCTTAGCTATGTCGATGAAACCGAAATTTCTGGCGGAGGCTACTACATACCTCACCATGCGGTCGTGCGACCTGATAAGCCGATGCCACGCATAGTTTTAGATGCAAGTTCGAAAACTCACACAGGTTTGTCTTTAAATGACGTGTTGCATATAGGACCTAATTTGCAAGCTGATCTGTTTTTATTGCTTTTGCAATTCCGCTTGTTTCCTGTCGCGATGAACGCTGACATAAAACAAATGTACTTACGCATAGGTGTACCCGTGGACCAGCGTAAATACTTACGCATCTTGTTTCGTTTCAACGAGAACGAACAAGTGCGTACTTTTGTCTTCAAACGCTTACCGTTTGGGCACAAGTCGAGCCCCTATATAGCTATGCGCACTGTGCGACAGCTGGCTTCCGACATGAGTCCACACTATCCTGACGCTGCAAAAATTGCAGAATCCAGTCTCTATATGGATGATCTGGTATATTCTGCACATAATGAACAAACCGCTATGCAGCTGTCACAAGACCTAATAAACATGTTCAGATCGGGTAATTTTGATCTGGTGAAATGGTCTAGCAACTCACCAGCTCTCTTAAGTAGTCTTCCTGATTCGCACCGCAAATCCCTCGATTTTGACGAAGGCAATATTTCCGCGAAGATCTTAGGTCTTTCCTGGGAATCTTCTGAAGATAACTTTTTCTTCACTTCCGCTGTAATAACCGACAAATGCACTAAGAGGAATATACTCTCCGTAGTTGCACGATTATTCGATGTTCTGGGTTTGGTCGCTCCAGTCATTCTCTATGCCAAATTGTTCATTAAAGAGTTGTGGTTGAGCAACAGTGGCTGGGACGATCCCGCTCCGGAAAATATTGTTGTCCGCTTTTCCGCCCTTGTGCAAGAATTTCCCTTGCTTGATACCTTACGGATTCCGCGCCATGTAGGTGTAAATATTGACTGCATTGTGAATCTCGTTAGCTTTTGTGATGCTAGTTTAAGATGCTAGTCTTTTTACACTGTACCTACCCTGCTGGCATCATAGTTCGCTTACTTTGCGCAAAGTCAAAGGTCTCACCGACTAAAGTCACGACTCTTGCACGTCTTGAGTTATGTGCTGCTGTGCTTATGTCTAAGTTAGTGAAGGTTGTCCATGACTCTTACGCTGCACGCGTTCCTATTGCAGAAGTGTATGCATTCTCCGATTCGACTATTGCATTATCGTGGATACATTCTTCCCCACATCGTTGGTCGATTTTCGTGAGTAACCGCGTCGCTCAGTGTCAAGAAAACTTAGCCGCGAAACATTTCTACCACGTAGCTGGTGTAGAAAATCCTAGTGATTGTCTGTCTCGAGGTATGCTGCCGTCGCAGCTAGTCTCGCATGACCTCTGGTGGAATGGCCCTTCCTGGATGCATTCCGCTCCTGAAGAATGGCCAATCAAGCCATTTTCGCCGACTGACTGCAGTAACCTTCCTGAGCACAAGACAAATGTGTTGACAGTGACTTCTCAATCGGAACAACCGCTTTTATGTGAGTTGGCGCAACGCATTTCGTCTTGGGACAAATTGCTGCGTGTCATCTCATACATCCTGAGATTTGCACGACCAAAAAATAGCATCGTGCCACGGTCTGTTCAGGCATTGACAGCCGCGGAACGTGCTATGGTCCGCGCCGTGCAATCAGTTCATTTTGCAGATGACATAAAGTGCATTAAAAATAAAAAAATGCCATCCATGAAGCTGCAACGCTTGGCTGTCTTCTTAGATGAAGAGGATATTTTGCGGGTTGGCGGAAGACTTTCTAAGTCAAATCTTCCATTTGATGCCAAGTACCCAGTCCTACTTCCTAAACGCGATCATATCGTTGATCTTATCATACGACATTACCATGTCGTGATCTGTCATACTGGCCCTGGACTTCTCATGTCGATTTTACGACAGCGTTTCTGGATATTAGATGCCAGAACTGTCGTCAGGTCTCAATGTCGTAAATGTAATACGTGTTTTAAGGTGAATCCGTCGCATCCCACTCCCATGATGGCAGATCTTCCTGCGTATCGTGTTTCAGAAGCAAAAGCCTTTGCTCACACAGGAGTAGATTATGCGGGTCCCATACGCATAACGCTTACCCGCCGTAGAGGTCAACACGCGCAGAAGGCGTATGTCTGTCTGTTTGTATGCCTGGTTACCCACGCTGTGCATGTTGAGTTGGTAACTTCATTAAATTCTTCGGCTTTTATAGACGCCTTTAAACGCTTTATTTCCCGCCGCGGACCAGTATCCTGTCTTTACTCTGATAATTCTACCACTTTCGTTGGTGCTAAAGCTCAATTGGATGAGCTATATACTTTTTTATTGAACTCTAGTTTCAATTCGTCTCTCTCAGAGGAGTTGATGACCCGACGCATTGAGTGGAAAATGATTCCTCCTAGAGCTCCCCATTTCGGAGCAATATGGGAATCGAACATTAAGAGTTTGAAAACTCATATGTACAGGGTGATAGGTAGTCAGCTTCTAACATATGAGGAATTACAAACCGTATTGACGCAAATAGAGTGTATTCTTAATTCGCGCCCTCTGAATGTCGTATCTTCCGATCCACACCCAGAGGTGATAACTCCCGCCCATTTTTTAATGTCGTCTCACCTGCAATACTTACCCACTGCCGATCTTTCTGATCAGCGCATCAGTCTTGTACAACGCAAAGAACTTTTGGACAGCATGGTCCAATCCTTTTGGAAAAAATGGCGCTTAGAGTATTTGCATACGTTGCAAGTAAGGCAAAAGTGGGCTACTCCGGATAAACCGGTTGAAATCGGGACTGTAGTACTCGTTGGGCAGGATAATTTAGCTCCTCTAAACTGGCCTTTAGGGGTTATTACCGAAGTTTATAAAGGCACCGACGGTATTGTTCGTGTTGCCACGGTCAAGACCAGTTCAGGTAGTTTCAAACGCCCTATCGTCAAACTATATCCCATTCCGACACAATAAATGTATATTCGTAAAATATTTATTATTATTTATTATTTATATATCTACGCGCGCTTATATAAGTATTCCGCATTATTAGGATTAAGTTACAATTACTTAATAATTAACATTCACGCCTGATCAGACATAAAGTTCATTGATTTTTTAGATTATTTCATAATATAAACGAGTAGAATCTAATAACTCTTACTGTTTCTTTTGAAAGATCTTGCGCTCTTCCAGGGCGGGGTGCATGGTGAAGCGTCTTTGCCTTTTATAATATAAAACATAAGTATAAATTATACATCTGTGAATAAATACTTCACTTTATATACCTAATATTCATATTGGCAAGAATCTTTGGATATTTGTGTACATTTGCAGTGTATTAGGCTCTCTGCTGACCACTGTTAGAGATCGTTCAAGGAAAATTCTAGAGATGGCGCCAGTTGTATCGAGTGACATTTTTTTTGCGCTCGCGACTTCTTCTTGTGTGTCCTCTCTGTGTGGTTGACAGAGGCGCTCCGCTATTGAATTTTGTGACGTAGAAAACTAATTAAATAATTATCATCTAATTAACCAGGACTTGAAATAAAAACTTCATCGTGTCTATTGTGATCGACCGCTTCATCTGTGATAGGGATTAGTGATCAGTGCCTCGTATATTTTCGGATGTTTTCGGATTCAAACTCGCCGGCCGGCGCGACATGGAGTTGTGTGTGTGCGCTTAGGCATACATACAGTTTGCTGTAGTTCCTTTCTTGGGGAGCTCCGGAGGCGGTTTCGACGAGAGCAGTCTAAGGTACGTGGGCTTAAATAAACACTGTAAATTGATTCGTGTATCCCTACTGATTTTTGCCAATGTTCAAAATAATTTACCGCTATCATTAAAAATATTAATACGTAAATGGTGGGCTATTTACACGCCAGCGATTTTACTCGCGCCACCAGGTACTTATATGTAAATATTTATTTATTATATGTAAGTATATTCTGATATTATTATTGGTATGTATTGTTTATGTAGTTTAAACAATGTATTTCTATTATTTTTAAATCTATTTCATTCATTTTATCGCACCACCATCCCTACATTGTCTTTTCGTTTATATTTCCATCCAAAGGTTGTCTGGAAGAGATCGCTCTTAGCGATAAGACCGCCCATTGTACCTATCTTTATAAGTTTCTCTGTAAGTTGTATTTATCTTTTGGTGTCAATAAAGAGTTTTTGTATTGTATTGTAGAAGGCTTATTATTTATTATAGTATTGGTAATGTGTATTTCAACCAAGTAAGCGTTACCTACCTACTTAATAAACTTCAATTTTACGTGGTATCGCTTTATTTAATAACTGTTTAATATGAATTCAATTATAACAGACGATAGTTATAATTAAATAGCTGCGAAAAGCGTCTCATATTTGACATCTAACTTCAACGCTACGTTATAGTACAGGAGCTGTCTACTTGCACTTTAACCATTTATCGAGGGGGTTTTGCCGCGAAAGTAAAAAAAATTACGATGTTGATTTTGTATAATTTTCCAAAACCTGTGAATCTTCGAGTGTTAATGTGTAATAATGGTGGATTATTAACCGTTTATACTAAGTAAATGTGCACAAGTGTAGGCAAATCATACAAAGTTGAAAATCGAGATTTTCGCCTTCGCTGCTAAACTCCAATAGAAGTTCTAGTAAAGTTTCTACCACTCAACTAGGGCATGACTTGACTATGACTGGATCTCGACTCTTGCACTTGACTTTGACTGTGACTTGTGACTAAGACATTTAACTTGAAAATACTCTTGAAATATATCATTACTTGACACTGGGTAAATGAACAAGATTGCGGAGCCAAATATAATAGAAAATGAAAACATTTATCGAATGAATGAAATATGTTTATTTGGCACTATAAACAAAACAAAACATAAATTTTCACAACAAAACAGCTGACAAAGAACATAAAAAAAATCAATTGAACTTTATTAAGATACGGTACGGACGACTCATGGCCTTTGAAAAAAAAATTTAGAAAGCTTAATTAAATTTATAACCCTTATTTCATCGAGTGCCTGCTCCTAGCCTACAACTACCCCCGATTATTATTTGCACTCACGATATTAGATAAGTTGTCGCGGTCTCCATTACGATGCTAAACTATATTAATAAATTATTATTAAGCGTCGCGGGGTAGCACGGGGTGGGTGATAGGCGGGGAGATAGGGGTAGCTTCTATACATTACTACAATATCAGAGTAAAGATGAATTCTTCGACCTACAAATGGGCTTCGGGACTAATACTTTTTTAAATAAGTGTATTAATTAACCTATTATACGTAGATCCATGGATATTACGACTATAAACAACTAAAATCGCAATAATATTATAAATCCGAAAGTTTGTATGTAAGTGTGTGAGTATGTTTGTTTTCTCTTCACGACTGAACGGAATTGGTTAAAATTTGGAATTTATATAGCTTATATCTTAGGATTAACACATAGGCTACTTTTTAACTTGATAAACGCAGGCGAAGCCGCGGGGATCGGTTAGTAATTAGGTAATATATGTCTAATCTCTATTACAACACGGTTTACTTTTGCTAGCCACAATTTTATTTACCCTTGCATCTATACGTCTTCGTAACTAGTAGGTTCAGAAAAAATTAAAAAAATCTTGGTTCGAAACTAAACCAACGGGTAGTTCATACCCCTGCTTAGAAGGCGAATGCTCACCCAACTAAACCAACGGACAGCTAATACCCCTGCTTAGAAGGCGAATGCGCACCCAACTTTGCCAACGGGCAGTTCATACCCCTGCTTAGAAGGCGAATGCGCACCCAACAAAGCCAACGGGCAGTTCATACTCCTGCTTAGAAGGCAAATGCGCACCCAACAAAGCCAACGGGCACTTTATACACCTGCTTAGAAGGCGAATGCGCACCCACAGTTGGCTAGTTCAATTTCCCCACCATTGTCTCCTAAACTACAATTCTAGGGGTGTATTGTATAAATCTGTTGGCATCCGTCATAGAATTTAATTGTCGATAAAGGCTAATATCCCGTGCAGTGAGCAGAGCCGTTCAACCGGGCTCCACCGGTTTTTATTAATTTTGCATTAGGCTGGACATTCACGGTATAATTCCTTTAATCTAAAAAAAAAATATTAAAATTTTTGGCAGAGAGGTGTTTAAATTTGCTTAATAACTAGAAGACCCAATAATTATATAATCAAAGAAAAATTTTTTGTATCCATTCATACAATTTTTAATTCTACTTACCATTCTTAAATGAAAACACACACATTTTTTTATCAAAATCTGTTCAGCCGTTTATAAGGAGTTGCTCTTAGCATTAAGTCCTCCAATTGTACATTGTTTTTGTTGTGCAATAAAGTATAAATAAATAAATAAAAAAAAAGGAGTTGAATCACATACACACGTACTAAATAATGATTTGTATGAATACATATACATATACAGGATACGAACAAAAATAAAACTGATTTGTTGTTTGATTTTTTACGATTTCACACTCACAGCCTCACTCTAATTTCGATGACTTGTTGAATAGTTCAAAGTTTCGCCTCAACCAAGCGCTCTGATATATTTTTGAAAATAGAATGAGCTTTCGATCCCAAACCAATTTAAATATTTATACTATATCCAATCTTTTGTAGATGATGACGATGAATTTTCCAACATGCTCGCGAACATGCTCGCTCGTCAACAGCCAGCCCAACAACTAGCAGATTCGATTTGAATGTGCCGTTATTGTGTTACAGTGAATAGGTTCGGTTCAAAAGGAACAACTGAACAACTGAGCAATTCTGCTCTTTTTCGTTCATCGACTTGGAATTGGCAGTCGTATTGTTGTTTTGAGCTTTGATGTTGGCTGATTAAGTTTTAATTTTGATGGTGTTATGATTATCAATACGTATATTTATCGTATAACTAGCCATGCCCCGCGGCTTTTCCCGAATTTATTTAACTATAAAAAGTAAGTAGCCTATGTGTTAACTAGCCCTGCGCCGCGGCTTAGCCCGCTATTATCAAGTTAAAAAGTAGCCTATGTGTTAATCCCAGGTATAAGCTATGTATATTCCAAATTTTATCCAAATCCGTTTTGCCGATAAAGCGTGAAAAGGGAACAAGCATACTTACACACTTGGACACTTACACACAAACTTTCGCATTTATAATATTTTTAATTCGCGAATTCACCAGCGCTGAGTGACCAGTATGAAATGTGATGATGATGACTATCCTATAAGTTATTCTAGGTCATTTGCCATGTTCCAGATTATATCTAACTTGGATCAGTCCAAACTTTCGAATGGGAATGGGAACGGGAACGGAAACGGGAACGAAAATGGAAATGGGAATGGAAACGGGAGCGGAAACGGGAAAGGGAACTGGAACTGGATCGTGAACGGGAACGGGAATGAGGATAAACTACATAAAATGTCTTCCCCACATAGTTTCTTAGTGTTCTGTGTAAGTATATTTATATTGACTAACCCTGATTTTCAATTATTACATAGTACTATGTTATTAATAAATGATTAATTCTTTATAAAAACCATCATCTATTAAAAGATGGCACTCGAGTTTACTTGAGATTTTGCTTCGCTTAATCATTCATAATTTGGTCCGGATATAAATTATAAATCCGGATCAAAATTCAATATAATAAGTCCATCGGTTTGGCCTTGCCCAAGATGACATATTCATCATTTTTATGCATAATTGATTATCTATATTGCCAAAAATAAAATGTCATTTATAAAAAAACCCTACTTGTTTAATCAATAGGTTACTTTTGACTAAAACCAAACTTAAAATTTTTAAAGCTCATTCTGCTACAATGAAAAGTATAGAAAATATATTCCTCGAACTCTCGGTTCACGTTTTATGTATAAAAATCACGAACGTTTCAGTTTTGAAACGTAGCCAAGGTGAATATAGACGGTATCTATGAGACTTGACATACATTATTTTGTGTACGATTTACAACATTTAAAAGATAACAATAACATTTAGAAAATTGTTTTTGATGGATGCTGTGATGAGAGAATAATTATTCATAGATACATATGATTTTTTTTAATTTTGGCTTCGGAATCTTGTGCATTTAGCCAGTTTCAAGTAATAATAATAATATATTTCAAGTGTATTTCGTAATTTTAATTAACTTTTAGTATGAAATACACTTGAATTATATTATTTCTTGACTTTAAATGCACAAGATTGCAAAGCCGAAATAAAAATAAAAAACAAAACTATTCGATTCAAATCGTACAAGCCGGATCAGTGCCGCCACAATCGGCTGTGAGTCTGAAATAGTTAAAAAATCTACTACCTAAAATAAAAAAACCGAGTTTTACGTTACAATAACCTCCCGCTGTACCCTCGTTCCAAAGCACAGTCGTTCTAAAGTAGAGCATTTGAAAGAAAATCTGTCACAAAAGAAAATTACACCTGAATCCAAAGCAAATCAAATCCTAACTCGACCTAAAGCTTCCCATCTTCACGAATGACGATATCTCGAAGCTCTCCTTACAAATACTAAAGTCCCGAATAGCTTTCGCTAAGCGTGAAAATATTAAGTTTGTCTGAATGCGGGGCTAAGTTGTTCAAACATATAATGTAATTCGCTGGGTGGTGGGGGTGGTTCAGAATTTAATATAGCCAGCGCGCGGGTTAAGGCGACGAGCAAATAAAACTCTATGAAACCGCACCCCCAGATGTTAAGGGGACTGTGGTTGGTAGTTTAATTTAAACTGAGTATTCATTAAATTAGTATTTACAATTTTGATCACTTGCAGGTATCTTGTTGAACAATAAATCAAAACTAGCATTTCTAAAGAGTCAGGCAGATGGCCGGCCGTAAATAATCAATCATGCCAAATGTTTCATTTTGCACTTGGAATATTAGTTTCAACGCACGAAAGTACGACAGCACGTCAGTATGAATAAAACAAAGTACGACAGTGAGATAGTGCGACCTACAGCACGACGTAATAAACAGCTTATTTACTATAGTAAGGCAGCAGGATATTACGAAAATAAGATATTACGAGAATTATAGTACGACAGAGAGAGTGACATATTAAAATACGGCATAGTGATAAGATAATATAAGAAAATATGATTTATTTTCTTGACAGAGCTTTATAGTACGACAGCACTTCAGTAGGAAGGTACGATAGTAGGATAGCACTACGTTTGAAAGTGAGATTGGAAGATAATACGACTGTGCAACAGTACGAACATGTACGACAGTATGACTAACAGTGCGACAGTGATGTAATGCGTTTAAGTACGGAACATCATAATGATAAGATTATTGCACAAAATATTTTTTCATGTACTGTTTTATACTATTTTCCTAAGTCTTGTACAGTTTTATACAGAATATTTCAAGCGACCTCTCCTTAACAGTGTCTCTACGGATATTTTTACAAACGTTATTACTGCGGGTGCAGCGATCTTTATTAAATTGTCGACTGCGGCGGATTACTGGGCAGGCGGAGTGCTCAGGTTATGAAGATTTCGCTCGAGTGGGTTTGCAGACGGTTGTGCATGGTCGTTCGTCAGCAGTTACATTACAAGTTTAACTTGTAGTTTAATTTTACATTCATATAATTTAATAATACGCATATTTTAACTACTTTTCCATGTTGGTATAAAACTACGATATAGTATAATGGAGGTAGAGTGATATGTACAGTATAGATAGTAATGACTATCTTACATTAATTCAGTAAAAGAATAACAGTAGTAGTTAAATAGTACGGCAGTACGATAGTACAAAAGAATGACAGTGTGACAGTATGATAATACAAAATATTGTATAATTTTTGTACTAGTTTTTGTTCCACTTTCCACTTTTTACTTACGTTACACTTTCTACATTGTAAAAGAATTGCAGTATTAGTTTTTTTACAGAAACTTTTTAAGTGTATATTCGGATATTTTTACAAACGTTATTAATGTGGGTGCAGCAATTTATATTCAATTGTCAACTCTGTTAGATTGTTCATTAGACTGAAGACAGGCGGTGTACTCAATCGAAGATTTCTCTTAAGAAGCCGCTTAAGAGAAATCTTCAGGAGACAGTCTTTTGTTAGTAAATTAATTACAACTTTAAATGAAATGAAATTTATTGGCTTAAGCACATTGACAACACAGTAATTCCAATGGTCACCACACAAGGCATGGTCTGTATCTATGGGTGCCCCATAATAGTGCGTTAATAAATAGGTAAGTATTTTCGCCAGTCTGTTCGTTAGTCAAATAAAAATGGATTACATAAGCGCCAACAGAGACTTATATATTATGTTTTAAGTAGTCACTCACAATTAATAAAACATCTATTTGTGGTTGAAATATTCCAATTATGATACAAAATATTGTTATTATAGTTTGATTTGTTGATAAATTTTACACAGCTATAAGTTATTTGTGGTCTTGAACTAATACTATGGTAGTATGGAATCACTGTTGAACAGTAGCATAGTAGTATAGGTACGGCGTAACTACAGTTGAAACATGACAGTACAACAGTACAAAAGTGCGACAGTGCGGTACGACAGTAAGAGAGTACGAAATACGAATGCTTTATTTATTATTTTTTAGATTTTTGTACTTGTTAAATGGTCGAATGCTGTGGATAATTATAATCATTCATTAATTATTGTTTTATTGTAAACATAGGTATTACAGTGATGGCAGAAAAGAAAATCTTGAGCCTTAAGGCGTATCTTGAGGTGGTCTTTATAGAACTCTACGAGTAACATCTTCTTAATTATTGTAGAGTCAATAAATACTCGTTTAATAATAGGTAGTCGAACTTAGTTTTTGTTAATTTTGTGGAAAATTTTTTTGAAGATATAGCGAGAGCTCAGTCTTTCTCATTATCTTTAAGTAAGAAAAATAATATACATGGCAAAAACAAGAAGTTAATACTTAAAAAAGTTATTTAAAGTCATGTTTTGGCCAGTTGTAAATAAAACAGGACTGAACAGGACTGAACCAGAGAACTTGTAAAGGCGAATCATAAGCCCAAACTCGATTATTTATCTTGTTTAGTTTAGAATTTCTTATGGCCATCTTCCGTCTGCATCATCAGACCAGATCCATGATGCCATATCATGGTATTGTCACTAAAGCTATATATATATATAAGAACACAAAATTACATTCCAATCGAACATCGGGAAGTGGGTCTAATTTAGCTTGCAATATTTGATTACAGACCGACAGATAAAGGGACAGGTGATATTAAATAAAAAATTGTAATGATACATGTCTATTTTCCAAATAGTACCGTGTTGACCATGAGGGCCCCTCATAGTGCCATTATGGATTTGTTTTTTTTTAAATAATAACATCGAGAACTTATTTTTGTGTGAAATATATTAATTTCAATGTCTTACAGGCGAAGCCAATTATTTTTCTAAGACTACTATATTACAAAAAGAAACATATATTTCCAAGAATGTATCACTGTAACGTATACCTTGAACATGTCATCGTATAAATCGTATTTTTAGACTTCATAAACAATAGGCAGGTATTGCCATCTACACAGTTTAAATCAAACTAATAATATAACTACTCGGCCATAGGTGGCGCTTTAGCATATTGTAAATCTAGATGGCGCTGTATTAAATATCCTTAGCAGGAGTGGTAATGTTTATTCGTGAATTATAAATAAGGCAAGTACAGAGTCCCAAAATCTAAATATGTGGTATGATTACTTTTTTTTTAATTTTGTATTTGGGATCTGAATGTCAAAAATAATAATATAATTCTTACATATAGGTAGTTTGACTACTTGCCGCTACGATGCGCTAGAACACGTGTATGTAAGCTTCATCATCATTATTATTTAATTTTTATTATATTAACTTATTATAGTTGTTTGAACTTTATAAACAAAAAAAAAATGTAAAAATAAGATGACTGTGAAAGTGTTTATAACATCGAAATATACTAATTTAATATATATCGAAATATACCTCAGCTCTTTGAGCACCAACATACTACAATGATCGAATCTTGTAAGCAAAACTAAGATATTTCCTATTATCATAAGTTTATTGTAACAGCGAAGAATGTTTACAAAGATATTCTGAGTAACTCGTTGTGCCGAGTCCTCATAATTAGTTCAACTTCTCATCACTACGGCGCTAAAAGCACACACAGTTCCGCTACTCACCGCCGCGTTCATAGCGCTGCGATCGCGGTCTGATTTTTAATTACCCCACAGACCCGCGGGCGTTGTCGGTTCGCGACTGTCACAATTTGCAATTCAAAGCCGCTGAAAAAACCCTAAAACACCCGACACACAGCCCTTTGGCACTCAACAGAACAGGGTGGGTGGAGACGATAAAAAGTTTTAAAGTTTTAAAAAGTTTCGGCAGCTAAATTAATTTGAGATTAAAAGTTTGTTGTGGACTTGTGATTGCAGAATGGATTTGAAAAGTTGGGAACTCAATTAACTGGATAGAGTGGACATTTTTAATTATTCAAAAGACTTAGTCTGTACTATTATTATCGGTATTCTATCGCTTACATTTTGGAGAGTGTGCTCAGGAATTACATGAAATAATTCTTCCATGCCCTTTTTACCATCAAACAACAAGACAAACTGTCAAACGTCATCTAGCAAGCATGTTCAATCTTTGGCCGCATCGTCACTTTCCATCAGGTGAGATAGCGGTCAAATGCTTGCCTACAATGTATAAAAAAATAATTACACATAAACATAAACGCTTTCACTAACTCACTGTTCCACACAAAGTTTGATTACTTGTGTCTTTGGTGCCGGAAACATTTACATCACACCATCTCTAAAAACACAAATTGCATATAGGTTGTGTTCCCACAGAGAATTGACCTTGATAAGCGCGTCAAATTAAGCTAACGGGCAGTCTAATTTCTATGTATACCTACCATGTTTTCTTCTAAAGCCGATTTGAGTATGAAAACCACGTTAAGATACAAGAACCACAAGATTAAGCATATGTTTCTACGATCGTCTGCCAGACGTTAACCCTCTTCAAAAATGCTGTTGTGAAACACTTGACCCTTGTTTGTTGAATGGCAGGGGCACCACGTACGGGTAACAAGTAAGGTCGGCTTAAGCAGCTAGGTGCTATGCTGCACTTATCTGTCAGTACTTTAGTGTAGACATTATTGTAGGTTTAACTACCCACTTTAAAGATTCACTAATTTAATAACAACAACACACTCACAATGCAACAATTGCATTTTAGGAGTAACTATATATCTTAGTTACAATTAACACTGTTGCAATTCTAAAATAGTACGGGGACTTTAACTACTGAAAAATACAAGATGAGGCACTTTGTAGTCTAAAATAAACGGTCGACAAGGTAATTAAGATTACTTGGATGTTCGAACGTTTTAGTGGGTATATTAACGGAATAATATTCAAGGAATATCGTAATATCCAAGTTCACGTCCGATAGTAGTATCCGAAGTACACGTTGAGCCATCAGCCTTGCTTGTTAGTCGTAGGTCAACAGTCGTTAAGCTATGACGGATGCTTTCAAGTAGCCTTGAAAAATAATAACACCGTACAATCTACAAGCAATACTTGTGTCGATACTTTATCTTCCTGAAACACAGAATGGGGTTGGCGTCGCGGCAACTTCGGCAGAGCAGCGCAAACGGCGAAAATATGGAAACCTTGGCAGTGGTTACATATTTGACCCGTTTGGTGTTGAGACACTGGGTCCGTGGGGGCCGGGAGCTCAATCTATTTTCAAAATTCTATCAGAGCGCCTGGTTGAAGCGACGCGTGATCAAAATGCTGGCACTTATTTGGCTCAACGTATTAGCATTGCAATTCAGAGAGGCAATGCCGCCAGCATGATGGGAACGCTACCCACTGGTAGTGGGCTTGAGCACTTGAGTTACCTATAAGCTCGATGTCTTGTAGGTAACTTAGTACTTTGCTGTACATAGTTTTAGTTTAGTTTTAGGAAATATAGGCAATTGGCCCGTAGATTTATCTACAAGCTATAACACCAAATTCTTATACAATTTTTTTTGTTGGATTTTGGATTATATAGATATTTTTCACTAGAATATTTTTAATTAATTTTTTTATTTTAGAGCTTCATCAAATAAAAAATAGTAACCATATAAAAAATTAAAATATATTTTAACATTAAACCTAATCCCAAATTTTTTAAAAGCTCAGTCTACTCCACACCTCCTATATTCTTTCCCGTTATCTCTAGAGGTGAATTTCGTTAGCTCTCATTTGTTTTGCCGTAATTGCACGAGATATGAGGGTATATTGAGTTCACCCCTTCAGGTTCACCCCTTCACCCCCTCGCTCTTTCACCCCCTCGCACCGCCCCAGAGCTTTATTGGATTGCTTATTGGAGTCTATAAAGAGAATTTTATGTAACCACCTTATTAGCGCTTGGTAGACGGTTCTTTTATTTGTTGATTCAAGTTGAGTCTAATTTGTAGCTATTGGTTCTATTAAAAAAAAAAAGATAAAAACTTCGTTAAGGGTTTCATTAATATGAATTTATTATTTTGAACTGCTCGCTGGCGTAGTTGGTTGGCGGACTTCTATGCAGCGGGTATTGGGTTCGATTCAAGGTAAGGAACACAAGTTTTCTCTTTAAGGAAAATTGGTGTTTCTGGTTCTGGGTGTGTGATGTGAAAGTTTCCGGTAACCATGATACAAGTCTTTTCAGTGGGGGCTGTGATTTTGAAAGGGTTTATTTTATATTAATTAACGACCCACTTGGCGCGGTGAGCAATTCTCTGCTCTCTGCGCCGTGTCGGTTTGATTCCCGCCATGAGCACAATTTTCCTTCCCAAGGGATATAATGTTCATTCCATTCTATGATTGGACAACCAGACGAACTGCATTGTGACATAGTTATGTAGTTCAAATACCACAAATACGCACGGAGCGATTTGCTTCCACATTTATTATGCGCACCGCTAAGGAATGGAATTCCTCGCCTGAGTCTGTGTTTCCCGATAAGTATAATACGGGAAATAACGAGTGAGCAGGTATCTTCTAGGCAACCATGCTCCATCATCGATCGCATCATCACTTACCATCAGGTGAGATAGTGGTAAAATGTTTGCCTATACTAAATAAAAATAATGTGCTTCTGGCTCTGTGGGGGATTATGTGTGTGGTTTGCAAATGTTTCCAGCACTCACGATACAAGTCTTTGAACTTGGTGCGGGGCTGTGAGCGTAGTAGTATAGAAGCGTACATAGTATGATAAGATGCGATTAAAAAGAAAATTCCTATTTAAATATAGCATGCGTTTGCATTGAGAGAATATACATATCATCATACTAATATTATAAATACAAAAGTTTGTGTTAGTGTGTAAGTATGTAGATGGAACAATCCCTCTTCACGCTTTAACGGCTAAACGGATTTGGATGAAATTTGGAATGTGCATAGCTTATATCTAGGATTAACACATAGGCTACCTACTTTTTAACATTATAATAGCGGTCAAAGACGCAGGGTATGGCTAGTCATAAATAAAATCTTTTTTTTTTTTATGTACGATAGGCAAGCGTTTGGCCACAATCTCTCCTGATGGTAAGCGACGATGCGGCCGAAGATGTAGCATGCTTGCCTAGAAGGTATCTATTCACTCTTGACTTGAAGACTCCCAAAAAAATTACATAAAATTGTACATTTAAAGAAAGCTTCTTTAAATGTACGTTTAGGTACTTACGTTTGATAAAAATTAGACAAATAGTAAATTCGTTTGAAATAAGGTATTCGGCAAATGAAGATAATACACTGGTAGTAAGGTATAATCTCTTGAGATTATACCTTAGGTACATACTACGAGACTTACTCCGACGTCATAAGGAAAAAAGACGTGTCTCCATTTCTTGTCAAAATTGAGTTATTTATATCATCAAAATCAGGAAAAATAGACGCATCTACTAGTATTTTTTTTATTTTTAAAACAATCAAAAGCCACCTACTAAATCTTACTTTTAATTTAGACGCATCTGCTACAAGTCATTACTTATACTAAAAAGTAAAGACTGTTCTAATGTTCATCATTCAATTTTGACATAAAACGCCATTACGTTTTTTCTCCTAATGACCGCAGAACTACATCTTCAATGTAGTTCTGCCGTCATTAGGAGAAAAAACGTAATGGCGTTTTATGTCAAAATTGAATGATGAACATTAGAACAGTCTTTACTCTGTGTATGTCGCATCATCAATCGGTCCAGCCATTTTGTGTTTCTGGTTCTGGTTGTGATTGTGTGTGTGATGTGAATGTTACCGGCATCCACGACACAAGTCATCGAACTTAGTGTGGGGTTCCGAGTGTGAAAGCGTTTATGTTTATGTTTAAGAGGAGCTCAGTCATACACACGTTCAGAAGAATTGTAATTGCGTCAAGCTAAAACACATGTTAAAGAATGGTTATTAACACTAAATTACGAAGACACTGAAAAACTGTTAGTTATTCTAAAATAAATGGGATAATACGTTAAGTTATAAGAATGTATTTAAACTTTATAATTGTATGTTTATTAAATAAGTAGCTATTTTAAGTTGTTTATGGTAAAAATAGTAATAAGCTAAACCGATACTAACATAGTGAAATAGTCGTATTTTGTTTTTTATGCAGCAAATAAATATTTTTCATTTTCATTTTTTCATATATAGGTATGTTAATATTGTCTACAATGAAACTTTTAGTCCAATTTATCTCACATGGTTTCCCTACTCAACGCTAGATGGCGTACAGCTTCAACCTAATAAATTTATATTATTGTCAAGTTAAAATCAGGACTAAGCAAACCTTATAATAATTATAGTCTTATTTTAAAATTGCGGATAAAAACCTAACCATAAACGCTTTCATCACAGCCCTATACTAAGTTCGATGCCTTGTTTCGTGGGTGTCGGAAACATTCACATCACTCACACAATCACACACAGAATCAGAAACACAAATCATAATTGTGCAGAAATCTTGTGTTACCACCGGGGATCGAACCCGATACCCCTTGCTTGGTATTTTATCATTATTTTGTCATTTATTTTTCTTAAATAGGAAAGCTTTGCCAAACAGGATGTAGGTATTCATGAATGTAATATTTTGATTAGTTGTAACTTCGAAGATTACAACTAGTTAGTAGATATAACAACATCAATTAATTCTCGACTTCCTTAACCAATTATTTTGAAAAGTGTCAGCCCTCGCGGAACTCGGACGCTAACCACTAACGGCCGTTAACCGTTAATATCCGTTATTTAATAACGCGACGCTAATGCGCGACTCTCGTGTTTAAAACAATGTTTACATCTGAGTTGCGATAATCTGCTGCAGGACTCGCCTTTGTAGTGGTGGATATGCGGGAGAAAGAGATTACTATTGAATTGTCGAAACTTTTTTTTTCTTGTAGCGTAACTAAAACACAGATAGTACGAACACAATCTGTGTTTTAGTAATAGTGATTGATCAGTTATCATTTTCATCGTAACATTGTTTATATGCTCGATAGGAAAGCATTGGCCACTACCTCACCTGATGGAAAGTGTGTCAACCATAAATGACGTTTGACAACTGTCAAGACTAACTTGTCATGTTATTAGAGGGTAAAATCGGCATGGTTAATTATTGCCGACGTAAGGTGGCAAGCTTATCGGTATTCTATCGCTTACATTTTGGAGTGTGCACAGGAATTACATGAGTTAATTCCACCACGTCTAACAACAAGACAAACTATCAAACGTCATCCGATTTATAGTTGACATCCCTGCAGTTCGCTCGAAGCGTTTCGCTTCTACGTCATCATCCGTACAGCGTACGAGTGGAACTCGTTGCCTGTGTCTTTGTTCCCTTAACTGTATAATCTGGGAGTCTTCAAGTCTCGAGTGAATGAATAGGTATCTTCTAGGCAAGCTTGTCCCATCTTTGGCCGCAACATATATAGTGTGATATATGATAGTGGTCAAATGCTTGCCTATTCTGCATAATAAAAAAAAATGAATCTTTCGCTAGCGTAGTGCACGTCTGCATTGTTAGTAGCGGAGACCGGGTTCGATTCCCGAGTGGAGACACAACTTTTCCTCCAAGGGAATTGGTGGTTCTGGGCCTGGGTGTGACTGCTGATATTTATTTGCACATAGGCACTGCGCGTACGCAATTTGATCCGTTTATATTATGTCAGAAAGACGGACGGATGGAAAATGTGCTGAACCGCCCAAGTCCACGTAGAAAAGCAAAAGCTCCGCTCGATAAAAATAAACTATGTGAAAGTAACGTGAATTGTTTCATTTTAAATTTACGATGCACTCGTAACAAACTCAAACGCAGCTCCTTACCTAAATAATAATTATGTCCATTAGGCCACGCATTAATTAATGATTTGTTTGTAAGCGCTCCGCTATGCAAATGAAGATTGTTATAATGTTGGTTGTATCAGATTTATTATGACTATTTATTTAGTTAATTGTGCTTTTTTATGCTGGATAGGCAAACATTTGACCACTATATCACATGATGGAAAGTGACAGTGCGGCCGAAGATGGAATATGCTTGCCTAGAAGGTACCTATTCACGCTAGATTTCAAGACACCCAGATTTTACCGTTCAAGGAACAAAGACGCAGGCGATGAGTTCCTTTCCTTCGCTGTACGGATGATAAACGTTTCGAGCGAACTGGAGGTAAACTGTCAAACGTCTTCGATTTATAGTTGACACACCTCCAGCTCGCTCGAAGCGTTTCGTCTACTTTTATCTTCCGTACTGCACGGGAATGGAATCCACTGCCGGCATCGTAGTTCCCCGAAGGGTATAAATAGTTTTCAGGAAGTCTTCTAGTCTTCAGAGAAAAGGTATTTTCTAGGAAACCATGCTTCTTCTTTGGCTTCTATCGTGCATTGATAATTAAACGCAAGCAAAGCTTAAAAAAAAAACGACTTCACCACTTTATCTTCGGAACCTGGGTCAGATTAAATGTATTAAACACGCATTATTGACGATAACTCAAAAACTACTGATCAAATATTGATCTAATTTAAATGGGACCAATGGGAAAGAAATATTTTTAAAAGAAAAAAAAAATGATTTTCAAAGTCAGTTCACGTGGATAATATTATTATGGTATCACACTTAAAACAATACAGTCGAATTGAGAACCTCCCCATTATTTGTGAAGTCTATAAAATACAAGGGATGGGGGTAGAAGGGTGAAAAATACTTATACGACCAATTCTCATACCTAGCGAACACAAAAAAAAAACATTAAAATCGGTCGAGTCGTTTCGGACGAGTTCGACACAATATATTTATATATTAGATTGCGAGCATCTTTTTTTTACTATAGTCAATTAAATAAAAAAATCCCTTAACCCTGTAGCATATCGCATATCTTAAATGATGACTGTCATGCAAGGTTACTCATCTATCATTTATTTGACGACCCAGTTGGCGCAGTGGACAGGTGTCCGCCCTTTTCGCCTTGGGTCCTGGGTTCGATTCCCGGCAGGAGCACAAATTCCTTCCCAAGGGATATTTGTGTTTCTGGTTCTGGGTGTAATGTGTGTGATGGGAATGTTTCCGGCACCCACGATACAAGTCTTTGAACTTAGTGTGGGGCTGTGAGTGTGAATGCGTTTGTTGTTTGTTTGTTTGTTTTGTATAACAGCATTGTTTGCTAGAAAACAAAATGACAATACTAAATCAAATCAATAAAAAAAATCTGACAATTAAATATTTTTATTTAATATCCATGCAAAGTTGTGGGGCAGAACATGTAAACGGTTTACAACATAACTTCTTTGGCTACTCTGCTGGCACAGTGAGCAAGACTTTGCTTTCTACTGCACGGGTCCAGGGTTCAATTCCTGGCAGGCCTGTGTTTCTTGATTCGGGTTTGATTGTGTAAGGTGTATGTTTTTGTATAATTTAATTTATGGTGATTGTGAAAGCGTTTATGTTATACTAGACGTGCCCCGCGGCTTCGCCCGCTATTATCAATTTAAAAAGTAGTCTATGTGTTAATCCTAGATATAATACATGTACATTCCAAATTTCATCCAAATCCGTTCTCTCGATAATTTCTTGCAAAATGTCACCACTATACCAAACAGTGGAAAAGCAGGGATGAAAAAGTGAGTTGCTAGGGCGAAGAGCGTGTTGCAGTGCTATGCAGGATTTTGATTTTTAAGTATCGGGTAGCACTACTGATAGGAAGGCGTGCCAGATGCCATCAGTAGAGCGTCTTGCTTGTCTCTTTTTCTACTTAGAAACATCGCTCTTTTTACCGACTTCACAAAAAAGGACGAGTCGACAAGTCGACTGTATTTTTTTTTTATGTGTGTTACCTCATAAATTCGTTCCACGTGAACCGATTTAGAATTTTTTTTTTGTTTGTCAGGTGTTACTTTCCATTTGGCCAATAACGCGTGTTCTGTGGACTACATTGATGATGTTCTCGTTTTTAACCGACTTCAAAAGTTCCTTCATAACTTCTTTCTTTGTGCGCCGATTTTAATTATTATTTTTTTATTTCAAAGCTGATGCTTTTCATGTGGCCCCATTGAAATTTGATCAAGATCTGATCTCTAGTTTTTGAGTTATAGTCAATAATGCGTGTTTAATACGTTAAATCTGATCTAGGTTCCGAAGATAAAGCTGTGATGTCGGTTATTTTAAGCTTTGCTTGCATTTAATTATATACCATCATAAATAAAAACTGTCTTAGTAGTTCGTAGCGCGTAATCTCGTAGACCTCTACGAGTGTAGCAGTGTTACGCGGGCTTCATTGCTACGCAGACAGGGAGGGATGACTTATTTGACCAATCGAAGCGAAGTTTTATGTTGAATTGGGTGGTTCAGCATTTTGTCCATCCGTCTATCCGTCTGTAAGAGGCATTTGGCGTCTAAACCATATAAGCGAATATATTTTATCTAATTTAAATTGGTATTGACATTAGCTGGTTTAAACTATCAAAATTTGGTTTTAACTCCCAAAATGCAGGCAGATTCTTAACTTCTTAATTTAACTACCAGAATACAGAATAATGTCGGAATTGTGTCTGTTAATTTAGATCTACTTAAGAAAATGTTTAGGACCCCTTCAGTAATACCATCGTTAGAAAATATTATATTCTACTGAATATTTGTTTTTTTAAATTGAATTAACATAATACAACATAAAGTATAAAATTCAAATAACGTAAAGCCCAACATATTTAATTAATACTATAAAAACAGCCAAACTTGTTTTGTCCTAAATTAACTCGAATGCTATTTTTGGCTTTATTATCCTCTTTGTCTAAATATTTGGTCTAAGAAAAGAATGTATAAAATCTAATAATTTATATCTAATACTTTTAATCGAGCAATTCTTGTATATATATATATATATATATATATATATATATATGTAATCAGGATCTCGGAAACGGCTCCAACAATTTTCATGAAATTTTGTATGCAGGTGTTTCGGGGGAGATAAAACGATCTAGCTAGGTTTCAATTTTAGAAAAAGTCGCTTTATCCGTGTTTTCAGCCGAGCAACGCTCGGTCATCCGGGTACTATATATAAAAGGAATAAATTAAATACAGATATAGGAAAGAACACATTTATTTATCTCTCGTTATGTATAAGTACTTGATATAATATTTCTTAAGTAACTCTACATTTCTCTACACCACACAGTATTTACAATTAATAAATATAATTGATTTAATTATTTACATCACAAAACACCGGGAACAGAAACCTACAAGTTTACCGAAAAAATACGTCTACAAATACAGAAAAAATTTAATAATTTTTCAAATAAATAAATACATAAAAGTTTTTATCACGGCTTCACGAAAGGTGTTTGTTGTAATTTAAAAAAATACAAGTTACAATGTTTTTGTTTTATCGTGCATTTTACATGTTTGGATTATTATGGAATTACTTTTCTGTATTTAAAAACATTTATCTTATCCGAAGTAAGTACATTTTTATAATAAACTACAAGGATTGAAGCATGATGGGAACGCTACTCTGGTAGTGGGCTTGAGCACTTGAGTTACCTATAAGCTCGATGTCTTGTAGATAACTTAGTTCTTTGCTGTATATAGTTTTAGTTTAGTTTTAGGAAATATAGGCAATTGAAAAGGAAAGTAGATAGTCATCAGGATTGAATAGGAATTAATTCATTCTGCATGTAATTATAAAAAAAAATTACGTAAAAGAAATTAAAATTAATATTTCACTTTTTACTATATCTGACAAATACGTTTATCGAGATTAATTTACACGTAACGATTTATTAATTTTTAAACAGAGTTTTTCATAACTAAAGATTTATTTAACTTTAAATGATTGTAAAATCTATTTTAGTTTATTTACATTTCCTTATTGCTTTGATACACTATATTTAGTACATTCTATAATAAATAGCTACGTCTACTACAGTATACTTTGATAGCTTTACAAATTACGTACCTACTTCTTACATTTAAATGATATTCATCATATTGGAGACCTTAGAAATAATTGAATTCCGGGCGACAAACTTTGCTGGCTGACGAATCGTGTATGAATCTTTTTTATTGAATAAGGTTTTAAACGATTTTAGAACATAAGTAGTGTAGTATATTATATAATTTAGAAGAGAATAATTTAGAGTTTATTTAGCTTGTTTTATAAAATCACAAGTGTACATTTGAGCATATTTACTAGCTATCATATACTTTGTTAGTTTGTATGGAAAATTTACTCGCAGAAGTAATCCAAGATTCAAAATTAATTAAGTGACAATATATATAAAAAACAAATAAATTCTACATAGTTATGTAAAAATGCCAGTGCGTACTCGTTGAATTTGCTAATGCTTTTTAGTAGCATGAATTTAACGACTTAAAAGAAAAGAGATAGTTGTATTTACCTTGTAGTATTATAATGATACAGTAACACATTGAAAATTATTATATATTTAATACCTTTAAACAAGTAATTCTTGTACATATGTACATATATAATCTGAATCTCGAAAACGGCTCCAACGATTTTCACGAAATTTAATATGCAGAGGGTTTCGGGGGCGATAAATCGATCTAGCTAGGTTTTCATTTTTAGAATTCGTCTATAAAAAATAAAAGCAAAGCTCGGTCATCCAGGTACTCATAACATAAACAATGAAAAAGAATACATAGTCAACTTCAGCAGTTGCAGGGAGACCTAACTTTTACACATTTTTTGAGTGGAGTTTATTACAACGGTTTCACATTCATAAATTAATTATACATACCAAACAAAACATGGTCTTTTGTGTTCTTATATAGGAGAGTTTGTAAAATACCAGAAG
Organism: Lomographa bimaculata; assembly: GCA_948107665.1. Taxonomy (NCBI): domain Eukaryota; kingdom Metazoa; phylum Arthropoda; class Insecta; order Lepidoptera; family Geometridae; genus Lomographa; species Lomographa bimaculata. The sequence continues at coordinate 3,416,772 of OX403608.1, read as the reverse complement.
CTTTTTGGGATAACATTCCAACCATTGAGTCTAACGTTTTCATAGTACGGCATTCTGTTTAAAGATTTGAAATATTTTTTTAAGTATACTATTTATCTTTTCTTTTATATTATTTAGTCATAGTGTCTAAGCAGACAATGCCGAAGAAACGCGATCGAACTTCGGTGTGATTACGACTGCAATGCTATTTCAATTAGTAGCATCACATTTGCCGAAATTACGTCACGTTTTGGCGTACAACCGAACTTCGGTCGGGCGTAATAATTGTTTAGACAACATGAAACGACTCCACGACAGCGCTCGGCACACTGAATTCACACAACGGTGCCCAACCGAATTTCAGTCACGTAATTTCTGCACTTATGGTCTGTCATCAGCCGAATACGTCGGAACGTTAAATCAGCCGCGGAACTTCGATCGTGTTTTTTTGGCATAGTCTGTTTAGACACTTAGATGCCAAGGGGCGTTGATATATATATTCCGAGGCGCAGCGCGGCGATGCCGTTCTTTGCTATTATAGATGCATCATCTTAATTATTACGGAAAATGTAGCATTCACGTACTACTAAATGAGCTTGGGGTTAGACCAAGAATCAGGTTTTAAGAGCTTTCTGGTATTACCAATACCCCTCTATACTTTTTCGTTCGAATTATAAAAATACGCTGAAGAAGAGAATTCACACGCTACTTTTCTCAGAGAACAGTCTAACCAGATCATCATTTGCTTATGCATACATTAAGTATAGGTCCTACAATTCTACACCATCTGCAGCCCCTTGAGACTCTCCACGTGTTCTTTTGCCTTCATCCTCAGGGCGGCTATGGAGGTGGAGCGGGGATCTGGGGGCGCGGGAGGGGCGGGCGCGGGCGCAGGAGGCGTCAGGTATGATGGGTAGCCTGATGGAGGGTGGCTGAGGAAACCTGTGAAAGAGGGATGTTGTTAGAATACGACAAAACGGTGCTTCAAATGAGTGTAGGATGGTCTTTCCCATTGCTGAAACAGTTGAATAGCAGAACTGCATTAAAAGAAACAGTTTCGTCTGATAATGCTTTTAAACTCATTTGTACTTGGTTTGAGCTTTTATTACTGCCTGCTTAACGTCCTTGGGAATGCTATTGTGAACCTTGAACTACAGGGGAACTACGTGCAAAGTTCGGCTTGGGCAGCCATGTCTTTTCACTCTTATCACCATCACGGTGATAAGAGTGAGTTACACTTGTTGGTGTCCAAGAACATCAGTTACTTTTTAACCACACGCTGGCATAGTTAGATGACGCATTGCCTTCTAAGCATCGGGTACTGGATTCGAATCCCGATAGGAACGCAGGTTGTCACCATAAAGAAAATTTGTTTCTGGTTCTGGGTGTGATTATGTGTGAAACAGACACGTGCTGTTATAGTGTGATATAACATATAAATGATAGATGATTTTGCATGCAAAATAGATTATTAATTATTAAAAAATATTTTTATTTTCATGTAAATGTTGTACACCTGCTTGCTAGCCGAATACATTGAGATAATTTAATTTATAAGATCATAATAATGTTATGTATTCTGACAATACTGAAATAAATAATTGATTCATTGATATTAATGTTTACGGCACCCACGATACAATTCTTCAAACTGTGGGGCTATGAGAGTGAAAGAATATATCTGAACCAACTATTTTAACCAATTCTGGATGTAAGTAAGGTCTGCTCTGCTTACCAGGTAATGCAGTAAGGAGTGGAGGTGCTAACCAGGGGTCTACTGGTAGCCCAAGACCGCTGAGCCTCGGTATGCCTCCGCCGGCGCACCCGTAGTCTGAGAGGCCAAGTCGAGCGGCCTCCATCTTCTCCTGGCGACGCCATTTTGCTCGACGGTTCTGGAACCACACCTGGAAGAGATAGAAATTGAAGTTTAGTTATACGTTTCCAAATTGTTTTAATTGAGAGACTAATGATTTTGCTAGCAGTAGACTTTTAACCGACATGGGTATACTTTAAAGTCAACTTAATCTTAACCACAAAGTTCAATAATTTAAACGTAAGCAAAGCTTAAAAAACCGACTTCACCGCTTCTATTTTGGTTTTGGCTTGATAGATTTCGATAAAATTCTATGGGACCACCTCTGAAGTATAATCTACCAAACAAAAAAATAATTTTGAGAATAACATATATTACATTAAACTAAAAACGAAATTAAAATTAAACGAAAAAAATAAAATAAACTATAATTAGATATACATTTTGAGAATCGGTTCACAAATGGGGGAGAAATCGGTGAACATACATAAAAAAATACATACAGTCAAAAATAGAACCTCCTCCTTTTTTAAAGTCGGTTAAAAATAGAAAACCTTCACTTAACTTTCGCCTGTTATTTTAACTAAGTAATCTTTATTGCCTTACAGGTTTAATTAATGAGCCGCCTATTATAGAATTATACTTTACGACCAAGTCGCAATAACAAAACCCATAAAAGGTTTGCGTTTACACAATAAATCTCATACTAAACGTTCGTGAAGGCCGAACATAAAAGAAATAAGTTTGCTGAGGAACACGAACTCAATCAAATCTGCTATGCTAGCTATTGGTAAAATAACTTTTATTATTATTAAAACAGAGTTTGTTTTCGATTATTTTGATAGATATGTGGTGTCAAATCGTAGTGTGAAATGATATATTCTGAGGGTAGAGGCAGAAAATACGCGGCGTTTGCGTGATGTCTTCGATTCCAGCGAGACGTGGGGTATAGAGTCGGCGCAAACTAGAAACCACTTGAATGTGAACTATTCAAAACATTGGAAAACCAGTCAATTTCCAGCCATAAAAAAAACCTACTTTTAATGTAATTTTATGTAATCATCTTTAAAAGATACCCTATTTTATAAGTTTGTTTATTTTTTTATTATCGTTTCACTTTTTCGTGCCAGAAAATCCGCCATGTTATTAATTTTTTTGAAATCCTATCAAGAAGGATAAAACTTGTTTTCCCACCGTGAAATTGAGCCCGTTACCGCCAGCGGGTACTTCGATTTATTTTTATTTTTAATAGGCGTTTGACCACAATATCATCTTATGATAAATTATGTTGTTGACGAGGGCGGTAAACACGCAAGACCTAGAATTATTTGATTGCGTTTTTTTTATTAATAAGCTGTCGTTATTATTTCCTTGCTCTTTTAGCTCATGCCGAAGGTTGTCTAGGAGGAATCGATTGATTTTATTTCATACAAATATGTTTTTTTTTGTCTTCTGTTGTTGTAATAAAGACCACCATATTAGTTTTTCTTCAATATCTTCTATGACTGTAACATCGGCCTGATATAATTTTATTATAAGTATAGATATATATATATATCTACTAGCTGCGCCCCGCGGTTTCACCCGCGTTGATAATGATGAAAAGTGATGATGATGATGATGATGATGATGATGAAAAATAGATGTTGGCCGATTCTCATAGATACCGGATAAGCACAAAAAATTTCATCAAAATCGGTCAAGCCGTTTCGGAGGAGTATGGCAACGAAAACTGTGACACGAGAATTTTATATATATCTATCTCAAGACGTTTAAGCGCCATTTGTAGCCGTGTAGGTTCACATAAGCGACATAGCAAAGCATGCGAGGTTTGATGACTTACCTGTCAAATGTATTAAATTTGTATAACGGTGAAACAGACGATATGCGATCGCCTTGGATGGCTTTGACTTTATGTGTTGTTATGTTTAGTGTTGATTTTCCTAGACATTTTGTGAAAAATAATGGTTTGTTGTCGGTGGTCTTATAACATGGTTGGGTTATATCTATCTTGAAATTGTTTAAAAGTAAAATAGACGATTTGCGATCGCTTTGTTTAGCTCTGATTTTGTGTGTTATTCTGTTGAGTCTTGATTTTGTTAGACATTTTGAGTATGATATTGGTTTGTTGTTTGTGGTCCTGTTGCGTGGTTGGCTAACTATCTTGAATTATTTAAAGGTCAAATAGACGATATGCGATCGCCTTGGATGGTTTTGACTATATGTAATAGTAAAATCAACACTAAACATAACAATGTTTAGTGTTGATTTTACTAAACATTTGTAAAAATATTGGTTTATTGTCCGTAGTGCTGTTGCATGGTTGGCTTCTATTTATCTTAAATTTGTTTAAAGGCAAAACAAACTATATGCAATTGTCATAATTATGATGACTCTGACTCCATGTTTAGTGTTGATTTTGCTAAACGTTATTGGTTTGTTGCCTTTAGTCCAAGATTGCCAAGGTGAATTCTGTTGTTTTCCTGTAAATCAAGCGAGAATTGCTTTGTATAGCTCTGATTTTATGTGTTGTTATGATTAGTGTTGAGTTTGCTAAACATTTTGTGATAATTATATAATCCACCATTATTACACATTAACACTCGAATAATCACAGATTTTGGAAAATTATACATAATCAATCACGCCATTTTTTGACTTTCGTGGCAAAATTCCAAGAGTTAAACTTTCTTAAAAACTAAATAAATATATGTTGCCCGGCCAAAATACTTACCATTTTATAGGCAAAAATGTAGTGCAGATTTTCGAGGTAATTTATAACTTGCCTAAATAAAATGACGCATATTCCGTCCTTCTTGATATCCATAATATCCACGGTTCAATATAATATCACGGACTGAGCGATGCATTTGTTAGCTAACGTGTCGTGCCGCGCACGTCGTTGGCACCGACCGACACCATACTTCATACGTTTTGTTCGTAGGGTTGCCACACTAGGACAAATTGTAATTAATAAAAAAAAAGCATACATACTCACATCCCCATACTAAGTACAGATACTTGTATCGTGGGTGCCGGAATCACACCCACAACTAGAAGCACAAATCTCCCTTGGGAAGGAAAATTGTGCTCCTGCCGGGAATCGAATCCAAGACCACGTTGCATAGAGCAGAGACGTACCTATCGCGCCAACTGGGTCGTAATAAAAAACAAAATTATAAAAAAATAATCAGCTTTGTATATACAATGTGTAAATTTAAACTACCTATTTTTGTATAACGACGTGTAGCTATGATAAAATTTTATGTAATATAATTTTTTTCTTGGTGAACCGATTAAGAATTATTTTTTTTCATTTGAAAGCTGGTGCTTCTTATGTAGTTATATGTATTTACATTTAAATCAACTGACTTGTCGTTTTTAGTTATCCTTCCTTAATAATGCGTATTTAATTAATTAAATCTGATCAAGGGTTCCGAAGATAAAGTGGTGAAGTCAGTTTTCTTAAGCTCTGCTTGCGTTTAAATTTAAATTTTTAGTGTAATTTTAGTTTAGGGATAAAAAATAATTACAAAGATTTTTTGTGAATTTAGCTCATTTAAAATTGTGTGACAACCCTATTGTCGTAAGTTAAGCAGTAAACAACCATCCGATGTTTTCCGTCACAGCCACAGTAGTATCAGTAGCGCAACTTGTCGTGTCTGGTGTTAATAGTTTTATTGGATAATAGCAAAAGTTAGTTTACTTTGATTTGAGTTGTGACGTGTTAGAGTTGAAGTTTCTTTGTTTTAGGAAAGGAATTTATTTTGCATGTATTACCTACACAGAAAAAAATAAATCATCTAGACAATAATAAATCACTAAAACGTTGTTTTTTTTCCTTTATATTTAAAATCCTTGTGTACGTTTGTATGTGTTGTGTTTTCAGGTGGATTCAAGAATGGTTTAGATTTATAATTCAATCGAATAAATAATGTTTTTATTAATTTAAAAAAAAATTAGTCCCTTTTCCTTTTCGAGTCTATTTGCATACTGAATATTATCTTAATCCATCTAGTTGGACTGAAACCTTGTTTCAAACACACGAATTTTCAAATTATCGAAATTATTCGTTATGTTGGATGATAAAATATTAAATGATTTCTTAAAAACGTATAAATAATTTGTTAAGAAATTAATTAGACTAAGCTCTTAATAGATTTATGGCACACTATAAGTAAAGGAAAATACATAAAAGGACCTTAAAATTAATTTGGGTCGCAATCGGTCTCATCGCTTAGAGCGATCTCTTCCAGACAACCTCGATCTCATTTGACACAGTTTTAACTGTAACAGACCATAACTTGCGTGAAGCAAATAGCAGTAGACCATTCGATGCGATCGTAGGTATAATATTTATCTTTATTGCTCATAGGGCGAATACAAACTTATTTGAAGAGATGGGAAGTTATCCGAGAAATCGCTAACCTGGAATATGTATTTTCGGATATTTATATATCCGCATCCCGTTTTAAATATGCCCACACACACATAAACATTGAATTTTAATATATTCGTGTAATACAAAAATACGCACGAAGCGATTTGCTCCACATTTATTATGCGCACCGCTAAGGAATGCCCGAGTCCGTGTGTCCCAATAAGTTAAATCTGGGAGTCTTTTAAGTTACGAGTGAACAGGTATCTTTTAAGCAAACATGCTCCATCGTCTATCGTATCGAAATTTCTGGAAGATAATGGTCAATTGTGTGTCTATTTCGAAAAAATATATAAGAGCTCAGTGTTCGGGGTGTTAGTCAAAATGTTATATGTTTTAACCTTATTATGGTAGGTGATATTTAGTTTTCTTTATGTTTCAATATTATAGCCGCTCGCCTCCGCGTATCGCGCGTCTGTCTCATCCTGATGAAGGACAACTAATTTCTCCGAAACTAGTAGACTACAAAGTAAGTAAAAATTTTCGTGTTTTAAGCCGGATATATCATTAAAACATAATGTGTAATATTTACGATAGTTTTTACTTTAAAATTCGTTTTCTTTCTTGTTATGCATTATATCTGGTCTATAACGGTTTCTTAATATCCGTAACTACGATTATATCCGTAACAATACCCCCTACGCTCAGGCTCAACGTCGTGTCGCGTGCGTAAGAAACACTTATTAATGATCGTGAATTTATCATTTTATGCTTGAAGCGAGACTTCAATTGATTAGTGAAATAATTGAAAATTAGTTAAAATATTAAGTTTTAACCAATGATGCCTTAGTGTGACATCTAACTTTTTTATTGTTTTGTATAAATCAAGTTACTAATTACAATAAGTACGGTACGGTAATGCTTCCCATTTACACTTATACAAAATATTATGTGCACATTAACATAATAAACAAAATAAAATTGTATTTATTCGCAACACATTAAATGCCACAATAATATCCAGTCTATAACAGTTTCTTGATATCCGTAACAAATATATTTCACTATATTATATTCGTATCATTTATCCGTAATACTTAATATATCCGTACTATTCCGTACCCCATCCCTATGCTCAGGCTCAAAGTCGTGTCGCGTGCGTAGGAAACACTTATTAATGATCGTGAATTAGTCATTTTATGCTTCGAGCGAAGGTTCTCGTTTCAACTAATTAGTGGAACAATTGCTTTACTGGTTTTATTGCTCTGTGGGCATTAAGCATTGGATTTTGTTAGTGTTGTTGATGTTTTTAAAGCGCTTATTGTATTGTTTTAAAGACGACTTTTGCAAGGAAAATAATATAGTCAGGTTACAATTTGTAGTTGATTAGTCGTGAACTGTTGGCTTAGTTGGATGTGCGTTCGCCTTCTAAGCAGGGGTATCGGGTTCAATTCCCAGTGGAAACATAAGTTTTCTCCCCAAGGAAAATTAATTTGTGTTTCTAATTCTGGTTGATTGTCTGTGTGATGTGAATGTTTCCGGCACCCACGACAATAGTCTTTAAACTTATGTGTGGGGATGCGAGTGTGGCAGCATTTATTTATTTCGAATTCCGACCAATAAAAAGCTATTTGAAGCTGGCCTATATGCTATAATGTGCAATATATATATATATATACATATATTTATTTATTACTAGCTGCGCCCCGCGGTTTCACCCGCGTTGATAATGATGAAAAGTGATGATGATGATGAAAAATAGATGTTGGCCGATTCTCATAGATACCGGATAAGCACAAAAAATTTCATCAAAATCGGTCAAGCCGTTTCGGAGGAGTATGGCAACGAAAACTGTGACACGAGAATTTTATATATTAGATACATTTGTGTTTTAGCGTATCCTAGGCTAAAACTTAATACAAATACGGATATTTAAAAATGCTTATAATATTTTATACAAAAACAGTTAGATACATGGTCTATAACAAACTTATGTTTTGTCAAATATGTAAAAAATCAACCACACATATATAAGACCTCATTTCAAACAAATTCATGAAACTCACGCTATATATATATATATATATATATATATATAATATATAAAATACAAAAATGACTCTACCTATGCGAGTCCTTTATAACCTTTGAAACTATCCCACGAGTCTATCCAAGATGTGACCCAAACCGGTTTCATTTGAAAGAACAATAATGCGAAGATAGTTTAAAACCACTAAAACAATACATCAAGCATGATTTTCGTCATTTTCATACAAAAAAATCACCCGAATTTTGACGTCTTCGTAAAGTACTAGGAAATCATAAACATAGAAGAGATAAACACTTTCTTTTTACGTGGCATTGCAACCCATGCCGAGTATCTAAAGCTAGTAGTAAATATTATTACGATAGAATGACAATCATAAAAATAATAAAGGCAACATCCTCCCCAAAATAACCAATGCACAGTATTGAGGGAGAAACACTTGTTCCGATAATTCCACCCGCCGAAGATTGAATAAAAAAGAAACAAGAATCCCGCCCGCGCCAACTGTCATGTTTCAAAAAGCAAACGTCAAAACACTAACAACGGCGCGCAAATATGACATCTGTCAGATTTGCGCGCTTGAATCGCACGCTGTGATTGGTTTGTTTAAATTCGATTGTCTGTTTGTTACATTGGATTGGAAATAATTGAATTATTTTGCTTGCATGAGGTCTTTTTGCGTTAATCGAGTGCTAAATTGACTTCAGTGTAGCATGTGTTGTTTTTTGGTTCAGTTTGGGTTGTCATTTGTTTTATAATTGAATCATTTTGAGAGATTTTGGGTGTAAATTAAGCATAACATAAGCAGAGTTGTATCCCGCGGCTTTGAGTGTGTTAATTGGAAAAAGTAGCTTAAAAGGCATTGGATAGCAACTTAGCAAGGTCTAGAGAATCTAGACTAAACTCTAGAAGTCTAGACTATCCGCATTTAAGCTTACCTCATTTCAAATATTATTACTTACACACACATACAAACTTATAGTTTTTTTTCGGAACAGGATAATATTTAATCACTATATCACCTGATAGATATTGGTGCCGATTCTGTTGTCCAGAATTAGACTAAACTAGCCTAAAATTAGTTTTAGTCCTGCTTTAGTCCAAAACCTATTCAGAAAATGCAAGATTAGACTAAAATTAAGTTTGACAGGACTAAGTTAGTTTAGTTACTCTATTTAGTGAAAATGACCAAATTCTTATTCTGATGTACATGTTTTACGTCAAATTAAGACTAAAAATAAAAAAAATTAACTCAAATTAGTCATTAAAGTAATCTGGATTATTTTTAATGTGATCTTATACTTGAAAGAATAGCGTTTAGGTATTCTTTGACTAAAATTAGTTCATTTTTAGTTTAGTTTAGGTTAGTTCGGTGCTTAAAATTAGTTTATTTTTAGTTTAGTTTAGGTTAGTTCGGTTTATTTTTAGTTTAGTTTAGGTTAGTTCGGTGCTCAACAGAATTAGCACCATTGTGTTTAAAAAAAAGGAATTTCGCTGACATTTTTTCGTGTTGATTGAAATAACAAACTACTGGACCGATGTTGATGAAATTTTTATAGGATCAATCTGACCCTCCAAACATTTAAAATATTTTCCAAAACAGTTTATTAATGATAGAGTTCTGAGGTGACATTAATAATCCACATTGAATTGAGAACCTCCTCCTATTTTTAAGTCGTATAATAAAACATTACAATGTCATGTATATTTTTACACTCACAGCCCCAGACTGAGTTCAAAGACTTGTGTTGTGGGTGCCGGAAATATTCACAACACACGTCACAACCAGAAGCACAAATTACTTTTGGAGAGAAAACATGTGTTCCCGCTGGGAATCGAACCCGATTAGCAGGCGTACGCGCTACCAACTTAGCCAATAGGCAGTTTGTTATTTGCTTTCAGTGATTTAACTGAACAATCTATCCATCGTGCTTAAATTAAGCTTAACAAATTTAATTTTTATTATTTTCTTATCGTCCGGGGTGGGCGGAGGGGTGATAAGGGGTGATATGAACGTGTTATTGGGGTGAAATTAAAGTGGTTAAACATTTCGTGTTCAGAATTGTTGGCTAATTGGTCCCGCGACGCACGCGTTTTGGGATTTGGGATTTTATAGAGCTGTTTAGTGTGACAGTTATAGATTTTGGTGTGACAAAATAAAAAAAATAATTTAAATGTTAGCTTAATGCTTTCGGCAAACCGTGTTGCATTTTAAGCTACATTATAGAAATCTATATAGTTGCTAATTGTATTTCTGTAATACTATTGAAATGTTCGTTCATTTTGACTTTTATTTGCTGAATTATAAAAAAAAGTATATTATATTATACGCAGTGGAGTATACTATTATATGTGCTTAGAAAATAAACAGTGCGTGTCGTAAAGACACATGATAGAAGTGAAACTTTTGTATTACAAGGAAACATTTTAATTATTCATCACAGTGTTTACCCCCACCACTTTTGTCACAAAAAATGGTTGCGGATCAGAATTTTAAAGCTGGGAGGGCTTTAATAGTAGAAAGTTACCTTTAAAAAAATAATATTTGCATTACAGTTTACAACTTATTTTAAAACACAAATTTTATAAATTCGAAAGTTTGTGTGTAAATGTTAAGTACCTTTGTTAGTTTTCTCTTCACGTTGTAACGGCTGAATGGATTAGGATGTATTAGTAAATTCATAGCTTATACCTAGGATTAATACATAGGCTATTTTTTTACATGATAAACGCGGACAAAGCTACGTTCTACGTTTCAATTCATATTTTTTTCGTATTTGAAAATGTGCAAAGAAAAACCACAGACATTTGAAACGTCAATCTGTTTTTTAAGAGGGTTTATTCCTTTTGTCTTCTATCTCGCTCGCACATTTCATTATTTTTAATAAATACAATTAGCTACGTGTATTTTTGTAAATGTTTTCAACCAACTATATGGACATTAATACAATGAATGTTTTAAGCTACCTTTAGTTTTTCATATCTTTAAGTTAAAGAAGAAAGCGTGAAAAACACACTGGGGAACTATGTTTTTTCTCATGTTATTGAAGGATATGATAGCGAAAAGAAGTTTGAAACATCCTTGTATTAATGTCCATATAGTTAGTTAAAAATGTTTTCAAAAACACACGTACATAATTGTATTTACTAAAAATATCGAATTGTGCGAGCGAGAGAGAAGACAAACGGAATAAACCCTCTTAAACAAATTAATAACACCTTTATTACAAAAGTCCTCCAACTCTATACACTTCTTGCAAAAGGGCTTTTTTATTTAAAAGAGCGTGTCACTCGCATTTTGGAAGCAATTCGTCATTTAAATTATATTTGAGAGCGGGTTAGGTAAAGAGAAATGAAATAGTGTACTGTTTACACTGTGACTCGAGTCCTATTCATTTTGCAGTGTATTACAACGTCTGTGGAGTATTATGTTCAGGTGAGGTGGCGAAAATAGCAAGAAGGTTATTTCTCTGTGTATTTAATTTTATGAGGTTATGTTCGTTTTGGGAAATGCTTTTAAATAGAAATAGACACTAAACCTAAGCATTTGGAAAGTGCTCATTGTGTAATTTTAACGATCTAATGACTTTAAAAATAACGAGTTTTACAAGATAGCAAAGGAAATTTTGCCATGAAAATATAAATAATTACTGTCAATTATGTATTCTTTTTCAAAACTGTGCATCCTCAAGTGTTTGGCCTATCCTACTAACAATAAATGTGAAAGTTTTTATGTGTGTGAATGTTTGTTACTACGTATCTCCGTAACGAGTTAACCGATTTTGATTAAATTTAGAATGAATATGGTTTAGGTTCCGGAATCACACATAGGCTACTTTTTAACGTATATAACGCGGGCGAAGCCGCGGGGCACGGCTAGCGTATAAACGACTATGTAGTAATGATAGATTTTAATCGTTTATATTTACATTTCCACTCCAAATCTCCATTAAAAGTTCTAGTAAAGCTTCTACTAGGGCATGACTTGACTATGACTGGACCCTGACTCTTTTACTTGACTGACTTTTTTAAACTTGAATAGTATTTCTTACTTGCCACTGGCTAATAGCACAAAGGATGAGGAGCCAAATTTAAAAATAAATACAAAAATAAAGCTCCTTAAACATAAAAAACTCAAAGTACGCGCTTTTATCTTCAAATTAAAAATATTTTTTGACTGAAATCGCCTGGCTACACTTGCCTTATTTCGATAATATCACCAATTCAGTGATATCTCAAAGCTTCCTTCAATAAAGCTCCTGAACGTTATCAGATCAGGAAACCAGAGATGGAAATCAGGTGTGAGCGTGGCTGCCTTCCGCAGCATTACCGACTAGATGATTTGGTTGGTTTCATTCAAATCGAGTGAACATTTTGGAGATATCTTAAAATTCAAGCAAGTGCTAACTCTACTTATAAACATTAATCTGTTACTCAGTTAAACAATGTTATAGATAGTTCGTTTTTGCTGGAAAACGTATTATATAAGTGAGGCACTGGATCTTATCTTTATGAGAAAATATATTGTATAAGTGGGGCACTGGATCATGTTTTTAATAGAAAACATATTTTATAAGTAAGGCACTGGATCATGTTTTTATGAGAAAACATATTTATAAGTAAGGTTCTGGATCATGTTTTTATGAGAAAACATACTCTATGCGTAAGGCACTGGATCATGTTTTATGATAAAACATATTTATAAGAAAGGCACTGGATTATGTTTTTATGAGAAAACATATTTTATAAGTAAGGCACTGGATCATGTTTTATGAGAAAACATATTTTATAAGTAAGGCACTTGATCATGTTTTAAATAGAAAACATATTTTATAAGTAAGGCACTGGATCATGTTTTTATGAGAAAACGTATTTTATAAGTAAGGCACTGGATCATGTTTTTATGAGAAAACGTATTTTATAAGTAAGGCACTGGATCATGTTTTTTATGAGAAAACATACTTTATAAGTAAGGCACTGGATCATGTTTTTATGAGAAAACATAATTATAAGTAAGGCACTGGATCATGTTTTTATGAGAAAACATATTTTATAAGTAAGGCACTGGATCATGTTTTATGAGAAAACATATTTTATAAGTAAGGCACTGGATTATGTTTTTATGAGAAAACGTATTTTATAAGTAAGGCACTGGATCATGTTTTTATGAGAAAACATATTTTATAAGTAAGGCACTGGATCATGTTTTATGAGAAAACATATTTTATAAGTAAGGCACTGGATTATGTTTTTATGAGAAAACGTATTTTATAAGTAAGGCACTGGATCATGTTTTTATGAGAAAACATATTTTATATGTAAGGCACTGGATCATGTTTTAAATAGAAAACATATTTTATAAGTAAGGCACTAGATCATGTTTTGATGAGAAAATATACTTTATAAGTAAGGCACTGGATCATGTTTTTATGAGAAAACGTATTTTATAAGTAAGGCACTGGATCATGTTTTTATGAGAAAACGTATTTTATAAGTAAGGCACTGGATCATGTTTTTATGAGAAAACGTATTTTATAAGTAAGGCACTGGATCATGTTTTTATGAGAAAACATATTTATAAGTAAGGCACTGGATTATGTTTTTATGAGAAAACGTATTTTATAAGTAAGGCAATGGATCATGTTTTATGATGAAACATATTTTATAAGTAAGGCACTGGATCATGTTTTTATGAGAAAACGGCTCTTTCTGGGCTGTTGAAATACACTCGTTATTTTTCAAAATAACGATCGTCTCTCGTGACCACGGCCGGTGCAACCCTGCCGAAACAACGAGGTTGGTCAAAATAATAAGTTGGTAGTCATCTCGACCGACCGAAACTCGACCGTGCGGTCGAGTCTCTAGAACTGCAGACAGACTGCATTACGACACCAATATATGGTGGATATTCCTCAAATTCAACGAAGCTTTTTGCTTCCACGTTGTTGACAGAAGTGGAACTCCTTGCCAGAGTCTGGGTTCCCATATAAGTACAATCTTGGAGTCTTTAGTCGAGAGAATAGGTTTTTTCTAGGCAAGCGTGCTCCATCGTAGATCACATCATCACTTAACATCAGGTGAGATGTTAATGGTCAAATGCGGCAAACATTTGACCATTATCTCACCTTACCCTCTATTACCTAACTCAGTTGGGACCAGTTTCTATTTGAATTAAGCAAAAATGAACCTTATTAGTTCGTAGTTTTGCTATTTATGGATTTAAACCATTCGTAACAGTAATATGATAGAGGGTCAAATGTTACTATCACAGGTAAAAAAATAAAAAACAGACTAAAAAACCCTAGACTTCCTGCACTATTTTATTTTCAGGCAGTAAACCTGTCAAAACCAATAACGACTTGACATGGAAATAAAACAAAGGAGAATCGGATATGGTATGGAGAGGTGGTCAGAAGACACGATATAACGAAACAATAAATTGGAAAAAAGACGGTAGCTTTGAAAAGGAAAAAGGACTACACATTGGATTGACAAGCACAAAGGATAAAAAAACATTCAGGTTTTATCTAGCTTGCTGTTATATACCCTTTTTTTATTGAAGCTTCGCAAATTATGTCCATTTAGCCTGTGCCAAGTATTTTTTTTTATGAGCACTTTTAGTCACCACTCAAAGTCAAGTAAAAGAGTCGCGGTCCCGTCATAAGTGTCCTGTGCCCTAGGAAAGGCGGAAACTATGTTGGAACTTCTAATAGAGTTTGAAGCGAAAATTAAAATAGTATTTTTTTTACTTCTTAAAAAAATATATCTTTATTTGATCATGAACTATTAAAAAATCATAGTTCATGGGTGTAGGCAAATAAAACTAAATCAACAACGACATTTATACAACTTTGCGGCATTTTCAGATTATTAAAAATCCTTCATAATAATATATTCTAACACTTATTGTAATGGGAAAGCGTGATGCTCGTCTCGTCTCTGAATGACATAAAAAATATATAAATACTTGTTAAAATTTTTTTAAAAGACAAGCCTAACAATAAGTTAAAAATAAGTCAACGAAGAACAAACATAAAAAAACGTCGACGTACCTCCTCCTTTTTTGAGAAGTCGGTAAAAAAGATTGAAATTGTTTATTTACGTGGGCTTCATGTAGGAACTCATGAAGGTTGACTGTGATCCATCTCAAGAAAAACCTGGCTCAAACTGCGGTGCATTTTCCCATTCTTTTTTTATTATGTAAAACTATGTATTTTTAAACAGTTCTTATTTTTAATCACTTCTTTATTTATATAATTGAACTACCCGTTGGCTTAGTTAGGTGCGAGTCCACCTTCCAAGCATCGGGTTCAATTCTCGGCGGGATCCGAAGTTTTCTACCCAAAGAAAATTTGTGTTTCAGGTTCTGTACGCGTTTGAATGTTTCCAGCACCCACAACAAGAAATATTAGTAGAATACCAAACTTCCAAAAGACGTGTCCTTGCCCGTGTCTGTGTTCCCTGATAGATACAATATTCTCGGGAGTCTTTAAGCCGCGAGTGAATAGGCTAACAATTTTCTAGGCAAACGTGCTCCATCGTCGACCGCATCGTCACTTACCATCAGGTGAGATAGCGGTCAAACGTTCGCTTATCTTTAACTAGCCGTGCCCTGCGGCTTCGCTCGCTATTATCAAGTTAAAAAGTAGCCTATGTGTTAATCCTAGGTATAATCTATGTACATTCAAAATTTCATGCAAATCCGTTCACCCGTTAAAGCGTGAAGTGGGAACAAACATACTTACACACACTCACAAACTTTCGGATTTATAATATTAGTAGGATAATAAAAAAAGTTAATTGAAACATGTAGTCTACGCAACAAGGACTGGAAATTCTACTTAAGAAACGAAAACAAAGTAAAGATCAAGGGTAAAAAAATTCAATTTAAAACACTTTCTTCGATCGTCCATACCTATTTGCTCAGCAAACGCAATTGACTTTAATCCACTCTCTCACTCCGATCCCCTACACAAACAAGAGCAAAAAGTATTTCGCATTCTTTCTATTACGCAAGAAAGCAACAGAGACAGAAGACACCAACCACACGAGAAAGAACGAGATGAAATCAAACGCCATCTTAGATGCAGGCCGTGGACCAGAAGTTAGCCAATAAGTAACTTCGAAAGGACTTGTGAGAAGTGAATTGGCGTACCAATTTGTGCCTTAGGCTTTATAGTGCTAAGTCGATTTTTGCTTGTAAGTGGTTAAGCTTAAATTAATAATAACGTTTAGGGACACTTAAGGGGAGGAACGTGGACTGTGTAATGATATACTGTTTGTGATGGAAGCATTGTGACGGAGATCTGGTTTTGAAGTGGCCTTTAATAATGAGCCCTATTAGGTGACTTGGCTTTGTTTGGGGTACATTTTGGGGTCCCAAAGGTACAATAACAAATAACTTTTGAATATGTGTCATGGCGGAGATTTGCATTGTTAGAACGTAGTCTAAAAGTATATATTGTTATTACTGTGACTAGAATGTATGACTGTTTTGAATTATGATGCGGATGAGTGAGTTCGGCCATTTTTAAATTCATGTACCTACATTTGACGAATAAAAACTTATTTGCAATAATTTACAAGAATTTCAGCCTGTTTAATAAATTTTCATTAAGAAGTTATTTTAATGTACAATCTCTAATCACTACACACTGGTAGTGGGCTTGAGCACTTGAGTTGCCTATAGGCTCGATGTCTTGTAGGTAACTTGGTTCTTTGCTGTATATAGTTTTAGTTTAGTTTTAGGAAATATAAGGCCTCGATTCTGATGTACAGTCACTGAATTAAATTTCAACTATCCCTGTCTCTTACAAAATAGAAACACAAGACAGAGATAGCATACATTTTAGTGCTGTCAAGCTAGTTTATCAATTAAAATATGAACAGCAGAAGCAGTAAGGCACGTGTTTTAGTCAACACCAATTACATACTCGACTAAGCTTGCATAGACATCAAGTTCTGACTAACTTGACAGCACTAAAATGTATGCTATCTCTGTCTTGTGTTCCTATTTTGTAAAAGACAGGAATAGTTTAAATTTAATTTAGTGTGTGGCATCAGAATCACGGCCATAGGCAATTGGTCCGTAGATAGATATAATTAATATCTCTAATCTATCTAAAATAATTAAGCCTATTCCACTCGTATCTTTGGACATTATAGAAATAGGAATTATATGTATGAGATTAAAATATGGACTTAGTTTTATTTTTTAAACAAACAAAACGCTGCTTTATTATAGAATTACACCTTTAACAATAGTTTTGTTCTTTTTCAATTTATCTTATAATTATTTATTTATCATTATTAATTAAATTTAAAAAAATTATAAATATGCATGGCAGACCGCACGCTATATTGGTTCATGACGTCAGTTTCCTAATTTTTGATGTCAATAACATAACAAGCATAAACATAAACGCTTTCACACTCACAGCCCCACACTAAGTTCAATGACTTGTGTCGTGGGTGCCGGAAACATTCACATCACATACACAATCACAACCAGAACCAGAAACACAAATTTTCCTAGGGGAGAAAACTTGTGTTCCTGCCGGGAATCGAACCCGATACCCCTGCTTAGAAGGCGAACGCTCACCCAACTTAGCCAACGGGCAGTTCAATGACCTGTCAACTTTCCTCCACGGCAGCCATTGTACAACTGTGATGTCACAAAATAACCTCAAAAAGCTCGCATTTAAAATTGCTTAAAACTGATAGCCTTTTCAAATATTTATTTTGTTTTGAATATATTATGTTTTATAATTAATTAATTAATTTATTTATGAACACCAACATAACATACACTATTACAAACAACATATTTAAACATATTTTTACAAGTTAAGTGTCATTATAATTATAGGTGAAGACTACATTCAATAATTTTTGCGAGATTACATATAAAATTAATAGATTATAACAACACATTAATTAATTTAAAATTACAAAAAGGCAAAAATTTTAATCATAAAATAATTAATAAGTTATTTTCGGTAACTTTTAACGTAAAAAATCGACTAAAAGCATAAAAATGCATATTTAGATACGACCTCCATTTGAAGTCTGTAGGAATATCCACAAAGAAATAAATATATATAACAGAAATAGAGGCAGTGTTAGGTATTAAACATAAGCACTTTCACACTCACAGCCCCACACTAAGTTTGATAACTTGAGTCGTGGGTGCCGGAAACATTCATATCATACACAATCGATTGACGACTCAGTTGGCGCAGTGGAAAGGTGTCCGCCCTCTGCGCCGTGGGTCCTGGGTTCGATTCCCGACACGAGCACAAATTCCTTCCCAAGGTGGTTTGTGCTTCTGGTTCTGGGTGTAATGAGTGTGTGATGTGAATGTTTCCGGCACTCACGATACAAGTCTTTGAACTTAGTGTGGGGCTGTGAGTGTGAATGCGTTTGTTTTGTTTGTTTTTTTAATCACAACCGAAACCAGAAACACAAATTTCCCTTTGGGAGAAAACTTTTTTTTTCTCCCGGGAATCGAACCCGAGACCTGCTTAGAAGGCAAACGCTCACCGGGTAGTTCTTTAGTTTTCTTCTCTCTGTATTTTTCAATGGACAATACCAACATTAATTGGTATTAAACTGTCACTAATTTCCTTACCCCGTGAAAATGTCCCCTATTCACCACACAACGTTCATCCAAACCATCCCCATACATCAATCACTCTAAGTTCATCCACAACTAAATTAACTCACAAACAACCCCTCCTTAAGAACACCACTACGTACTAACAACTCTGTGTCAATCCAACAAAGCTCATTTCTGCTTAACGGGATAACTTACATAGAATTATGGACGTTAAATTAACTGAAGTAAGAATCAAAATCGGTTGTTTCGGCTAGGCGATTTTTGATCATTTAGTTTGTATGAATAAATGGTATTTTTACGGTGCTTTAGATAGAAAGGGCTTGGAACTATGAGATAATTTTCTCAATGTTTTTGTAAGTAAAACTAGCTTTTTTATCTACGCGTGTGAACCATCCTCGACCACATAATTAATTACTATCACGTGGATCAGTGGTCAAACGCTTATCAGAGGTGAAAAATCTTATAAGAAAAGTTTTTGTAATGCTCTAGCTAGACGCATTTGGTTCGAAAGGATCAGCTTGCGAGGTACCGCTGTACGGGAGGAGACCGCGTTCTCGCATGCCGTCCGCTCGAATCAAATGCGTTCAGTGTATATAGGCCATTAAAAAGTAAAACAAGAGAAACGAATAGTAATAATGCCATAAAGATTAGATTTTAATATTAACTAACATGAAATACACTTGAAATAGGTTTTTTTTTCTTATAAATTTAGCTTTGCTATCTTGTCCATTTAGCTAGTGTCAAGTTATAATATATTTTATGTGTTTTTTACATTAACTGTCCTAGTCACAAGTCACAGTAAAAGTCAAGTAAAAGAGTCAAGATCCTGTCATAGTCAAGTCATGCCCTAGTAAAGTGGTAGAAACTTTACTAGAACTTCTATTGGAGTTTTGGAGCGAAGGCGAAAATCACGTTTTTCAACTTTGCATGATTTGCCTACACTTATGCACATTTACTAAGTATTAACTGTTAGGAATCCACCATTATTACACATTAACACTCGAAAAATCACAGGTTTTGGAAAATTATACAAAATCAACAACGCCATTTTTGTACTTTCGCGACAAAACTCTATAAGTAGTTCTTAATTGAGCGATTATCTATTAAAGAGAAATTACAGGAAAAATGCGCGAATAAACTAACTTAGTGATTCTTCTTTCTGAGTCGAGCAAAACGTTATCAGAAGAGTCTCTATAATCATCACTCTGCACAAAATACGCCAACGGGCATTGCGACGTCATCATCAAGCCAATATGGGCTCTAAAACAAGGACATAAAGTACACATTCGTTTGACATTTGAGAAAGAGCCTTTCAGCAGCCTGAAGCGTAACACACCAGCTCAGCTTAACTCTTATTACTGTCAAAATAAAGTAGCTAATAGCTTAAACCTAGAAGATGAAACTAGCAGTAGAATCGCGAGCCAATTTAGACCCTGCTTCTCGGTTATTAAAGCAATAATTTAAGTGCAGTGTTGAGATCTTGCGGTTTGGTTTTATTCCATTCATTAGAGTTCATTTTATGAGCAAATAAGGTTTAAGAATTCATAATAAATTACACTAATATTATAAAGCGGTAATGTTTATTTGCCTTTAGTGTGGGATGCAACTTGTGTCGATACTTTAGCTCCGTCACATCTTCCTGAAACACAGAATGGGGTTGGCGTCGCGGCAACTTCGGCAGAGCAGCGCGAACGGCGCAAATATGGAAACCTCGGCAGTGGTTACATATTTGAGCCGTTTGGTTGCACTTTTGCACGTTTGCTAAGTATTAACGGTTAATAATCCACCATTATTACACATTAACACTCGAAGAGTCACAGGTTTTGGAAAATAATACAAAATTAACTACGCCATTTTTTCACTTTCGCGGCAAAACTCCAAAAGCATTTATTTTACTATTATAATGTTCTAGTTCATTTGCCATAGAGAAAATACAAACCCAACTTTGAGATGTGGTTTTTGTATGTATTCAAAAATACCTTTTAACTAGGTTTTTTTTTTCCCTTATTTACCAATTAAAATATTTACAATAGGTACAAACAAACGTTAATAGCATTTAAAAAGCCACTAAGGTTTGTAGGGATAATGCTATCATTTTCAGTCTACATCAAAGTGAAAAACTAGGTAAGTGCATTTATTAATCATGAAGTATGTCTAAATTAGATAAAAAGTAATGTTTTAACTTTACTTTAATGTTTTTTGGCGTAATTATGTGGAGTAAATCAGTAGGTAATTTATTAATTAACCGAGGAACTAAGTAGCTAGCAGTCCTGTCCCCGTACACATTGCTGGCGCGTTGAGTGCACAACCGGTTCCGAGGTTCCGAGGTACTTTGGTATGAGTGAAAAACTGCAACAGATGTTTTCAAAACCAAATAGATAATTATAACTTAAATACATTTTCACTGATTGAACTTATTTTCTGACCTCGTACGTACTTATAAAATCAATGACGAACAAATTGTGTTGATCAACTAAAGCACAATACATAATGATATATATTTTTTTTCTTTACTAATATCGAAAATCATATCCATAGTAGAAATATATATTTATATATATTTTTCTACTTTGTCATATCTGATAAAAATCACTATTATGTACTTATTTTACAAATAGTTTAGATGCATCTTGTTTCGAAAACTTGTTAAAAAAACAAATTCTACCGACTTTACAAAAAAGGAGGAACTCAAGTCGACTGAACTTTTTTTTTGTTTGTTACCTCGTAACGTCTTTTCACGTGAAATGATTTTGATTTTGTTTTTGTTTGAAAGATGTTGCTTCCAATTGATCCCATTTAAATTTGATCAAGGTCTAATCAGTCTTGAAATATCGTCAATAATGCGTGTTTTAGGGACATCTAATCTGATCAAAGTTCCGAAGATAAAGCGGTGAAGTCGGTTTTTTAAGCTTTGCTGGCGTTTATTTATTTACAAGTTTTTAATACAGACTAGAAACTCTATAATTATTATTCCATTTTCAAATTTCATACCCTCAAATTGTCTTCGAATTGGTTCCCCCAAGCTCTAACACAAGTTAATAGTTCTCATATTATACGATCGCAATTACTAGCCCGATCCTTTGTGCAAATAAATAAGTCGTTATTAAGTAGGCTCTCTATAAACAGAGGGCGCCACCCTAGAGCTAGGGTGACCATGAAATACAGAACCGCCCGTTGGCTTATTTGGATGCGCGTTCGCCTTCTAAGGGTATCAGGTTCGATTGCCAGCGCGAAACCTAGTAACTTCCCCAAGGAAAATGAGTGCTTCTGGGTTTGGTTGTGGTTGTGTTTGTGATGTGAATGTTTCCGGCACTCACGACATAAATCATTGATGTAAGTGTGGGGCTGTGAGTGTGAAAGCCTTTAATAATAACTTGAAGATCTCTTTTGTTTTTCGTTGAAGTTTGAAGCCGTAATAGCTTGGTGCTGTACTACACGAATTTTAATCAGCAGTCGCCGTTTCGAATCTTACGGAGGGTTTGAGCTTTAAGGTAATATCGTGATGAAATCCGTGGTAGTAAAAGATATGTTTTCTTGCTCTAGCAAGGTAGGCTTTACCCTTTATCAAAATACCATACTCTTTGGTTCACCGTAATCCATGGTCCAAAATCTGTGGCCACTAAAATATATGTTGCGGTAGCGTAGGGATAGTGTGTTTAATTTTATGAATCTGATCAGAACTGTCTCACCCTGCAATCCGGTAAGACAGTTGCTTGTTTGTCGTAAGGACTAGAAGACAATCTTGCTGTCAGAATTTTTCAAGCCACCCAAAGGCATCCAACATGGTTTAACAACTTAACAACTGACAACCGGGACCGATGACTTAATTTCGAAAGCACGGTAGCACTCAAAGGTGAGACAGTGGTCAAACACAAAACAGAGATAAAAAATACATCACTGGAAACGCGGTAGAAATAAGGGCTCAAATAATTAGTTTAGAGATAGATGTTATCACTCACTTATAGATAATGATGCAAAATTTGCTTTTTCTACCAGATCCTCAGTATGACCACGAGGAATAACTTTTCCTCGTAACCGAATCATTTTGCCTAATAGGTAGCTAGTAGCGAGATAGCTATTGTATCTGCAAAAATCTATTTAGTGCATCATTTACATTATCAAAAAATATGGGACACGTATTTTTGCTTATGTCAATTAAACAAAAAATTACGAAAGTGCGCTGAAATTCTGCGCGATGGCACGCCCCAGTACGTTTTTTACTGAGGCATGACGTAACGAGCACCAAACTTTGATGCTCTTTATCTTTGTCAATTTTTACTGATTTGTTAAATAAAAAAATACATATCCAATATTTTTTTATTATCTGAAGGACTAATAAGATTCTTTTTCTCCCATGAATCATCTCTGTTAGTTGGGCCTCGAGGGATATCCTTCATTTCCGTGTCCCATTGTCACCCTACGCCATAGTGCCGCAACTGGTAAATTTTCTGTACGTTTAGTGCGTGATGCAATAACCTTTAGCTTGTTTGCTCAGTGCTTTATTGAATTTGTTGGGATGTTGTTGAACTAGAGTGTAACACATTTTCATTTTTATGACAAATTACTAGATTGTGGTCAAAGTTGCCAACATTATTTTGCCCACGGCATCTCATACTTATAATTTTGCATGTATCAGGTATTTTTTAACCGATTTCACAAAAGGAGGTGGTTCTATGTTCGACTGTATGTATATTATTTTTATGTATGGTCACCGATTTCTCCTTTGTGGACCGACTTTAAAAATCCTTTTTTTTTTCGTTTGGTAAATAAATTATATCGAAATAAATTTTATCGAAATCGATCTAGGCAAAACGAAAATATAAGCGGTGACGACGGTTTTTTTAAGCTTTGCTTACGTTTTAAATTATTATATTTAGCACTCTTTTGCAGAGTCCGCCTGGCAGTACCACACTTGCCAGACATTCATCCGCCTAGAAGTAGAGTGCAAAAAATTACAAGGCTTAAGGCGACTTGGTATCGAGTTGCGCACGCTGACTATTCAGGCAATTCTACAAGGCTACAGTTTGGCTCCAGTCCGCACTAGAGCCAAACTGTAGCCTTGTAGAATTGCCTGCATAGTCAGCGTGCGCGCTTTCATATATTTTTAAAATTAATCTTACCATTTTACAAAAAAATTGAGTTCACAACGAGGTTTGAATGTTTGTTGGGATTACACCCAATATTTTTTGTAAAAAAATATCTTTTATAGAAACAGAATAAAGTTGATTCATTCCACTGACGGGAATGGAAAATTTTGTGTTTTTTTAGTTAAGTTTTTTTTTTCTATCGAGTCAAATTTATTCAATCGTGTATCGCTGTACATATCCGAATAAAATATTATGTGAACATTTATTAATCATAAAAAAATGCTATTAATCGACCGTTTTTAAAGGTCAAATCTTTAATATTCGTGAGGATGAATCGTCCAATTTGGAGCCTACTTCACCTTAAAGAGATTTAACATCTGATATTTCAGGGTGACGAGTGCAGTGCTTTGCCGCGCAGGATTTGAAGTTTGGGTGAAGCTTACTATTAGGCAAATGTTAAGCTCGTCTCGTCTCTCATTTTACATTAAAAATATAAAATGTATAAGAGATTTATTTCGTCTTTTATTTATTTTTATTGTCTTTGACATACACATAGCAAATGTTTCAAACATTTAAGTGACAAAACTACCATTCTGTTTAATATTTTAATATATCATATTGATTTGAACAGAATTGCCTGTTGGTTCAGTCGTATGCGCGTTTGCCTTCCAAGCAACTAGTATCGGGTTCGAATCCCGATGGGAACACAAGTTTTCTCCCTTAGATAAATTTGTGTTATCTGAATGTGTCTCGCACCTAAGACACAAGTCATTGAACTTAGTGTGGGGCTGTGAGTGTGAAAGCATTTTAACAATACTATTATTTTGTAACGTTTCAGGATTCACCCAGAACATATTACACCCAGATACAGAAACACAAATTTCCCTTGGGGAGAAAATTGTATTCCCAACGGGAATCGAACCCGATATCCGCTGCTAAGAAGGCGGACTTAACCAAGCAAACGCGCAGTTTCCGTCTTCTTAATTTCGTTACAAGAGAATACAATAATTTATTTTTTTACACCAAAATAAAAGAGTGCATAATTGTTGTAAGACATGGACGTTACGCAGTCTATTAAGCCCAACTTCACAAAAGCTATTAACACTGCATCAAGCTCAAGGGTGAAACGAGCCCTAATAATCACCATCCCTCTGTAGCATTGTGTTTTTTTCAAGGGTCGCCCTAATCGCCGGTTTTGCAGTTTTGTGTGCGGTGAGAACCTAATGATAATGGAACCATTACGTAAATGGAGTCATGTTTTGTCACGCGTTTCGATTAGTATTACATTTACCGATGGGTTAGTGTGAATGTAATTGTTTATTTGAAAAAGAGTCGATTTTAATGTTAAATCTGTATGATTGTTTATTCACATGGGCCCCAAAGAGGCACTCATGAAAGTTAATAAGTTAATGACTCTACTGCCAGATTCGCACAATTACAGCATCTATACCTCCATCTATACAGTAAAGACCTAAGTTACCTATAAGGCATCGAGCTTATAGGTAACTCAAGTGTTCTACCAGTGGGTATCGTTACCATCATGCTGGCGGTATTGCCTCTCTGAATTGCAATGCTAATACGTTGAGCCAAATAAGTACCAGCATTTTGATCACGAGTCACCTCAACCAGGCGCTCTGGTAGATTCTGAAAATAGAAAGAGCTCCCGATCCTCACGGGCCCAGTGTCTCACCACCAAACGGCTCAAATATGTAACCACTTTCCATATTTTTGTTTTTGCTGCCGTTTGCGCTGCTCTGCTGAAGTTACAAGGTAGTATGAAGATTACATAACGAATGAAAAACCTCCTCTTTTTTAAAAGTCGTTTAATAAAACGACACACTAATTTAAAAACCAAACTTTGAGTGGCGAGGTTGGCAAGAACACTGGCTGCATTCCCGAACTGAACAATAACTGCGATCTTTGAGTACCTACGTGTGAAATGATAAATAAAATTAATATCTAATACCTTTAAACAAACAATTACTGTATATAATAAAATATGTTTAATATATAATCTGAATCTCGGAAACGGCTCCAACAATTTTCATGAAATTTAGTATGCAGGAGGTTTCGGGGGCCATAAATCGATCTAGCTAGGTTTCATTTTTAAAAACGTAATCTACCAAAAAAAAACCAGGTATGCGCCAAATAAGTTATTAACGTAATAATTCTATGTAACTTTTTTGTACTTTCTTTTTAACTTGTAAATGTAATTTCCATGGAACTTCTATGTAATTTCTATGGAACTTCTATGCAACTTCTATGTAGTTCTATGTAATGTTTCTTGCGTACGTAGTATGGACTAGTTGGCAGTTCGGATTTTTCTAGACATCAATCAAAATCAAAATCATTTTTTTTATTCACATGGGCCCCAAAGAGGCATTCATGAAAGTTAATGATTCTATTGCCAGATTCGCTAAATTACAGCCATCTGGAGAAGAACCTGGCAAGAAACTCGGCGGCGCATTTTTTTTCATTCATTTTTTTTTAAAACATTCTTAATCTCTAATACATCAAGTCAAGACATCATCTTCCGACGCTATTTTGCTACACGTCAAGTCCTTAGTCATTTATTAAGGTGAATTTAATCGTAGAGCATCTTCGACCACATCTTCACTCACCATCATGTGCGGTAGAGGTCAAAATCTAAAGATAAGGAAAATTTGTGTTTCTGGTTATGGTTGTGATTGTGTGTGTGATGTGTATGTTGCCGGCACCCACGATACAAATCATTGAACTAACTGTGGGACTTTGAGTGTGAAAGCGTTTCATGTTTATAAAAGACGTGATATATAAAATCGTACAGGAATAGACTACGTTTATAATAAACATAACATCTCAAATTATCCGTTTAACATTCATTTGACGTGTTAATTTAAACTTAGTTAAAAAAACTTAAATACCGTAAAAAAAGTAAACACTCAGCTGAAACAAAAATCGCGCACAATCCAGTTTCATTAAAACCTCGTTCAAAACCGTACAAATAAAGTGAACATCGACGTCCGCAAAGTAATTAATTTCCCTCTACAAAGTTGATTCGATTGCACAAACTCGTTTATTTTTTATGGCCAACAATGTTACTAACGATTCAATTTTATACGGTACCGTGAGTAATTTGTTTTCGATTGAGTTTTTATTGAAAAACACCGTATTGTTTAGTCCTGTGGGGAGAGTAAGTGGGATATGGATTGTTTGTCTGTGACATGTCAGTGACAATTATAATTTGTTTATTCAAAAAGTCGGACTGCGATTGTATACACCGAACTGAGATCTCAAACCTACAGTAAAGTTGTAGTTACTCTTTTATGGTACTCTTTTTAACCAATTCCAAAAAAAAAGAGAGGAGGTTCTCAATATGACTGTATTTTTTATCTCAGAACTTTTTATGTACGGCCACATATTATTATGTAGTACCATTGCGGTGGTATTTGAACTGCCCGTTGGCTAAGTTGGGTGAGCGTTTGCCTTCTAAGCAGGGGTATCGGGTTCGATTCCCGGCGGGAACACAAGTTTTCTCCCCAAGGAAAATTTGTGTTTCTGGTTCTGGTTGTGATTGTGTCTGTGATGTGAATGTTTCCGGCACCCACGACACAAGTCATCGAACTTAGTGTGGGGCTGTGAGTGTGAAAGCGTTTATGTTTATGTTTATGTTTTATGTATAATATCGAGAACCTACAGTCTCGATAAACCTAACATAGGTTAAAGAGAATACTAACGAATACTGCTATAATATATTTTATTAAATAATGCCAGGTGCACTTGAAATTTATTTAGATTTGGCTGGGAGACTGAAAGAGTAGACACGTGACCAAAATGGCGGTTTGTATTTTGCACAGCAATTAAGTCTCGCTGAGCAACGAGGTAACGCAGCCAGCATTTTGGGCACACTGCCGACCAATGACTTTTTGTATTAGGTAAGTAGTTTAGCTAAATCTGTATTTTGATTAATCCTAAATGTTAAATATATAATAAAAATTTTATTCAATAAATATAACGTATAATTTTTTTTTCTTATGATGATACTCCAATTATGATTAACCATTTGCACTTTTATTGTAATATGTTATTGCATGGTTGTCATTGAATCTAAATCAATTATTTAAATTAATATACCTAATTGAGTCGCCAATGACGTCAGCCTTCTACGTTTGAAAGGATTAATAATTTTGATTAACTAATGTGAATTGATTTAAAACTCGTTTGTTGAATAACCTTCACAGAAGGTTGTGTTGTCAACTTCCCTAGCAGCACTGTTATAATAATTATTTTTTAATTTAAATGGGACCGAAAAAAAAGTATGCTCAAAATCGGTTCACCTAAAAAAAAGTTCTGAGGGAACACACATACAAAAATTCAGTCGAATTAAGAACCTCCTCCTTTTTTGAACTCGGTTAAGAACCAGACAAATCGGTCGAGCCGTTCCCAAGTTACACGTGTGGCAATTAATTTTAATTTATATAGATAACAATCTCTGTTTTTTTTGTATAGTCCGATTGCCCTTATATCGCCTACTTCGTTCGGGTATCGAGTTCAATTTCCGATGAGAACACAAGTTTTCTTCCCAAGAGAAATTTGTTTTTCTGGTTCCGGGTGTGATTGTGTGTGCGATGTGAATATTTCCGGCACCTGAGACACAAGTCATTGTGTGGGGCTTTGAGTGTGAAAGCGTTTATATTTTATGCGTTTTCACGCGGACGCTGTAAATAAATTTATTTAAAAAACATTATTTAGCGGATCAAATTCTGAATCTGGTTTAGACTCACAATTTTTTAAATTCCTTTTATTCACAAATTCTTTAATCCAACTGAACACATACAAAAAAATATCAAAATCGGTCCAGCCGTTTAGGAGGAGTTTAGTCAAAGATACGTCAAATTTTGCAAATACGTAAAATTTTGCAAATAGGTACCAAAACATTTGACAAAAATCAATCAATTCAAAATTACGTTAAAAATGTAAATCCACCCTCTCAAATCACTCCCTCTCAAGTCAAATGGCTTGTTATTTGATATTGTACAAACAACGTTGCGTCAAATTGGCTGGCATGCGTGTGACGCTGGGTAGTTGTTCACTGTAATTAGTTGTTGGTCACGTGTCAGCCACGTGACTACACCACAGAAGTAGCAGTGATACAGTTACTGTGAGATTGAACATTTTGGGTTGCACCCCTAAAGCGTGGTTCGCACTAGGCTAGTAATTTAGTCGAGTACTGAATTATTTAGTAAATAAACGTGTCTGAACGACAAAAATTTAGTCGAGTAGATAGCAAGTCTTTTAGTCAAGTCGATCCATTTTGTTCTATTTTTTCTCCCACCACGCGTCACTGCTCACTCGTTCATCGGCTAAACAAGTCCGAACCAGTCGTTTTATTCAAGTTCATTAGCTACCTTGAAATGTCATTTAACGCTGGAGCGAAGAAACATCTTTATTTTTTTTCTAAATATTTACAACATTAATTACTTATATACTATACTCGACCTTAATGCGAACGATATTTGGTTAGTAGCGAGTATGTTAGTCACTGGCCTCGATTCTGATGTACATAACATACTGTACACTCACTAAATTAAATTTAAACTTTTTCGTGTGTCTTACAAAATAAAAACACAAGACAGAGATAGAATATATTTTAGTGCTGTCAAGCTAGTTTATCAATTAAAATACGAACAGCAGAAGCAGAAAGGCGCATGTTTTAAGTCAACACAAATTACATACCCGACTAAGCTTGCATAGACATCTAAGTTCTGACTAACTTGACAGCACTAAAATGTATGCTATCTCTGTCTTGCGTTCCTATTTAGTAAAAGAAAAAAAAAATTAATTTAGTGTGTGACATCAGAATCGAGGCCACTAAATGACTTACTAGACTAAATTACTTACGTAGTCCGAACAAGGCTTAAGGGTTAGACGTCATATAAGTGAGCTAGGGAAATTCCAAGTAAAACTGACCACTTTTTCATAAGTTTGACAATAAATGTATGCCATATTGTTGATCGAGCAAAACGGGATCTTTTAATTGACTTAGGTGGTTCAGTACTTTGTCCGTCCGTCCACAGAGCCTGTCAGAGGTCTGTCAGTGGTATTTAGCGTATAAGCCATAGGTACTAGCAAATTACTTCAAATTCTCAGAGACTATGTTTACGAAAAATGTGAACCTACTTCTTATGTAGTTTTGTGTAATCCCTTTTTAATTTCCTTCATCAACCGTCTTCAAAAAAGGACGTTCTCAATTCGACTGTATTTTTTTTGCATTTATGTATGTTACGCGATATCTCCGCCAATTATGAATCGATTTTAATGTTTTTTTTTGGTAGAGTATACTTCAGAGGTAGATTTTATCGAAATCGGTCAAGCCAAAACCGAAATATAAGTGGTGAAGTCGGGTTTTTTAAGCTAGCGTTTCAACTATTTCAATACCATACTCGATAGATAGATAACGCTTTATTGTCACGCCTTACATAAATCACTTACAGTATTAAAAAAAAACTTAATTTATAGTGTACAATCGGCGGTCTTATCGCTAAAAGAGATCTCTTCCAGACAACCTTTAGATAGAGAAGCTTTTAAATAATAGATATGTTTAGTTTTGTTTTTATTAACT
Organism: Lomographa bimaculata; assembly: GCA_948107665.1. NCBI lineage: Eukaryota > Metazoa > Arthropoda > Insecta > Lepidoptera > Geometridae > Lomographa > Lomographa bimaculata. The sequence continues at coordinate 3,386,249 of OX403608.1, read as the reverse complement.
ATAGGTTTAGTAATTTTTTTTTATTAACGTATTACTATTTTACGCAAAAAGTCCGTAATTTTTTTTATGTTTTATCTAAACATACTTAGGTTTTTAAAAGGAATATAACACCTTAAGTTTCAAAATCCATCCAGCCGTTTGGAAGATACGAGTTAATAAAAAAAATAATTATATATGTACATACATACGTAGGTACAAGATACGCGGGAAAAACATTACCCTTCTATGGCAGTCGGGGAATAAGGTATGTGTTTGTTTATTTGAGATTTTAGTCACTTGTTTTTTTTCTTTTAATATTGGCTTCGCAATCTTGTGCATTTAGCCAGTGTTAAGTATTAAAATATTTCAAGTGTATTTCATATTAAATGTCCTAGTCACAAGTCACAGTCAAAGTCAAGTAAAACAGTCAAGGTACAGTCATAGTCAAGTCTTGCCCTAGTAAAGTCGTAGAAACTTTACTAGAACTAATGAAGTTTTGGAGCGAAGGTGACAATCACGTTTTTCAACTTTGTATGATTTGCCTACATTTATGCACATTCACTAAGTATTAACAGTTAACAATCCACCATTATTACACATTAAAACTAGAAGTATCACAGGTTTTGGAAAATTATACAAAATCAACAACGCCTTTTTTCACTTTCGCGGCAAAACCTCCTTAGTCACTTGTTTATACAAATCGTTTTACCATGATTAATCATAACATAATTGCTTTAATTGCAAAGACACCGCTATTAAGGCGACTACATAATGTAGAGCCGGGTTTATATAAGGCCCGTGTACATTGGCGATGGCTCCGGCGTTAATTAATTTATTGTGCTGACGGTGGGTTGATTAGTGTGGATACGGCTGTATAAATTATTTGCAAATGAAAAATGTATTACGTTATCACTGTATAATATATAGGAGTTAAAAAAACTAATAACCGACTTCAAATGTCTTTGAAACTCTTCATCAGATCTTAATAAAATTATAATGGGACCAACTAGAACTACCCTTTCGAATAAAACAATATGTTTTCAAATCGGCTGATAAATCACGGAGTTTTGTGGTGACAAACATAAAAAAAAAGATTCCGACGAATTTAGAACGTCCTCTTTTTTTGAAGTCGTTTAAAATATGGTAAGAGTACCTGATGTCCTGCTTTAACTGTTTCATGACATTTATGTATGATTTAAGCGTTTTCAGAGATTTATGAATTAGTTACCTAAAATGATAAATATGGTTTTGTCACTGACTTGACTCGTGGATTCAGTAAAATAAAACAATAAGAGTAATGGTAAAAAAAAATACGTTAATTTAAGTTCAGCTAAACAAATAGACAGATAAGTTGATAGTTCGTTGTTGATTTTGTATAAGTGCCTAAATATTCTGTCAAATAAAAAAAACTGTATCAAGAACAAAACAGAGTTTATCCTTGAGAGTCAGTTCTAATTTTGGGACTAGCTTCAATTATCACTTACTGACAGGGTTAAGCTGTTATGTTCAGACACAGACAGTCAGATTGTGTGGGATGTAAATTTTTCCTGCACCTACGACACAAGTCATCATCTTAGTGTGGGTCTGAAAGCGTATTTATAAACGCAAATCTACACAAAAAAATTTTTTTTTTGCAATTAAATTTATAAATATTCAATTTGAATGAAGCCATTTCCACACAATTGCAGCTGTGTAAACCGAAATCCCTAATTAAATTTCGCACTAACACCAACTCACCCGCCATACTTGCTTGGCTAAAAGGTTAATTTAGTATTTGTCAGCTTTGCCAATTGCAAAACAAAACGTCCTAACTCTTATCACAGCTTTCAACAAATACCATCTCTAAAGCTAAGAAACAAAGGTTGAATTTTGCATGATTGTTTGGCATCGTTAAAGATGGAAGTTAGTTGAAACTCTTTTTGACGCTGCAAATCATTTTAATTCTTATAATCGAGATAGGTAAGGATGATTTTCGCGTGTTAGCGTTTTTACCTAGTATATACAAAGTTTACAGAATCTTTCGTCGCCTTATATTTTATTAGTCTCCATTAAGATCCTTTGAAAGCGGCGAAATGTTAATTAATTCTCGAGCTTTGGCTTAATTGAAGTAATTATGTAATTACGGAGGATTTCGCGTTAATTTGGTATTGTAGCTGACGGAATTTTCAATTCTTGAAGAATATAAAGAATAAATAAACGTGTTTATTAACAACGGTAAAGAGCGTGATATAAACATATGCAACATTATACATAGCTGCATATAATTTGTATATAAAACACATATCTCTAAAATTTTGTGTTCGTAATTGTATGAACAATTGATCATAAAATAATTAAACGCAAGCAAACATTAAAAAAACCGTCTTCATCGCTTTATCTTCGGAACCTTGATCTGATTTCATGAATTGCACACGCATTATTGACGATAACTCAAAAAATAGAGATCAGATCTTGATCAAATTTCAATGGGATCACATGAAAAGCACCAGCTTTCAAATAAAAAAAATAATCATCAAAATCAGCTCACAACGAGACAAGTTATGAGGTAACTTTTGAAGTCGGGTAAACCAGAACATCGTCAAAGTACGCATTATTCGTCACAAGATAGACGTTATTGACGATATTTCAAGAACTAATGATCAGATCTTGATCAAATTTAAATAGTACCAATTAGAATTAGAAAGCAACATCTTTCAAACTAAAAAAAAAAATCTAAATCGGCTCACGTGGAGAGGAGATATGAGGTAACACACATAAAAAAAATAAAAAGTATATATATATACAGTCGACTTGAGTACCTCCTCCTATTTTGGGAAGTCGGTAAAAAGAAAATAACAGTCGACTTGAGTACCTCCTCCTTTTTTGGGAAGTCGGTAAAAAAAACAAACAATTTTGCACAAACAAATCGAAGAACCCTTTTTAATCTCGTCCCGTAGAAAGTAAAAGATTTTGGAAAAATATCACATAGAACCTTATGCGTCTCCCATACACCTACACGCGGATTGATTGGATGCCACACGTTATCATTACTGTCGGTTTAGAGAAACACTAATTATCAGAAAATTTGCACCTTTCAGCTCTTCAGAGTACTTGTCAAGAGGAATTAAACAAGACCAAATTCGATGGGACTCGTCGTTTTATTACAGAGTTCACCTTCCGATTCTTTCGTTAAGGTCTATGTCATGATGATATTGCCTTAACATCCAACTGGTCATGCCCCGCGGCTTCGCCCGCTATTATCAAGTTAAAAAGTAGCCTATGTGTTAATTCTAGGTATAATCTATGTACATTCCAAATTTCATCCAAATCCGTTCAGCCGTTAAAGCGTGAACAGGGAACCAACATACTTACACACTTACACACAAACTTTCGGATTTATAATATTAGTAGGATTTGCATATTATGCATGCCAAATATTAGGTCAATCGGAATCATAGTGAGTCAAAATTAACCAGCAAGATTTGATTCAAGACAGACAGACACAGGCAACGGAAAAAGCTTGTAAAAAGGAAAAAAAAACTCCAAAACTACGTCATCATTATAAAAGCTTCACACTCCATGATCCATTGAAATCAAACAATCCAAACAAATCTTTCAAATTAGCCGCTCATAATCTCTTTTCAATGATTCAAGGGTCCGAAAACTTGATACTCAAGACTTTGTATAGAAGTCCCTGGTCTCAATGTCAGTTTCAAGTATCAAAACTATTTAATCTCAACAATTTTAAACAACTCTATTGTTAACGCTTTAAGTTCAATTTAGTTTGATTTAACGGCTTGTTTATATTTGTTGATCTTTCTTTCAAAAGCCGATAGTCGTTGCCGAATTGAATAGTTTTCCAATTTGTATTGAATTTAAATTGGACGGATAATGTTTTGCGCAAGCCGCCATCCTATCTTAGTGTCACAAAATGGCGACGTGTTTTGGCGCGAAGATGAGACACTTTCATTGTCATTGAATGTAGATTTTGTTCCATTGTTAAGTGGAGTAAGTGATTTTTAAGTACGGAATAAGTGATTTAGTGAATGGCATTTGAAGGAGTTTATGTTTAATGATCCTTCTAGAAAACTGTGTATTGAATTAAGTTAAAACCTTTGAAGTATCTACACTTGAGTAGTCTTACTAAAACTTGCGTGTGTGATGTAAATGTTTCCGGCGCCCACTATACAAGTCATTGAACTTAGTGTGGGGCTGTGAGTGTGAATGCGTTTGTTTTTGTTTTTTTTTTCTTATAAATGTTATTGTGTCAAGTATCTAATAATAATTATATACGAGTTCGCAAATTTCTCCGAAACTCTTCATCAGATCTTGATCAAATTATTCATATTCATATATCTTATTCCAAATCGGTTAATAAAAGACACATAAAAAAGATTCCGACGATTTGAGAACCTCCTTCTTTTTTTGAAGTTGGTTAATAACGAAAATGGTAATTAAACGCGTTCTTCTTCTAATCAGGGGTATTGGGTTCGAACCCCGGCGGAAACGCAAGTTTTCTCCAAAAGGGTAATTTGTGTTTCTGGTTCTGGCTGTGATTGAGTGTGTAATGTGAATGTTTCTGGCACCCACGCACAAAACATCGAACTAAGTGAATGTGACTCTTTTCCATATGCCAATATTAAGGGGCCTGCGGAGGTTGATTTGCCCATACAATCGTAATACCGAAATTATTTATAATTCAAGCATATTACCACCATACTGTGCTGTTATTCAAATTTAAAACGTATTAATCTAGGTTCCTGGATAGTTTTTATTCCAAAATAATTGCCTAAAACGAAATATAAACCAATTGATTTTCACACATTATTACGACGAAAATATCACATCTTTAACTTGTTCGTTTTGTATTAAACACTAACAAATTTCTTTTGTCATTACAACAGGAACATAGATTATCATTTCAAGGTACTATTAATGCAAAAAACAATGGCTAATGATTACATTTTCATTCATAATTTTTGGTATTACGGCACCTATCATAATTTGTTCGGTCGGTAGTGCTATCGCATCAAGCATGGGCACAGTTTGCCAGTTAAACAGAGACAGCCTATAGATCGTTTCACAGACTACCCCGGCCTCTTAACGCTTTCACACTCACAGCCCCGCACTAGATTCAACTTGTGTCGTGGGTGCCGGAAACATTCACATCACATCCAGAACCAGAAACACAAATTTTCCTTGGCAAGAAAACTTGTGTTCCCGTATGGAATCCGTATCCGAACCCTATACCCCTGCTTAGAAGGCCAACTTAGCCAACGGGCAGATCCACCAATAATTAATTGCTATATTAAACCAATTATTGCATTAAAATATACAAAAAAAAGCATAAAACGAGCGGAAATATCGAGTTTAGAGTTCCGCCGGTAAATGTAGTAATCCACACCGACATGATATGTAAGGAACCCGCTATTAACTCTCTCATTATTCTCTGCGCATTTTTGCTCTATTCTTTACTTCTTTGTACTACCACCAGGTTCTCTTGACCTTTGGCTTTCGAACAAGTCCACAAAAACATCCAAATCGAGAAGGGTCTTAATAAAATGGACGTGAATTATAGCCAATAATTGAATTATTGAATTACCCTATGCTTAGTTATATCCGGTGTTTTTTCTTCTTTTTAAAACAGGATGCTGTCAAATTTTAATCAAATTATTCTTTGACAATGGAGAGTTATGATTAAGTTTTGGATTGAATGGTTTATTTATTGATTTTATTATAATGGTGAAAGGAGTTAAATAACTCAATTGATGATGGGTTTTCTTGAGTTAATTATATTCCTTTCTATTGCTGAATTAAAATGGATTTTATTCAAGATAGGCCATCTCACCTGATGGTAAGCGACGATGGAGCAAACTTGCCTAGAAGATACCTATTTACTTGCGACTTGAAGACTCCCAGATTGCACTCATCAGGAAACGTCGACTCATGTAAGGAGTTCCATTCCTTTGCGGTTCGCACAATTAATGTGGAGGCAAAACGCTTAGTGCGCATTTGTGGAACATCCACCATATAGCGGTGTCGCTTAGCAGTTTGTTTATGAGTTCAATACTATATCTTATATGTAGTTAAAATAGCAATATATAATAAATAAATGTCTAAATATATAATAAATATATAAATCGTTTATTTATATGGGCCTCAAAGAAGCAGTCATGAAAGTTAATGACTCTACTACCAGATTCGCAAACTTACAGCCATCTCGAGAAGAACCTGGCAAGAAACTTGGTGGCATATTTTTTAATTATATCATTTTTAATTAATATTTTTTTTTAATCATTCTTAACCAAACACCAATACATTATATTATTATTTGCGAATCTGGCAATAGAATAATTAACTCTCATGAGTGCCTCTTTGGGGCCCATGTGAATAAACGATTTTGATTTTTGATTTTGATTCAATTATATCTACCTACTTACATTATACGTAGCAGATATATGAACTTGTATATCTATAGATTTACCTAAGTAGCACATGGTTTCCGTCTCGATCCATCCCCGTGGGAACAGCAGGGTGTCTCCAATTCACGGGAAATGTGTTTATCGCGATCACATCATTTGCACTCGTTTATTTCTTTTTGGGGAGGTTCCGGTGGTTCCGGTTGATATTTGTAATGTTGGATGATAATGTGATATATGAACAATTGTTTTCCTTCACATGCCTAACTACGGGCCAATTGCCTATATTTCCTATAACTAAACTATAACTATGTACAGCAAAGAACTAAGTTACCTACAAGACATCGAGCTTAAAGGTAACTCAAGTGCTAAAGCCCACTACCAGTGGGTAGCGTTCCCATCATGCTGGCGGCATTGCCTCTCTGAATTGCAATGCTAATACGTTGAGCTAAATAAGTGCCAGCATTTTTATCACGCGCAGCAATTGGGTTATGTAGGTACGTTTACATTTACGTACGAATTTCAGAGTGTGCAACGGAATTACACAATCTAATTCCCCCATCCCCATTCTATTATCGGACATCGAGACAGACTCTTAAGCGACACATGGTAGATATTCCACAAATGCGGACGAAGCGTTACGCTTCCACATTATGAAAATTATTATTATTAAAATTATTTATTTATTTTTTTATTATTCTATTCTTTTTCATTATGCGAACTGCAAAAGAATGGAATTTCTTACCTGAGTCTGTGTTCACTGATAAATACGATAGATAGATGGATAATAGTTTATTGATCCACTTTATAAGATGAGATACAACAAACATAACACTAATAAGAATACTATACACAACTACAATACAATATGAATAATACATATAATTATGAATATCATTATTAATAACTTAGCACTTGAGTTAAGTATAAGCCTTGCAGGTAATTTAGGTCTTTGCTGTATATATAAATGTATATAGTTTTGATTGAGTCTTAGGAAATATAGGCAATTGGCGCGTATATAGAGGAAATTTATATGGGACCACCTCTAAAGTATAATAAAGTATAATCTAAAGTATAATACAAACAACAAGATAATTTTGAGAATCGGTCCACAAATGGGGGAGAAATCGGTAAAATAAATAAAAAAATAAAATAAAATACATACAGTCGAAAATAGTACCTCCTCCTTTTTTAAAGTCGGTAAAAATAGCGCTTTGTGCGGTATTTGAATCTGCAGCTACAGAGTGTGCCACACTGAGCTACCCAAGTCCTGATTCAAGCGACGAATTTATCCTTTCTTTATTGTTAACGTACTAGACCTGGTTGATCCCCCTATCCACACTTTACCAACTATACTTCGTTAAAACCTAATAATGTTTTAAAGGCTTAATCACATTTAAACATGGCATAGTTACGATGTATGTATAATATAGTGTGTCTAGAGGGCACAAGTTTAACACCGTGTTAGTCGCCGACTTAACTGAATTATACACGAGATATCACGTCACTACGACCTGCCTAGATGTGACATTGAGAATAGAAAATGGAGTCCTGAATATGATTGTACAACTTTATTTTCAAGGTGCTACACAAAAACAAAGAAAACAATCCTACTCATATCATAAATGTGAAAGTTTGTGTGTAAGTATGATTGTTCTCTCACACTGTAACGATTGAACGGATCTGGATGAAGTTTGGAATGTACATAGCATATACCTAGGATTAACACATAGGCTACTTTTAACTTGTCATATACTGATATCAAATTTGAAGTTGTTTGCTAGTATAGTTTAGACGCTAAATGCTTCTGACAGACGGACAGACGGAAAAAGTGCTGAACTACCCAATTCAACTTAGAAATCTGGCTTAGCTGGATAATAATGAAAAATTTTCAACTGTGCATGGTTTATGAGTCTAGCTTTGCTTTGTTGAACTGCCCATTGGCTTAGTTGAGTGAGGTTTCGCCTTCTAAGCTATCGGGTTCGATTCCCGGCGGGAATTTTCTCCCCAAGGACAATTTGTGTTTCTGGTTCTGGTGGTGATTGTTTTTGTGATGTGAATGATTCCAGCACCCAATACACAAGCCATCTAATTTAGTGTGGGCTGTGAGTTTGAAGGCGTTTTTTTTATTCAAGATAGGCGAACGTTTGACCGCCATCTCACCTGATGGTAAGTGACGATGCGGTCGACAATGGAGCACGTTTGCCCAGAAGATGCCTATTCACGCGTGACTTAAAGATTCCCATATTGTATTGATCAGGGAACACAGACTCAGGTAAGGAATTCCATTCTTTAGCAGTTCGCATAATGAATTTTGGAGGCAAAACGCTTCGTCCGCATTTGAGGAATATCTACCATATAGCGGTGGCGCTAAAGAGTCTGTCTCGATGTCCGATGATAGAATGGGAATGGGGGAATTAGATTGTGTAATTCCGTTGCACACTCTCCGAAATGTATCCGACACAATACCGATTGACTCGCCACTATGCTACAATGCGTTTATGTTTACGTTTATGTTCAGCTTTAGGATACTGGTCTCTTCCAGCTCCCACACCTCTGCCCAGCGCTGGATTAAGTTATAATAGTTAATAATTGAGCGCTAACCCGATCCTCGCTCACTAATCGAATGCGGGACGCGACGTTGCCGAGTTGTTGTAGAGTTTGCTCGTGTTTTGTTTATTTTTAACCGACTTCAAAAAGTAGGCTCTGAATTCGGCTGTATGTTATTTACGCGATATTTCCGCCAATCGTGAATCGATTTTGATGGTTTTTGTTTTGTTTGATAGATAATACTTCAGAGGTGATCTCAAATTTTATTGAAATCAATAAATCAATTTTATTGAAAAAATATAAGTGGTGAAGTCGGTTTTTTTAAAGCTTTGCTTGATAACAAACATTCGCACACACACACACACTTTCATATTTATAATATTAGTAGGATTTATTTGTTCGCTCCTCATGCAAGACTGCTTTTTTAACATCTGGAGTAGATATCGCGTGACATACATGCAAAATAAAAAGAAAAAAAACAGTTGATAAAATAAAGCCCAAAGACTTCCCAAAAAAAGAGGTACTCAAGTCGATACAGTGTGTTACAACACGTGTTGTCATCACTTCTTTCCGCGTGAACCGATTTCGAAATTTGATCAAGATCTGATCAGTAGTTCTTGAAATATTGTCAATAATGCGTCTTCTGTGGACTACATTGACGATGTTCTCGTTTTTGACCGACTTCAAAAGTTACCTCATAACTTCTTTCGTTGTGAACCGATTTTGATGGTTATTTGTTTATTTGAATGCTGGTGCTTTTCATGTGGTCCCATTGAAATTTGATCAAGATCTGATCTCTTGTTTTTGAGTAATCGTCAATAATGCGTGTGCAATACATTTAATCTGATCAAGGTTCCGAAGATAAAGCAGTGAAGTCGGTTTTTTTAAGCCTTGCTTGCGTTTAATTATTTTTAAATTTAAATATATAATAATGTAATAGTTCATAATATCCGTGAGTTTTTATCACATCATTTACATTCCGTATGGCTATAAAGTATATGCTCGTAAGTAACAATTGTACATTACATTAAACTAAAAACTAAATTAAAATTAAACAAAAAAAAATATAATTAGATATAAATATGTACAAAACTTAATCTAATAGAAAAAAAAAAACTAAAATATTACCTGAAAAAAATATTAAAAATATTAATTATTATTATTTAAATACTACTTACACACACATTTACACACTTACACACGAACTTTCAGATTTATAATATTAGTAGGATTATTAGAATATTATAATGATTATCAAGAGCTTTAAAATAACGACTTTCTTTTTGACGATTTAGGCTATAAAGTTGAGTGTAAAGAGCTTAATTTATTTTATGTGTAGTAGTTGAGAATAATTGTAGTTAAGGTATAGAAAATACTATATACGCTGTGTGTATGAAGCTCAATAAACATCTGACACAGCTGCAACCGCGCACACGAGCTAGGGTGACAATAATCCACGCTAATGCGGGACATTTCGCGGATTCGTCACGGATTATCTTCATAGACGCTCGATTATACGCGTTATGGTTATGATCGAGAATAATGATGTTTTTTGTTGATGTTACTTGAATAGTGTTAGTTATGGTATAAAGTTATAATCAGTAATCATGTGTTTTAATAAATTGTTGCACATTTATTATCAGAAAGTAATGATTTATCAAGAGCTTTAAAATATCGACTTTCTTTATGACGATTTTGTACGCCAAATTTTTATCGGGTATTATTCTAGGTAATTATTTTAAAGTTTTTTTTTTAATTTATGATACCTAAATAATTAAAACTAATCTGAATTAGAAGTCAATACATTGCAAAATTCCTATCTTGTAAAAATGGAATTATAAATTATTTTTCATAACAAAATGCAGTTACAATCATTTCTTGGTAACTGCCGCACGCTTTTAGTTATGTAACTATTAGAACATAACAATCAGAAAAAACAACAATTTCAAATTTTTAAGATATGATTCGAAAGTCTAAATTCTGCTTTTGCTAAGAATTGCTCAAACCTCACCCGCGGAGTTAGCTAGTTTGTAAGTCGAGAATCAGCGTCTCTTTTCCTCTACGCTAAAAAAGCGAACGGCCTATAGGACTTACTGCACAGTGCAGACCAATAGATTGGATATTCAATAGGAAGCATTAATAAATTAAATAATACTGATTCATCCTTGATTAATACATAAGATACAACCCTAAATGTTCACCCTTATACTGATTTATCTATATATATACTATGCAAAACATGACAACACTTTTTGCGATTGTATTACCTAAAAAGTGTAAATGTCACATCAGTACATCTAGAAGTATAGTTTAGGCCTTTTAACAGAATATCAAAAGCGACAAAATTTTACTGCATTTCCCCCTTATCTCTTACTAATCGTTCATGAACAAAACAGCGACACCGATAAGACTGACACATACAGTAACATAGAAGGTTTTATTATACAAAAGAGGCCTTCACTAAATAGTTTTCTACTTAGCTTGCTTGCTGAAAAACGAGCAGTCTTGGTACATCAGCATGGTATAGCATGGCATACCATTTATTGTTTACCAACTACCAACTACGATGTAGAAGTATAGTTGAAGCCTTTTAACAGAACATCGAAGGCGACAAAAATTTACTACATTTCCCCCTAACCTCTTACTAATCGTTCATGAACGAAACAGTGACATCGACAAGACTGACATACAGTAATTTTCAGTAACATAGAAAGTTTTATTATACAAAAGAGGCCTTCACTAAATAGTTTTCAACTTAGCTTGCTTGCTGAAAACGAGCAGCCTTGGTACATCAGCATGGTATATCATGGCATACCATTTATTGTTTACCAACTACCAACTACGATGTAGAAGTATAGTTGAGGCCTTTTAAAAGAACATCGAAGGCGACAAAAATTTACTACATACCCTAACCTAACCTAACCTCTTACTAATATGTAGTTCATAAACGAATCAGTGACACCAACAAGACTGACACATACAGAAGTCTTCAGTAACATAGAAGGTTTTATTATACGAAAGAGGCCTTCACTAAAATGCTTACAACTTAGCTTGCTTGTCGAAAAACAAGCAGTCTTGGTACATCAGCATGGTATATCATGGCATACCAATTATTGTCAACGAACTACCAAACGCGATCAAATAAGAAATTCTTAAAGCATTAACTTAATCGACGCTCTTTCACCTACATTGCCAGTTACTTAAAAAGATGCTTACTAATCACGTCCAATCTAACACTTTACCAACAATTCAGAAGCAAAGTGAATGACGGAACAAAAACTGGTCAGCTCCTAATAGCTCCTCTAACCCTTTCTTGTAGTCGGTAATTATTCTTGGGGAAATTACCGGGTCCATTACTGAACGGTATTGTTGTAATTACGGCTGGTAATGTAAACCGTTTAGAAGATTTTTGCTAATATTAATACTTGGGTTAAAAGCTTCTTAAATAATTGGTCTTTTACATGGAAATAAGCGTTGAAAACGAAGCAGCGTATTAGGTTTTTATTCCTAGTAGGTACATGTTGTGGTTTTAGATGTATTTATGATATTTCATATGGTTTTTAATTTGTTGTTTAAAAACATTTTTTTTATTTAATATTTAATAATTAAGATGTGATAAACTCTTTACGAGATTTACCATAAACATTCACATCATACACAAAATCACGCCTTGAATCACAAATTTCCCTTGGAGAGAAAACTTGTGTTTCCACAGGGAGTCAAATCCGATGCCCGCTGTTTAAGACACCTTACGTTCACCCAACTGGATTGCGGGTAGCAGTAGCGTTCAAATAAGGAAATGCAATGCTCACGTTTTTTTATTTCGTTTTTTAAATATTCTGTACTAGCCATGTCCCGCGGCTTTGGCCACTATTATCAAGTTAAAAGTAGCCTATATGTTATGTTAATCCTAGGTATAAGCTATGTTCATTCCAAATTTCATCTAAATCCGTTCAGCCGTTAAAGCGTGAAGAGGGAACAAACATACTTACACACTCACACAGTTACACACAAACTTTCGGATTTATAATATTAGTAGGATTAGTAGGATAACAAAAATTTATTTATTTTGTCACTGTAAAAGAAAGTTTGCAGCTACTGTCAGACATATAAAAATTTAACATTATAGATCATGAACACATTTCCTATAGACATGCATTATAATAAAAAAATAAAAATTGTAACATCAAAGGCACATTATAGCAAGTTCTAATCCCATTTTTAACCTGAATGCAATATAATTACACTTCTTTAACCAACAAAACAATATCATGCCTCTAAACAAACACTAAAACTCATTTCCAACCACCCTTTATAGCGTGAAAAAGTTTTTCAAAAATCTTCAAAGCAAAATAGCCTCTACTGCAAGATAAAAGAGTTCAAAACACTCCCTTTTTATAAATAACGTTTTTACTAATATTTCGACGAAACCGAGCTTTAATAGAAAGGAAATAGGGATCAAAGTAAAACGTTTGTATATTTAAGGGTGCAAATGGAGTATAAAAAGGTTTATTAGCACATTTCGGAGCGAGTCGAGCGTGTCGGTGATAAGTGACAACCTATTGAGATGGTTGGGGTGGATATACTTTGTGATTTGTAGAGGATTAGATGTTTATGGATTATTTTCTTGATTAAAAAAAAACTAACATACATTAATTACGGCGGTGGTTGTAAGGTTATATTAAAGTGTAAGTCGGAATAAAAAGTATTTCGTGAAATTTTGTAGGTAATTTGTGCGTTTGCGTAAAAACATAATGATTGCGTATGTGAGTTTTATTTAATAACGCAAACTTCATACATTAATAATAACGAGTATTTTTGTATAGATGCTTATGTTGCTTTATTAATAAATATAAGCTGGATGTCTTGCTTAGATAACTAAGAATTTTACTGTACAGATGTATATAATACTTTATTTAATATTTAGGAAAATGTAGACACTGGACCCGTAGTAATAATTATTTTTTATAAACAACATAATATTACTAATTCTTAGTTTTTTTTTCTTATGTAAAATAAGCTTGGTTACCGAAACGTTACTTATGTTACAGATTACAGCCAATCATGTAAGATTTTTAGCTAGAAACTTACATGATTGGCTGAATTCCTACTTGGTGCTGAATTATCCCAAAAGGTTCACACGTCATGGTCACTCCAGCCCCAATAAAGCGCCCAGCGCAGCGAATTCGATTACCATCGCTCTCTCATTGTGTGTATTTGTCGCTAAATGTTCCCTAAACGTTCTCAACCAAGCAAAACAGAACCCTTCCCTAACACTATTCTCACCACTACACAGTTCAAACTAATCTGGACATTGACGAACACGACCAAATAACATAGATCTGCAACGTTTAACTATTTCGTTTTAAACACAGTCCTTTGTTATCTGGTCATTGCTAAAATGGATCTAAATGGGCCAAACTTTTAAGAGCTCTTACTACTCATTGATAGTTGCATTGAAAGGATCATTATAAACTGGTGATTTTATAGAACATTGTAAGTGTTTACGAGTGACTGAGTTTAGAGAAGTAATTTGTACCTTTTATTGGGAGATGAGATGTAAGTGATAAGCTTTTGTTAGTTTTAATGGATTTAGCGATGGGAAGAAAGTATGAGGGTAGGTGAAGATAGTATCAACATTTTGTACTCGTGCTACTACCTGCATTTTTGAAAATTACCCTCGTTATTCACAAAAGCTTTACAATACAGAACGTAGCCTGAGAGCGTAGTTTGAGAGCCTGCGTATTCCAGGTCTAGTGTGTTTACCAGCTTCGATCACATCGTCACTTACCATCAGGTGAGATAGTGGTCAAACACTAGCCTGTCACAAATAAAAAAAAAAAAAACCGACTTCGCCGCTTATATTTTGGTTTTGGCTTGATCGATTTCGATAAAATTTATATAATCTCTGAAGTATAATCTACCAAAAAAATCATAACAATCGATTCATCATTAACGGAGATATCGCGTAACATAAAACATACAGTCGAATTGAGAACCTCTTTTTTTGAAGTCGGTTGACAATGTTGTTTTGCCGTGAAAGTGAAATAAAGGTGTTTTTAATTTTGTGAAACTTTCCGAAATCTGCGATTCTTCGAGAAGTTAATCTACAGATTATTACAATAATGGTGAATTATTAACCGTCAATACTAAGTGAACCATGAGTGTAGGCAAATCATACAAAGTTGAAAAACGTTATTTTTGATTTTGCTCGAAATCTCCAATAAAACTTCTAGTAAAGTTTCTACCACTTTATTACGGTATTTCTTGGCTATGACTGGACTCTCTCTTGGCTCTTTTACTTGACTTTGAAAGTGACTTATGACTAGGATCTCTAATATGAAACATTTAATGCATTTGAAATATTTTATTAAGTACTTAACACTGGCTAAATGCACAAGATTGCAAAGCAAAAATTAAAAGAAAACGTAAGAGAAATGTAGAGAGACGTGGAGAGAAATCCCATGCTCGATATTTTTACTACAAGATTTTACTTATTTTTACCTATATCTATCGGTCTGTTATCAAATCTTGCAAGCTAAATTAGACCCACTTCTCGATGTCAGATTGGACTCAAATTTGGTGTACTTATCCTTCTTCGGTAAAAATACAATGATTTGGTACCATAGAGTTGGTCTGATGACAGAGTTGGAAGCATAGGAACTTCAAACTAAAAAAAATAAACCCATCGAGTTTGGGCTCGTTTAATTGGACAATTTCTCTGGTTATATAATTTTTAGTCCTTTTATTTTTTATAGTTAAGTAAGTATAGTATAGTTTTTATTGTATTGTATTGTATTGTTTTGCATTGTATTGTATTGTTAGTTTTTATAGTTAAGTAAGTAACTAACAAATATGGATCTTTTATTGTTGTCCGTAAATAAAAACATATTATATTATTATTATTATTAACGACTGGTAAAAGCTTGTTTTTAAAAACTGTTTAAAGTATTATTTGTATTCTACGATTTTGGCGATGTTTTGTACATTATACATCCCACTTCTACCTATTTCAACATATCTGAAACTGCTAGTTTCTACGTCACGACGAGGTGTCAGAACCGGCGCTTGATTTAACCAAATTACCGGTTCCCGGCAGACTCCGTCCATACTCTATACACAGTACATTAAGGGAACTATTCGATTAGGTATACTATTCGATTAGAGTTAAATCGATTTTAACGTGTTAAGGATGAGGAAACTGTCACAGAGGAAAGTATAGTCACGTACACGTGCCTTGCAAATATAACCTTTATATTCTGGACTGCCTGATGGCTTAGTTAGGCGCGTTCACCTTCTAAGCAGCAGGTAACGGCTTCGATTACTGGTGGAAACATAAGTTTTCTCCCAAAGGGAAATTTGTGATTCTATTTCTGGGTGTGATTGTGTACAAACAACGTGGCTTTCTATAGGTAAAAGATTTTTTTCAAAATCAAACAAACAAACAAACGCATTCACACTCACGGCCCCACACAAAGTTCAAAGACTTGTATCGTGGGTGCCGGAAACACTCACATCACACACTTATTACACCCAGAACCAGAAGCACAAATATCCCTTGGGAAGGAATTTGTGCTCCTGCCGGGAATCGAACCCAGGACCCACAGCGCAGAGGGCGGACACCTGTCCACTGCGCCAACTGAGTCGTCAAAATAATCAGTTCAGAACATTCAGAGATTACCCCCTACAACCTCACAAACTCACAAACTTCACCTCTTTATAATATTAGAATAGATCTAATTGTTGTCTCCCATCGTAATCTTAGATTGAAACTAAATGTCGGTTCAGCGTCGCATTTTGCAAATTCAAATACCACCAAAAGTACATTTAAATACTGTCTTCAACATCTCTAAAACCATAGCATTAAAACCCATATTTCTCTAAAAGAACACTTACACACAAAGCAATTAAAACGAGCCCAATTTATCCATATCTCTCAAATCGTTTAAGTTGAGGCAAGATGTTTGTAAAGAGAGGGTAGGTGGGGATTTTTTTATAATGGTCGGGGAAGAAAAAGACTGACATATGTTCGAATAGCAAAGCTAAAGGGGATTGAGTGGCATAAGCCCTTGGGTTCATTATTGGCCCTTTACCCTTTTCCCGAAGGGCCCTCCAGTTGTATTTGCAGACTGTTCGAATTCACTTAATATTGAGAGACGTTGGGAAAAGTTTCATATTGATTTGCAATTTAATTGGTATTAGATTGACATTTAATTCATATTGTTTCAAGATTAAATGCATGTAGTTAAATGTTACATGCTTTTGTTACATCGATACATAACGAGTCCAAATTGTAGAGTCTCGGTCACCGATGTAAGGTCGCAAGCCTATCAGTATTCTATCGTTTGTATTTCGGAAAGTGTGCGCAAGAATTACACGAGTTAATTCTCTGATGCCCGTTCTACCAAAATATATAATAATATTATGTTTTTTTAAAGAATTTACGAAAAGTTTTCTACATAATTGGCCCTATAAAATGACGTGGCACAAAACGGACTACAATTTCAGCTGGCTACATATAATTATTACTTATATTCAAAAGATACTGAGATTAAAAGATACTTAGGTTCAAAGATGCTTAAGTTCAAAATAAACTTAGGTTCAAAGATACTTAGGTCCAAAAATTACCTAGGTTCAAAAGATACTAAGGGTCAAATGTACCTTGATTCAAAAGATACTTAGGTTCAAAAGATATTAGGTTCAAAAGATACTAAGGTTCTAAAGATACTTAAGTTCAAAGTATACTTAGGTTCAAAATATACCTAGGTTCAAAATATACTTAGGTTAAAAAGATACTTAGGTTAAAAAGATACTCAGGGTCAAAAGATACTTAAGTTCAAAAGATATTAGGTTAAAAAGATACTCAGGTTCAAAAGATACTTAAGTTCAAAAGATACTTAGGTTAAAAAGATACTCAGGTTCAAAAGATACTTAAGTTCAAAATATACTTAGGTTCAAAATATACCTAGGTTCAAACTATACTTAGGTTAAAAAGATACTCAGGTTCAAAAGATACTTAAGTTCAAAAGATATCTAGGTAAAAAGATACTTACGTTCAAAAGATACTTAGTTTCAAAAGATAAACTTAAGTACTAAAATGGTACTGTTGGCATCTTTTAGGACCCTAAAATCAGTGTATTCTAGAACTAACCTGCACTCTGACTTCAGGTAAGTTGACCTTCATGGCGAGTTCCTCTCTGGAGTACACATCAGGATAGTGACTCTTCTCGAACGCTCGCTCCAGCTCATGCAGCTGGTACGTCGTGAATGTAGTGCGGTTCCGCCTGGAATATGGGAAAAAATAATATTTTAATACAGTTCCTATGACAGAGGTATGGATAGCTCCTTGGTAATAGAAATTGGCTGCTGATCGAGCAGTCGCGGCTTCAAACCCTACGACGGGCTTGATAGATAGATAGATTATTGATCCACTTTATAAGATGAAATAAAACAAAGGTAACAAACAAGCTTATACGTAAAGAATCACAACTGGCGGCCTTATCACTAGCGATTTCTACCAGGTAACATTCGGATGAAGAGAACTATAGAATGTCATAAACGGGGTATAATAAATGAGTTACCGAGCTTGAGTTACCGGTGAAGGCAAAATCGTGATGGAATCCGTGGTAAAAGGAGATAGTATATTATCATCATCATCATCATCATAGCTATAAGAACTGTCCGTTGACATGGGATTACATAAAAGGTAGGTTTGCATTTTTCGCTTTCGGGTTTTTTTTTTTAATTTAGTACATTAACTTGTGTATGAAAATGATGTACCAAGTACCTAATTGGAATTACTAATTAATAATTTAACTTTAACTCCTAAGTAGAGTAGTACGAGGTTTATCAAGTCATCTAACCGTAGATAAAAAAAAATAACAAAAATTATATGATTTTTTATGCCCGATAGGCAAGCATTTGACCACAATCTCACCTGATGGAAAGTAATGATGCGGCCGAAGATATGTATATATATGTATTGTTTTACCTGTGTTTCTTTTTGTTATCAGCAGCGGAGCCAGGCCTGGGGGTATCGTCGTCACTTCCGGGGGGTGATTTGTCGTCTGGGGGTGTTCGCTGGCTGTAGCCATCATTACTATTGCAGGAGCCTTCACCTGGAACAAAATATGCATCTAAATCTTGAAGTAGAATGGTGTGCTGGTTTTGCTAGTATATCCTACTAATGTTATAAATGTGAAAGTTTGTGTGTGAATGTTTGTTACCACGTATCTCCGTAACGAATTAACCGATTTTGATGAAATTTAGAATGTAGATAGTTTAGGTTCCTAAATAACACATAGGCTACTTTTTACTTTTTTTATTTTCTTTACTATTTTTTTAAAATTAAATAACGTGGGCGAAGACGCGGGGCACGGCTAGTAGTATCTATTTAAAAGTACTGTAAGTAATTAAATTTAAAAAAAAAAGTTTTGTAAATTCCATCGTTACTGATGTCGACTGTGATTGTACGTCGAATAGGCTAGTTTTCGACCACTATCTATGGCAAATGCAATTTTCTAGTTCTAAGGAAATATATATTGTATTACGAGTATGTAGGTCATTTTTAAGAAACTTTCAAAATGAAGGTAAATCCGACTAATATTATAAATCCGAAAGTTTATGTGTGGGTGTGTGTGTGAATGTTTGATACCCGTATCTCCGAAACTACTAAACTGATTTTAATGAAATTTGGAATGTAGGTGGCATATACTCTGGATTAAAACGAAGGCTACTTTAATCATCATCATCAGCGGGCCAAGTCGCGGGGCTCAACTAGTATGATAATAAACGATATAATATATGTTTTAAAGGATGTCTAATAGGTCTCATATAATTTTATCAAGATTGGAAGAAAATCTAATACACACAATTGTACCATACGGATTTCAACCCATATATTATATAACACCCTGTATCTGATACCAAAACCACCCTGTAAAGCTGTTATTATAGTGATAGTAATAAATCAAAACAATTTGTCTGTTTGTTTATGTTAATGTTGTATGCAGCGAGTAACGCAATTATATTCAAATCTGTTCGCTGCACACTGGTACACTCACCGTCAAACATGGCCATTAATATTTTTTTAAATCTCGTTTTTACACATAAAAGCAACTTTTTTTTTTAAAACACAAGCTTTTAAAATTCCGCCATAATAGATTTGGAGTGACGTCACTTCATTTTTCAAGTTATTCTCAGCAAGCCCTTTCATTTGATATTTATATTGTAGGAGTGCATTTAAAATAACTGGTCCGCCATTTTGGACGTTCCGCCATGTTGATTTTGAATGACGTCGCACAGCTAACCATACATTGTCATCCAAACTAACCGTGAATACAAAATTTCAGCTCAATCGGTTGAAGATATCTGCTTCAGTTGAGTTATAAGATTCCACCAGAAGCCATAAGCTCCAAATTTTATCTTATCGTTAATGTATTTCAGAAGTTTAATTTATGTTTATATTTGAACTGCTCCGTTATTTTATTTAGTAGTTTTATAATGTAGGTTAAAATGTCTCGAATTAATGTAACTAACTCACTGTTTTAAAAATATATTGATAGTTAGATATATAATACTTAATTGATCCACTTTATAAGATGAGATAGAACAAAGGTAACAAACAAGCTTATACGTAAAGTATCATAACAGGCGGCCTTATCACTAATAGCGATCTCTACCAGGCAGCCTTCTGATGGAGAGAACTATAGAATGTAATGATGAAACGGGGTATAATAAATAGGTGTATGGAATACCTTATTAACTTAATAAATACCATTACTTATACTATGGCATATATACAGTATAATATACTTACACTAATCGTATTTATAAATTATTTTGTGAACCAAAAGATAGAATGAAGTCGAAAATCGAATCGATATGAAACAAATACTGTAAATTCTACAATTTTCTACTGAGTTTATTTAAACAAACATTTGTACATATCATTACAATCGCACAGTGGCTTTGAATATCCAACACTGGACATAAATATTGTGTAATTTGTATCATTCATCATCGCCGTATCGCCCGCATCGGCGAACCATACCGAGCCTCGCTTCCGTGGTTATTATTTTCAACACGAGTTGGAAAGTTTTGTAATGAAATGAAATGAAATATATTTATTGTAGGTTTACAATAATTTTTAATAATGTTATGGAAATACTAACTACTACAAATACTACTGCTATACTAATTTTATGCTTCGTAGTATATATATATTGTTATTTTCTTCAACATCGTAATTAAATAACGAAATAACGTTTATTAATAATATGGATTTATTTTTAAATAATTCAAATTTATAAAACAAAACGCATGCACAGTCACAGCCCTGCACTAAGTTCAAAGACTTGTGTCGCGGGTGCCGGAAACATTCACATCACACACACATTACACTCAGAACCAGAAGCACAAATATCCCTTGGGCAGGAATTTTTGCTGCTGCCGGGAATCGAACCAATGACCTACGGCGCAAAGGGCGTACACCTGTCCATTGCGCCAACTGGGTCGTTAAAACATTGTACAGTGCAGCTAAGGAAAAAACTATTATGAATAAGTCTATGACGCTTTCAGAAGCGTCAGAGACTTTTGCATCAAACCAGTCTTACCCACGGTCGGGATGTTCTAGTTGAGACTAGTAGAACACCATTGAGTGAGCATCGCAAAGTGACTGTAATTTTGCGAATATGGCAGTAGAATCATTAACTTTCATGAGTGCCTCTTTGGGACCCATGTGAATAAACGATTTTGAATTTGTATTTTTGATTTTGACATAATGCGAGACGTTATTGATATCAAAAAAGGTTTTAGCAATGATTATGTTCTTGAATACACAGGAACAATCAGTAACAATAATGTAATATATTCATTTTGTCTAATAATGATGTTTGGTTCAAATCATCATTAATAGACAATCAGACATCATAGGTGAGATAAAAGCCCATAGACTGCGCTGGCTTGGTCATCTGAAGAGAGAGAATGGGTACGATAATAACGTCAAGAATGCGTATTTCGGAAAGCCGTATGGGCGCAGACTAGTACAAAGTATCACTGGATTGACGAACTGAAGCCAGACTTACGTGTGCTTCAAACCCATAACTAGCAAGAACGCGAACGCAAACGAGGGAACGCATTCACACTCACAGCCCCACACTAAGTTTAAACTTGTATCGTGGGTGCCGGAAACATTCACATAACATACACATTACACCCAGAACCAGAAGCACAAATATCCCTTGGAAATGAATTTGTGCTCCTGCCGGGAATCGAACCCAGGACCCTTTGAACTTTTGAAGTCGGTCAAAAACGAGAACATCGTTAATTTAGTCCACAGAATACGCATTATTGACGATATTTCAAGAAATACTGATCAAATTTAAATGAGACCAATTGGAAAGCAGCATCGTTCAAACTAAAAAAAAAATCGATATCGGTTCAAGTAGAATGAAAAAATGAGTTAACACACATAAAAAATAAATAAAATAAAATACAGTCAAATTACTTACTTAGATAAAAAATAATTGTCGAGTACCTCCTCCTTTTTTGGGAAGTCGGTAAAAATAGTTCCAGTTAAAGAAAAATTGTTCAGTACGCAAGTTATAACATTATTCAAAATAAAGACATTATCATTATGGTTAAACATGAACTTTGAATTAATTGCGATCACAATAAACCCCTGAAAATTAAATGTGAACTAATAAACTAGCACCCCTTTTAGTAACCCTTAATAAGAGGGGTGATAGAAAGCGGAAGCAACACATTCCGCATCGCCATTATTTTGTCCGCGCTAGCTGATTGATCACACCACTGTGCATGAATATTTCTAGTGAGTCGTTATTTCGTTAGGTCGGTGGTGGATTTTTAACTGACTTAAAGAAATGGAGGAAGTTCTCAATTTAGCTGGACTGTTTTTTTTATATGTGTTAACCTCAGAACTTTTTTCTAGGTGAACCGATTTTACCGTTTTTTTTATTATTTGTAAGCTACCCTACCTGTGTTACCCTAGTGATCCTGTTTAAATTTGACATTGACATTTGAATTCTGTTTAGTAGTTTTTTTGAGCTTTGCTTGGGATTAAATGATTTAAAATATATTTAGTAACATTTACGACATTACCTAACAGAGTTTGCATATACAGTTTGGACCAAACAGTGACATCCAAAGTAAAAATGAATTCCCCGCCTTCGGGGGCATCTAAAAATACACCATGTATCTAAACATAAACATAAACCCTTAACTCTTTTACTCTCACAAACCCAAACTAAGTTTAATGACTTGTGTTGTGGGTGCCGGAAATATTCACATCACACACACAATCACACTCAGAACCAGAAGCCAAATTTTACTTGGCGAGAAAACTTGTGCTCTCGCCGAGAATCGAATCCGTAACCCAATAGAAGACAAACGTGCAACTAACTAAGCCAACGAGCATCTGAAAATATCCAGTGTATGTTCTCAAATTTTTATAGTTTCCGAGTTATGCTCGTTAAAAGTTTCATTTGAGAATATCCGGCTGTGACGACGGTGAAATCGTCTTAGTGGGTATTTTAATTAATCTTATTGTTAGTAATGTGATTGTAATGAATTTTACTTTGTAGCTGAAAAAATAAAATTACAAAAAAATTGATCGAATGTTAAGAATTTACTTTTGATTTAGACAACGAAATGCTCAGTATCAATTAAAATCTAAAAAAATAAACGGGCAGTGTTTGGGGACTGCCGATAGAAGTAAAAAAACAGTATACCATAGCTCATGGGAAGCGTGCGGTGACGATGAAGCAAATTTCACGCTTTTTGCTAACCCAAAAAGTACACATATATACACAGTATACATATAGCTCATGGGAAGCGTTCGGTGACGATGAAGCAAATTTCACGCTTTTTGTTCACCCAAAAAGTACATATATATACACAGTATACATATAGCACATGGGAAGCGTGCGGTGACGATGACGCGAGTTTCACGCTATTTGTTCACCCAAAAAGTATACATAATAACATATACACAGTATACATATAGCACATGGGAAGCGTGCGGTGACGATGACGCGAGTTTCACGCTATTTGTTCACCCAAAAAGTTCACATATATACACAGTATACATATAGCACATGGGAAGCGTGCGGTGACGATGACGCGAGTTTCACGCTATTTGTTCACCCAAAAAGTACACATATATACACAGTATACATATAGCTCATGGGAAGCGTTCGGTGACGATGAAGCAAATTTCACGCTTTTTGTTCACCCAAAAAGTACATATATATACACAGTATACATATAGCACATGGGAAGCGTGCGGTGACGATGACGCGAGTTTCACGCTATTTGTTCACCCAAAAAGTATACATAATAACATATACACAGTATACATATAGCACATGGGAAGCGTGCGGTGACGATGACGCGAGTTTCACGCTATTTGTTCACCCAAAAAGTTCACATATATACACAGTATACATATAGCACATGGGAAGCGTGCGGTGACGATGACGCGAGTTTCACGCTATTTGTTCACCCAAAAAGTACACATATATACACAGTATACATATAGCTCATGGGAAGCGTTCGGTGACGATGAAGCAAATTTCACGCTTTTTGTTCACCCAAAAAGTACATATATATACACAGTATACATATAGCACATGGGAAGCGTGCGGTGACGATGACGCGAGTTTCACGCTATTTGTTCACCCAAAAAGTATACATAATAACATATACACAGTATACATATAGCACATGGGAAGCGTGCGGTGACGATGACGCGAGTTTCACGCTATTTGTTCACCCAAAAAGTACACATATATACACAGTATACATATAGCTCATGGGAAGCGTGCGGTGACGATGACGCGAGTTTCACGCTATTTGTTCACCCAAAAAGTACACATATATACACAGTATACATATAGCACATGGGAAGCGTGCGGTGACGATGACGCGAGTTTCACGCTATTTGTTCACCCAAAAAGTACACATATATACACAGTATACATATAGCTCATGGAAAGCGTTCGGTGATGATGACTCATATGCTCAACGCGCCTAAAGAAGTTTTGTGGTTTGAGATTCTTTATTTCTCATAAGAAAACATTATTCACTTACATGAGAAATTATTTTAATTTAGTAACATCTAATTGTTGGGGGTATTTAATAGCAAATTTTATGAAGTAGAATACATTTTAATGTTATTTGGTAGGGTAGCTTGAAATAGTTTGACGTCATGTTCGTTCGATACTCACACCAAAACTCAAATCTGACTTTTAATACTGTACCAAGTCTTTACAAGATTATGAATTATATTCAAGTTTGTATTGTTATAGGTTCAACGAACAACCGTTTTTGAGAGAACAAGCTACATCTCATTCTGCAGCTCCATTATCATGTCCGTCTGAGCAGATTGATGAGACTACCGTGCACTTGAATTAGCTGTAACTATTAGCGAGTAGAGAAGTTTATTTACTGTCTCAGTTTTACCCCTTGCTGTAATTGTTAGCATGAGAGTGCACTTCTATGGAAAATGTACTATATGTAATATATAGAAGGATATAGATAGATAGATAAAGGTACTCTTTATTGGTCACCTATATGTTTTCCTACATTTAAAACCGTTGTTTTGTGTGGCATTTTGACCATGCGATTTTTTCGAAATGTTTGAAATTAGTTTTACGCTTTAAACCCCACATCTCTTATTGTAAAAAATCCAAAAAAATAATCAACAAAAAAATTCTATACTATTTTCGAAACTGCTTACAAAATTTTAATGTAACTTTTTTATTTGCTCAAACTGAAACGGAAACGCTTAGCTCGCGCTGTGCGCTGCTTTGTCAATGAATGTAAAAATGTTTTGAAAACACCTAACATGATATGTAACATAAAATATTTAGATACCTTTTTATTGTCCATCAGGCTACGAGCCAATATTGCCTATATATTTCAAACTAAACTAAATCTTTATACTTTTATACAGCAAAAACATAAGTGCTCAAGCCCAATGCTAAGAAGCTACAAATTTAAATCAAACAAAGGGAGAAAAAAAAGAGGGCAGCAAAAGAGGTGATAAAACATTATGTATTTTGTATATCACTTTAAACATCTTTACCCCGTTCAGTGACAAACAAACACATTCACCCTCACAGCACCACACTGAGTACAAAGATTTCAGGAGTATTTTTTCATCCCAAAGAGTAGGGTACATTAACTTAATTAAAAAGTCGTCTCATTATCTCGAATCTATGCATCTAATTTAATACTCTTTCAAACTTCATATTGATCTAATACCTTAATTCAAGAAATCAAACTTCACCTGTCATTTAAATCAACGATTAAGACATCACACAAACTGTCAAAATACGTTGTACAACATTGACAGAGAAGATTGAACGGTCAGAAGTCAAAACAGACTAACTACCATCGCTCAGTCTCTTTCACTCCTATCAATACTTGCGTCAATAGAAAAAGACAGCGATGTCGCATTAAGATTATCGAAACTGATTACAGGCAGACACAAAACAAATAAAAACATTATGGGCAACGCATTAAGACGTTTTACACTTATCACGATACGAATCAGCTTTTTTCTTTTTTGTAATAATTATTATCGATAATCTGGTAACAGTCGCTCAATAATGGATTGTCTCGTTGTTTTTTCGTTGTGGCAACCCTAATCATGTGTCAGATTTGGTGTTCGGCAGTGTTAAATCTCCACGGATTTAATGATTTTACAAAATGGTGCCTTTATTGAATTATTTACTGAACTGTACTGTGATAGGCAAGCGTGACGCTTACCATCACATGAGCGACTTGCTCATCTCGTATCACAAATAAAAAAAAAAGATTTATTATCTTTTACATTTGGCTTCGCAACCTAAGTGCATTAAGCCAATGTCAGATAAGTTATGTTTTATTAAACAATTATATAATTTTTAAACTAAAAAAGAAAAAGAAAACAAATACCACTTAACATTTTTGTAGACCGTAACAGTAAATATATTTTGAAAGTTTTACAATTTAATATTCACACTAGTATTTTTATCGCGGAATTTTTAAGACACCATTACTCAAGATTTCAAGCAAGTGTAAACGATCCTAATAATAAAAAAAACATATCTGCATTATTTTTTGTAACATGCGGTTCTTGACAGGTTAACAACTTTAACATGCTATGTTAATTATTTCTTAGTCCGATATTAATTGAGGACTCATTAAAGAATGTATTTTAATATTAGAGAGGCCAAATGTACTCGTATTTAACGCCAATTATATGTGTGATGGGTTGTAATGGTTACGACGATATAGGTAGTAGATATATATACACGTATAACCACCGTAACCTACCTACTTTTAGTGAGTGTGTTTGGAATATACATTACATATACATTACTAGCAGTGCCCGCGACTTCGTCCACGTGATTATTGGACTTTTAGTAAGGATCCGTAATCTTATTGAAAATATAATATAGCCTATAGCCTTCCTAGATAAATGTACTATCCAACACTGAAATATTTTTTCAAGTCGGACCAGCGGTTTCTGAGATTAGCGCGTTCAAACAAACAAATAAACAAACTCTTCAGCTTTATAATCTACAATAAATATGATTATAATTCAATGGTTTATAAATAAAGAAAATACAGATTTAACTAAACTACTAACCTAATACAAAAAGTCATTGGTCGGCAGTGTGCCCAAAATGCTGGCTGCGTTACCTCGTTGCACAGCGAGACTTAATTGCTGTGCAAAATACAAACCGGCATTTTGGTCACTATAATCTAATATATAAAATTCACATTTTGGTCATTATAATCTAATATATAAAATTCTCGTGTCACAGTTTTCGTTGCTATACTCGGCTTGACCGATTTTGATGAAATTTTTTGTGCTTATCCGGTATCTATGAGAATCGGCCAACATCTATTTTTCATCATCATCATCATCATCACTTTTCATCATTATCAACGCGGGTGAAACCGCGGGGCGCAGCTAGTATTAGTATAGATTTAACGTAATTGATCGAGCGATGCGAGAGCTCAATTTTTTTTTTGCTGTGATAGCCAAACATTTGACCACTATCTCACCTGATGTTAAGTGACGATGCGGTCGACGATGGAGCACGCTTGCCTAGAAAATACCTATTCACTCTCGACATGAAGACTCTAAGATAGATATATAGATAGATAAACACTTTATTGAACACCTTAACAAATACATGACAAGGAATAATAATCTAGAAAATAAATGTAACTACAGGCGGTCTTATCGCTAAGAGCGATCTCTTCCAGACAACCTTTGGATGGAGAGGAGTAAGCAATGAAATTGGACGTTGGTGTTTTGTATAAATATAATAATATAAGATTGTACTTTTCTGGGAACACAGACTCTGGCAAGGAGTTCCACTCCTTTGCAGATTGAAATTGACAGGTGGTTCAGCATTTTGTCCGTCCGTTTGTCTGTCAGAGGCATTTATCGTCTAAACTATACAAGCAAAAATAACTTCAAATTCTTAGAGAATATGTAAAGATATGGCCCAAATCAAAAAATAAAATATTAAGGGGGCACCTATACAAGTAAGTTACACTGTATTTTAAAATATATTTGAAAAATGATAATCCAATAGTCGGACTAAGAAAAACTATGGAGTATATGGTTGAATAGATTTTCCAAGAGGTTTATATTTTGTTACGAATTAATCTGTATAACATCCAAAATGTTACTTTTGCGGATTAAGGATCTGGCACCCACGATATAAGTCTTTGAACTTAGTGTAGGGCTGTGAGTGTGAATGCGTTTCTTTGTTTGTATTATAGTAAATGTGGTACAAACCGGCTAATAATTTCTTGATTTTTGTTTCGAAAAATATTCCGACCAAATGTTTTAACACGTAACATAATTACAAAACATATAGGTCTATTCTGGTCGTCAAAATACGATTGTTCGAATTGATGCGACGTCGATACGACAGTCGATTGGTTGAAATTGAAAATCAGTAGATTTGATGTTCATAAGAAAAGATTAACGTTAGTATTGACGTCGATGTAAAGATACTCCATGCCTGGAATAGACACCCCATGCATTTAAAGCACAAAAAGCTGTTTAAATTTTGAATTAAGCAAAAATTTAAAACTCCACCATAAACGAGGCAATCATCTTTATTACTTATCGATATTACTCAATACCAAAACAATCATCAACACAAATCGTGCAAACATCATCGCAAGAACAGTAATCAACCAATCACAACCCGGCATCGCAACTCGATTGCGGCTACAATCGATTCGCGCGCTATTACTGCTAGTATTCGATTATGGATGAGGGCTGACCGCGGCGGGACGATCATTCGATCATAGCAGTAAATGGGTTTACGTACTGGGAATCGATTCTGGTTTTGTTTATCGTTCGATAGTTGTTGTAGTTGAGGTAAGATGTAAGTCGTTCAAAAAGTCGTTCAGCTCGAACTGAAATCTTGTGCCTACAATTTATTTTATTTTTATTTATACTTTATTGCACAACAAAAACAATATACAATTGGAGGACTTAATGCTAAGAGCATTTTGTACCAGTCATCCAGCAATGGTAGGAACAAAAGTAAAGCGTTCATCTGAACAGTGTATTGACAATAATTTAAACTATAATTATAATTTATAATATATTATTTATTACATATTATAATATTATAATGCTTATATATTATATATATATATATATATATATATATATATATAATATGTGCTTAAAAAGAACGTATGGTACGTATTTACCTAATAAATAGAAAACTTTTGAGGTTAATTGCTTTAAACTTATTTTTAAATAATAACTAGCGATCCGTTCCGGCTTTGCCCGGGTGTGATAAATGAAGAACCGCTCGACCGATTTTGTGCAAACTTCACATAAACTATGTACTAAATAGTCCGAACAAAGCCTAAACATTTGGTTTGGATAGGTGAGTCCGTTCTTGAGTTATAAAATTACAACGAAAAGTGGCATTGATTTTTATATATATAGATATAATCATGGTTCAAGAACAGGATATAACATAATATATTTATATCTATATATAAATTATTGTCGTTGGTCTCGTAGTAGCGCACGAATTTCAAAGATTTTCCCCTTTTATCAAATAACTTATTTTATTTAAAGTAGTTTGTATGAAACTCGAGAGCCTCAGCATTCTGTGAGAAAAATTTCATCAAAATCGATTAAGCTTTTTAAATCGTAATAATTGTAAATAAAGCGTATTCCAGAAATCTAGCTCAATTTTTGTGTTGATTTTGAGAAACAAATAAACTTTTTTTTTTTCTCATGTAAATAACATATTTTTTTTTGCTGCCAGCATTTTGGCTACTTTGCCTACTGGTAGCGGTCTATCAAATTAAGTTTTGTACATATTTATATCTAATTATAGTTTTTTTCTTTAATTTTAATTTAGTTTTTAGTTTAATGTAATATAATAATATGCTATTTACTGGTTTGTTAGATTTGAAATAAATTAATTTATAAACGCAATGGTTACAAATAAAATAGAAAACAGACTAGACTTGAAAACAGAATAGTAAAGATCGGTAGGGATTCCACAAATCCCACAAAGCCATGCTACGTCGTAGAGTAGTGTCTACGAGTGCTACGATAAGATATTCTACACAAAAAAATAACAGATGTTGTAATTTTTAATGGAAAGAAACAATTGTTATAAATAATTTTCAGATTTGAAATATTTGTGTGGCCACACCTACATTATGTATTTTACTCGCACTTTCAAAGTAACAAGATATTTTTTTAATAATAACTTCCATGTCACTTTATTTATTTATTTAGCTAAGTTGTTTAAGCAACTAACATCCATTCTTACAGATATCAAAACATACTCTAATAGTAAGCTATACTATAATTACATAAAATACATAAACATAAACGCTGTCACACTCACAACCCCACATTAAGTTCGATGACTTGTGTCGTGGGTGCCGGAAACATTCACATACACAGAACCAGAAACATAAATTTTCCTTGGGAAGAAAACTTGTGTTACCGCCGGGAATCGAACCCAATAACCCTGCTTAGAAGGCGAACGCTCACCTAACTGAGCCAACAGGCAGTTCATCAGGCAACAAGGGCCCCATAGTGGCACTCATGAAGTTAATGGACACATTAGAATATTTACTGCCAATTTAGAAGAAAAGTTGTGCTCAGGACACGATTTTGATAAGTATTATCTCAGAGTCAAGTACACAGAGTTGGTTGTTAACTAGACCAATACATACTCTACCGCGTGGCTGAGTTGCAACTGTAAATTTTTATAGTAGTTAACTCGACCACCATACAACGGGCATACCAAAATGACATCAATGTTTTCTTTTAAACTACCCTTTATCCATATAATAATAATAATAATAAAGCCCTTTATTCAGACCAACTTAGTATCTATTAATATACAATTTTTTTTTTGTACCTTAATTTAATCTTAATCTATTCTAATACTTAATTATTTTTTGTAGGTCTGTTTGCCAATCGGCAAAGGCCTTTTTTTTGTGGGGGGGAAAATGCCTGCTACTTCCCTTCCCTCCCAGGGTGAAGGGACGTCCACGTGGAGGTTCTCTGCGCTTATGGGGAGCCCCCAATCGGCAAAGGCCTCCTCCAACCTTTTCGATTCCTGTCTTTCTTGGGCCACTCTATTCCACGTTACTCCCGCTACTTGCCTAATGTCATCATCCCACATTTTCTGTGGTCTGCCCCTTTTCCTTTTCCCTTCTCTAGGGTACCATCGTGTCACAATTTTGCTCCATTTCTCTTTGCCTCTTATCATCACCCTTTATCTAATTAATTCTAATAAAATAATCGCTGCAAACAAACCTAACAATCACAGAGAACGCCAATTAACGAGCTATACCTAACAAATAAATTTTCATTAGTAAAAAAGTCGACATTATAAAATTCTACTATTTTCTACCATATCACGCTACCACGGAATGTCGATCGAGATGATAAGAAACTAACTCGATTAGCTAATTATGAATTTCACACAAATTATTACGACCTCGAAACGATATTTGACCTCCTTTCTATTAAAAAGAAATACATTTGGAGAATTTTAATGGAGAATTCTTTAGTTCGAGAATTTCTCCGAATTAAATCTTGGAGTTGTTACTGAATAATTTAATTTAATCAGTGGAATTATTGAACTGGATTTCATTATTTTTGTAGCAAATTATATTTATAGGCAGATTTGAGCAAGGAGATAATTATAATTAGGTCAAAAATATTTTACTACATTTTTGGTACTTTGCTAACTAACAGCAGTCTATTAGATTAAATTTTGTACATATTTATATCTAGTTACAGTTATTTTTGGTTGGTATTTACCGATTTCAAAAAAGGAGGAGGTATTATGTTCGATTATTTGTATGTTTTTAATGTATGTTCACCGATTTCTCCCCCATTTGTGGGCCGATTCTCAAAAATCTTTTTTGTTTGGTAGATTATACTTCAGAGGTGGTCCCATAGAAATTTTATCAAAACCAATCAAACAAAATATAAGCAGTGAAGACGGGTTTTTTCAGCTTTGCTTACGTTTAAATTATTAGTTTAATTTGTTATTACGAAAGTAGAACGTTATTTAAAGTTCGTTAGCGACCTTTAATAAAATAAATATCAATTTTACTTCTTGGTAGATGTAGTTACTTAGACCGTACTGTAGTATAGTGTGAAAATTAATTAAACCAATAAAATCTTAAATCTTTTTGATTTTTACAAGCTTTTATTTAGTTTCACCTGTCCAGTTATTTGTCGGTCTGTAATCAAATCTTGCAAGCTAATTTAGACCCACTTCCCGTTGTCCGATTAGACTCAATTTTGGTGTACTTTGTTTTTTTAATGCAAATAAAAAAACCCTAATCGCTTTTACCCTCACAGCCCCACACTAAATTCGATGGCTTGTGTCGTGGGTGCCGGAAACATTCAATATAACAACCAGAACCAGAAACAAAAATTTCCTTGGGTTGAAAACTTGTGTTCGCGCTGGGAATTGAACTGCCCCTGCTTAGAAGGCGAACCTCACCCAACTAAGCCAACGGGCAGTTCAATTTGAATTTGAATTGATATTACGAAAGTATTTTTAAATCATTTAACTTGTCCTGAGCCCTTCGAAGCGCAACACCACTTTAACCTCCGGATGTGCACATCAACGGTAGCTAATCAATTCATTGTGAAATGTAATGTTTTACAAACCGTTCGCAATCAACGCATTAACTCGATTGTAACGATTCGATCGATCAATCGATAAACAGATCGATAAATCGATAGATAAACTCAATCGTGCGTCCGGTTGTGAAATGTTTGACGGTAGGCGCTTTCCCACGGTAGTATAGAAGTACAATATTTACAAGCTGGTAGTTCAATTACAGTTTTACTTACAAAAATGTCACTAAGCAATGCTTAGCCATCTCTTAGCTAAGCAGCTCTTAAGCCCATAATCAATGATTAACTTTTTTTCACTCAAAAACATTAGTTACGCGCTGCTTAGTTAGGAAACGCACAGATAATCAAAAATAATCAAAATTTACATGATCGCCACAGGTTATAACCAAAATAGTCGGCCAAAATTAAATTATACTAAAATAACTATCAAAAATGTGTTTTAATTAATCTGTTGAAATTAAAATGAAAGACAGGTGATATTCAACGGATGTAGAAGTAAACGATTTGGCGCCTTACGTAAAAAGTTTTGACACATTTATTGTTGAAATATGTAAGTCCCGCCATCTTGCCTCTTAGCAAGGTTTAAACAAGGCAATGGTGTTCAATTTTGACAACTATTTAATCCTAAATCGCGTTTATGAGTTAATTTTTATGTTAAACTGTAGCTTCCAGAATAAGGTATTACGAGGCATTGTGAATGCACCTTGGTACATCCGTAATGACGATCTCCACCAGGACCTCAACATCGAGTTCGTTAACAAAATCATAAAAAAATACGCAGAAGCTCATGAATATAGACTTCACCATCATGTGAACGTCGAGGCCATCCAGCTCCTCCTATAGTGAGACGACTTAAAAGAACAAAACCGTTTGAACTTGTTTAGTGTTAGTGTATTAGTGTAATGTAGTGTTTTATAAGCTCAAAAAGAACACATGAAGCAAAGTGTCTTCGCCTTAATAGAGACAATAAGAAAAGTGTTAATGCACACATTCTTGGATATTTTAAATCTAGCAGAATAAGTTAAAATTAAGTTACTTATTAGCCTAATCTTGGCTAGATTGTAACAAATATAGGGAACACACCATCGTGACCTACAATAGTAAAAAAAAAAATTAAGAGGCGTTTATGAGTAAGACTGTTAAGTAATTACTAATCAATTGTTACTTTGCACTGATATTCCACGCGGTATATAATCGCTGCTTACCTTCAGTAATTTTGCGAATCTAGCTATTAATAATATTAGTGCCTCTTTGGGGCGTATGTGAATAAACAATTTTAAATAATTATGAATGTTTATCTATATATATATATATATATAAATTAAAAAAATATTTCTTCCTATGTACTTTATAGGTAAGACTATCCTTGAGACTATCCAACTGATGCTTCCCAAGCCAGTTTCATTTGAAAGGCGATAAAATAAATATTGCGAAGATGGTTTTAAACGACTAAAACAATGCATTAAACAATTTTCACTTTTAGCGTAGTTCTACACGCTATGTATCCGCTAGTCACATCACATTAATACCTATTATAAAGGCGAAAGTATGTGTGTTTGTAACTTCTTAACGCTCAAACGGTTGGACCAGTTTGTGGTATGGAGGTAGTTGACATGGCTACTTTTTATCCGAAATTTTTGCGGGTCCCAGACTTACGCGGTATAACCACAGGGCACATCTTGTCTTTAATAACAGAGATGACAGATGGTCACAGAATCCTACTAATATTATAAATCCGAAAGTTTGTGTGTAAGTGTGCAAACATACTTACACACGTAAGTATGTTTGATCCCTCTTCACGCTTTAACGGCTGAACGGATTTGGATGAAATTTGGAATGTACATAGCTTATACCTAGGATTAACACATAGGCTACTTTTTAACTTGATAATAGCGGGCGAAGCCGCGGGGCTGCTAAGGGTAGGTAAGGTATGCTTCTCATAAGGGTTCCAATTATCATTTGGATATACGGTAAATCAAAACCAAAGCCTTCAACGCTCAACTTTGTTTTCTGCTGGTGTTCCCAAGCTCTTTATTTTTATCTATCAATTCAATTACTCACATCATTTATCTAAGTGCTATAATTATATAAGTCTTTTATTAAGTGGTAGTAGCCTTTATAAAACAAGTTTGTTGAAGCAAGATGTTGGTTGATTTCAACTGTTGCAATTATTAATATTAAATTAAAGAGATCTTATCTCTTTCTGTCTTGATATTAGGTTAATGTATTTACAAGTTTATATTGATTCGTAATGAATGGTAAATACATCCCGCGGCTACACCTGCAAATCTTAAATCTTTCTACGAATTTCGTTATAGCAAAACTACTAACTATTATATATAGAAAAATATAACAACAGACAAACAAATAACTATATTTTACTGTTGAAGTTTTCGTGAGAATAAGACAGTATATTAATAATATTAAATTACGGACATCACTCATGTCATTTGATCGATATTGTGGACTATTGTCTTCGTCGCGATCTCGTGGCGTAAAGTAATCCCGAAGAAGAGCATCATACATGCTTTTTTTTTTTCAAATATTTTTTTCATGCCTAACTACGGACCAATTGCCTGTATTTCCTAAAACTAAACTAAAACTATGTACAGCAAAGAACTAAGTTACCTACTTGACATCGAACTTATAGGTAACTCAAGTGCTCAAGCCCACTACCAGTGGGTAGCGTTCCCATCATGCTGGCGGCATTGCCTCTCTGAATTGCAATGCTAATACGTTGAAACATACATGCTCGAAACCTAGGTCGCCAATATCGATCAAATGACGTGAGTGATAGCCGTTTTTAGAAATATTATATAGATCTATATGTATGTATAGATAATAATAGATACTTTGTTTGTGGAATACTCTACCTATTTATGTAAGAAAAGCTTCTTAGATTTAAAGCACATTTAAAACGAAGGTTAAAAACTTGTATCTCACTTGAAACTACTGATCAAATAGATTGTTTCCATCTTCAAATCTCGTAATTAAAAATACTTTATAGGTATTTATTGTTTATTCTGCATTGCATTTGTTCATTAAACAGTATAATCTGCGAGTCTTCTAGTGTAGAGAGAATAAGTATCTTCTAGGCAAGCATGCGCTACATATTCAGCCGCATCATTGCTTTTCTTCAAGTGAGGGTCAAATGCATATCTAATATATAAAATTCTCGTGTCACAGTTTTCGTTGCTATACTCCTCCGAAACGGCTTGACCGATTTTGATGAAATTTTTTGTGCTTATCCGGTATCTATGAGAATCGGCCAACATATATTTTTCATCATCATCACTTTTCATCATTATCAACGCGGGTGAAACCGCGGGGCGCAGCTAGTAACGTATAAAAAAAACTTTTCCACAATAAAGTGCGCACACATACACATATAATTATCATTCATACAAAGTCAATAGAAATGAAGGATAGGGAAAAGTTTCTGTACCTTCCTTCTTACTATAATGATAATGAACTGAAGAATTTATACTGACCGATTGAAAACAATGCAGCTTATATTATTACGAGCCGTGCCCCGCAGCTTCGCCCGCTATTATCAAGTTAAAAAGTAGTCTATGTTTTTTTTTTTTTAATCTAGATAGGCAAACGTTTGACCGCCATCTCACCTGATGGTAAGTGACGATGCGGTCGATGATGGAGCACGTTTGCCTAGAAGATGCCTATTCACTCGTGACTTTAAGACTCCCATATTGTATTTATCAGGAAACAAAGACTCAGGCAAGGAATTCCACTCCTTTGCAGTCCACATAATTATGAATGTTGAGGCAAAACGCTTCGTCCGCATTTGTGGAATATCTATCATATAGCGGTGTCGCTTAAGAGACTGTCTCGATGTCCGATGATAGAATGGTTGTTAATCCTAGGTATAATACTTACATTCCAAATTTCATCCAAATCCGTTCAGCCGTTAAAGCGTTAAGAGGGAACAAACATACTTACACACAAACTTTCGGATTTATAATATTAGTAGGATGTATACGAAAAATATAAGAACAAAAAAAATTACAGCTAAAATAATCATATATGTAATTCGTTTTCAAACAGTTATTTTGGTCTATTTTAAGGACTTTAAAAAAGGGAGGAGGTTCTCAATGTGGTCCCATTTAAATTTGATAAAGATCTGACCAGTAGTTTATGAGTTATCCTCATTAATGCGTATTTAATTCACTTAATCTGATCAAAAGTTCCGAAGATAAAGCGGTGAAGTCAGTATTTTTAATCTCAGATTACGTTTAAATTATTTTTTTAAAAAAGTGCACTGAAAAGAAGTTTTTGAAAAATATCTAATTTTTGCAACTTCTTGATACATTTTTGATTTACAAATAAATTAAATAGACTGTTTTATTCACTAATATTAACTGTCAATACATTATTTTTATAATGATATTTTATTTAGTCTTTAAAATTTAAATCAAGAGTGAATAGGTATCTTCTATGCAAACATGCCACATCTTCGGCCGCTTCGTCTCATTCCATCAGGTGAGATAGTGGTAAAAGCTTGCCTATTTAGCATTAAAAAAAATAATATCTTATTTTTATTCCGTCGGACTAATAAAGAAAAGAAAGAAAGAAAGAAAATAATTTATTTATGACTTATGTAACAATAAAAATACTATTATAAAATATACATATAAATGAAAGTCACAAATCGGCCCCAACTCAGCATAATGCTGGCAGATGACCAGCGCTGATCTTCCTGATAATAGCTATATTGTATTATCTATACACTAAATATTGTGCATTGATACATAATATGTTGATTCATATTATTACATATCCCGTTAAACGAATTTTACAATATCTGATGACTGTTTTTGTACATAATTAAGTTAACTAACTTAATTTAATTAGGCATGTTTATCTTGATGCCATATAATAAAATTACCATCATCTTGACAAAAAAATATTTCTTTTGCCTTCCACAAAGTAATACAATTATATCAGAATAGTGCACATACTTACAAAAACGATGCTCCATAGCTTGTTTAAAAATGTAAATCTAATTTTATTTATAAAAATAATATAACTATTATTTTATTAAATAAAAAGAACCACACGCCGAATCCGTTAAATGGATCAACAACTAGAATATAAAAGAATAAAACAAATGCACAATCAATGATTCAAAACTTAAAAAAAAAAAATTTAACCCAATCCGTCGGGCATAACGAAAACGCGTTGCCGCCGCGCCGCCCGCCGCGGCCGCGGCTTGCCAACGCTACGCTAGGCGGGCGTTGCAAGCGGTTGGGCGGGCGGGATGATTGCAACGCCTATAACGATCGGGTTTTTGAAAAAATAAAATAACGTACCCAATAAATAGAGAAAGCCACCGACGCACTAATTATGAGAACTGCAAAGAAAAGGAACACCTTGCCTTCGTTCTTTTTTCTAGATAAGTATAATTTATGCCTCTATAAGTTAAGTGAAAAGGCATCTGCTAGGCGCGTGTCTCGCCGTCGATCGCATCGTCGTTTTCTACCAGGTGAAATCGCTCTCAAATGCATGTCAATAGATCATTACAAAAACGTTTTACACCGTTTGTATATTTTCAACCACTTCAGAAGAGGAGGTTGTTAATTCGACTGTATGTTTTCACATATTAAACATTCGTATTGTGCGTAGAGGCATCAACAATGCGTAAGTCACGCCAGAAGCACGTTTTAATTTAAAATAAATTTGACATTTAAAAAAATACTATTATATTACCTGATTGTTTCAATTTTCTTCTAAAATTTAACAAAAAATATATTAAGGATAATTTATTTCATATACAAATAATCAAGTAGACATACTACATACTACATAGTAGACAACCTAACCTAACTAAATTATGAGTAGAAAATGGAAGTATATTTATGTCTATATATGTATAATTATGTCGTAATATTGATATAATTGCGTTTGTATTGATATTTTTGCTAAATTCGTAAAAAAAATATTTTTATTCAATAAAGAGTTAACTGAAGTTTGTGTTTGGTTGACAAAAACAATTTTGATTTGGTTTTTATTTGAGTCAAAAATAATGGTCAATTAAATTGAAAAATGTGGGTGTATTACCCACATTTTTCAATTTAATTGACCATTATTTTGTTAAATTTAAAACTGATATGTTTTATAATGATTCCTTCTAGAACAACAAAGGATAGAATAAATTAAAAAAGGATAGGAGATAGATAGGATAAAAAGAAATTTTAAAAAATCTTACCAGCACTTTCCACCGCCCCCGGCGACACTGGCACTGTCTCACACTCTCTATCGTCTCTCCTCGGTTCAAACTCACTCACTCGACTTTGTCTCTGTCCATTTAACCCTAAAATAGCGTCTATTGTATGCCTAGGACCCTGACTCACTCCACCAGGCACTTGCGTCAAACCCAACCGGGATTTCACAGCGTCAAAACTCTGGTTTAAATGCATCTGCTGGGCGTGAAAAAACATCCCCATTCTGTTCAAAGTTTCTAAGTTCTGCTGATGCTGTGATAAAGTTATCGACTGGTCTGTTACGTTAATTGATGATGTCGAATTTGGACTACTCATGTGAGAACGCGGACTGTTTGTATCCGAGCGATCCGGCGTGGAGTTGACGAAAAACCGCTCGTCTGACGCGTCCATCTCGGAGGCTAACCCGTACGCCACTGACGGGCGACGCGAGTCTAAGCGTAGGGGAAGAAAGGGGCGGGGCCTAAAAGGGGGGAGGGGGGAACGAAATTGCCCATTGAAAGTGCGAAATTTGGGGTCGCGAAGTGATTTTGTTTGGTAAGAAGCAAGAAGCGGCGTATTAGCATTTTCCCCCCGGAGTTCCTTTGTGAGATGCTTGAATAGTTTTCTTTCTATTTGATTGGGTCGATTGTGCGAGGTGTTAGTTCGGAGTTTGTTAGCGATTTCTTTGAGGGTTGGGGATTTTGCTGCTTCTTTGCATGTTTTGTTGAGGTGTTAAAAGTTTGCGGTGTCAACGGTTCATCTGATCTATTGTTGGTAAAGCTGCTTAGACTTAATACGTTTTTGGATTTAGAACCACAACATAAACTTCTTTCATTTTTAGGTTATAAAGACATTTTTTGACAATAATACGTACACATATGCATCTTAATTGTATGAGTTTAGATCCTACATTCGACTAGCGATTTAACAACCAATTAGCAATTCATTGTTACTCGATATTTTTATATATAGATGTCTCACAATAAACCTCCTTCAAGTTCCTAATTGATCTTAAACAAAGTGCCAACAAACTGACTACCTATACGCATGCTAATGAACGAAATACCTATTAACTTACGTAACTCATCAATAATTAATCACGCTAATCAATAGCCAATCAGACGCTACCCGTCTCTACTTTCGATACGGAGAGAGAACAGGACATCTGTCTGTTAACACAAATTTAACCAAATCGGTTAACCTGTAACCAAACAATAACAGCTTTTCCAACTGACCAATCTTAATCTAACCATAGCATTATGTCAAATTAATCTCAATCGATAATGAACTCAATTTTTCAAATATTTAGGTTTAAAATCGTGTGATAATGAATTGAAGTTAAAGCGTTTGGTAATGACAGAATGGATCGTCAATATGATTCTATCTTATTCACACTTATGAGATCTCGCTCGCTCTCATCTCAGGTGTAGCGACGGTTGCTAGGGGGCGTCAACTAGTGACGTCACGCGTCGATCGACCAATCACTGAGCAGTATTTGTTTTTTTTCTTCCCGCGTCTTCTATTGTCGATGCGTTTCTTTTGTCCGGTCGTTCGTGTTTGCGCGCGGCTGTTAGGGGGTTAACTTCGGGATAACAAGCTACTTTACTTTTAGATAAATGGATTATGATGAAACTTTTAGTTGGAATAGACTTTGTTTTGCTAAGTTTTGAGATTTTAGATTGGATGTAGTGACTTGAGTGTTTTAAATTTAGTCACTTGTTTGTAAGCTAGTTATGACTTTCATTAGTACTGATAACCATTTTTTATATTATACGGGCGAAGCCTTTGATAAGTAGTGATAATCTTGTTTTATATTATACTAGCGATCCGCCCCGGCTTCGCCGGAATAAATGAAGAACTGCTCCACCAATTTTGTGCAAAATTCACATAAACCATCTACTAAATAGTCCGAACAAAGCCTAAACATTTGGTTTGGATAGGAGAGCCCGTTCTTGAGTTATAAAATAACAAAGAAAAGTGGCATTGATTTTTATATATATAGATGGATACACTTTTTTATATTATATCGGCACACATTTAATCAGTTTCTCGCCTACTGAAAATTACCTCCTTACTTGATTGGGTAATTTGATTATTGTATTTGCAACCAAAATACTTTAGAAAGAGTACAAATGGAGTAGTAATGGGAAAGATAATCTGATGTACACTCACTAAATTAAATTTAAGCTATTCCTGTCTTTTACAAAATAGGAACACAAGACAGAGATAGCATACTGCTGTGCTGTCAAGTTAGTCAGAACTTAGATGTCTATGCAAGCTTACTCGAGTATGTGTTGTATTGGTGTTGACTAAAAACAAGCGCCTTTCTGCTTCTGCTGTTCATATTTTAAATGATAAACTAGCTTGTCAGCTCTAAAATGTATGCTATCTCTGTCTTGTGTTTCTATTGTGTAAGAGACAGGGATAGTTTAAATTTAGTTTAGTGAGTATACATCAGAATCGAGACCAATATTTGATTACGTTAATGACAAGGATACATGAAGCCAAACGCTTCTGGCGACGGAAAAAAATTGTTAAACCTAGAGGTTAAGATAACTTAAGCGTTTATATTAAAAAAATAAAGGATAATGAAAAAAATGCGCCGTCGAGTTTCTTGCCTAGTTCTTCTCGAAATGGCTGTAAATCTGAAATGTTGCGAATCTGGCTCTAGAGTCATTAATTTTCATAAGTGCCTCCATGAGGCCCATGTAATTAAATAATTTTGAATGTTGATTGGTAGGTATGTTAAAAAAATAAAATTGAAATAAAATAATTCATTTAAGTTTTTATTATGAACTCTATTTTTACTGGCTTAGGTCTTTGCCGGCTTAAAATTTTCTTGCTTGATTGTAGTGTGTACTAACACATTATTTTTTAAGCCGGCAAAGACCTAAGCCAGTAAAAATAGAGTTCATAATAAAAACTAAAATGAATTATTTTATTTCATTTTTATTTTTTAATAAAACTAATTAATAATAATAGTTTATTATTAAATAGTAGGCAGTGATTTTTAGGCAGACCGAGAAAACAATAGCCTTGGAGCGAAGTGGCATAATTTCCATGGAGCGAAGTCGCTAAAAACATAATTTTATTTTTTGTTCGGTGGAGCCTAGTGGATACAAAGTATGGACTTTCAATCGTTTGAGAACAATAGCCGTGGAGCGCAGTGGCATAAGCCAACCTAATCCTTCATGGCTTCAGAAGAAAATACTATGTTCCGATTAACTACAAAGTGTTCTGTTCAAGGATGTTGTAGCTAAAGTAATAGGATGGATAACTGACAAACTTACAGTGCCGAATATCAAACATGCATGGAATCTTATCACAACTGACTTAGAGCGTATTTACAATGTCAAATCGTTTTATCAATTGCATAAAGAACCAACCGTGGTTGCGGTCCCGACGAAATCGGATGAAAGGTACGAAAAGACCCCTGTGTCCCTCTCGCACAGAGCGACTAGTTTTAAAAAAGTTTCCCAATGGTAGAAATTGTAGTCTGTAGTAATAATAAGATCTTATCTGTCGTAATTATTTGTTTAATCGAAACCTTACAGAATATGTTTTTAAATGCCCTACCTACTATCAAACTATTCTCAATAAACCGTTTTTTTTTTCCTAATAGTATTAGATTTTATGATATTATTTTTGATATATGGGTATACAAGCCAAGCTACACAACTACATCCGCCATTTATAAAAATATTTTGTAAAAACAAAATAAAGTTATCCTGCTATCATACTTCCTACTAGTATTTTCAAGGCAAAAGTTTGTGAGTGTGTTTGTAGTTTGTTCCTTCTTGAAGCTCAATTATGATTATATTAATGAATACGTTTGTGAATATAATATACATTTTTATTCGATTGTTGCCGTTAATACATTGCCGGAAAGAAAATTTTTCTTCATAACAATACATCTCATATCGAAATAAATAGGCATTGGGAAATGCAATCAGGTTTTTTTTTATTCAAGTAGGCAAACTTTTGACCACTATATCACCTGATGGTAAGCGACGATGTGGTCGACGATGGAGCAAGCTTGCCTAGAAGATACCTATTCACTCGCCGCGACTTGAAGACTCCCATATTGTACTCATCAGGAAACACTCAGGTAAGGAGTTCTATTCCTTTGCGGTTCGCACAATGAATGTGGAGGCAAAATGCTTAGTGCGTATTTGCGGAATGTCCACCATATAGCGGTGTCGCTTAGCATTTTGTCTGCTTGTCCGACGATAGAATGGGGATGGGGGAACTAGATCGTGCAGTTCCTTAGCACACTCTCCAAAATGTATCCGATAAAAACCGAGAGACTAGCTACCATGCGGCGCGGTGTCAAGAGTCTCAAGCTGGTACTTAGCTGAACCGTCCCTAAGATGAGAACGTACTCCATACATGATCGGACTTGTGTTTGATACAAATTGAGCAACTGTCCCGGTGTGAAGTATCGTCTCACCTTTGCAAGGACTAGTACCAAAATTGAGCTTTGAAGTTAGAGTCAAACCGAGTAACTCGAGATGGTCAGTTACTGGTAGGGATACATTTCGGAAAGTTGGAGTCAGTTCAAATTGACTCCGTATAGCGGAGAAAAAAGTTTAGCAAATTTAAACACAGCGATTTTGAAAAAACAAATTGAATTTAAGGAAAGTTGACCAATCAGTGACCTCAAAAATGTGTAACTTAGTCACGATCAGCTTAGCCAATAGCGAGCGTATTGCTATTT
Source organism: Lomographa bimaculata (assembly GCA_948107665.1). NCBI lineage: Eukaryota > Metazoa > Arthropoda > Insecta > Lepidoptera > Geometridae > Lomographa > Lomographa bimaculata. The sequence goes on along the minus strand of OX403608.1, from coordinate 3,342,194 downwards.
TGAAATTCCCATCCATTATATTTATTAAAATTCCTAATAAAAAGCATCTAAAGAAGAAAATCATATTACGGGTGTAATTTTATAAAAATAAAGATTTAAAAAAATACTTGACCTTTATGTAAATTGTATGCTTATTTCCTATTGATTATTTTATAACGTTGTTATATTTTTCTTATATAACTATAATAGGCCAAAATGTATGGCATATGTTTCATTCTTAAAATGTTGTGTTAGCGTTGGCTTGAATAATTTAGTAATTTTTAATTTTGCATTGGGTCACACTCTTCGACAGCAATTTGTGTCAGTTAGGTGTCATAAAAGTTAGGGTTTACCTTCATTGGATTTTTTATGGATATATTGATGATCAAGCCGTGCCGCCCCGCAGCTTTGTCTGCGTTTAACAAGTTAAATAGCAGCCTATTTGTTAATCCTAGGCATAAGCTGCGTACATTCCAAATTTATCCAAATTTATTCAGCCGTTGCCGCGTGAAGAGAAAATAGACATACTTAAATAATGCCACAATTACACAAACTTTCGGATGAATAAATTAGTTTGATATAAGTATGTAATAATAATAATACCAAGATTCTGACATATCAATGTAGTAATAATGTCTGTATCGATTTATGGATTATCTTTATTCTAGGTTATAAATTTAAACATGGGTTGTAAATGTATCTAGAAGCTTATTACAACAATTTACAGCACATATCTCCGCCATTTTGAAAAATATCGAACCTGCTCACAAAATATCACGAGAATCGGTTGAGAAATGCGACCTGTAGAGGAGAACAACTGAAAATCCGGAACTACGAAAGCAATTTTGCCCAAGCTGAAATGAAATCGCTCCGTTTCCGCTTTGCTCTCGTTCGGTCAATTAAACCGAAAGTAACTTAGTCTTTCATAATAGTTAATAGCTTACCCAACCGGCCGGCGGCGTTCGCCTGGCCTTCATATAGTATATTTTAGTTTATCTTTATGAATGACATAATAATATTTTTACTACATATCATATTGTAGCATGATTACACAGTTAAATATCATTCTAGTAGAACATAATTCAAATGGCTCAAAATGTTATCCCACAAATCTTAAAATCAGGGTTACCCTAAAGAAAAGGGACACAGAGGTTCTTTGTGACCTCTCACTAGGACACAGATTTTCGGCGGAGTCGTCCCTCCTTTTACAAACCGTAGGTTTGTTTCCTATCTCGATGGTTCTGTTATCTGCCTGTTAGGCGTCTACTGGGTTTAATTCTGTTGAAATATGAACGCATCCACATGTTTAATATGATCTATGGTTAATATAGATGTCACTGCTCTCTGTTCTACGGTTGTACTCTTTCTAGAATAAATGGGCTTGTGCCATTTTTTACAACATTCGTTCCGTCTATTATTTCATCAGTTTAGGTCTAGCTAATCAATAAACTAATACTAGTTTTCATCAAATTCCCATTAGAAACAAAATTTTCCGTCATAGAAAAAATGTTGTGTGTTGTAACACACAACATAAACATAAACGCTTTCACTCTCACAGCCGCGAAATTCGATGACTTGTGTCGTGGTACCGGAAACAACCAATCACAACCAGAATCAGAAACACAAATTTTCCTTGGGGAGAAAGCTTGTGCTCCCGCCAGGAATCGAACCCGATACCCCTGCTTAGTACGCTCACCCAACTAAGCCATTGGCAGTTAAGTATTTCTAGGTAGGTATTGAAATTAATGTAGTTTTCAATGCAACAAAAAACTATTAAATTTCCATCATCATTAACAATTTTCCATAAAACAATATCCATTATCTACTCAATTCATTAGCAAAATCACTTTTGATTATTAAGAAGTTGTAGAGATTGTAGATAGCTGAAAAATTGCACAACCATAACATGTTTGAGTGATTGAAGTCACTGAATATTTAATAAAAGTACCGTTGAAATAAGGCTCGATTTACACACGCGATAATAAAGCTGTAATATAAATATCGGAATCAAGAATGGAACTTGCCTGAGTCGGTGTTTCTAGGTACTACAATATGAGAGTCAAGTCGCGAGTGAATTAGTATCTTCAAGACAAGCATGCTCCATCGTCGTCCACATCATCGCTTACCATTAGGTTAGATAGTGATGAAACATTTGTATACAAGGTTACTTTGAATTAGCGCTCCATACTTCACAGGGGGGGTCGGGTATCGATAATGCAACACAAAAAAAATATTTAAATAATCTTTTTTTTTTTATATATATTTGTAAAGTGCCGAGCTACGATTAAAACCAATTATCCAACACGTAAACGCAAAAATAAAAAAACAATACAATTAAAACAGTTGGCGTGTCCTTCGTTTCTACGCCGCGGGTACCGGGTTCGATTCCGACCAAGAGCACAATTTTGTTAAGTAATGGAATAAATCTGTCTGTATGTTTCTCCATGTATGAGTATGGAGCGCTAATTTAAAGTAACCTTGTATACTGAATAAATAAAATTGTTTTTTTTTATATGAATGAAGGTAAACGGCAAACGTTATTTTTGGCTATCCCACTTATCACACTAATATTATGCATGCGAAAGATGTTGTGTTTGTTTTCTCTTCACGAATGTCACTTTCAACTTCCTCATCACTATACAGCTCAGTTGGCAGCATGACTTATTCCATGTAGATTATGCGACCCCGCCTCCGGCTCAATGCATCCTTGTCGCCATTCCCGATTGTGATATCATGTTTGTTTTTTAACAAATCTTCTGTTTTTTACCTATTGTAAAAATGTCGTTGATCAATAGCGCGAAAGGCGTAAAAGCATTATAGACGATGGTTTTGATTTATTATTATCCTAAGCATAAGGTATGTACATTCCAATACCGTTTAGGCGTTACAGCGTGAAGAGGGTACACATAGTTACATACATTCTTTCCGATTTATAATATAGATATTGGGTTTTAATTGTAAGTAGTTGTAAAACTCAGATAAGTGAGTTATTTTTTTAGGAATGTGAAATAAATGTGTGTTGATTCGATTTAGTTAAATAAATCAATTTAATTAACTTGGTACCTAATCAAGAAAAAACGAAAATATATGAATATTGTATTATTAATCCTCTCATTCCTGAGACATGAGTTAATAGATTCAGAATAAATTATTTGGCCTATATAATTTTATTATGCAATTCTTTAGTAACACACAATGACAACCAGTTGGCTCAGTGGACAGGGGTACGCCCTCTACGCCTTGGGTCCTGGGTTCGATTCACGGCAGGATCACAAATTCCTTCTAAAAGGATATTTGTGCTTCTGGTTCTGGGTGTGTAATGTGTGTGTGATGTAAATGTTTCCGGCACCCACGATGCAAGTCTTTAAACTTAGTGTGGGGCCGTGAGAGTGACTTTTAACTAGGACGTTTAATATATAATTCACTTGTGACTAGGACTTTTAATATTTAATTCACTTGAAATATATCATCACTTGACACTGGCTAAATGCACAAGATTACGAAGCCAAAATTAAAAGAAAAATAAGTGTATTTTATGTCGCGTAACGTATTATCCTAGTGGAAACGCTGCCTTAAAGTTTCAGCAGGGTTGTCAGCTAATAAATACGGTTTATTACTAGTCAAGTGTTACAATTATTGAGAAATGTGACCTGAAGAGGAGGACAGTCGGATATCCGCCGGACATACAACATCATTTTTCATCATCAGCTCAGCATCAATCATTTTTGCGCAAGCTGAAACGGAGACGCTATTCTCGCATAGCTCGTTGCGCTGCAGTCGAACTGCGCTGCAGTCGAAGCATTGGACCAGTATCTCACCTGATGGAAAGCGATGATGTGGCCGAAATCGGAGCATGCTTGCCTAGAAGATACCTATTTACTCTTGACTTGAATAATATATGTTTCGTTGGAGTTCCATTCTTCGCAATACGGATGATGAACGTAGATTCGAAACGCTTTCTCCTCAAGGGAAATTTGAATTTCTGGGTTTGATCGTGTATGTTATGATGTGAATGTTTCCGGCACTAACAATACAAGTCATCGAACTTAGTTTGAGGATATAAGGGTGACAGGGTTTTATGAATTATTATTCTTATTTTTGATGGTTTATTCTTGAGCGTAGTAAATGGTTACTAATTTTCTTTTCCTGTTTGTATACTCAAATAAATGAATTATTTATTATGAACAAAGTTAGAACAGAGTTAAGATTTATATTGATATTGCAATATTTTTAAAACAAAAATACAATCCCCACGACAACAAATGGCGGGACATAAATAAACACTTGTTTGGTACTAGCCGTGCCCCGCGGCTTCGCCCGCTATTATCAAGTTAAAAAGTAGCCTATGTGTTAATCCTAGGTTTAATCTATGTATGTTCCAAATTTAATTCAAATCCGTTTTGCCGTTAAAGCGTGAAGAGGGAACAAACATACTTACACGCTTACACACACACTTACACACAAACTTTCGGATTTATAATATTAGTAGGTTTTTTTTTCTCTAATGGCAACACTAGTTCATAAAACCCTTTACTTGATTGAATCATTTTAAACTGATTGAATGCACGCTACTACACCAATTATAATAATAAATATGATTGTTTGATAAATGATAATTATTAAATTGAAATAGCAATTTTAATCATTAGTGGTGGTTTCCACAAACCGCTGTAGGTAATCAATGATTGGTGATTTCGTAATTGTAGCTGTTTATACATTTTTACTGTTTGTAATAATAATGATGAGATACTAATGTGTTTGTACATATCGATATTGCAAAAAAATAACGTTGTTATTTTGAATTTTTTTGGAGAAATTGGAATCTATTTCACATCGACAGACAGTGAATTCTGTTTTTTGTTGATTAGTTTGTAAAAATAGTGATGAGATTCGAATATAGTTTTACATATCGATATTGTGAATTTTTTTAAAGAATCGACTTTACATCGACAGACAGTAAATTTTTTTATAAGTCAGGTAAAAAACATTCCTGTCAAATACAAGACGAGTCCACAAAAATGTATAGAATCTATTGTTCTTTATTTTTTTTCTTCCAAGATAAACCTGAGCAGATTGTACCGATCCCATTAGATTAGTGGGAAAAAGTAATAAAATTGATAATCCTTGTAAATCAGACATGTAATGTTTTAACCAAAATATTCCTAATTGATGATGAGTGAGATTTAAGATGATGTGGTTGTGGGTGGTACCTATTTTAGACTAGGTCTAGAATGTGATCAACTCTGTTGGCACAGTTTGGAATTCTTCGTTTTTTAACTGTTTTCGATTCCCGATAAGATCACATATTTTCTTCTCAGGATTGTTATTCTTGGTATGAATGTGTGATATGAATGTAACAAAGAAACAACACATAATTATTCTCTATCATAAAATAGTAATACATACCTAATCTCTACACTAAAACAACGACTCGAAATCTTTCGGGAATGAACCCGTCTTATTTGTCTGAATAGTAACCATTACACCGCTACGCCACGTCCGCTCTCAGTCTTCTAAGTTCAACTAATAATAGATCGGGTTCAACCATAACGTCCCACAAGTCAAACGCATAATGTTTGCCAAAGCTCCGTTAGCCCTTTCAACAGGGGGTGAGACGGGGTGAGGGAGGAGGGTTCAAAACCAATCAATGTCTGTTAATTGGTGCTTTAATGCTGCCTCATTCAACAATTATGGCGCGCTGTCAACCTGCTAGGGATGGGAAGAGCAAGTATCGATATTTGGCTCCGTAGTACTTTTATTGTTGTAAGTCTTGTTTGCCGCATTTGTTTGCAACTTTGTCACAAGGATTAACTGGATACAAAGTAGCTCATGTTATCCTCAAATAGTTATACCAAATTCCATATAAAGTTGTTTTGGCATGATTGAGTTACAAACCAAAATGTCGCTTTTGTCATTCACCTTTTATATATCTATTATTTTGCATTAATTATTTACTTATAAAGTTGTGGTAAAACTTTACGAAAAAATTATTAATAAATAAGTTTTTTTTTACGTTTAGATATACGCTATAATCTAAGCAAATTAACTATCAATTATTTTGTAGTCATTTCGTAAAGTAACTGAAAATCGTATTTTTGACCCAAGCGTTTAAAAGTTTCTAAACAACTATCGATATCAATATCGACATCCTCATTCCTTCCCTACCCCCAAATTGCTATATGGCCGTTGGATTAGTGCCCCCCTCCCCCACTTATCCCAATCAACCCCTAACGCAAACTCGGTTAATCCATCGATTTGTGATTAAACATTCATTATTATATTCAAACTCGTTATAGCGTCAACGTTTGCCGATTCTGTTAGGTTAGTGATGTGAAAAGTAGCGGGTATGTCGATGAGCGTGGAATTGTTAACAGATAACCAGCAGCTTGTAAAATAGCTGCATTATAAACGCTTCATACAGTTTGATGACTTGTATCGTGGGTCCCGGAAACATTCACATCAAATTAAACAATCACTCCCAGAACCAGAAACACAAATTTTTCTTGGGGAGAAAACTTGTGTTCCCGCCGGGAATCGAACCCGATACACCTGCTTAGAAGGCGAACGCTCACCCAACTGGGTAGTCAGGCAAATCATATTATAGATAGAGGCTATTGTTTATCGATTCGAAAAGTTATTATCGTATAGTAACATACCTCCACTAACATTGATCCATCGATGCTGCATTCGGTAAACATTGCTATCGTTAAAATTATACCAACATTGGGTAATATGGTATGTTCTAGGTTTTTTTTATTTCAAGATAGACAAACGTCTACTATCTTATCATATAGTAAGCGTAGAAGTGGTTAACGATGGAGCACGTTTGCCTTGGACCTAGGAGATGCCTATTCACTCGCGTCGTAACAGTCTCTCATATTGTATTTATTAGGAAACACAGACTCAGGTAAAGAGTTCCATTCCTTTGCGGTTCGCATAATTAATGTGAAAGGAAAACGCTTCGTGCGCATAAATGTAATGAGCAATGTTCTACTAGTCGTTCGCGCCGAACTGAGATCTCGCGCCTACATTTTGCCCCAAAGAGAAAAACTTTTGAGTTTAATTGCTTATAACTTTTTTTCTATATAAAAATTATTTGATTTCTGTGTTTGTTGTTCAATTACAGGATATAACTATATATTACACATAAGTTTTAGCGTTCAGTGTGAAGCCGTTTTTTGAGATAGACTCCGGGACAAAATAGGTCTAAAAACAGTGACTTTGGTGGCCTACCAAATCGTTATTTTCCAACTTAGTTTTTTTTTGCTTGTCAAGCTCTTTTCAACGATACCCCACAAGGGTATAAAAAAATTTTTGCACCCCACTTACATGTATGGGAGCACCCTTAATATTTTCATTTATATAATTTCAAATGTAATTTTTAGCTTTGGGCCGTAATTTTACATATTCTATGAGAATTTGAAGTCATTCGCTTATATGGTGTAGACGCTAGATACCTCTGACAGACGGCCGGACGGACAAAGTGCTGAACGACCCTAGTCAACTTAGAGGACTCGCTTCGCTTGATCAAAAAAGTATATACTTGCCAATTTTAATACCAGTTACTAAGTCGACAAAGGTTCTCTAAAATTAATTACCCATAAAACCCATTACCGTTTGATCGCTAAGCAGGTAATCAGGACTCGTTGATTAGCGGTGAGGTTATATAAGAAGTAAGGGCATTAGGCTATTAGGTATTGATCCAAGGGTTTCGATTATTACAAGCATTTTTTTTTATTTTTTTATGCCAGATAGTTAAGCATTTGGCTGCTATCTCCTAATGAAAAGTGATGATGCGGCCGAAGATGAAGCATGCTTACCTAGAAGATACCTATTCACTCTAGACTTGAAGACTCCCAGATTATACTGTTCACTGTTCAGGGAACAAAGACGCGGGCAGCGAGTTCCACTCTTTCGCTGTACGGATGATAAATGCAGAAACAAAACGCTTCGAGCGGACATGAGGTTTGTCAACCATAAATGGATGACGTTGCTCAGTTCGTCTTGTGTTCCTGTGTGGAGCTTTTATTTAGTTTCATTTGTTCTCTTATCTGACGGTCTAGAATAAAATCTTGCAAGCTAAATTAGACCCACTTCCCGATGTCCGATTGGACTCAAATTTGGTTTACTTATGTATCTTTGATGACAATACAATGATATGGTACCATGGAGCTGGTCTGATGATGGAGACGAAATATGGCCATAGGAACATCTGAACTAAGCAAGATAAACTTATCGAGTTTGGGCTCGTTTGATTCGTCTTGAAAAGTTCTCTGGCTATGTAACTTTTTAGTCTTTTTTTATTTACAACTAGGAAAAACTTTTTTAAAAAACTATTTAAAGTATTACTCATTTTTGGTTTAATTTAATGTATTTCTGAGGAAGACTAACAGCTTACAAATCTATCTTTTTCTTATTTATATTTTGGTGAGTGTGCGCATGAATTATAGGAGTTAATTCCCCCACCCCCCTTTTACCATCTAACTACAAGACAAACCCTCAAAAGTCATCCATTTAAAGTTGACATGTTCGCTCGAAGCGATCCGCTTAAACGTTTCCGTACGTCAGCGGAGTGGAACTCATCGCCCGCGTCTTTGTATTCAAGTCTACAGTGAATATATTTTAGCCAAGCATGCTACATCTTCGGCCGCATTTTTACTTACATTGGTGAGATGGTGGTCAATACTAGTCTATCTAGTATAAAAATATTATAAATCCGAAAGTTTGTGAGTAAGTAAGTTTATTTTCTCTTCGTTAACGGCGAAACTAATTTGGATTAAACATAGCTTATTTAAAATTAACACCAAGGCTTTTTTTAACTTGATAAATGCAGGTAAAGCCACGGGGCTAGACTAGTATTTTCATATGAAATCATTAATCGTGGAAAATGCTTTACTGTTTGAATGTATTATATGTTCGGGTAACAATCACAACTAACTGGGAGGTTAATAAAATAGGGCCGCTGAACAAGCGGATAGATAAAGGATAATTCTGGGATCAAAGCATGACAACTACAGGTGCGGTAGGGTGACTATGATTTCAGTGTTTTTGTAGGACGTCTGCATGGGAAGCCACGAGTCCCACGTCCCCACCGTATGTCGTCCGCACTAAATTAAACCATTAGTCAAAAAAGGTTTTTTTTTTGTGCTAGATAGGCGATCATTTAACTGTTATCTCACGTGATGGAAAGTGATGATGCAGTTGAAGATGTAGCATGCTTGAAAGATGAAAATGGCTAGAAGATCCACTCTAGACTTGAAAACTCTTAGATAATACCGTCTAGGGAACAAAGACGCGGGCCATTAGTTCCAATCCTTCGCCGTATGGATGAAAAACTTAGATGCTAATTGCTGAGAGTGAACTGGAGGTATGTCAACTATGCATGGATGACGTTTGAAGATTTGCCTTGTAGTATTCAAGGAGCTTCAAGCTGATACTTGGCGGGTCCATTTCAGAGGTGGTCGGAACAACTTCTTAATTTGTATCAAGCTCAAGTCTGACCATGAATCGAGTACTGCTTTATACATGGTTGGACTTGAGTTTGATACAAATTCAGAAGCTGTCCCGGTGTGAAGACATGTCTGAGGAGAAACCTTACTCTTTATTATTATAGATATAAAGAATTATTGTTAGGTTTATTAGGCTCTAAATTGTTAGTTCGGTAAAACAAAATTAAATAAATTATTAAGATGATTCCATTTCATTTGATTCATAAATCTGTGCGAAAAATGTTGTATCAATTAATTGAAAAAACAGTGTGTTATGAAGACACACGGTAGAAGTGAAGCTTTTTTATCACAGGGAAATATTTTAATTATTACATTATAGTATTTACTCCACTTTTGTCACACAAAAAGGTTGCGGATCAGAATTTCAAAGCCTTCCATAAAAAGTTTCACTTTTAAATTAATCTTTCATAATAAAATTTTTACTCTTCTCACCTATATATGGTATATATCGTCAACTAAACGGGCTATCTTTTGCTGTCTTTAGTGCATAGAAATTAATAAGTATCTCACCTGTCTAGAAGAATTTCTAGACAGGTGAGATTGTGGTCACACTCTTGCCTATCGTACATAAAAAAAGACAACCCTCACAAACATAATATTTTTTCCGTTTATATCCACTATTACTTCAAAACATGGACACCTCACCGCCCGCTGTGTCCCACCTAATGGATCGCAGAGGTCTATCAATTAACTGAGGGTACGTCTCTCCCACTCCCCCTATTTGTGGTCACTTTACATAAAGGCAATTAAGCTGGATTTGGTTTTTATGTGTTTTAGCTTTTACTTGACCACTATTTACCTGTTGGTAAGTAATTGACTAAAGGTGGTATAAGAGGCAGCGAGCCTGAACACTTTTCAAATATAGGTGAAAGATTGTTACTTCTTTTTTTATGCCGGATAGGCTAGCATTTGGCCGCTATCACACCCGATGTAAATGCGGCCGAAGATTTAGCATGCTTACTTAGAAGATACCTCTTTTTTCTTTAATTTTTTTTTATACTCCATGGGCAAGCATTTGACCACCATCTCACCTGATGGAAAGTGATGATGCGGCCGAAGATGTAGCATGCTTACCTAGAAGATACCTTTTCATTCTTTAATTGAAGAGTCTCAGATTATACCGTTCAGGGAACAAAGACGCGGGCAATGAATTCCACTCCTTCGCAGTACGGATGACAAATGTAGAAATCTGAACTGTACTTCTATATTAAATTTAAAGTTGTTTATTCAATGGGGCCCCATAGAGGTACTCATGAAATTTAATTATTCTAATCCCAGATTCGCAAATTTAGAGCCATCGTGAAAAAAACTAAGAAACTCTTCGGCGCATTTTGTTTACTTTTATTTTTCAACCGACTTAAAAAAAGGAGATTCTCAATTCGACTGTATGTGGTTTTTTTGCATACAAGTAACGCCAATTATGAATCGATTGTGATGTTTTTTTTGTTTGGTAGGTTATAATACTTCAGATCGAAATCGAGTTAAAACCAAAATATAAGCGGTGAAGTCGACTTATTTAAGCATTGCTTGCGTTTCAATTATTCAAATAAAAACTTTAACAACTTGATGATGTATGTGGTGGTAGGGCATTTTCTCATGCCAGTCATTCTATTGTAGTTCTTTGAAATGAAATTCATGCCGCAGTTTACCAAGTGTAAAATTTGTCAACAAGCCTTATGATAGATTAGCCGTGCCCCGCGGCAACGCCCGCGTTTATGATAAAAAATCATGATAAAAACAAGACTGTGTTAAGCGTAGGTATAAGCTATGTACATTCCAAATCCGTTCACGCCGTTACAGCGTGAAGAGATAACAAACATACTTTCACACAAACTTTCGAATTAATAATATTAGTGTGATAGACGCATTTTGGCAATGTTTTTTTTTTCTTTTAATTTTGGCTCCGCATCTTGTGCATTTAGCCAGTGTCAACTTTAAAATATTTCAAGAAAATGTCATTATATGTATAATTTCCAGTCACAAGTCACAGTCATAGTTAAGTAGAAGAGTCAAGGGCCAGTCATAGTCAAGTCAAGCCATAATAAAGTGATAAAAACTTTACTAGAACTTATATTGGAGTTTTGGAGAGAAAACGAAAATCGCGTTTTTCAATTCTGTATCATTTGCCTACACTTATGCACGTTCACTAAGTATTAGCGGTTATTGATCCAAGATTGTTCTTTAGCTTTTTTAAAGAATACCCTTGTCGTACAAAAAAAAAATTTCTATTCCATTCTAATAGCAATCACTCTTGCTTATTTCGCCTAATATAATTTGGCAACAAAAATTTGATCAAATAAAACCTCATGGGTACTTGAAATGCGTTTTATTCCGACTATTATTCAATACACATTCAATCAAACTTCCCAAGCGTTTAAACTGCCTACGTAACAGGCATTACTGCTTGCAGGTAAATGTTATAGGAGAGCACAAACGTCCAATCAGCCGGTCATCTCGCTGCAGAATCGAGTTATACGCCGGTCACCGCGCGTTCCACTCTCTTGGTCAGTGGATAGAGTAGACATGCACAGAGATTTAGAGAAATTGGAATTGAGGGAACACAAGTTTTCTCCTTAAGGAAAATTTGTGTTTTTGGTTCTGGTTGTGATTGTGTGTGTAATGTGAATGTTTCCGGCACCCACGATACAAGTCATCGAATGAAAATGTGAGACAGTAAGTGTGAAAGTGTAAAAAAAAAGTATAAGTAGATATTGAAAAGTCTCTGAATCTTTAAGTCTAGAGTGAAAGATACCTTCTAGATAAGCATGCTTCATCTTCGGCTGCATCATCACTTTCCATCAGGTGAGATAGCGGCCAAGTGCTTACCTATCTGTCATCTATATATATAAAAGAAAGTCGTGTTAGTTACTCCACTTACAACTCAAGAACGGCTGAACCGATTTAGCTGAAAATTGGCAGGGAGGTTGTTTAGAGCCAGGAGAAGGACATAGGATACTTTTTAAGAACGTAAATTTTTTTTTACATTTCGACATGCTTTCCATTTTCTCATACGTCACTCGGATTTGGTAAAGTACCTACTAGGCAAACATAAACATGAAGGTTGTAATAATATAGTCACGTGACATTGTAACGCATGCCGGGTATGGCTTCCTAAACATGCACATTCATTGACTGTTAGGCGGAACGAAGGTCGCCGGGACAGCTAGTAAAAAATAAAAAAAACCCCGTAAATTACGTACCTTGACGCGGGTCGATACAAATATCAAAAGAATTCCCTACATAATAATGGCTAAGTCAATGCGCGCTGCAACATAACTGATACGACAAATGACTATCACTGATTCCGAATAATACAAAATATAAACAAATTTCTTATTGTACACTTTTTAAATTGCTTGATATTTTTTCTTTATATTAATTTACTATTTAGATAAAATAAACTTGAATAGAATTTAATGTTTAATACATTTGCGTACCTAACTGTTGATTTTTAGGGATGCGATGAGCTGTGTTTTTTGTATCATCAAGTCAAATAAATCCATTTTCATTTTAGGGTCAATACAATACAAACATTTTAAGTTATATTGAGTAGCATGTACTTAAAAAGCAGTACAACGCAGTAAGTAGTATTTAAGTAGGATGTAAAAATTACAAATTTATGGCCAACTGAATTTTCCCTGGGGAGAAAACTTGTGTTCCCGACGGGAATCGAACCCGATACCTCTGCTTAGAAGGCGAACGCCACCCAACTAAGCCGACGAGCAGTTCAAGTTCTCAAGACTACACGAAATATTTAGCTATCTCTACATCTCCCTACTCTACTCTGTACATGGTCCTCCAGGTAATGACAAGACGCGAACAAATAACTACCCAACCGCCGGCGCAGAGCGGGCTAACGAGGGCAGATATACAATATACACTGGACCTGATGCTCAGATATATATTCTGATCTATCAGGCTTCAAGTTAGTCTAGGGACTGTAGAGATCTAGAATGTCCCTTAACTTGGGTGGTTAAGTAAGTATTAAGTATGTATACCTTATCGCATTTAGGTTATCCAGACTTCACCCGCGGCCTTTACGAGTTTGTTTTTTTTTTGGAAAAGATCTTTACTTGGGTAGATCAGCTATTATTGAAGATTGATTTAGTTAAATATTTGATGGCTCTTTAGAATACTAGAATAAAACATTTTTTGTTCAATGCTTTCTAAACGAACTATTTCTTTGAGAGGTGGTAGAGCATTTTGTGAGTTGCTCGCCTGGCTTTCTACCAAAGTAGCTTACCACTATCAAGTTGAAAGTCTGCCGCTAAGCCAAATACGGTGTTCCGGCAGTTATCCTTGAGAGCCTGCGTATTCCAGGTCTAGTGTGTTTACCAGCTTCGATCACTTACCATCAGGTGAGACAGTGGCCTGTCACAAATAAAAAAAAAAATCGACCGTTATTAACAAGTTAAAAAGTAGCCTATGTGTTAATTCTAAGTATAAGCTATGTACATTCCAAATTTCATCCAAATCCGTTCAGCTGTTTTAAAGCGTGAAGAGGGAACAAACATACTTACACGAAAAAAATATTTAATACTAGCCGTGCCCCGCGGCTTCGCCCGCTAATATCAAGTTAAAAAGTAGCCTATGTGTTAATCCTAGGTATAATCTATGTACATTCCAAATTTCATCTAAATCCGTTCAGCCGTTAAAGCGAGAAGAGGGAACAAACATACTTACACACTTACAAACAAACTTTCGGATTTATAATATTAGTAGGATATGCAACGCGTAGTTGAAAAACCGCTTTCTAATAAAAAATAAAAAAGTTTTTTTATACTAAATAGGCAAGTATTTGAACACTATCTCAACTTATGGAAAGTGATGATACGGCCGAAGATGTGACATGCTTGCCTATTCACCCTTGATTTGAAGAAACCCAGATTATACCCCTGGAACAATGTCGCAGGCAATGAGTTCTACGCCTTCGCTGTACGGATGTTGAACGTAGAAGCAAAACGCTTTGAGCGAACTGGAGGTATGTCAACCATAAAGGGATTGTTTGGTAGTTAGATGGTAAAAGTGGCATGGCGGAATTAACTCATGTATTTGGGCGCACTGTCCAAAATGCAAATGATAGAATACCGATAGACTTGCAACCTTACGTCGGTGACCGAGGCTCTGCAATCTGGACTCAACTAGCTTATTATCGCCAATGAGTCTTTTTGCTCGTCGATTGAAATAAATCTTCAAATCTGACCAAAACTATGACTAAGCTTATTCCAACTAGACAAAAAATGTAGTCTCGTGCCGCCACTTAAAGCTGTTTTTGCAAAACTCAAGCATACTTAAACGTGGCACAAATTGTAATTTCGATAGAGATCTTGGCAATCCCTATCAATTTTGTGATATTTTAAACTTTTGAGTCATTCTATGATTTGCGGAGATGCTTAGCTTTTATTATTGTAATTTTGTTAATGACTTTATATTGCTTGCGTCATCTTAGCTGTTATTTAGCGAATCTGGCAGTAGAGTCTTTAACTTTTATGAGTGCCTCTTTGGAGCCCATGTGATTAAACAATCGCAAGTTTTTCGGCAAAACTCTCGTCCTTTATTATACAATTACTGTCACGCATTTTCAGAACATTAGGTACCTATAAGGTTTATATATACGTATACAAGTTGAAAAACGTGATTTCCACTCAAGTACTTCTGGCAGTGGAGTCATTAACTTTCATGAGTTCCTCTTTGGGGTCCATTTGAATAATTGGTTTTGATTTTCGATTTTGCTCCAAATCTCCAAAAGAAGTTCTAGTAAAGCTTCTACCACTTATTTTCGGTCACTTGACTACGATTGGATCATGACTCTTTTAATTGACTTTGACTATGACTAAAGAATAGGACTTGTTTTGAAAACTTGAAAACAAATTGTTAATTACTTGACCCTGGCTAAATGCACATAGATTGCGGAGCCAAGTAAAAAAAAATCACTGATATAGATTAATTAATTCCCAAAGACATAATGACACTAGCTACATAACTATAACTACATAACCAAAGCACTTATCAAACCAACATATGAACATACGTACAATCTATAAATGAGCACCGGCCCCAACAATAAAATATAAATTTAATAAACCCAACAAATTGTCATCAAATTACAACCAATCTAACACTTACAAAGATTGGATCAGATAATGGATTTCTTCCCTCTAATGGACCAAACATTTGATCCAAAATGTCCAAAACAAATATTCGCCGAGTCACCCAATCCATCACTGGATCATAATAACACTCACTCAAATTAATACCTGCCCGCTCAAAAGTAGAAATGAAAAATTACAACCAGTTTGTATAGACCTCTATCGTTTAGCTTTTGGTCGATAGATTAGTTAACCACGCGCAGATGAAAATGAACGACGTTAAAAGTATTGATTGGTTATTGCTTGATATGCCTATCTAGCGTTAAAAAAACGCATTTGACTACTGTCTATATGGAAAGTGACAATGCGGTCAAAGATACCTAGTACATCTAGTACTAAAAAGTATGTTCTTTTACGCACTTAGGCCTAAAGACATGACAAAAAAAATCGTTCATTCTTAAATGTATATTTTGAAGTATTTGGTAATTACAATCGTTCATGGTCGCCTAGTACTTTAATACGATACTAAAACGTTTTGGATATTATTCATACAAAAATGCTTAAATCTCAAATAAAAATGGGGATGGCGGTAGGAGGGTGAAAAATACTTTAAGACCTATTCCCATACCTACCAAATACACAAAAAATCATGAAAATCGATCGAGCCGTTTTGAAAGAGCAATCACAAACATCGTGACACGAGATTTTTATACATTAAATTACAAGTTTTGTTACTCACATCTAAATACATATTGTTAACTTTTGGATTTATAATGTACGTACTTAACGAATCAGTTATATTTGCGATTTCGTCCTATTCCCAATTTCATCACTGCTTTATTCTTATAATAATGCTTTTGACGTAAGATCATAGGTCAACTTATAATGGTCTTTACGTAATACGGGCTTATTATTGATGTTAATTTCTAGGTTATTTCGAATGTAAAAACTACAGAATGGTATTTAGAGTGCTTTAAGAATTGCCACTGATATATTTATGGACAAACCGGCCTTTTTGTGTTCATAATTTGTGTTGCATAATTTGACAAGAAAATTAACGAGGACGGAGACATTTGCATTTAATTTTATACATTTTATACGTTATTTTTTGTTGAAACATAACTTTTCAGACTAAATTATATATTTTCTGAAATTGTATTTGGATTCAGTTTGGAATATTCAGTTGTAAGAAGATGGAATAAAAAAGCTTAGACTAGGCATGCTTTTGTGTGTGTGTCTGTGATATATCAGTTTTTTTTTGGCTGGCTTTTTATTAATAAAATAATAATAATAATGTAATTTATTCATTTAGATCACTCTTAGAAACTTTGTACAGTGTGTGAAAACATAAGTACTTTAGGTCCATGTAACCATTTTCTTGAGGACTCCAAACTCGGCTAGGCCTGTATCTTTGAAGCCCGAAGCAAAAAATTTTCAACAGGTTAGAATTAGCGCGCTTAAATGTTTCCGGTATCACGTATACACGGGACAGTGAGTGTTGTATAAGCAAGAAGAATAAATCTCATAAAATATGGTAAATTGGGTTATATTTTACAATAAGACTCATTGGCGATGATAAGCTAGTCGAGTCAAAATTGCTGAGTCTCGGTCACCGACACGTGAGGTCGCGAGCTTATCGGTATTCTATCGTATACATTTTGGAGAGTGCGCAGGAATTATACGAGTTAATTCCACCTTGTCCATTTTACCATCTAACAACAAGACAAACTGTCAAACGTCATCTATATATGGTTGACATACCTCCAGTTCGCTCGAAGCATTTCGCTCTGTTTATCATTCGTACTACAAAGGAGTGGTACTCATTGCCCTCGTCTTTGTTCCCAGAACGGTATAATCTGGAAGTCTTCAAGTCAAGAGTGAATAGCTACCTTCTAGACAAGCATGCTACATCTTCGGCTGCATCATCACTTTCCATCAGGTGAGATTGTGGACAAATGGTTGCCTATCAGGCAAAAAAAATATTGGAGCGATGTCGACTAAAAATATAATTACAATTTTTGTTAGGTGGAGCCCAGTGGAAACAAAGTATGGACATTCAATCGTTTGAAAACAATAGCCGTGGAGCGCAGTAACATAACACACTTACACACAAACTTTCGGATTTATAATATTAGTAGGATTATTACAATACGTTTATGGAATAACATTATAGCCATTTTTTTATCGTTATTTCGAGGTGCCTTGAAAATGAGCAATATATTTTAGAATAGTAGTTAAAGGATTACCAATAGCTTTTATCAATGGATTACGAAAAGGGTTTAGTCGGATTTAATATGGACAATATTTGTCAAATATTTGACTATTATTTAATATTATTTGGATGAAGAAAAAGCTTTAGATTTCCGTTTATAAAATGTAAGGAGAATCGAACAGAAATTTCAATGGAACGTTTATTGTAACTATTTGTTACCAAGGAGGTGACACTCTGGTTAGTAATCATAAGCAATGAGATAATACGAAAAATATATTTATAAATTTGGAAAGGAAAAATTATCGCTTGAGGTGGGGTTTGAACCCGCGGCCATAAGGTGTCATGCCCTATTGCTCTAACTGCCGAGCTACTCCTTTTAAAGCTACCTTTCCTTTTTATTAACGTCATACGGGGACGTTGTAAGTACGTAGTTGACGTTTGTTAGTCTTACAAAAACACTAGAACAGCTGATGCGATTTGCTCAATTTTGGTTTTGAAATATTTGTAGAAGTCTAAGGAAGGTTTAAAAGGTGAGAAAATATAAAGAAATTGCAAGAAAAGTAGTAAAAACAACTATTTTATTTTTCCATACAAACTGTTCGTACTGTCAACGATTAGACACAAAATAAATTTTTGAACGCACGATAAATATTTGACCGCAGACAAATGTATGTGAAGTACGCGGAAACTTTTTTACTTTGCCAAGGAGAAGACGACTTTTAAAGCTTTATACCGAATTTGTTTTATCAACTTCAAAAAAGGAAGTTCTCAATTCGTCTGTATGTTTTTTTTGTAATGTTTTCTTTGAAATCTTACCTTACCATAACATCAAAAATTCTCCTTCCAAATATTTTAAAACGCTTGTAAAGGCCACCACTTAAAAGTTTCGTCACCCGCTGAGTGATTATCCTATATTTCTCTAGACTGGATTAAAATTTATTTGTATTTATATTAATCCTTCTTTTGAACCAACTTCAAAAAAGGATATTCTCAATTCGACTGTATGTTTATTTATTATTTTATTTGTATCTATGTTACGCGATAACTCCGCCAATTATGAATCGGTTTTGACGATATTTTTGTTTGGTAGATAATATTTCAGAGGTGTCCCATATAAATTATATCGAAATTGATTAAGCGTTTTTTGAGAAAATCAACAAAAACCTAAATATAAGCGGTGAAGTCAGTTTTTTAAGCTTTGCTTGCGTTTAAATTATTTATATAGAAACATTTATTTGCGGTATGAAGTTTGCCGGGTCAGCTACTGTTTTTTTTTAATACTAGATAGGCAAACATTTTACCGCCATCTCACCTAATGGAAAGTGATGATGCAGAAGATGGAAAAGGTTTGCCTAGAAGATACCTATTCACTCTAGACTTGAAGACACACAGATTGTACCGTTCAGGGAACTAAGACGCAGGCAATGAGTTCCACTCCTTAAAATATGTTTAAGGAGTGGAACTCATTATATTGAAATGGTATTTTGCAGCTCTTTTGATGCTCAAGCTCCAAGACAGTATTAGTTTATTTTTATTTTTTTGCCACTATTATGGAACTATGGACGCCATTTTGTTTATTAAAAAACAGAAGTAACTCAAAGAATTTTCAATTGTAATTCATACCAATTATTGTTTTATAATAATATTATTTATCTCATTGTTTTATTTCCATTTTTTAGTCTTAAATTTATTTATAATTATTTGTAGATACATAGTCGTTTTTATGTAGGTATAATTATGATTGTGTTTTTACATCACCAACTTTTTTAAATTATCCCTGTCTTCGTCCAAAGATTGACGGGAAGAGATCACTCTCATCGATAAGTCCGCCCATTGCACTTTAGTTTTTTGTTGTAAACTATAGTTTAATTGAGCACATATTTTTTTGTAACTAACAAACATAATAATCGTTTAATAAATGTAATGATAATAAACGCGATACCTAACGATAACAATCAATTTTCAGACAACAATTCATTAATTTACTTTTAAGCAATTTTAAAAGTAATTAAAGAACAATCATCCGTTGAAATTTAATGAGAGATAAACTGAGTGTAAACGGAGCGCGAGATAACCTTGTTTAGTAACGAACATCTCGCTGTAATGAAAGCGCAGACATAATTACACTGTAATCTGGTAGCGGCATGATTTGTAGACAATTGGGATGATAAAGATACGTCCACACCGCGAAGCTAAAGCTAAGGGACCTCATATACAAAGCGCTCCAGGCGCGCGGCCTGTTGATGTGAACATACAATATATTGCATCTAAGAGACTTGATATACAAAGCGGCCGGGGCGCGCGGCAGGCGCGCGCCTTCAACGTTTCCCCCCGCACTGCCGTCGTTTTTGTATACGTACAAGTGTAACAAAATATTGGCCGTGATTAAGATGTCACACACTAAATTAAATTTAAACTATTCCTATCTTTTACAAAATAGGAACACAAGACAGAGATAGCATACATTTTAGTGCTGTCAAGTTAGTCAGAACTTAGATGTCTATGCAAGCTTAGTCGAATATGTAATTGGTGTTGACTAAAACACGTGCCTTATTGCTTCTGCTGTTCATATTTTAATTGATAAACTAGCTTGACTGCACTAAAATGTACGCTATCTCTGTCTTGTGTTTCTATTTTGTAAGAGACAGGGATAGTTTAAATTTAATTCAGTGACTGTACATCAGAATCGAGGCCAATTATATACTAAGTGGACGGGCGAGTGTATTTATACAGTGGCAGCAGCAGCGGCTGAAACGCGCGTACAGGGCGTGCGGCGCCTTGGGCGTTTGTATAATAAGGTCCTAAAAAGATTTTGGTTCTACGGTAAAGCTCAAATAATCCTAGTTATTTATTTTATAAAATAACTACAAAACTCATCATATATAAAAAAACAACAAAGTCGAAATTTTTGAATGAGCGAAAATAATCTTATTTAGTAAAGAAAAGATATATATCTAGTTATTCATTTCATAAAATAAGAACATAACATACAAATAAGACAACTGACTTAAAATAATCAAATGAGAACATTATCACTGCCCTGCTAAGAAGAAAAACCATAAGTCGCATTTTTTGTGAAATTGAGTTACGACCATTTTTGGAATCGGCAAAATATATGTATTTTTTCTGTCTCAGAACCATAGCGATAACTTCAATATTACTCGATTTAGAAAAGCATAAGTGCATCGTTTTTTGGTTTGACTGCTGCCTTCAGAAGAAGAAAACACATGGTGGTGTAATTGGAAACAGAAACCTCATAATGTAGACACTTATAATAGTGTGAACTAATATTTTTCCAGACTTTTTGATTTTTCAGAATGTAAAAAGACATAACTTACAAGTACGAAGCAAAATCAACATAAATTTTAATATGGGACGTTCCATCCAAAACACGATACTAAGAAATCATCACGTCAGTAAGCTGAAAAACCACATGGTCAAAGTTATGTTTTTTCTGCATCGTACGAGTGTTTTAATGTTGTTTCTGCTTAGTGTTATTATTAAAATACCAATTTCGGAGCAATTTTTATTACAAATATGCTTTTTTAGCTTACCCCTCCCAGCGATACCCTTCCCCCGCCTAGCCACACGATCCGCGCGTTCTACCTATTCGCAGTGTCTCAGTGTTCCGTAAATAGAAAGGTCGCGCGCTCACATCACACTCTCATGTCTTTCCACCTACATGGAAAAATTTGTTCCTATGACATTTATAGAAAAACTCTAAAAAGCATGAACATATATTTTGCAAAACTGGGCCATGAGGAGTGCGAGCGTTGTGAAGCTTTTAAGATTCACAACAAAGATTATTTGTTTCTGCGTCGTGTCAAATGCAATGCTTGCAGAACTCCTGATCAACATGTAGAAAAGGCACTACAGTCTATGATAATGATGACATAGTATGCTACTCAGCAGATCTGCAAAAAGTATTAATGTTTCCGAGGATGGAAACACTAAAATCAGTTTTTTTTGGCCACGTCTTATAGCGTTTAACGAAAGTTTCGTGCCAGTTGGAAAAAGATCCTGCTTTGGCATTTTTGTGGCATGAGGCTATATCCGGGCGAAAAATGGAAGACTTACTAAGTACATTTCGAATGTTCTTGCTTGAAGTCAGAGATGCAAATAAAGTAATTTTATGGCTTGATAACTGCGTGGGGTAGAACAAGAGTTGGAGTATGTTCTCGTTCTTAGTCTACTTCATAAACTCTGAGGAAGTCAGTACCAAATCCATTGTGCTTAATTATTTCGAACACGGACATACGTTTATGTCTGCTGACAGTTTCCACCACCAAGTGGAACTGTCGATGAAGCGTGAGGGAAAACTATACGATTTTAAAGACTTTAAAGTTGCTGTTGAAAAGTCAAACAATGGGAAAGTCAAAGTTGAAGAGATGAAAGTCACTTACTTTTTATTTTTTGAAGATTGTTCGGCTGCTCGAAAAATAAGTATGACGAAACCGCGTCCTTATTTGAGCAATATGATACAAATCAATTCAAATTCATAAAAATGGCTTCCCATTGAGTATGATCAAGTTTAAAAAGGAACCCAGAGGGATAACTTCAAAAAAAAAGAATGATATCATTCAGTCTCACAAAATTTTCAAAAATGATGCCTTCTAGCAGGGTAAAATTTTGGGAAGATCTTCCTGTGAATGATGCTGCCCCTGACCTGACAACTGAATATGACAACGAGTAAATTAAGGCGAATAAAACTAATAAATAATTGTTAATAACATAGTCAGTTGTAGAGATAATATTCTTTTGTTTGAGAATTTTTGTTTTGATTAAGTTTTAAACGAGGTCTGGCAAATTGATTCTTTAGTTTAACATTTTTAATTTTTTTAAGAATATTTGTTTAAATTCATATTATAACGAATTTTGGCTTTTGGGTTCTTAAGATTAACATCCTGTTTTATTAAACTGTTTGTTTATTAAATAAAAAAAATGGAGCTATATGTTTTTTTTACCTAAAAATCCTATTATCCCCAAGTTTATATAAAATTACTAAGTAAGAAAACCATAAGTAAGTGAATGTGTTTCTTTAGCTTCTTATGACAATAAGTTTGTAGTCACATATAGCATAAATGGTACTTTATGGGTTTTTTCTTAAGTAAATGAAAAGTTAATAAATAATTATTTACGTAGAAGAAGATGTTTTTTTTATTTAACTCATTAATTTATTAAAAATTCCATAAAACGAAATGAAAATAAAATAAATCAGTTATATTTTCATTGAAAAAAAACTACACTGCGGCTAAAGCCGCTGTCTAAGGTAATATAAAAAGCACATAAAGTTTTTTGCGATTTACTCGGAACTTACTTTTTGTTACTTATGGTTTTTCAGATTAAGGGGGCAGATCAGTGTAGATAGATAGATAGATAACTCTTTATTGTACACCAGAAATAGAGGAAAATTCATTAAAGACATTAAAACGAACTTAGGCTAGTACAATGGGCGGTCTTATCGCTTAAAGCGATCTCTTCCAGACAACCTTTGGATGGAGAGGAGAGTAGTCAAATGCTATTAAATGCGCATTATTAAGGCTAACTCAAAAACTGCTAATCAGATGTTAATCGATTTAAATGGGACCATAATAATATGAAATGCACCAGTTTTCAATTAAAGGAAAATTCCCAAAATCGTTTCATCTAGAAAAAATCTTGAGTTAACAAACATAAAAATTACACTCGAATTGAGAACTTTCTTCTTTTTAAGTCAGTAAAAAACAAAAAAATGCGTTAGGGATTTATAAGAAAGTTAAGTAACAAACAAACAAACACATTCACACTTACAGACCCACACTAAGTTCAAAGACTTATCAAGGGCGTCGGAAACATTTACATATCACACACAATCACACCCAGAGCCAAAAGCACAAATGTCCCTTGGAAAGACAAAAAAAAAAAAAAAATAGAACTTATTACTCGAAACACCCTGGCAACCCTAAACTGGTAGTTAGGTCAGTAGAAGTGGACAATAATTGGTGCCTTGAGTCGGCAAAGCGAGAATCGTGCTAACAAGCTTTGCTAGCTTTTCTACTTTTCTACTTTTCTACTATTTTAGTATTTTTAATAGATTTTAAAATGTAAGAGACTGCATTAGTTGTGTGTTGCTATTTAGAATGTATTTTGCATAAGTGATTTTTGTTTGTTTGAAAAAGTTCATAGATTATTTTTATCCGAATGCGCGACGCAAAGGAGGGATCTGTTTTTCAGCCTATGTATTTATGGCAGACTTTTATTATTTTGACGTCAATAGATTTCTCTTAATCTTGTTAATATTACTAAAGATATGATAGAAATCAATATGGCGACTACCATAGGCCATATTGTGAAAAATAAAAGAATTAAAGATGACGAACTGCGTCAAGCAGGGTATCGTTGAATAAGTATTTGAAAATCATTTTTAGGTTACTCAAATAATTTTTCGGTTACTCAAATTATTTTTTAGCTACTTAAATCATTTTTTGGTTACTCAAATATTTTTTGTGCTCGCATTGACCTTAAACTTCTTAACCTTTAACTTAAGTTTCTGATAGGTACAATTTTCTAAGCAAGTAGTTATGAAAATAGTTACATTTGGGCTCGCAATGCAACAAAAGCTTAAATAAATATCTATACAAATGTACTCTAATGCACTCTGCATTAAAGGTACATTCAATAATTAAAAGTGAGAAAAACTAATAGATTTCTATAAGGTATGCCACTTAACGTCTAGACAAAATAAACAAACAAACATCAAAAGCCCGAACCAAATTGAGCGACAAATTGAATCTTAATCATAGAACTACGCACTTAACTAAATAATAACAAAATTCTATCAAAGAGAACAGAAACTTCACTACGACTATATCTATCCCTTTTTATTAAATAGCGGCGTCTCGCTCGCTCTAATCATGTTAAGCATCCATTTTTGTAAGCGCTGCGAGCCCGATCCAATTTCAGACTCATTTGTTAGAGCATAAAACAATTATTAAAAAACGTTGGTGATTTGTCGAGCAATTTTTGCCGCTTTATTTCACTTAGTGAGCGCTGGAGCGTTTGGGGTTGTTTTTAGCGGGAACATTTTGTGGAAAATAACAAAAAGTTTCAATTGTTAGGCTACAATATATATCAAGCTCGGTATTCTATCGTATACATTTTGGAGAGTGTGCGCAGGAATTATACGAGTTAATTCCACCTTGTCCATTTTACCATCTAACAACAAGACAAAGTGTCAAACGTCATACCTCCAGGTATGAGGTTTGACAGTTTGGTTGACATACCTCCAGTTCGCTCGAAGCGTTTCGCTTCTACGCTTATCATTCGTACTGCGAAAGAGTAGAACTCATTGCCCTCGTCGTTGTTCCTCGAACGGTATAATCTGGGAGTCTTCAAGTCAAGAGTGAATAGGTACCTTCTAGGCAAGCATGCTACATCTTCGGCCGCATCATCACTTTCCATCAGGTGAGATTGTGGTCAAACGCTTGCCTATCAGGCATAAAAAAAAAGTTTGTAGCGCGCCATACTGGTCCTTCCACGTTGGAGCGGGCTAAAAGGCCAGATGTACCGGGTCCCGGTGGCACTGACGTTGTCAACGTCAGCCCATATAAACCAGCGCCCCCTGTGGGTAGCGTGAGAGAGGTAGAACGGCGACAGACGCGGCGTCCCGCGCGCTTTCGCTAAAAACTCGAACTGACTTGTTACTACCCAAATTCTCAACAAACTACAAATGTAAACGCGAAGTAAATGATTGAACTGAACTGTAATAAATTTGTGAGTAAAATACCTAGTTTGTGTTTACCTACCCCGTAGGGCGAGCCAGCCGGGCAGCTAAACTGGCGCCCAACGTGGGGCCAAACTAGTCAGTCATCCACGATAGAAACATACGCGAGGAACATGACGAGAACGCGCCGCCAATCGAGAAGACAGTCGGCGGACTTTGCTGACGCCGAGGACGCGGCGGGAGCGCCTGCGCCGGCGTCCAACTCCAGTTATTCGGCCGCCGACATGACCGCCATTATAGCGTCCCTGCAACGTTCCCAAACTGAGGCCCTCGAGCATCTAATGGATCGCGTGCTCGGGTCTCGTCTTCAATCGCCGCCAAGCTTCGCCTCCAGTAATGCGGCCGCTCCACAGCCCTCACACTCAGGGAACTTCACCGCGTGTAAAGCGCGTTTCGCAGGAGCCCCAGATGAGGCCGTCGCCGCATTCATCGATGCTGTGGAAGCCTACAAGGACTGCAGTAATATCAACGAGGCCAATGCCCTACGAGGCCTTTCTATGATGCTCGTGGGTGACGCCGCGACTTGGTGGGCTGGGGTACGCTCTACGATAGATTCGTGGGCTGACGCGCTACGTGGACTACGCACAGCTTTCGGTGACACACAACCGCCGCATAAAATTTATCGCCTCCTATTCAACAGCCCTCAGCAGGAATACGAGAAGACCGAGCTTTTCATCGCCAAAAGCCGAGCGTTTCTGGCAAAGCTCCCTTCAAATGACATATCAGAACGCGTCGAGCTTGATATGATATATGGCCTCCTCCAACGACGAGTAAGAGAACGCCTTAGACGGGATGAGTTTGAGTCATTTGATAGTTTTTTAAACAAGGTGCGAGAGGTAGAGGACACACTCCTGGACAACGAGCGCCCTCTAACAATGCAGAGTGCAGCACAACGCATCACCGCTACTCCAAAGCCACGACCGCCATTGTTAAATTCAAGTGCTGGAGCCGTACGTTCACCAACGACATCAAGTGCCGCAACAGCTTCTGGGTGTCCTACGATTCGACGTGCTGGTGCTGAGCCGACTACGACAAGATCTGCAACGAGCTCCACTCCAGCATACTGCATATACTGCAGAGTGCGAGGCCACACGAGAGACCAGTGCCGTAAATTAGCTGCCAAGAATATAATTAATAATAATGATGTACCAACATGCTATGGGTGCGGGGAAAAAGGTTTCACAAGGTCCAACTGCAAGAAATGTAATAGTGACTATTTTGCACTTGAGAGCATCAGTTCCACTGGGTGCGACCATCCGGGCTCTTTATGTAATGGTAATCAGCTACAACGGGTGAGTGACCATTTGGTGCCTACAGACTATCCTTTACCGACGGCTTCCTCGTGCGCTATATTACCAAGTACTGTGTCATTGCTTCCAGTTCAGAATAACATAACATCATTGCCTATAACTGTTGACATGTCTTTTGCATCCCCTTTGAGTGTTGCATCATTGCCTATAAGCACTAATGTTAGGGAAACTGTAGAAAGTCTAGATGTTTCACCTTCACAAAGCATTCAAACTAGGGAGACCATGCAAAATTCACATATTTTGCCTACATTATGCACTAAAGGTAGGGTGACCATGCAAAATCAGGATATTTTACCTGAGTTATGTGCTAAGAGTAGGGTGACCATGGAAAATAAGGATAAGTTTTCTACAGTAGGTTCGATTGCTGACAATGGTCATACGACTGACTCTGTTCGGACTGAGCATCAGCCCAGGTTAAGACCAATTTTAAGTATACAAATTTTAGGTGTTCGTGGAATCGCTTTGGTGGACACGGGTGCTAAGAGCAGTGTTGCTGGCGCGTTGCTGTATGATCTGCTTATGAAGCACAACCACCCATGTGAAGGTACAACACGCAGGGTCAAGCTTGCTGATGGTTCCGTGCGCACACGCCAGGTGCTGCTTGCTAACCTTAATGTAAAGGTTAGCCCAGAGAGGTCAGTAAATCTGCAATTTACAATTTTTCCTGATGCTCATAATAATGAAACCCTACTCGGCATGGATTTTTTGGTGGCTGCTGGTATAGTACTTAATTTTGCTGCGTCCACTTGGCACTTTGCAGATGAGCAGGTAACATTTCCCATTGAATATGAGACAGTCAAGCCCTGCACTACTATATCAACTGCTGACTTCTTGCGTAATGATGAGGGAGTAATGCTCGACAGCGACGCACGACTGTCACTCTCGGACTTGTTGCAACAAAATGCAGATATTTTTACACCAGGGGGAGCACCCACACCTCATGCAGAGCACCATATAGATACTGGAGGTCATCCGCCTATATCAGTACCTCCTTATCGACTCACCCCAGCAAAGAAAGAGCTGATGAAGGCTGAGTTGCAGAAAATGCTAGAGGAGGGAATCGTTGAAGAATGCGAGTCGGCCTGGACATCTCCTGCAGTTCTGGTGCCTAAGTCAGATGGCAAGGTAAGGTTCTGTGTGGACTATCGCAAGCTGAACGCCATTACGAAAAGCGACGTCTATCCGATGCCACTCATTGATGAGCTTGTTCAATCTACGAAGCGCAATTGCTATATGAGTACGCTTGATTTACGCAGTGGTTTCTGGCAGGTGAGTGTCAGAGATTCTGATAAGGACAAGACAGCATTCCAGACACCCTTTGGGACGTTCCGCTTTAACCGCATGCCTTTCGGTTTAAAGAACGCCCCCTCCACTTTCCAACGGCTGATAGATAAACTACGTTCAGCGGTAAGTCATTCTTTGGACGAAATTGTACATGACAGTGTAACTCTTCTGGCATACCAAGACGATTTGCTGCTGATTACTGAAACATACCAGGGACATCTGGACGCTCTTCGTGCTATCTTTGAGAAGCTGCGAGACTTCAATCTTAAGGCTAACCGTGACAAATGTGTCTTCTGCCGTACACAGGTAAAGTATCTAGGTCACATCATTACTCAGGAGGGTATTTCCCCTGACAAAGATAAAATCCAGGCTGTTGTGGCAATGAAACCACCTACCAGCCTTAAGCACCTGAGAACATTCTTGCAGACATGTTCTTGGTTCCGGAAGTTTGTTCCCAACTTTTCTGCAGTTGCCGAGCCCTTAACACGTCTCACCAAAAAGAACCAACCTTGGATTTGGGAGTCAGACCAAGCTAATGCCTTTGAGGAGCTCAAAACACGCCTCACCTCCGCTCCCATATTGGTCCAAGCTGACTATTCCCAGCCTTTCATCCTTAGAACGGATGCAAGTAGCTACGCTGTTGGAGCGGTTTTGACTCAAGGTAAGGAGTATGAGGAACACCCCATAGAATATGCAAGCCGTTTACTAACATCTGCTGAAAGAAATTACAGCACCACCGAGCGCGAAGCTCTGGCTGTTGTTTGGGCTGTTGAGCGGTTTAGGGGATACATAGACGGACATGACGTCATAGTCAGAAGTGACCATCAGCCATTGAAATGGTTGCTTACCCTCAAGTCTCCTTCAGGTAGGTTGGTCCGCTGGGCTTTGAAGCTCCAGTCTTTTAACATCACCTACGAGTACACACCTGGTAAGGCTAATGTGGTTGCTGATGCCTTGAGCCGCCCGCCGTGTAATGAGACAAATGTCGATCAGTGTGGTATGTGTACTGTGGTGATAAACTTACCTTCTTTAAGTCCAGTAGACTTGCGAACTGCTCAGTCTGAAGATCCAGAACTAGGGAAAATCATCCAGGACCTGGAAGACACGGATGAACTCACATCTAGTCGTTGGTTGGAGAGGGGATATGTGTTGTCGCAAGGTGTCCTCTACAGGTACGATCCGGACTCGGACTCGGAAGAAGTTCAGCTAGTAGTTCCCAGAACAATGCGAGAGAATATCCTAAAGGAACTCCATAACTCACCAACTGCTGGTCACCAGGGAGTGGAAAGGACTTTACAGCGAATGAGGGAACACTACTACTTTCCAGGTATGCGTAGGTATGTAGCTGAATACTTAAAGCAGTGTTTAGATTGCCAGCGGTATAAACCAGCCAATCAAAAACCGTCTGGGTTACTTCAAACTCCCGTTCTTCAACAACGAGGAGAGGTTCTTGCCATTGACCTATTTGGTCCGTTACCAGAAGGAGACCAGGGGGAGCGTTGGGTGTTCTTAATAGAGGATGTAGCCACCAGGTGGGTAGAACTGTTTGCACTTGCTGATGCTACAGCTGAAACTTGTTCTCGAGTCCTCCTGGAAGAGTACTTCCTGCGTTATGGTCTGCCACGACGAGTGATCTCAGACAACGGGGTACAATTTGTGTCTGCTGTAATGCAACAGTGCATGCACCTGCTGCAGGTAAAACAAGAACTCATACCTTTGTACCACCCTGAGGCTAACCCTGCAGAGCGAAAGAACCGCGACCTTAAGGTACAGTTGTCTATGCTGGTAAAGACTAGTCATAGTGACTGGCCGAAGTTCCTACCTCAAATAAGGTTTGCAATGAATAGCGCACACTGTTCCACAACTGGTAAGACCCCTGCCTACCTTACGTTCGCTCGTGAGCTTCGTACGCCTTTCGATGTTCAACATGACCTTCGCAGTGTCCTGGAGAAAGACAATTTTGTTCCTCAAGTTACACCTTACTTGAGGTCATTTATAACCTGTCTATCTGACATTAGAGACCGGTTGGAAAGAACTCAGGATATACGAAAAAAGGTGCTGATTTAGGTAGGAGAAAAGAGCTAAAGTATGAGGAAGGTGACTTGGTGCTTCTTAGGGTACATGAGCTAAGCAACGCCTCAAAGGGGATAACGCGAAAATTCATGCCACGACGCGATGGTCCGTATCGTGTGGTAAAAGTCTCCAGCCCTACAACGTTTGTTCTGGCTGACATGTCCAACAATGTTATAGGGAAATACCACAGCACGGATTTAACTCCATTCAATTCAACCCTGGATCCGGAACCAACAGTCCCGATCATGCCAAAGAGGCGTAGAGGAAGACCGCGCGGTAAAGGTTCTATTACCAAGTCGACCTCGGGACGAGTTGTCGGCTTGGAGGGGGAGTCTGTAGCGCGCCATACTGGTCCTTCCACGTTGGAGCGGGCTAAAAGGCCAGATGTACCGGGTCCCGGTGGCACTGACGTTGTCAACGTCAGCCCATATAAACCAGCGCCCCCTGTGGGTAGCGTGAGAGAGGTAGAACGGCGACAGACGCGGCGTCCCGCGCGCTTTCGCTAAAAACTCGAACTGACTTGTTACTACCCAAATTCTCAACAAACTACAAATGTAAACGCGAAGTAAATGATTGAACTGAACTGTAATAAATTTGTGAGTAAAATACCTAGTTTGTGTTTACCTACCCCGTAGGGCGAGCCAGCCGGGCAGCTAAAAGTTACAATATTACACTTACTATATTTCATGAAGAGGTGGTTTTTTTAAAAAAGTTACAATATTACACTTACTATATTTCATGAATGGCCAATTAGCTATATGAACCTCCGAAGTCATTATATCTAACCCCCATATTCCCTAACTCTGTTAAAATAGGTATTTATTCAAATTCGAAATAACTCCATAGAAATAAAGTTCATTTTAGCTTAATTAACTGAAACCGCTCGCAACAGAAATAGGTAGGGCGTCTGAAAAACGGTGGCACAGATTTACACCAAACATAACTAGTCTAACATTTTTTTTAAATTATTTCATGACCATGGATGCATAGTCCTTCAGTCGAAATATTCAACAAAAATTAACAAATGTTATAATTCATAATATAAGTCCTAGTCACAAGTCACAGTCAAAGTCAAGTAGTCAGAATTCAGACTAGTTCGTCAGACTTGACTATCAAGTCATGCCCTAGTAAAGTAGTAGAAATTTCACTAGGTTTTAAGTTGAAAAATGTGATATCACATTTTTCAACTTTGATTGACTTGCCTACACTTATACACGTTTACTAAGTATTAACGGTTTATAATCCACGAATCACAGGTTTTAGAAAATTAAACAAAATCAACAACGCCACTTTTCACTTTCGCAGCTAAACTCCATTTTCGAAGTTATTTTGGCGCGTTTGGGTTCAGCTTCGCTCCAAAACTCCAAAAGAAGATCAAGTAAAGTTCTTTGCTGTACATAGTTTTAGTTTAGTTTTAGGAAATATAGGCAAATGGCCCGTAGTTAGTACAGGATATTGAAAAAAAAAATTTACAAAAAAAAAAAAAAAGTAATGTTTCTACCACATTACTAGGGCATGACTTAAAATGTTGACTCTTTTACTTGACCAATATTATTACTTGACACTGGCTAAATGCATAAGATTGCGAAGCCAAAATTAAAAGAAAAAAATCCAAAATATTTTCTTCAACAAACCAAAAATCCGTTAAACCTTACAAGATACAATTACAGCGTATCATTCCAGTCGATTTGTGCGGAACACTGTAACCTTATAATTAGGGTTCAACGTGGATGTTAGCGCCGCGGGGAGCCACTGTGACAATCTCCTGATCTAATGGGCGGAGGTAGGGTTCCGTTGCAAATAAAACGGAACTACAACTTGTGGATCTGTGAGAGCTCGCGTATTTTTCAAAATGGCTGATATATGTTTTTAACATGTTTTTCCAAAAAATTTATAGAAAACAAAAATTTTACCTATCATCGAACCTGCTCACAAAATTTAACGAGAATCGGTTGAGAAATACGACCTGTAGAGGAGAACAACCGGAAATCCGCCGGACATACGAAAGCAATTTTGCCTAAGCTGAAGCAACGCTTTGCTCGTTCGGTCAAATATAATAATATATGGGCTAAGTATAATAGCTGGATTGACTCTGACAGACGATAGAACTGAAACTTTTGTATTATAATGAAACATTTTAATTATTCATCGCAGCGTCGACGACCAAGTTGGCGCAGTGGATAGCTATCTGCCCTCTGCGCCGTGGGTCCTGGGTTCGATTCCCGGCAGGAGCACAAATTCCTTCCCAAGGAATATTAGTGCTTCTGGTTCTGGGTGTAATGTGCGATGTGAATGTTTCCGGCACCCACGATACAAGTCTTTGAACTTACTGTGGGGCTGTGAGTGTGAATTCGTTTATTTGTTTTTTTTTTGTTTACCCCCACCACACGCCACACAAAAAGGTTGCATATCAGAATTTTAAAACCCTTCCGTATAAAATTTTACTTTTACATGTCGTAAAGACACATGATGGAAGTGAAGCTTTTGTATTACAGGGAAACATTTTTATTATTCATCACAGTGTTTACTCCCACCACTTTTCCTCAACCAAAAAGGTTGCATATCAGAATTTCAAAGCCATAAGAAGATAGATAGATAGATAGATAAACACTTTATTGAACACCTTAACAAATACATGACAAGGAATAATAATCTAGAAAATAAGTGTAACAACAGGCGGTCTTATCGCTAAGAGCGATCTCTTCCAGACAACCTTTGGATGGAGAGGAGTAAGCAATGAAATTGGACGTCGGTGTTTTGCATAAATATAATAATATAGAAAATACAATAAACATACACAAACAATAATATACCTAAATTAAACTATGATATAGAATACATAAACGTAATACATAACTATTATACATATTTGCGTGACGAATAGAATGTTCACCTTCAAATCATGACAACAAAGTAAATTTGTATTATTATGTTTGACCTGCAAGATAATGTATTTTGACGGAGTCTTTAAATATTGCCAATGATTGAGCTCTTTTAATTTCAATAGGAAGCTTATTCCACAGTCGAACAGCTTCGACAGTGAAGGAGCTGTCATAGAATGTGGTTGTGTGTTGGGGAATTTTAAGCTTAAGATTCTCTGACGACCTTAATGATAGGGAATTAGAAGAGTCGAAGAATTGAAAACGCTCCCGGAGGTAGCGAGGAGAAGAGGGGTTTAAAAGAATGTTGTAAAGTAAAGACAGGATATGAGCATTTCGGCGAGCACGAATAGGAAGCCACTTGAGCTTGGAACGAAATTCAGAAATGTGGTCATATTTGCGCAAGCCAAATATAAACCTGATAGAAAAGTTTTGGAGTCGCTCAAGTTTATTAAGCTGGTCCTCCGTAAGATCCAGAATAGGGAGAAGAAGAGATTGTGCGAGCGCAACCTTAGTAGCAGTTGGTAGGAAGTTCCGGAGTCTTCTTAATGAACCCGCAGAATCATACATTTTTTTGCTAACGGCTTCCAGCTGAGGGCCCCAAGTTAGGCACTTGTCGAAAATAATTCCCAAATTTTTCACAGTTGCACTGTAAGGTATGTCTACTCCATCGAAAATTACATGCGGTAATGTGTTCCAGTCGACTTTACAAATAGTCCGTGAGCTACCTATAATTTTACTTCAAAAAAGAAGAAGAAAGCATTTAAGAAGTTTTACTTCAAAAAAGTAAGTTAGTGCATATACACAAAACTGCGAACCGGCGCGATACGATTTCGCAACGCAGAAAACTGCAATTTCGTGCGACAAGGCGTCCCTTTCATGGTTCGGGTACTCAGTCAGTTTTTAAATTAAATTTGCATTCGTCTTGCCCACATGCTGTCTCAGAGCAGACTAGTGATGACTAGTCAACATGTAATGTAACATCGCAGGAGCGCGATGCGAACCAATTCGCGAGTTCTTGTGATGCTTCATGCGAAATCGTAGATTTTTAACATCGCAGTGTATAAAAGCCCTTACGGAACCATTTCTTCATGTCCCCTCTCACCCACGACTCTACACGCACATTTCATACCCACAGGGGTTCGATTCCATGCTATTTAATTTTGTTACTGATACCATATCCCGAGGCATTGTGCAAACAGACAGACGGGGAGATTATTTGTATATACATGAGTAGTAACGTTGTATTTAATAACCTCCCGTTGGTTTAAAATAACTATTGACGTGATAGGTATAGCAAACAAATGGAGAAACAAGTATTAATCACCTGAGTTCGATGAAGGGGATACGCTGAAAACCAGCCCTGGACAAACCCTTAGTTTGTGCAGGGAAGAGCATATTCCAATTTCCAAATATTTTTTGCATGTATTTTGTTATGATCCGTTGGGAAGTACCCATTTTGTTTTGTGTACCAGATGATTGTTTGGAATATTTAGCAATAAATGTTTTTTTTCTATGTTTCCATTGAAATTACAGGGCATGAAAATACGTAACATCATAATTCTGGGTAGCATTGAACTATAATAGGCAATCGTGAAGCTTACCATCAGACGAGCTACTTGCTAGTCTCGACAATTAATCTCGACATAAAAATATTATAACACACAAAAATTTTAAAAAAAACCCACTTCGTAAAAATTTCCTTATTTTTTTATATTCATACAATTATAATTTGCAATAAACACAACAGAGTATTTACACTAAAAAAAATTATTATTTATTTATTATTTTTTTTTTATTTTTACACTTTTTATCTGTAAATATGTGTGAATTATGTGAGAATTGTAGCTGTATTGTAGCTAACCTATAATTTAACCTAATTTTAAACTATTGTAGATCCTTAGAAGTTTTTCGAAATGAAAAATTAGTAAAGAAGACTTTCAAATATCTATTCAATGATACCCCACGTGACATAGTTTGTCAACTTTAATTCTTTTAATTGAAAAAAAAACAACAGTGACACTGAAGTTCCTGTCTTTTAGACCTATTTTATCCGGGGGTCTCAAAAACGGCTACACATTTAAAGTTGAAACTTTTGTATAATATTCGTTATATCAAGTACAAAAATCAAGCAAACATACTTAAAAAAAAATCTTAAAAGATTTGCTATATTAGGCAAAAATGTAAGCGCTGGGTCTCAGTTCGGGGCGAACTTCTAGTTTTAAGCTTTATTTATCAAGTAAAGCGAGATCTTTAAATTGACTTGGGTCGCTCAGCACTATGTCTGTCCGTCCGTCCGTCTGTCAGAGGCATCTAGACGTCTAGCGTCTAAACCTCGCTTATATAAGCAAATGACTTCAAATTCTCCCAGAAAATGTAAAACTACGTCCCAAAGTCAGAAATGACATTTAAAATAATAAAAATAAAATATTATGGTAAATATAATATTATTGTTCAAGTGGGAAAAATATTTTTTCTATTTTTATGTACCCTTGTGGTATCGTTATAAAAGGCTTGACAAGTAGAGTACGAAACCGGCTTAAAAAAAAAACTATATTGGAAACTAACGATTTCATAAGCCACCAAAGTCACTGTTTTTAGACCTAGTATGTCTCGGGGTCTATCTCAAAAACGGCTTCACACTGAACGCTGAAACTTACGTATAATATCCTTTATATCCTGTACTTGAACAATAATAACAGAAATCAAACAATTATTATATAGAAAAAAAAGTAATAAGCAAGTAAACTCAAAAGTTTTTCTCTATGAGGCAAAATGTAGGCGAGAGATCTCAGTTCGGCGCGAACGACTTATTTATTTGGTATTGTTAATACTTTCGAATGTATAACGTTATTGTAATGTAATCACTTACCTTGGTATACGATGAAATAATAAATGAAAAAGCGACGAACCATACAAATTTACGTAACCCTTATTCTACAACCTCAAAGGTTCCTGTGAAACCTCATCTAAACATTATTGGTATGAAATTGTCACACAAATTGAAATTTAAAACAATCGCAACAAGGGGTGAAGAACACATTTACATGGGCTGCCACAGTGTAAGCAGTAGGCAAAGTTGAATTAATTTATCATACCTATGTAGTAGTTGGCGCCGATCAATTTGCCTACTAAACCTTTTAGGTTAAATGCATATAACTTTTGTTTTTAATCATAATTGTTTGATTTATGTATTTGTTATCCAAGTACAGGATATAACAGATATTATACCTAAGTATCAGTTTTAAATATGTAGACAAAATAGGTCTAAAATCATTGATTTTGGCGGCCTACCAAGTTGATATTCTCCAACATAGATTTTTATTAAAAATGGTTTCAGACTCTACATACTTGTCAAGTTCTTTTTACCAATACCCTACAGGGGCAGAAAAAAAAACATAAAAAATTTTGCGCCACTGACGTGTGCCCCATTATTTTTTTTGTAATTTATATCATTTTAATTGCCATTTCTGGCTTTGGGCCACAGCTTTACATTATTCTCAGAATTAATGAGAATAAAGTTTTTCGCTTGTATGGTATAGACGCTAGAATATGGCTCTGATAGTCTGTCACAACCACCCAAGTCGACTTAGAGATCTCGTTTCACTCGATCAATCACATTTTTTATTAAACAAGTTCAAGTTTTACACAATAAATATTTGAGGATGTTTTAGACGTTCTTTAATGTTCGGCAAAGTGTCGAAAATGCTTGCCTCCACAGAATTATTCCCGCTTTATTACCACGCTGTATATCAAGGCATATCCTTTGCCCCAAATACAACCCAGCATTTCAAAACCCATTGAAATGTTGAATTTCTAGTGCTAATTTCCTTTTTTACGCTTTCACAGCCCCTAAGTTTGATGACTTGTGTCATGAATGCCGAAAACATTCACCGAGAATAACCGGCTCTAAAAGACAGTACCAAGGTGTCAAAGGTGGTAAATTAAGACTATATTTAGTACAGCATTAGGTAGGCAGTCGAACATGAGATAATGACCTACAGTACCCCTCTGGATTTTCACATGACATTATCGCTACTGGAAGCTCTAGCTTATTATTTAAAATTGTTTATTCACACCATGAGAGGTCATGAATTTGATGATTGAGAAGAGACGATCATGAAAGTTAATGATTCTAATACCAGATTCGCAAATTTACAGCCGTCTCGAGAATAACCTAGTAAAAAACTCAGATATAACGGATAATATACGTAAGTTTCAGCTTCAAAAGTGAAGTCGTTTTTGAGATAGATCCCGGGACAAAATAGGACTAAAAACAGTGACTTTGGTGGACTATCAAGTTGTTATTTTCCAACATAGTTTTTTTTTCTAAATCAAAACCAGTTTCATACTCTTCTTAAAAACTGTTTTTCAACGATGTCCCACAAGGGTATATAAATAATAAAAAATAGGTTGTTCCCCACTTACCTATATATGTATTAGATTTCTAGCTTTGGGCCATAGTTTTACATATTCACAGAAAATTTGAAGTTATTTACTTGTACAGTATAGACGCTATGATGCCTCTGGTAGATGGACGGACGGACAGACGGACGGACAAAGTGCCGAATCACCCAAGTCAACTTAGAAATCTCGCTCGATCAATAATATGAATCTTGTCCTACCGCTTACGTTCAACTATGTCTCACATTATTCACAAAGGGACCGCGTAAGATGTTATCAGTAACCGATTAGCGATAGAATCGATATAAACATTGTTCGCGAGAAATTACTCGGAAATAATCGATTATTTTGTGAGACGTAATTTTGCGGAGCAGCTGGATTTTGCTTTGAAACGTTTTAGTTGAAAGATGTTGATAATTGGAGCAAAAGGTTCTTTTACTGAAAATAAAAACTGTAGATAATTCACCAAGCGAGGTCTCTAAGTTGACTGAATCGATTTATTACTTTGTCCAACAACAGCAACAAACCCACAACACAAGTCTTTGAATTTAGTGTGGGGCTGTGAGTGTGAAAGCGTTTATGTTTATGTTATTTATGTCCGTCCGCCTGTGCGTCTGTCAGAAGCAATAAAAAAAAGGATAAGTCGTCGTGATTTTATTTCGAATGGAGGAATCACTGAATCGAATGGAGGAATATTTTTTAGTATTGCCTTAGATTTTATTTAACCTAATATACATATATTTTTTTTAAAATATTTACCACCCCGTTTCACCGAATTATTTAAAATCTTCTCCATCTAAAGGTTGTCTGGAACAGATCGCTTTTAGCTATAAGACCGCCGATTGGAAACTTTAAAGTAAGTTTTAAAAAAATATTTTAAGTGATTTATGTAAGGTGTGACAATAAAGCGTTATCTATCTATCTTATTATGCTTATATTAAAAAGTTTGTATGTAAGTGTGTAAATGTTTAAATATGTTAGTTTTCTCTTCACGCTGTAATGGCTGCCGGATTTGGATGAAATTGATGGAATGAAAGCCTACGTATCAATCCTAAGTAAAACCTATGTAGATTATTCTTAAGAATAACACGTAGTTAGGCTACTTTTCAACCGTCTTCAAAAAAGGAGGTTCTCAATCCGACTGTATGATTTTTTTTGTTTGTATGTTATGCGATATCTCCGCAAAATATTAATAGATTTTGATGATTTTTCTTTTTGTTTGGTAGATTATACTTCAGAGGTAGACCCATATAAATTTTATCGAAATCGATCTAGCCAAAACCAAAATATAAGCGTTGAAGTCGGGTTTTTTAATATTTGCTTGAGAGCGTTTGTTATATGTTTTTAAACACGACTAGTCATTATACAGGGTAATTTGTATTTGGGCTTGAGCACTTGAGTTACCTATAAGCTCGATGTCTTGTAGGTAACTTAGTTATTTGCTGTATATAGTTTTAGTTTAGTTTTAGGAAATATAGGCAATTGGCCCGTAGCTTAGTTTATTTGTAAAATATCAGAAACCGCTTGGGACATCAATCCAACCATTGAGACAAACGTCATTCGAGTTAGGTACGGCTATAATTATTGCAAAGTTTGTTGTTATGTTTTTTTAATAAATTTTAAAATATACTAGTTGTTCCCTACGGCTTCATCCGTCGGTAAATCAAAATCATAATTTGTTTTAGAAATATCAAAAACCCATTGAAAATTATTGTTCTAATATTTTTTTTTATTTATCCAATGTTTCAGTAGTTGCTCTGCTATTCGGGGCGAAGACAAATCCAAAAATTCAAAGATCATAAATATCGGTTCAGCCTTCTTGAGTTATAAATGGTGTAACTAACCCGACTTCCTTTTATTTATATAGATTACTTGTCTTCTCTGTAAAGTCTATGGTGTCAAGTGTCAACTGGCGTTAACGTGGGGGCTGAGTCACCCACGTCCGTAGGAGGATACCCCTTAAGTCTGACTCCCTACACGTGGTCCCCGGGTGGTGCTAATCAGGTGACATTTGAGAGGTGGTAGAGCATTTTGTGAGTTGCTCGCTTGGCTTGCTACCAAAGTAGCTTACCACCATCAAGTTGAAAGTCTGCCGCCAAGCCAAATACGGTGTTCCGGCAGTTATCCTTGAAAGCCTGCGTATTCCAGGTCTAGTGTGTTTACCAGCTACGATCACTTCGTCACTTACCATCAGGTGAGATAGGGGTCAAACACTAGCCTGTCACAAATAAAAAAAAAAAGTGCTTATAACGAGGTGCAGCGACGCCGTTCTTTGCGGGAAGTGTAATTTATACAACTGTTAATTATAGATTGTATAGAATACATCATCTTAATTATTGCGGAAATGAAGTATTCAGAAGAAAGTCGTAGAACTAATATGAGCTAATGAGCTAATGGTTATAAAAACAATCAGGGTCTGAGTGTTCTGGTATTTCACAAATAACTCATAAACTACTAATGAGATCTTGACCAAATATAAATGGGACCAATGGAAAAGCACCAGTTTTCAAACAAAAAAGAATTATCAAAATCGGCGCACAAAGTAAGAAGTTATGAGGTAACTTTTGAAGTCGGTTTCGAGAACATCGTCAATGTAGTCCACAGAATACGCATTATTGAGGATAACTCAAAAACTACTAGTCAGATCTTGATCAAATTTTAATGGGACCAATTGGAAAGCAAAATCTATCAAACAAAAATTTCAAAATTTTCACGTGGAACGTGTTATGAGATAAGGACACATAAAAAAATAATACATTCGACTTGAGTACCTCCTCCTTTTTGTGAAGTCGGTAAAAAAGAATCAGGGTCTGAGAGTGTTCGGGTATTTCACAAATTACTTACCCTGTATATGGTCATTTAATTATTACAAGAATTAGATGCTAACAATACAAGTTAGCACTTAAATACATAGTAAACAGTTATAATAATTAAACGCAAGCAAAGCTTAAAAAAGCGACTTCACCGCTTTATGTTTGAAACCTTGATCAAATTCAATGTATTAAACACGCATTATTGACGACAGCTCAAAAACTACTGATGAGATCTTGACCAAATTTAAATGGGACCAATAAAAATGCACCAAACTTCAAACAAAAAAATTGGTTCACGTGGAAAGAAGTTATGACCTACATCAAAAAACAACAGTCGAATTGAGTACTTCCTCCTTTTTTGTGAAGTCGGTAGAAAATATCCATAAATACAGCATCTGTGGAAACAGAAATAAAAATGTAACGCCCAGTGGTCCAAACAGCAACAAAACCCGGACAAAACACTAAACATTGACAATCGCAAACCGAAAACCACAATGAACTACACGGTTCGTATTACACCCTCCCCTCTCTTTCTAACACTCCATCTCGCTCACTCAGGCTCCCCGCAGACTCGTTAGCGAACTAAATACTCTAACACAATAACAGAAATAAGTGTAAAAAATAACCATTGACGTTTCAGTGACTCTACATTCAGATTCATAAATCGTAAGTAAGTGTAGTAAAGTTCATTTTTAAATGGCTGGGGAGAAAGTTATTTTTGTGAAATATACGAACGGTGACATTTGTTTGAGGCGTTCACCCAATATGGTGTAGCGGAGAATAAAATTGTATTTTCTTTTTTTAATTGTGACAAATTGTAGTTTGAGGGGACGAGTACAATAACAAATTATTGTTAAACGAGATTTTTTATTTTATTATTTCTATTCCTCTTGTTAGAATACGTATTTTTTGTATTTATTTTTTAGTTTATGATAAAAAGTAAGAAATTTCTTCACATTATTCGAAATTCTAGTGGCATGAATGAAACACTCGCATGTTACAATCCTTACTCCTTACTATAATATTATAAAACCGAAAGTAACTCTGTCTGTCTGTCTGTTACGCTTTCACGCTAAAACTACTGAACCGATTTAAACGAAATTTGGTACACAGATAGTCTAGAGCCTGAGAAAGGACATAGGCTACTTTTTAACCCCGAATTCTGGCTGGTCCGGGACTTACGCGGGCAAAGCCGTGGGGCGCAGCTAGTATTTCATATATTTACAGCAAAAACTTGATACATATTATGAATAATATATGTTAAAGTTACATTGATTGGATAACTGATATTATCACACTAATATTATAAATCCAAAAGTTCGTGTGTAAATGTGTGAGTATGCTAATATCTTTGTTTTCTCTTCACGCTGTAACGTCTGAACGGATTTGGAATGTATTTTTTTTTTTATGTTGAATAGACAAGCATTTGGCCACTATCTCACCTGATGAAAAGTGATGATGCGGCCGAAGGTGTGACATGCTTGCCTAGAAGATACCTATTCACTCGAGACTTGAAGACTCCCAGATTATACCGTTCGGGGAACAAAGACGCAGGCAATGAGTTCCACTCCT
Organism: Lomographa bimaculata; assembly: GCA_948107665.1. Taxonomy (NCBI): domain Eukaryota; kingdom Metazoa; phylum Arthropoda; class Insecta; order Lepidoptera; family Geometridae; genus Lomographa; species Lomographa bimaculata. The sequence goes on along the minus strand of OX403608.1, from coordinate 3,300,308 downwards.
TCGCTGTACGGATGATGAATGTAGAAGCAAAACGCTTTGAGCGAACTGGAGGTATGTCGACCATAAATGGATGACGTTTAATAGTTTGTCTTGTTGTTAGATGGTAAAAAGGGCATTGGGGAATTAAGTCATGTAATTCCCGTGCACACTCTCCAAAATGTAAGCGATAGAATACTGATAAGCTTGCCACCACTTAGCTTATACCTAGGATTAACACTTAGGCTACTTTTAAATTGATAAACGCGGGCGAAACACGACTAGTTGCAATATAATAATATGATAATTTTCAGGGAGCTTGCTCTCAAATAAATTAAACTCCTAAAGTTGAAAAACCTAGATTCGTATAAAACACAAAACACTATTCAAACTTTTTCAATAACTCGTATAATATTACTTTTCTTTTGAACACTGTTGCGGCAAATATAAAGATCTTTTACAACAAAACCTCGGAGATCTTTGTGCAACTCAATCTGTGTTTGAAATCGAGGATTTGTTATTTAGATGTTTCAAGTTACTGTCACAAAAGACGGATGTGTAAGTAGCAAAGATTTACCACAATCGTACTTAAATAAAGAATACTTATTTGGTTTGTTGAGTTGCAATAATAAACTAAAAAAAATGTTAATCGATAATAAGTCTACCCATCCTGATACTTTTAATTATGAGATGCAATACAAAAAATAATAGATTTTTCATATAGGTTTGTAGGCAACTCGCGTATTTATAACATACATACCCATATATACATAAACTATAAATACATCATATAAATATACATTAAAATATTAAATAAGAAAACACAATATATACATATATATTAATATATTATTATATTACTTACCATGCCCCGCGGCATCACCCGCATTTATCTACATTTAAAGTATGAGCTATCTACATTCTGAATTTCATCCGGATCTTCAGCCGTTACGGCGTAAAGAGAAAACAAACATACTTACACGCTTACACACACGATTTATAATATTCGTATGATATATATAGATGTATCATATTACTTATAATTATATTTATGTGTCAACAAATTAAAACGTAGTAGTTCCTGGAAACGCGCAATCCATGCCGCTACTCGCGACCAGCGAAACCGGCTTGCGATCGCCGCGGCCGGCGCCCGCGCACCACTTGTTGCTGACCGGCTCGCCAGTCCGATCTCGACCTGTCGCTGCGAAGCCCGCGTCACTGTGACCTCCGCGGATTTACGCGACCACACGCAACTTTGTTTTCCATGTATTACGAACTGCATTTTTGCCTTTTGTTTACCAATTAAAGGCCTAATAACAGTTGTGTGAGAATATTCTTTACGCCCAACACCCACGCAACTATAGGTTCATTGTTTATATAAATTTCAAAAATTTTAATATTGCTTTTTACCGACGAAAAATCAGAAGAGGTACTCAAGTTGACGCGTATTTTTGTAAGTATGATCACGCATATATTTTTACAAAGTAGATACCAATTTTGATAATTAATTTTTTGTTCGGTAAATTTTATCGAAATCAATCAAGCCAAAACTAAAATAAAAGCGGTGAAGTCGAGTTTTTTAAGCTTTGCTTGCGTTTCATTTTACTATTGTAATTGAAATTTATTGATGTGTTGTTTTCATCTATTTATTTCACATTTCATCCCGACAAAAAATATTGAATGTAGTATGTAGTCTTCACCTATAATTATAATAACCTTTAACATGTTACACTACGATGTTTTTAAATATGTTGATTGTAATACTGTATGTTATGTTGGTGTTCATACATAAATAAATAAAAATAAATAAACAAGAACTCATCATTATCAGAATAAACCACAGCGTAGCAATATATACTAAGCTGATTATAGAGATTATAAATTAGATGGAATTTTCCAATAAAAAGCTTAAATTTATTCCCTTTCATCGGCACGAATAAATACAAAAACGAATAATAATCATCTAGAATAAGTATCTAACAAGAAACATAAACAGAATAATCCTTCGTGAATTAACGTCAAAGAACCAAAGATTGAATTCACTTCAAATCCAAACTTTTACCACGAACGCCTCCAAACAAACTGCTTTGTTAAAAACCGAATAAACCACTCGAAATCCTTTTAAAATCCGCAAAAAATTAAAACCTCTAATAGAGCCGCAAAATTTCTTAGAAGTTATTGTCCACGCGTTATCGAGTAGCTGGCCACTGTGCGACAACATAAGATGAAGAGAATCGGGTAGGGTATGCGTGCATTAGGTTCATAGAATGGTTGGTCAATGGCAAATTCTAATTATTATAATATCTTTTGTTTTTTTTGTTCGATAGGGAAGCATTTGACCACTATCTCACCTGATGGAAAGTGAAGATGCGACTGAAGATGTAGCATGCTTGACTAGAAAATACCTATTCACTCTTGACTTGAAGACTCCCAGATTATACCGTTCGGGAAACAAAGACGTGGGAAATGAGTTCCACTCCTTCGCAGTACGGATAATAAACGTAGAAGCAAAACGCTTCGAGCGAACGGGAGGTATTCCCAACTAAAAGCTTACAATATATTTACACTGTATTGTGACTGTTGCGAGTACAGGCACGCGGGTAAATATTATGACTATTACTTAATATTTTCTTTATCACGTTATAAAACCTACATCAGAATTAAATCAGGCAAACTACATAAGCGCTTTCTAGCGACTACATAATATAGATATACCTAGGTTAATAGAATTAAGTATTAGTGTTAAAGGATGATTTAACAAAAATTGCGGGTTGCACTCCGAGAGTGCCGGCAGAAGTGAAAACTTGAACATTAACGGTGTGCACTTTTGAAATAACAATACCATCGTCACCACAGAAACGCGGTAGAAAGAGAGGGGGATATCACTTCCTCTTCTACGCCGCGCCGGCGGTCTACTCTCCCTTGGTCTTACGAATTTTCGATCAGGTCACGTGTACTGACGCGAGTTTAACATTTTTTACCCATCCCAAAAAAGTGCACAACGCCGCTAAAGAAATTTTCACTTTAATAATGAAAACTACGACGCCGAGTTTTTTGCCATGTTCATCTCGAGATAGCTGTAATTTTGCGAATCTGGCAGTAGAGTCATTCACTTTATGAGTGCCTATTTGGGGCCCATGTGAATAAACGATTTTGGATTTTTGATTTCATATCCATGACCAACAATAAAGTGCGCGTACACCCTATATTCGGTAGTATTAAATTTCAACAGTCTCAAGTATCTTTCATACAAAAGGTGTGCAAAATGACCATTACAAGGATTATGTGTCGAGTGAACACATTGTTAACATTTGTATGAGAGCTACCATTGAACACTTTCAACAATGTTCGAGTAATTTTACTTGTTGTAAGTGGTGTTTGTATTTGAAGTTGAGAAAATGTATGAAAGATAGAAAATAAGTTTTTTTTTAATAAAAAAAAATATCCTATCGAGCATAAGCTCGATAGGATATATTTTTTTCTCCTTCGCAGTACAAATAATAAACGCAGAAGCGAAACGCTTCGAGCGAACGGGAGATATGTCAATCATATATGGATGACGTTTCACAGTATGTGTTGTCGTTAGATGGTAAAACGGGCATGGAGGAATTAACTCGTGTAATTCCTGCGCACACTCTCCAAAATGTAAGTGATAGAATACCGATAGACTGGCAACCTGACGTCGGTGACCGAGACCCAACTAGCTTGTCGTCGCTGATGAGTCTTTCAGCTCGTCGGTCAATGGACTCAAGAGCTTCGAGCTGGTACTTAGCGGTTCCATCCCAAAGGAGGCAGTACTCCATAACCGATCGGACTTGAGCTTGATACAAATTAAGAAGCTGCCCCGGTGTGAAGAACTGCTTAACCTTAGCGAGGATACCAAGTTTTTTAGCGGCCAGCGTAGCTCTGATTTCGATATAAAAACCAAAGTTTGGATTCGACGACAAGGAAACGCCAAGAAGCTCTAGTGTATTTGCCATCGGTATTGGCACATCTATTATTTTTATTATTTTCAGTATAATATACCATAAGAAATAAACGCCTTCACTCTCACAGCCCTACACTAAGTTCGATGACTTGTGTCTTGGTGCCGGAAAAATTCACATTACGCACACAATCACATTCACAACCAGGAACACAAATTTTCCTTGAGTAGAATAATATTTTTTGCCCACCAGGAATAGAACCCGATACCCATTGATTGCTGCAACTACGCCAGTTGTTCAAATTTATCAAACAGTTCAGATTTACAGAAAAAAAAAGAAACCAATTAGTGCCTAATATAAACATGTCATCATCATCATCAGCCTATTTTTGTCCACTGTTGGACATAGGCCTCTCCTAATGAATGCCACTGAGCCCGATCTTCGGCTCTTCTCATCCAGTTTCTGCCGGCCTCATTTCGCAGGTCGTCGCTCCATCTGGCCATTTATTACACATAAAAAAATGCTGTTAATCGACCGTTTTTAAAGGTCAAATCTTTAATATTCGTGAGGATGAATCGACCAATTTGGAGCCTACTTCACCTTAATTTTTTTTTTGATACCCTACTCGATTTTTATTTACGTATTACTTTATCGCGCCAAAAATCCGCCATTTTGTTTTGTTTCTTAAACACCAAGAGCACATAATTGTATTTATTAAAAATATCGAATTGTGCGAGCGAGAGAGAAGACAAAAGGAATAAACCCTCTTAAATGTATTTTTCAAAAATAGCAACATGCTACCTTCAAACGAAAAGAAACTACATAATGGAGCAACATCCTAACTTAAGATCTAAATACAGCGAGCAATCGCATGTCAATTGCAAAAACATATATTTAATCAAAAGATGTCTTTCAGAAATATCCTTAAACAGAAGTTGTTGCTTCTGCATTTGATGCATAATTATAAACATGGATTCCTCTGTCCTCGGGCCAATTGCCTATATTTCCTAAAACTAAACTAACATTATACATCTATACAGCTACCTTTGTTACCTACAAGGCATCGGCAAGCTTATAGGTCACTCAAGTGCTCAAGCCCACCAGTTAGTAGCGTTCCCATCATGCCGGCATTGCCTCCCAGAATTGCAATCAAATACGTTGAGCCATATAAGTACCAGCATTTTGATCACGCGTCGCCTCAAACGGCGCTCGGATATAGTTTTGGAAATAGAATGAGATCCCGGTCCCTACGGGCCCGGTGTCTCAACACCAAACGTGTAGGAATCGAAAACACTGTGAATGATATGCAAATGTTTCCGACACTCACGATACAAATCTTTGAACTTAGTTTGGGGCAGCGAGTGTGAATGCATTTTTTTTTTTAATTTTTTTTATTTTAGGACTTAGTCGCTCAGCCACCACACCACCCAAGCTATATAGTCTCTTATGTATTCTTTATTGTAGACACATAGATCAATTTTTTTACAATAAGGCCATAACAAAAGATGTACAAAGGCGAGCTTAACTCTTCACAGAGTTTTCTTCCAGTCTGTGTTCTAAACTCATTTAATTTTTAGGTACTTACTAGTACTTACTACTAGATATACCTCAAAAAGCCAGTTCCAGTAACCTCCCATACGAAACACAATACTCCACATTCACACGCCCATATGAAGGTGTAAAGGGTGGGGGGAGGGGGCTTGAATTCGATTCCCAGCTATTGAAAAGTTTCAAGAGGCGAAAAGCTTCGACAAACGAAGCTAAGTGAATTTCGTGCCCTCGGAAGAGGCAGGGCCGGATTGAGGATGCAAAACAATAATTGGAGTTTTATGAGTCGAAATATAAAGGAAGTGTTACTTATTGGCCTTGGATTTTGTCTAGTGTTAACGGCGATTAAACACATTCACACTCACAGCCCCACACTGAGTTCAAAGACTTGTATCGTGGGTGCCGGAAACATTTACATCACACACACAAATTCATCCAGAACCAGAAACACAAATATCTTTTGGGAAGGAATTTATGCTCCTGCCGGGAATTGAACCCAGGACCCATGGCGCAGGGGGCGGAGACCTGTCCACTACGCTAACTGGGTCGTCAGCTATATCGTCGTAAAGGGTCGTGTATAGTTTTGTTAAATTAAAAATTATATTAGACACATAGGTTATATTAGAATTTAGTCATTTTCATCTAATAATTGGTAACTGTACGTAATCAGACAAAAATAATTGTTCCACATACAAAATCACCGAATAGTTAGCAAGCAAGGTACTTAACTATTTAGGCGATTTTATTTTATTACCAATTCTAAAACCGTTTTTAATGCTAGTAATCGATACTTAACAAACTATTAAAGGTGGTAAATGTCTAAATTTAACCTCATGTAACAGACTTAAGAGCCATTTCGCACGTTCTGTATACACAGAAGATACAGAACGCGCGAAATGGCTCGAAGATTTTGAGCGTCTAATTTACTATCTTGGGAAAAGATTGAATAATGTTAAATAAAGATCGATCTTTGGAATTGAGACACAATGTAACAGATTTCCAAAAAAATCCTTAATTATTTTATAGTATTAAATCCCCAGAACTTAGTTTTACTAAAAACGACAACAGAGTAAAATTTAAGCTCCCTATACATTGATTAAAATGAATTGAATCAATTAGTTAAATATGCCTAAATATCAGGCACGTAATAGTATTGTCACATAATGTAGCTGAATCCTGTTTTTTATTTACGTTGATTAATAAAAAACAAAATAAAAACCCTATTTGAACCCTACTTTACTTACATTTTTTATTTAAACCAGTCACATTTCTGACCGAAATTCATGCGTTTATGTGACTTTGGTCTTTATGAAATCTAAATCAGAAGTTTAAAAAAATAATCAACTTATTACTTGAGACTTTGTAACTCATTACTCACAAAATGATATAATCACTTAGAACTGCTATAAATTGCGATGTAAATGCAAGCGCCGTACATTGCGGCGCGAGCGCCCGATATTTTGCAAAATGGCTCTTAACCAAAGAATTAAGCATCGGAGAAATAACTTACCTTCACAAACTTGAGCCCAAGATAAGTGACAAAAAGACATTTGCAACACACCCGCCTATTTACATCTGCAGTGCTACCCGTGATTTAGACAGAAATTTATCTTTTTCTTCTTCTTATTCGCTGAATAAAATGTTGGCTTTGAAACAAAGTTCCACGTGGAACTTGAATGTGTTCCTCTTCCTTTAGACATAAGGTAAGACTACCTAGTTAGTGCAGTGGACAGACCCCCTATTACCTATCTCGGTTGCAAACGGTTTCAATAAGAAATTGTCAAAACTCCTAAGAAACAAGGTTCATTTTTGCTTAATTCAAATAGAAACCGCGTGCAACAATGATACGTACTATATGGTCTCACTCAGCCTTCTGCGCCGTGGGTCCTAGTTTCGATTACCGGCTGGCGCACAATTTTTCTTCCCAATGGACTTATATGTTTCTAGTTCTGATATGTGTGTGATGTATCCGATATAATTATATTAACTTGGGTGCAGTTTTTTTGGGAGTGTTTCATCTTATAATAATATGCCCAATAATTTTGACAACACTCTCATTCTGTCAGAACCAGCTAACCCATTCTTAGGTTTTTTTGCCGCGAAAGTGAAAAAATGGCGTTGTTGATTTTGTAAAATTTTCCAAAACTTGTGATTCTTCGAGTGTTAATGTGTAATAATGGTGGATTATTAATCGTTAATACTTAGTGAACCTGCATAAGTGTATGCAAATCATACAAAGTTGAAAAACGTTTTCGCCTTCACTCCAAAACTCCAATAGAAGTTGTAGTAAAGTTTCTACCACTTTACTAGAGCATGACTTGACTATGGCTGGACCTTGACTGTTTTATTTGACTTTTAATGTGACTTGTGAGTTAAACTTTTGATATGAAATACACTTGAAATATATTAATACTTGACACTGGCTAAATGCACAAGATTGCGAAGCCAATATTAAATGAAAAATAAACCCACTCTTGATATGAATCTGTTCGGGTGAAATCCACTTTGGTAGAACAAAAATTCACTTAACTGTCCATACAAACACAGCATCCTAAGTCCGACCCTGTCGGGGCGGCTTGGTTCCAATTTTTATCAATCCCATTTCATTTCCCCTTACGAAAGTTTTCCTCCAATTTCGCGTTCTCGCCCCCGCCCAACTAGGGATGGGAACAGTGTTGTAGTATCCCCCTTTTTTCGAAAGGATTACACGCTGCTTGCTTTGTGCATCTGCAGCGTCAACGGATGGACTGTAGTGTCCTGCTCTATGAAAATGTTCGTACTGGTTTCAGAGAACAACCACACCGAGAGGAAATTTATTAAATACGTAAATTTACTTTAAATACGTAAAATTACATTTAAAACGGGTGAAGCATCCTAAGACCTACACATTTCGCTTGTCATAACGCGAACTACACGCACACAGATGTACCAAAGGTCGGGAAATCGGTGCCAATACACCTAGTAACTATTAGTTGTCTGTGAAAAGTTTGCAGCGAGATGCACGCACACAAGAACATATGCATGCTTCACATATGGTTGGATAAGGTACATACGTCCGTATTTCTTTCAAGTCCGTGCTTTATCTAGGCTTGCTTTATCTTTCGTAGTAAAACGTATGGACTTATCCTATTGTAAGGATTATTCGGTCCCGATATTGAATATTTACCGACTTCACAAAGAAGGAGGAGGTACTCAAGTCGACTGAATTTTTTTTAAATATGTTTTTTAAAGGAAGTCTTGACTTCCTTTCACGTGAACCGATTTTTTAGTTTGAAAGATGTTGATTTCCAATTGGTCCCATTTAAATTTGATCAAGATCTGATCAATAGTTCTTGAAATATCGTCAATAATGCCTATACTGTGAAACGAGAACATCGTCAATGTTGTCCACATTGACTATGTTCTCGTTTCTAACCGACTTCAAAAGTTACCTTATAACTTCTTTCGTTGAGGGCTTTTTGAGGAGGGTTTATTTTGATGATTATTTTTTTATTTGAAAGCTGGTGCTTTTCATGTGGTCCCATTAAATTTAATCAAGATCTGATCTTTACTTTTTGAGTTATCGTCAATAATTAGTGTTTAATACATTAAATCTGATAAAGGTTCCGAAGATAAAGCGGTGAAGTGAAGGTTTTTTAAGCTTTGCTTGCGTTTAATTATTTTCCATACGAAAAGCCGACTTCAATCATCACTGTCTCTATGATGTCTATTACATTTCATGATTTTGATTGTGCGATTTAATGATATAGTTGTCTATATATGATTTGACACATTTTATTGTTCATGTTGGTAATAAAATATTCGTGCTATCTACCACATTGCAACTTTGTAGAGACATAGCAAAATAAAAGTATGAAGTATCAAAATAAACGGATTCACAGCCCCACACTAAGATCTAAGATTTTTCAACTGCCTGTTGGCTAAGTTGAGGGCGCGTTTGCCTTTGAAGCGACGGGTATCGGGTTCGATTCCCGGTGGAAACACAAGTTTTCTTCCCAAGGGAAATTTGTGTTTCTGGTTCTGGTCGTGATTGTATGTGAGATGTGAATGTTTCCGGCACCCACGACACAAGTCATCGAAATTCGTGTGGGGCTGCGAGTAGTGTGAAAGCGTTTACGTTATGGTACTTTTACTAGTAGGTGGGTAACATCTACATATCACACACACAATCACAACAAGGAAACAACGAGAAGTACAAAATGTGTACTTCTGTTCTGTCCCATAAGAAGGTAAACTGTGCTCCTGTCGGGAATCGTGTGCCGAACACTAGTATAAAAATTGTAAGTATGATTTTCAAAACATTTATTTTAATATTTTATTTCAACGTCTTAAGCCTTCCGCCGGACTCATCGAACGTTTACCCCGAAAAAATATTAGCTACAGACCTATTACGGTTGAAAAATCAAACCTTTTTTCCACCAAGTAAAACGTTTATAACACAGTGTTACCTAATCAGTGTCGTGCGACGTGGCATCGTCCAAATAGTGTTTTGGTGCGGGTGCGTTTGGGACAGAAGCAGTGGTAGATCAAGTGGCCGGGGTACGTACCTATTCCGTTACCTAAACTTTCCAATCATTTCTCCCAAGGCAAGCCTCTCAATTCATTCTATTAGATTTACCTACCTAGCTTTCCGCGACGGAAGCGTAAACAATATATGCTTAAGGGCCGTTCAAGTATTACGTAAGCAAATTTATTACATTTATTTACCCCCCCATCCCCCTTGTCAGCAAAAGTAAGCAAAGCTCTTACCCCTCCCCCCCATGCTTACGTAAACATATTTCTATTACCTAAATCTATACATTATTCGTGGGAATCCCTGAAAATGCGTTTCGTTTTCAACTTTTCAAGCATAGACAATGTGTGAGTTGCCATATGTGTAAAAAAGTAAATAACTACGGATGACGTAATCATCATCTAGACCCCCCTACCCCCCATGTCATCAAAAATAAGCAAAACAAAGACCCCCCCGCCCCCCCATAGTGCTTACGTAATATTTGAACGGCCCCTTATTTGCAATCTCGGCAATTTGCTATATTTTATTTTATCGTCAAACGTCTTAAACCTTTCCCCTCCCTATACTTAGCATTAAAGTATTTCTCAAGCAGTATCAAGAGATCATTTCGACGTTATGACGCTGCCAAATTCAATCGCCGACCTTTTACATTGACACTTCCTTATTAACTGACCCACGATAACGGGTCGGGTTCTAATGAGGTTATATTTCTGTTAGATCTGTTGATATTATTTGATTTTGGAATAATGTAAACAAAATAGTGGCGGAGTTTTGCCGCGAAAGTTAAAGGTTCTTCAAGTATTCATGTGTAATAATGGATTATTAACTGTTAATATAAGTATTAGTATTATATAAACGTGCACGAGTGTATCTAAATTATACAAAGTTTGGAAAACGTGATTTTCGCTTTTGATCCTAAACGCATTGGCGTTTTTAAAGTTCTGGTAAAGTTTCTACCTGTTTAGGGCATGATTTGTCTATAACCAGAGATAAATAAGATATATACCCAATCTATAACTGGACCTCTTTTACTTGACTTTGACAGTCACTTTTGACTAGGACTTTATGATATAAGTAATATGAAATTATATTATAACTTGAGCAGAATTTAAAAAAAATGTGCCTCCCATAAAATATTGTTAGGCATTTTGCGTTATAAGTTGCCAAAAGTCGTAACCTAAAACTACCCACGACACAAGTCATCGATACTTAGTGCGGGGCAAAAGGTGTAAAAGCGTTTAAAACATAAAAAAGCCTCTACTTTTCATATTTTTTATAAAAATACTTTTCATATTTTTCAATTCAATTTAAATACCTAGGGCACATACTTACCGACGACCTTAAAGATGATGCTGATATTGAAAGGGAGCGTAGGGCTTTGGCGGTTCGCGGGAATATGCTGGGTCGTAGATTTGCTCGGTGTTCAGACCAGGTCAAAATAACGCTCTTCAAGGCGTATTGTCAAGGCCTGTACACCGGCAGTCTGTGGATCCACTATTCACAAAGATCGCTTAATGCCCTACGTATACAGTACAATAATATTTTCAGGATGATGTTGGGACTTCCCCGTTTCTGCAGTGCCTCCGGAATGTTTGCATTAGCTCATACAGACGGATTTCATGAAGTCATCCGTAAAAAGTCAGCATCGATAACAAGGAGGCTCAGGGACAGTAACAATATCATCCTGAAAGTAGTGGCAGATGATCCAAATGCGCCTATTTTGAGACATTTCATGCGGTCCATGTACCCGCATGAAATGCCTCGAAAGTACATGACGCATTGAATTTAAACTTTTAATTTTTAAGGTATTTTATTTTAAGCTTTAGTTATTTTAATTTAGTTTGTAGTGTTTACTTGTCTTGTGGACCTTAGTTGTCTCAAATAAATACATTTTGAATTTTGAATTTGAATATAAAATAACTTATATTTAACAGTTAATCGAATTTAGGACTAAAAAAACTAAAATCTTAATTATATTTCATGCACACACATCCACAGTTATAAGAAATAATTATTAATATAATTTAGATAAAACACAATTAAAAATATCCAAAATTGTAATCCCTTAACCTCCCACTGCTAAGCTATTATTAAATTTTACTTAACACCTAAAGACTCGTTCACAATGGTCGGATTATAACGCATATTATAACGCTTACAAATAACGATTCGCGGTGATTATGTGAACTATATAATACGCTGTGTATTATGTTATTATGGTTTGAACCTCACGGTGTGGTGATTTTTGACAAGATGGTCTTAACTAAATCTAAAGGGTGTATTCAATTATCTTGATATTTAATTCATTTACTGACTTCCCAAAAAAGAGGAGGTACTCAAGTCGACTGTATTTTTTTTTTATGTTTGTTACCTCATAACTTCTCTCCACGTGAGCCGATTTCGAATTTTTTTTTAGTTTAAAAGTTGTTGCTTTCTAATTGGTCCCAATTAAATTTGATCTGATCAGTAATTCTTGAAATATTGTCAATAATGCCTATTTTGTTGACTTCTCTGACGATGTTCTTGTTTATCCGACTTCAAAAGTTACCTCATAACTTCTTACGTTGAGCCGATTTTGATGATATTTTTTTTATTTGAAAGCTGGTGCTTTTCTAGTGGTCCCAGTGAAGTTTGATCAAGATCTAATCTCTAGTTTTTGAGTTATCGTCAATAATGCGTGTGCAATACATTAAATCTGATCAAGGTTCCGAATATAAAGCGGTGAAGTCGGTTTTTTAAGCTTTGCTTGCGTTTAATTATTTTATCAATATTAGAAGAAACAGACTTTTTTTATAATGTCCAAGAGAGTAAAAAAATATGTTATATTTTGCGATCAGACGAATCATTTCATAATTATATTAAAGTAGTTGTTCCCTGTGGCTTCGCCTGCGTAAATTAAGTAACCTAGTAAAATAATTCAAATTTCAGATTTCATTAAGCAGTTACGAAAAAGATTAAAGAAATTAAACATACTTACACTAAAACTTTCGCATTTGTAATATTAGTGAGATTTTTCCACATCATAAAATCAAGCATGCTGTGTAGCGTTGACAATAGCAGCGTGTAATATGCGCGTCCAGGCGCCCCGGTGTGAACGCGTCCTAATGTCGGGATTAGCGACACATTAACACCTTTTTTTGATGCGGTAATTTGAGTATTACTCTTAACTGTGGAAATTTTGATAATATAAGATATAATCAACGCAAGCAAAGCTTAAAAAACGACTTCATCGCTTTATCTTCGGAACTTTGATCAGATTAGATGTACTAAACACGCATTATTGAGGATATTTCAAAAACTACTGATCAGATCTTTGATCAAATTTAAATGGAACCGCATGAGAAGCACCAGCTTTCAAATAAAAAAATCATCAAATTCGGTTCATCTAGAAATTGAGAACCTCCTCCTTTTTTTGAAGTCGGTTAAATAAGATCAACAAGCACTACGTAACTCTTTTCTTGTTTTTGTTCTAAAGGTTATTGTTGGTATCTTTCTTTTCCAAACATCCCTTCTCACAGAACTATGTCAATTCCAGCAAGAGCTACATCGGCCACCTCGCTTACCAAGAGACATTCTGGTTACTAATAAAGGCCAAATAGAAATGTTGTGTATGCAACTTGTTGAAAACTTATTTAAAAAGAAGCTATTAGAAGTCCGCCATATTAGATTTAGAGCGACGCGACGCCACTTTATTTTTCGAGTTATTTTCAGCGACCTCTTTAATTTGATACCCATATGGTATTGTAGGAGTGCATTAAAAATAACTTGACCGTTTTGGGTGTTCCACCATGTTGGATTTAGAATGATTTCACACAGATCATGCATTATCATCCAAAATAAACGTGAATACAAAATTTCAGCTCAATCGGTTGTAGATATCTGCTTCAAAATTGAGTTGCAAGACTCCACCCGAACAAACGTAGTTTCACACCAAGTTAAATAAAAGCTTATAGAAATACAACTTTGTCACAAATGCTTTACAATTATGGCAACAAATGTCAACCACAAGACGAAGTGTTATCAGACGTTATTTGAATTTCATAATAACGGAGGAAGGACGCCAATTGCAAGGAAATAGTAAAGAAAATGCATTCACTCTATGCAATTACGAGGGAGTGCAAGTTATAGCCGTAGAGCGTTACAATATTATAATTTGTTAACATTCTAATATGTTGACATTCTAACGTGTTAAAACATTATAGTGATTGTGAAAGTGTTTATGTTTATGTTATGTTTATTATAATAAAAGTATAAACGCTTTCACACTCACAGCCCACTAAGTTTGATAACTTGTGTCGTGGGTGCCGGAAACATTCACATCACACATATTTGTCACCAGAACCAGAAACACATTTTTTTCTTGTGGAGAAAATTTGTGATCGCGCCAGGAATAAGGAATAGAATCCGATACCCCTGTTTAGGTGGCGAATGCCACCCAACTAAACCAGAGTGTAATTCAAAAATGATGCTTTCGAAAAACGCTCTTAATTTAAATAATTCAACACATACCTACAATTAATGTTTAAATTTAAGATTACAAAAGGGGAATACCAATTTATATTAGTTTTCTTTTTATTTATATAATACTATGTCATTATTGACTATGTACTCGAAGTATGTTTTTTAGTTTTGTAAATTTTATAGTTTAAAATTCTAATAGCTTAGAGCGATTTGCTTCCTATGGTCCTAAATTACCATAAAAATACATGAACAATAAGGTGGTTTCTACTCTAATACAAATTATAATATTCACATTGCTTCACAATAATAATTGAAGTATTACACCTTTATCATATTATTGTATATAGAATAGAACAATATTTATTGTAGTAACTGTATACATTCGTTGGTAAAACTTTAATATATAAGTCAGTATCAACAGCGTACTCATTTCAGGTGAACATTGTATCTGCTATGTGAGTATTCCAAGTGCCTTCATAATATTTATTTATGTAATTTCAGTCCTCCATAAAAGATACAATACTACAATATTTTACAATGATAATTTGAGATACAGTCATAGATATTACTCATGTTGTTAGTATCTGCTATTTTATAACTCGTTCCGCTCATAGCTTGTCCCACCGTAGCACAATGAATGAGAGTCGTTAATCGCGTTATATTTTCCATTTCCACAGTCGCAGACGCTCAGCTGTTCCTGCAATTAGCTGTTAAAGGAAGCTGCTTAATAACTGTCGCTTTTTTAATTAGATATAAATAATAACGTTGTTTTTGTTTCATTGCAAACGAGTACATTGAGAAATAATTGATCGAGCGAGGCGAGATCTCTAAGTTGACTTGGGTGATTCAGCACTTTGTCCGGCGGTCTGTTTGTCTGTCCGTCCGAAACCGTTTTAATAAAAATCCACATTGGAAAATAACAATTTGGTAGGCCACCAAAGTCACTGGTTTTAGACTTATTTTGTCCCCGGGTCTATCTCAAAAACGGCTCCACACTTAGCAAACACAATCAAACAATTATTAAAAAATAAGTTGTAAACAATTAACCTCAAAAGAGTTTTCTCTAATAAGCAAAATGTAGGCGCGAGATGTCAGTTTGGCTTGATCGATTCCGATATTTATATGGAGCTAATATGAAGTACAATTTACTTAACAAAAATAAAACATCAAAATCGATTCTGTATTGGCGGAATTATCGCGTAACATACCTAAACAATATAAAACATACAGTAGAATAATAATTGAGAACCTCCTTTTTGAAGTCGGTTGAAAAATGTTCAATATGTTAATTTTTGAAAATGTATATAAATAACACTTGATAAACAATAAGCAAAGCTGTGCTAGCTTTGCTTATTGTTTATCAAGTGTTTTTCCAGTATTTAAATTAAATCCGTAAATTCTTTAAAAAGCAACATAATCGAAAATATAATTCTGAAGATAAAGAATAATTCTCGTAACAATAGATTAAGAGATCTTAACACTCGACACATGTTTTCAAACTATAAAACATATATAACAATATCACACTTCAAGAATTTTCGCTAAACACTCGAAAACACGAAAAAAATACATTGTATTAAGCTTTAACACCTTTTTATAACAAGACCAAATTAAAAACAAACTCTACAAAATCATTGTTCATCCATGTTTGTTCGAAAAAAGAGGTTTTGATACGAAAATATAAGTTTGTCGAATTTCGGCGGTTTGGCACAAATAATCATGTTTTGTCACATTTTCGAGGATTAAAAACATTGACAAATATAAATATACTATTGATATTTATATCTATATTAAATTCTAAACAAAAATAATCCGTAACCACTTGGTATAGGCTCTAACAGTTTTGCAGCGTTAACTGTTAAAATACGTTTATAACTTTGTTTTTATAGGTGTTGCACAACGTGGATCATTATACCTTCTTAGAAGTGTGAAGAAAGATTCCAAAATAGGATATATTACAAAGGACTTGCAATCAGACGTACCGCAATAGTATAATGCAGGGTATTAGATGGATATAAGCTTGAAAAACATAATCTTAGATATTTGTTGCGAATGAAAAAAAAAATTTACTGAGTGTTTATAAAGTTCAAAATTGCGAACGTGTTCTTAACTAGCAAACTACAAGATGATCGTTTTTATTTTCAAACAACTGCGCGACGCAAAGAAGGGTAAGGGTAATGAGTTGCAAGTATCAATAAAGACATGATAGTAATCAAGATACAATACAGCGACTGTCAAATGCCATTAAAAATTAATAATAAAAGTCGACGAACTGTGTTAAGTGGAGTATCATAAAATAGGTATTTGAAAATATTTTTTATATTTATATTACCATTTTTCATTTCAAGTGACCATCTTCGATTTCTGACAATTTAAATTCGGTAAAAAAACGATTCCAAATACTTACCTTAATTTTCAATAAGTACATAATATAATAAAGCTGTGAGAAAGTTCTTATGTAGACGCATAACAGGACCTTAACAAAAAAATTTTAATAAAAAAAAATACGTTTTGCGCATTTTTTTAATTTAAATATATTGACTTATTTATGTAGTACTTTATATTTAATTTAATTTTGGAAGGAAAAATAACTATTTTTTGTCTAGCTAAACAACTGAGTGCATTGACCTTGCCACCGGTCACTGTTCCCAATACATGTATCCGCTGCTGTTTCGTACATTGACCTCGTAGTTGTTACTGCTCCCAAGTTAATAGTTACCTTATGGTCATATATTTAAAGTTGGTTGACCTAGGGCCTCGAAGACCGACTCTACATAGCCCCGTTTTTAATAACAAACGACAGGTATACGAAAAAATATATAAATATACGTAAAAACATTGTAAATAAATATTTATATAGAAATACTCACCGTCCAAAGCGAGGCTGACGGTGATTCTCGCTCAGAACAAAATGAAGGAGAAAATCGTTCCGAAATAATCATCTATCAATTAAAACTGCTTATTTCCTTAATTCAAGGCAATCGGTTGCTTAAAGATGCTTTCATTTTACCCTTATAAAATGCTGTACGAAAACGCACTTAAACATTAAACAGTAAGCTACAATTTCGTTTGAAAACGTAGGGTAGTTGGAAAATATTTTAAAGGTACAGTGAAATGATACTTCTTTTCAAGAAGATAAGGTGGGTTTTAGATTGAAAATAGATGATGAGACGAGATAAATGGGAAATTGTGAGCTAACTCGCTGTCGTTGGGAATAAAACAACTCTTTGCGCTAATAATGAGAAAGAATGACTAGAGTAGCTGAGTACCAGAGATAACCATTTTCCTGGTGTTGACTAAAAAGGCAAAAAGTAAGTTTTTAATCAAATCAAAATCGTTGATTCACATGGGCCCCAAAGAGGCACTCATGAAAGTTAATGAATCTATTGCCAGATTCGCAAAATTACAGCCATCTCGAGAAGAACCTGGCAAGAAACTCGGCGGCGCATTTTTTTTTCATTCATTTTTTTAAAAAACATTCTTAATTTCTAATACATAATTTTCTTAACCTAGGTGTTATTATGGTAGTCGCTAGAAAGAGACTGTGCAGTTTGCCTCCATCAAATGTCTTCAAGAAATTATTCTCCTTCTAGCGTGTTGCGAATGAACAGCTCTTAAATCTCGCGTAGAGGTGAAACGTATGTCGAAGAGGGTTAGGCTTAGGCAAGAGCAGAGGCTTTGGTGTTATTCGTGCGATAAATAGGTGTATAACGTAAAAACTGCTACCAGTTATTAACGTTCGTTCAATATTTATACTAACTATATGCCGCGGGTGGAATGTGCACCCTGTTTAAAGCCTAACAACTTAACTGGATTACTTTAGTCTAAATGTTTTATTTTAATATGACGCATTCATTGCTTGCTTTATAAAAACGAGACAAAGTCTGAAATGCTTTATACGTGGAACAAAATCAAATGTATTTTATAAAATAAAATAAGAACCACATAAACAACAGAGTTGCGTTAATATTAGAATAATAAACTGTCACTCAGCCAAAAGAATCAATCAATGGCAAAATTATGTAGCGATTTCAGTAAAAAATATATTGTTTCTTAATTATTAAAAAATAAAGTCAATACGCCAACTAAACGACATAAAACAATATTCAATTATAATGACAGTTTTAAATAATATAATACAACTATTTAATTGAAAATAAAACCAATAATAAATTCGTACAAACGCCATAGATCATTATATATATGTATACTTCATTTACATTCTATATTTTTTTAACGTTTAATAAAATTATATATACAAAAGTGATCCCAGTAATAATTCTTTTTTGACGTGATAGCGTCTAATAAATCGATGAACACCGGCTGCATGCACGTAAAAGTGTCACGTTCCGCCTGAGTCTGAGCGTGCAAGCGAGAGCGCGGAACAAGCGATAGAGAGGCACGATCGGCCTAAGCGTTCGTCTTATAGCGTCACTATACAGACAACCATTATTTTTTAAGTTAGATTAAAAACGGTCACAAGAATCACAATATAAGTAATAACACTTCTTAGAATGTATGTTAGCTTAAAGTATAACATAAATTCTCTGTAATATGCGTACTCTGTACAGTAGCCAGGAAGGAATCAAGCGATAAATGCGCAGTAACTACACTATTCAGGATGCGCTGCAGTGAAGATGTCGAGAATTGGTCAATTGTACTACGTCATCTATTGATCAATCAGATGGTTCGATTTCTCCCAGGAGCACAATTTTACTTCCCAAAAGAAGACTGTGCTTCTGATTCGGAATTGTTTTTTTTTTCATCCTGAATATGCAATTAATGTTTATCCATCACAAAATTATTAAATCTGCCTTTGTGAATTCACTCAGAGAGCAACAAATAAGTTAGTTTCCCCTGAAATAACGTTTAGAGTATGGAGAGATCGCACAAACCGCGCTTCCCGCAGCAGGTAGGTCCACGACAACGGGACGGTCACCAGCCGTGGACGTCACCGCCATACGTATTCATTTAGAACACACAAGCGTATTTGCTTCAGCCCATCAGCATTGAGTACTCTGCCTCTAAGTACCTTAAAGATATAAGAAACTAGTTAACATAAACGCTTTCAAACTCACAGTCCCACACTAAGTTGAACTGTCCGTTGGCTTAGTTGGCGTATTTAGCGCACTAAATTTGATTACATGTGGGGTATCAGAGAGGTGCCAGAAACATTCACATCACACACACAATCACACCCAGAACTAGAAACACAAATTATAAACAAAAAAACAATGTTAGGTATATATTAATTTCGCCAAATATTACGCTAGTGTTCATCGCATGACACCAATTCCGTCCAGCCTCACTACAGTGCGACGTGATTAGTGCCCAATGAGATGCGCTAATGTTTCCGCAGTGACGCAATCGGAGGTCTGATCGCGTTATGCAGAGTGTCTGATGAGATGGATGATTACAGACTGGAGTGTTTACAAATACTTACACTCAAACCAACTAAATGCTAGTTGGTTTATTCACACAATTAGTATAGTATACTGCCTCTTTTACTTTATAGAATCCACGCGAAGAATTTTGCCGCGAAAGTAAAAAAATACTTTTGTATAATTTAACAAAACCTGTGATTTTCGAGTGTTGATGAGTAATAACGGTGGATTATTAACTGTTAATACTTGGTAAGCGTGTATAAGTGTAAGCA
This sequence comes from Lomographa bimaculata, assembly GCA_948107665.1. Classification (NCBI taxonomy): domain Eukaryota; kingdom Metazoa; phylum Arthropoda; class Insecta; order Lepidoptera; family Geometridae; genus Lomographa; species Lomographa bimaculata. Next base: position 3,280,228 of record OX403608.1, on the reverse strand, counting down.
AATCATACAAAGTTGAAAAACATGATTTTAGCCTTAACTTTAAAACTCCAATAGAAGTTCTAGTAAAGTTTCTACCACTTTATTAGGGCAGGACTTGACTGTGATTGGACCTTGACTCTTTTACTTGACTTGTGACTAGGACTTTTGATGTGAAATACACTTGAAATATGTTATTAGTTGACACTGGCTAAATGCACCGATTTGCGAAGCCAAAATTTTAAGAAATAACATCCACTCTCAATGAGAATGGGATGGAACCTTGTCAAAGTGAATCTAAAATGACAGTTCTCAAGTAGCGTTACCAAAAAGTTCTGAATATTAATAATAAATAAGTTATTTCTACGATCTATCATAGGGTTATGAAAATACACTAAAATGTTTCATCGTTGTAATAATAATGATATTGTATTTTTGAGCAAACCCATAACTTCGTCAATAAGATGTCTTGACAATATAATTCCTAAATCAATAGATTCGTTATACACAGCCAACTGTGTCATCATTTTCAATGCGTTAGAACACCGAAAACACAACTAGCATATGCGAGCTTCGACGCGAGTTTGCTGACGCTACCACGGCTATCTACCGGCTGGCCGGCGGACCGCGCGTCTCAATTCCAAATCGTCGCATCCCACTCTCATCGCGTGCGGATTACGACGCCAATAGTTCCACTATTGGTCTATAACGCCGCCCGTCCATTAAAGCGGGGCGAGCAGAGCGAGGGAGTCATGCGGAGCGGAGTTGCGAACTGTTTGTCCATTGATGTAGAGCGGGGCAGCGGAGAGAGGGAGTATGCGGAGCGGCGTCGGATACTGTGCGGAGCTAGTCTGTGCGCACTGGCGAGTGCTGACGAACCTCGCTATCCCGCTTCGCCGCTCCGCTTTAAAATATATGAATTTCTAATGAAGTTTGCAAATCCATGTCCAATGAGCTTAAATTCTATTAGTTGATATTGGCACAACTCCGCAACTCTTTGCTCCGCTCTGCTCCAGTTGACGTGCAGCCTAACACTCACCTCACTCCGCTCGCCGCTGCATAACATTTTTATATCTATAATATTTGCCACATTTGGCAGCTTATGTTAAGTAACGATGCGGTCGACGATGGAGCACGCTTGCCTAGAAAATACCTATTCACTCTCGATTTGAAGACTCCAAGTACTTATCTGGGAACACAGACACTGGCAAGGAGTTCCACTCCCTTGCAGTGCGCATAATGAACGTGGAAGCAAAACGCTTCGTGCGCATTTGAGTAATTTTCATCAAATATCGGTGGCGCAATGCAGTCTGGTGGTTCTATAATGGAATGAGGAAGGAATTAGATAATGTAATGTTATATCACACTCCGAAATGTATTCGATAAAATACTGAGAGACTCGCTATCTTGCGACGATGTCTTGAGCTCTGAAGTCTGGCATCAATGAGGTGTTCATTGTTAAGGAGTCACTTGGCTTTTCGCTTAATGGTATCTAGTGCCTCAAGTTGGTATCTAGCGAAACCACCTCAAAGATGAGAGCCATAATATACAAACGGACTTGTGCATGATATAAGCTGAGCAACTGTCCTGAGGTGTAATATTGCCTCACCTTTGCAAGAATACCTAGCTTTTTTGCGGCTAGTTGGGCTATCCATACCCATACACATAACTACAGGTACATGACTTTGCCTCATCCTTGATACATACCAACACCTTCTATCTTTTGAACTAATTCATTATATTAAAATAACTTAAAAAGAAAATGTTTTGAGACGCACAAGTATCCCGCTTCTATGTATACCTACTGAAATATTTACATTCTGTCAAGCTTGCTCTTTAATTTGTATCCCTAAAGAGCCAGTCACATTATCTGTCCGGATCAGAATTTCACTTCAATTATTACATTATTTATTTAATAGGTATTTTATATATTGAATTCAAGAAAGAGGCTAAATGTGAGCAGTCGATACCGCAAGTTTTCATATAATCATGCTGGTTTATTTTTAGTAAAAACCTATTGTCATATCTCAGAATACAGTTCTTTCTGTATTCTGAGTGTCATATGTGAATAAACATATTTCATTTCACTTCGATCATTGTATGATTTCAGCTTACTGCTAGTGACATCTATTATCAAGTAGCAAAAGTAATGGTTATAAAGAAAGAAATATTTTTAAGAATTACTACGTGAAAAAGTAGCTCAAAATGGCATAATTATTAATGAACTACTTAGTTATAAAAATACTTCATAGATATGAACCGTTACATTGTAATTATGTGAGAATTTCAATTATTTCAACTTCAAATCGGTATAAAATACAAACAAAATACTTTTTTATAGAATTAGTTTTTATATATCTCAGGGTGACGAACGCAGTGCTTTGTCAAGAAGGATTTTGACCTAAGTTTAAAACTCTGGGTAGCACTGAGCTGTGTAATCGGCAAGCGTGACGCTTACCATCAGGAATCAGATACTTGCTCGTTTCGTCACTCAATAAAAAAGACCAGCAGCATTTTGATCACGCCTACGTCGCTTCAACCGTTAAATGGTTAAATTAGAAGTAATTTTTGTTGCTTCAATAAATAAATAAGTAATTCAAATAAACCTACAAAATATCAAGGAAAAGTGCGTTAAGGTACTACATAGACTTATTATGTATTGTCATTTTATATAATAATTCCAATTGTATTGATAAATGAAAAGACCAATTATTTCAAAACAATTTATTAAAATTATGTTGAACTGAATTATAAATCTATATTATTAAAATAATGTAATCTAAATAAATCTTATGAGTTAAATTATAATTATAAAAAGCATTATTGCTTTGATATGTTATTTAACGCCCTCTAGCTGCGAGTAGTCACAATATCTACCTAGTGGGTTGGCTAATTATATATGTAAATAGTTACTCGTGGAGCAAGCCCATAAATTAAAGTTTTAAACATAGCGCCATCTATCGTTGAATAGCAGAACTACGTAGCCTGCGCTTCTGCTCGTTCCGCAGTTAGCCTCTGTTCGTCTCTTATAACTTCCGCTAGATGGCCTACCGCCGGAACCATATCTTCAAAGTGAATTTTGCTAAATGTCAATCGTATGTATTGACAAGGAGCGGAGGTGTCGTACGAAAACGCCTGCCCTGGGATCAACATGAGACCACGTTGCAGTGCTGTTTGGAAGACCTGGATAAAAGAAAGAAAGTTTTATTATCTGTAGTAAGATAGTATGGTATAGTTAAATTGTCATAGATATAGAATCTGTGCTATACCTAACCGTTGCAATGACGTAATGGCGAAATGCAGAACAAAATGTTGTGTATTAAAGATTAATATTAGCAAACATTAACCTTAATATTAACTCATTAGTTACACTTGCCTACCAAATTAGATTTAATTTTGCTGATTTAATTGAAAACGACAACGTTTGAAAACCTAGTAGGAATGAATACAGTTAGGTAATACTTAATTTATCCTCGGAACATAATTATAATGAAAATCGTAAAAGTCAACTATCGCAAAATTTAAACATAAATGCTGTCACACACAGCCCCGCACAAGTTTGAAGACTTCGATTCAAGACACATTGACATTACCCACAATCAAATCCAGAACTAGAATCAATTTCTGAGAAAACTTGTGTTTGTATGCCCACCGGGAATCGAACCCGATACCCGCTGTTTAGAAGGCAGACGCGCAACCTACTACGTCAGCGGACACTTTTTTATGTCATTAAGAGACGAGACGAGCTAGTCGCTTGCCTGATGGTAAGCGCCACGTTTGTCTATTACAGTCCAGTGCCACCCAGTACTTAAAACTTACAAACTCCAACGTGGCATAACACTTTGCTTGTCACCCTGAAATATGTGTGTGTGTGTGTATGTGTCTGTATGTGTCTGTTTGTATCTGTGAGATTGAATGGAGAGGGTATATCATAATCATCATGATTTAAATATGTTCATTGCTATATTCGGTTAGTGTGGGGCTGTGAGTGTGAAAGCGTTTATGTTTATATCGGTAGCTAAATAATTTTTTGAGCGGGAACTGAGACTGTCATCATTAATGTTGCATTTCTTACCATATTATAAACATCCTTCACTCCATGCACCTTCATCCAGAAGAACAGGCCAGCATCAGGCAGGGGGCTGTAGGCCAATTCTCTCACTTCGCCCAGGGCGGAGTAGAGAGCATCTCTTCGACTGCGGTACAGTTCTCTTGCCGACAACAGGTGTAAGTGCAGGGAGGAACGGTTTGAGATCAAGTGGAGGATTATAGCCTGAATAATGATAAATATTTTTTATATCATAATCAGCCGTGCCCCGCGGCTTCGCCCGCTATTATCAAGTTAAAAAGTAGCCTATGTGTTCATCCTAGGTATAATCTATGTACATTCCAAATTTCATCCAAATCCGTTCTGCCGTTAAAGCGTGCATAGGGAACAAACATACTTACACACAAACTTTCGGATTTATAATATTATAGTAGGATAGTAGGATTATATAATACTTGTTATATGCTACGAACCGTTATTCTAGACCTTAAATAGTGAGATAACATCACTTCCGGAACGACGTCACGACCTCTTTTGTCTCCCTCACACCCGGCTCCGCCCCACTTGAGCCGGGGGAGGGGGGTGAGCTTGCCCGAACTGTCAGGCGCGCTCCTCACATTGGCATTTGCTTTCGGCGTGAACACACCTCTTTAAAAGCGGGTAACAGCGTTGCTGTTGGTTATAATTTTTATTAATGTTGTAATTTTAACAATTTTATTAGAAAATAATAAACTTTTTTTTTTTTTAAATTTTTATTTTAAAAAAAAAAAAATATTTTTTTTTTTTTAAAATAAAAATATTTAAATGTTAACAATTTAACTTTTATAATATTTAAACGTGACTAATTTGTGCTTTTATTTTGTTATTTTAGCACTCATAATATTTTTTCAAGATTGAAGTAGGTGAACGGGGTCGCCCGCCTCCGCTAATTTCACCACTGATATCTTCGTCATCTTCACCGTTGTCGTCGGGTAACCCAGCCCCACACCGTCGAGTCACCGAGGTCATCGAGCAGCAGGCACAGGGGATGCGGACAGGTTCGATGCGAATTCACATAACCAAAATGATAAAAGAACCCATGAGGGTAAGTTGCACATTCGTAATTAACTGCAGCTTTAAGATTCCACTAGGATTAGGTTTCTGGAATGAGCCTACTTACCCCGCTCAATTTATAAACCAACAATCTTGTTTCAAAAATATGTGTATTGTCTTTTCTAACTGAATTGTACGATGCGAACCTAATCATCCGAAGCAGTCGCACTTGTATAATAAGAGTCGAATTTCTAAAGTTGGACTCGCGAATGATCCACGCAATTTAAACTTTTCAATCCACAGGATTTCTTTTCTCTCTTACAAATTATAGTTCATAGGCACGACAAAGATATCGCATTAATTGTATATTTTGTTTTGAATTTTAAAGGCTGGACTTGCAAAATATCCACGCATTAACCTTTTCAATCCACAGCATTTATTTTCTTTCTTACTAAGAGCCAGAGGTTCAAAAAAGCTGTTTACAACTCGAACGTGAGGGTGAGCCCCCTGGCTTTCCACCAGTGGTACCACTACAGAAGAGGAGAGAGGAGGCGGGCGAACTGCCTCATCCTCGGGATCCCGTACGTCACGTCCGTACGTACGTCCCGTGGGTCAGACTGAAAAGCCCGCTCCGCGGCCTCTCAGTCGGAGACGCAGAAGGAGACTACCGCCTCCGCCTGCCACGATCTCTCGCTGTCGAGCATGTCATTAACAACTCGAACGCTGTGGGAAAGAGCTTTATTCGTGTCTATGCGGAATAGGCACGATGTTTGCAAAGCGACCGCGGAAGTCCTATTATTGCAACAACAATGAAACTGAGCCGTCACAATTACATACTTTAAAAGCTGGTCGTCAACGTATTTTCATCCAAAGGTAAGAACCAAAAGCTGCCAGAAATAAATCCGATCCGAGACAAAATTACAGAAGCAAAAAATTCCCGATAACTCGATACATATTAGCTTAATATTTATGATATCAATGCAATACAGTTACTATTTATTGACATCAAGCTTACAGAGAAACTTATAAATATATGTAGGTCTTATCGCTAAAAGCGATCTGTTATATCTTAGATTGTATTATAATATTTTTATGAGAATTTATTTAAATGTACCTACCTACATTTTAATAATATTACTGAATTTTTTCTTTGGCTATAATACCCTCGCTTTTTAAAATATTTTAACAGTACCCCGGTAGCCGAGCGTGTACTTAGCAATAATCTAAACAATATCAAACATTACTTGGTATTGAAACCAAACATTTTTTTTTTTTTTTTTTTTTGTTTCTCGGATCGGACTTATTGTAAGCGATCGAATTGTAATCAAAATACACATAGACCCGGATATTTTGTTTACGTATTTATCGCCGGCGCCCATCTACCGTCAGCGAACCCAGAGCGACTACACTGAACAAGTATCGCCTTGCCTGGACGAACTAAGCTCGACAAGCTATTAAAGTCCTCGTTCGTGTGAGTGATGCAGAAGTCCAGTCTGACGCCAACTAAGGATCGTTTTTCCTAGACGGATTAAGCTGCGGCGGAAGCTATTATGTCCTAACCTTATTCGAGTGAGTGATGGTGTATCAGAAGTCTAGTCTGACTCCAATTAAAGATCGTTTTTCCTTGACGGACTAAGCTACGGAAGCTATTCAAGTCCTAACCTCGTTCGAGTGTGTCACAATTTTTAATATACAATTGCAGATGATTCTGTAACATTGACTTGCCTTGTGTAACAGTCGGTTGTAATGGCCAATAAATGCATTTAATTTATTTTTCTGATGCCAACCAGGGATTGTTTTTCCTTGAAGGACTAAGCTGCGGAAGATATTCATGTCCCAACCTCGATCGGGTGGATTGTGAACTATGAGAAGTCTATTCTGATCCCAACCAAAGTCATTTATTATCAAATGGAATCCAAGCCTAAACTCCATGTATTTGCCCGGGTATAAAAAGTAAATATGGCTCAAATATTCGCTCTAATCTAAAAGCAAATTGGTGGAGTCTGATAATACCTGGTAAGCATATTAAACTTTACGGTTTCGGCCTAGTTAGTAACTGAAGGTATCTGTTTCACTTGCCATTCCTTGCAGTTAATTTGCAGACTACCTAACTGAAATAACGAAGTCTTTTCTTGTAAGTACTTGGTCTTAATAGATACAAAGAATACAATCAGTTCTTGTTTCATACCTTGTAATGACCGTTGTCTCATGCGTTACAGTAGAACCTATTAGATGGCACTATATGTCTTCTAAACACCAAAGACGTTACAGCAATCTGATGTACTAGTGGGAGTTTACCGATACTCGCATACGTAGTTACTATTTATACATTCCATAGTAATTGTATATTCATATATGTATTATTTAGTGTGTTATAGCTTGTTATAGCTGTATTTATATAGTGTGTTACATTACACTGGTTAACAACATGTACACCATCCTGTTATCATTACACAAACTGTCCAGTAAGTGTACTCTTCTGAAACGGCTTAGGAAGAGACATTGTGAATTCTAAAACGCAGATAGATTTTCTCGCTTCAACGAACACACACTTTCTTTTTCGTTATGTTCGTCTCATACGGTTCTGATACTTATTAAAAGCTCCAACTTACTCGGTGGTTTGGCGTCTGGAACTCGAAAGAGCTGATAGCGGAACATTTCTGATGTTTTTTAATGGTTGATCACATTCTTAATTCTCCGTCATTTTAGTACAAAGTTTTATCTGGTATTTGGCAATAATGATAATGTTGATCATATATCAATCACATTCACATGCTCCCTTTGCTTAGTTAAGCACTCGTTCATTTCTTGCTTAAATGCATTTAAATTTATTAAAATATTTTATTTTTAATTACCAAAAGGAATTACCACAACGACGTTTTCCAATGGAGTGCCAATAAGAGTTTTACCTTAGCCTGTGGGTAACGGTCACGTAGACTTGATATATTACGAAAGGACTAGCTATAGATCCCAGTCTTGACATGTATAATTTTATTGTACTTGAATAGTGGGTAATAAGTGATCAACCATTCCTTTAAAACAATATTTCAGATGACACGGGTACTTACATAAGGTACGGTTCTCTTATTGCTTCTCGAATGTAGAAGTCGAGCCCGCAATTTTGCACATTTAATTATCGACCCAAAATCAAAGACGAATTTAAACATGTTTATTGACATCCTTTCTTTGGGTCTACCTACTCCACAAGTATAAACCTGCCGTTGCAGTTATTATGGAGATTACAGATCTAATAGAATAAATGTCTTGTTGTAGATATGTCTTGTTTAATGATGTAGACGTAAGAAATGTGTTTTCATCTCGTAGGGTATGCAATAATCTAGTCGGGGGAGAGGTGTACGCGAGGAGAGCGTGCGCGAGCGGCGCGGCGGTCAGCTACTAGTAGCGGCCGGCGGCATCACTCGAGTCAGTGTCATCGAGAGCCGGACCAAGGCAGACGTATAGAACATTCCACCGCACTCCCCGCGTCGTGCCACACGCTAACCGCGTGCTGTTTCTTTAGTGTGTGAGCTAATGTACCGGTTGTATTTAATAAAAGTGCTTCAATATGACGTTCCCCGTGTCTTGAATGTGAACCCCCGCACCTAAATCTCAATAGTAATAATGATTCAATTTGGGTAAAGATGATTTTATGAGGCAAGTATTGAAGCCTCTTCATACTTTGTACTTGGACTACTTCAGTACTTGCAATAACTTGGTTGTTTGAATTAAGTGCTTTTATTTTTACAATGGCCTCTCATGGTAAATGTATGACGTATCCCTACGTCTGAGCCTATTCGAATTGAAACACTGTAGCATAAAAATATACAACAATGTATATACAAGTGTCATTGCTAAACTGTTATTAGATCAATAAATGATCAAATTCTTTACCTACCAGTCTATGCATGTGATAGCATTGTAACTAATAGTCACTTTAACATTTACGATTGTTAATTCCTTGTCATAACATTATTTTAGTTAAGGTACCATAATAATAAAATGTATTTGTCGTGAGTAACATGTATAATTATTCTAATTTCAAGGTTACTTTCATCCCTCTGTTCTGTAGGTACACCTATTCATGGGATATATATCATAGATTTGCATAACCTAGGTACACATTATAAAGTACCTGATACTATCAATTATATTTATTCACACATTGGCATACTTTTTAGCTTGCCACCAGGCGATAATAAACACATCTCACTATTTAAGGTCTAGAATAACGGTTCGTAGCATATAATATGATGTTTTACCTGAAAATAAAACAATTATTATATGCGAAACCTTATTCTAGACCTATATTTAGAATCCTGCCTGGTGGACTTCTTTATCTTGTCCACCGAAAGTGAGATGCAATGTGAGGAGCGCGCCTGACAGTTCGGGCAAGCTCACCCCCCTCCCCCGGCTCAAGTGGGGCGGAGCCGGGTGTGAGGGAGACAAAAGAGGTCGTGACGTCGTTCCGGAAGTGATGTTATCTCACTATTTAAGGTCTAGAATAAGGTTTCGCATATAATAATTGTTTTATTTTCAGGTAAAACATCATATTTTTTTCTATACGGGTCTTTAGTTGATTGAATGGAGATTGAATTGGATTGAATACCAATCCAATCCAATTCAACTTCATCTCAAATCAAGGTCAATCCAATCCAGTACAGTCCAACTTCAACCAATTTTATAAATTAAATGCTAAAGTTTGAGTAACTATCGTCCATATGTTTGTTACTCAATTATGACAAATCTACTGTACAGATTTGGCTGAAATTTGGAGTGTAGGTAGTGACCTCAAATAACACATCTATAGGTTACATCTTAACAGCAAAGCCGCGAGGATAATCTAGTACTATTTATAACAAAAAAAAAATCGGGTTGCACTCCAGGAGTGCCGGCAGAAGTGAAAACTTGAACATTAACGTTAAAAACAGGAGCAGGCATACATTTTCGCCGCGCGGTAGAAAGAGAGGGGGATATTACTTCCTCTCCTACGCCGCGCCGGCGGTCTACTCTCCCTCCGTCTTACGAATTTTCGATCAGGTCACGTGTCCTGTCGCGAGTTTAACATTTCTTACCCATCCCAAAAAGTGCACAACGCCGCTAAAGAAGTTTTCACTTCAAAAATGTTTTTATCATTTTCAACGCGGACAAAAAGTTAAAAAACCATCTTACTTGTGCAAGAGTACAGCTATGCAACAGCTCCGCTTGAGAATGCAGCTCTAACCGATCTAGTAGTATTTTTGGAGCCGTGACCCATCCTCCCCGCAATCCAGCCGACACCACTTTGGATATGGAGTCAATGCGGATCACGCGACCACACGTGTCTAGGGACAGGAATGATGGTACTTGTGTCTGGAATGGATTTAAAACATTTTAAAATTCTAATGGGATTCCACTTGCGACACGAAATTAATGCAGATCATACAACCCATGTTAAAGAACAGACATGATGGTACTTGTGTATGGAATGGAGATAAAACTTTATTTTGTCTCTGACAGGATACCACATTTGATATGGAATTAATGCGAATCACACAACCACACGTGTCTAGGGTCAGGAATGATGGTACTTGTGTCTGGAATGGATTTAAAACATTTTAAAATTCTAATAGGATTCCACTTGCGACACGGAATTAATGCAGATCATACAACCCATGTTAGAGAACAGACATGATGGTTCTTGTGTATGGAATGGAGATAAAATATTGTTTTGTCTCTGATAGGATACCACATTTGATATGGAATTAATGCGAATCACGCGACCACACGTGTCTAGGGACAGGAATGACGGTACTTGTGTCTGGAATGGATATAAAACATTTTTTAATTCTAATGCGATTCCACTTGCGACACAGAATTAATGCATACAACCGCCCATTTTAAAGAACAGACATGATGGTTCTTGTGTATGGAATGGAGATAAAACATTGTTTTGTCTCTGATAGGATACCACATTTGATATGGAATTAATGCGGATCACGCGACCACACGTGTCTAGGGACAGGAATGATGGTACTTGTGTCTGGAATGGATATAAAACATTGTTTTGTCTCTGATAGGATACCACATTTGATATGGAATTAATGCGGATCACGCGACCACACGTGTCTAGGGACAGGAATGATGGTACTTGTGTCTGGAATGGATATAAAACATTTTTTAATTCTAATAAGATTCCACTTGCGACACGGAATTAATGCAGATCATACAACCACACATGTCTAAGAAAAGACATGATGGTACTTGTGTATGGAATGGAGATAAAACATTGTTTTGTCTCTGATAGGCAGATGACTAATGCAAAACTTCAGAGCTTGGGGCATCGTCGCATGGTGGCGAGTCTCTCGGTATTTTATCGGATACATTTCGGAGAGTGTGCAACGAAATTACACAATCGAATTCCCCCATCGAACGTTTTGCTTCCCCATTCATTATGCAAACCGCTAAAGAACGGAACTCCTTACCCGAGTCTGTGTTGCCTGATAAATATAATATGGGAGTCTTTAAGTCGCGAGTGAATAGGCATCTTCTAGGCAAACGTGCTCCATCGTCGACCGCATCATCGCTTACCATCAGGTGAGATAGTGGTCAAACGTTTGCCTGTCCAGCATGTTTCCAGCGTCTATTAGTCATAGAACTTACAATACAATACAATATAGCGGGCTGTGAGTATGAGTGTAAAAGTATGAACCAGCGGATCAGCTGATCAGTATTGCAATCAAAAACAAGGCACATTTATTTCGTTTGTACCTACTTATTGTATTAAGATTATAATTATCAGCGCTTATCATTTAGTTAAATGTTATTAAGCCTTAAAAAATTCACGCTCAATTAATTGTTTTTTTAATTAAATCAGTAGATTATCAATGATGTATTTAGTGTCCTTGTAGAGTCATCGTGGATTTATTGGTCAAACAACTTACACACGTTTTAATGTTATTCAGATTTATTGCAAATAGACAAACAATTTGACCGCGATCTCACCTAATGATAAGCGACGAAGCGGTTGATGATGTACCATGCTTATCTGTAAGATACCTGGTCGCTCTTAGTTTGAAGAGATGTAAGTACTTAATTAATGTTGTGTACGGCTTGAAACACGTCTAAAATTCGAATTACTTTGTAATCGACTAGTTCCGGACAAATTTATTTATTTTAGACGTGTTTCAAGCCGTGACGTGTTCAATTATGTCTAATACTCACGATAGTTTGAATTTTCAGATGTAAGTACTATTTATCAGGAAACAAGATAAAAATGTGTTTTTCAGTACACCTGCTCTAGCTGTTTCAGATTAGCGTTTTTTTCTGCGCGTTTAGGTGTGCCTTTTGCCACACGCGCAAATCGTACGTTGATGCTCTTATAAGATCGTATACTTAAGTGTGAGCCGTAGGGAATGCAATATCGACCCGAGATCGCAAATTCGAAATCTCGCGATATTAGAAATGTCAGTCTCGCGAGATCCCGGAATTTTAGAGATCTCGGGTAGTTTAAAAAAATATTATTATGTTGTTAATTATCCGTATTTTTTTGTAAATCAACGAAAACAATATAAGAATACTGTAAGTCAAATAAAAATCTAGTTGTAGGAATGATTTTTGAAACAACTTCTTACAAAACAAAGAATATTAAGAGTGTTGTCTCATAAACGGCATTATGGCAGTCGCTATGTGCCCAGCAGATGAAAATGCCCTCACTGATTCGACACTGGTTGGCTCCAACGTGAAACTGTAAAAACTACCCTTTGTTCCTCCACACTCATACAGATCCATGTCTTTCTTTATGAGCGACTCTAACGTATCTAAACTCGTCATAGACACAAGCAAAAAAAATTTTTTAGGTGCTCTAATAGTCTCTCCTTATTTCTCTTGAAGAGTCGTGCTACTTTTTGCACGAACATTCAAATCCTCTGCAATTATTGAAAGAGGAAATTCATCTTTGTTTCTATATTTGCTACTGGTATTAATCTAATTTCCAGGAGATTTCTAATCCCGCCAATCTCAAGCGAGATCTCGTCATATTATGCTTCGGGATTGATCTCGAAAAATGACACGGGATTGCATTCCCTAGTGAGCCGCTAGTTCATGGTAAAGTGCAACAAATTAACTGACCGGTTGTCAGTGTTGATGCAACTATCGGTGGCACCCAGTATTACTTTTTGGTCTTCTTCGAAAGCATATAAATAACGCAAATAGCAATGTTTCTTCATCAGGATCCATGTTGATACTGACTCACCACTACCGGTTCGAAAGAACACGTAGGAATAAGCCCGCTTTTTGAAGCGCGAAATGCTGCACGCGTGTAGCCGCAAATGCCGAAACGAAAACGACGCGCAGAAAAAACGCTAGTCTGAAACTGCCCTTAGCGATTGGATAAAAATTAAAAGAAAAATATCTCATTCTATCTATAGTAATATCTACAGTGAAAATAAAATTGAGCAATTAGCATTCTGCTGCATTTCATGATTCTAGATCTAAGGGTTTTTATTCTAGATAGGCAAACGTTTGACCGCCATCTTACCTGATGGTAAGTGACGATGCGGTCGACGATGGAGCACGTTTGCCTAGAAGATGCCTAACCACTCGTGACTTAAAGACTCCCATATTGTATTTATCAGGAAACACAGACTCAGGCAAGGAATTCCACTCCTTTGCAGTCCGCATAATGAATGTGGAGGCAAAACGCTTCGTCCGCATTTGTGGAATATCTACCATATAGCGGTGTCGCTTAAGAGACTGTCTCGATGTCCGATAATAGAATGGGGATGGGGAAATAAGATTGTGTAATTCGTAACTAGTAATCCTGTAAGAGCAAGAAAAGGATATATTTTGAAGTTTAAATTTAATTTAAAGGTTAATTGTTTAATTTTTTTTATGTAAATCTTACCTCGCTATAATTCAAAAACATATACGGGTCATCCTCCAAAATGAGAAAGTCATATTTGCAGGCCAACTCATATATCTGTCTTCTTCTATTTTCAGGGAGGACTGTTCCTGTGGGGTTGTTTCCGGTGGGTATGATGTACAGGAACTTGGGCATTTTGAGGCCTCTCTTGATGCGTTCTCCTAGAACTGAGTCCAGGGTTTCTGGGATTATGCCACTGTTGTCTTCTGGTATGCCTAAGACTTCTGGGTGGTAGGGTTTGAGCTAAAAATTTGTGGAGATGTAGTTAATATGTAATTGGTCACGCTCTATATAAAGTTTAAAACACTGATATCTGACATGTTGGCCTCTGATAGTGACTAGAATGTTTCTAGGTTAAGCAATATTCACTTACTATTACTAACTACTGTACTATTACTTTACAAGCCAGTGACTGCCAGTGTAAGCATATTGCGTTGTAAGGATTTTATCTTTAATCTCTATCAAAAATTAAATACACTATATGCCATGTTGGCCTCTGTTAGTGACTAGACAGTTTTTAGGTATAGAAATAATAATATACACTTATAGTACCATGCAAGGCAGTATAAGGGTATTGCGATATAAGGATTTTATCTCTAAGTTCTATCAAGAGTTAAATACACTGGCATAGGCCATGTTGTCCTCTGTTAGTGACCAGACCAATTTTTAGGTATACAGTAATACACAATTACAGTGCTATGCAAGCCAGTGTAAGACTATTGCGATGTGAGGATTTTATCTCCAGGCTCTATCAAAAGTTAAATACACTGACATACGCCATGTTGGCCTCTGTTAGTGAACAGACAATTTTTTTGGGTAAACAGAAATACACACATACAGTGCTATGCAAGCCAGTGACAAATTATTACGATGTGAGGATTTTATCTCCAGGCTCTATCAAAAGTTAAACACACTGGTGCATGCCATGTTGGCCTCTATTAGTGACCAGATTTTTTAAGGTATAAAAATATATACACTTACAGTACTGCAAGTCAGTGTTTTGTTATTATTTAGACTCTATTAAGAGTTATATACACTGGTATATGCTATGTTGGTCTCTGTTAAATACACTGGTATATACTATGTTGGCCTCTATTAGTGACCAGAATGTTTTCAGGTATAGAAATATATACACTTACAGCACTGCAAGCCAGTGTTTTGTTGTTTTGACTCTATGAAGAGTTATATACACTGATATATGCTATGTTGGCCTCTGTTAGTGACTAGAATGTTTCTTAGTCTATAATGGTGCCGATTCTGTTGTCCAAAATTTGACTAAACTAGCCTAAAATTAGTTTTAGTCCTGCTTTAGTCCAAAACCTATTCAGAAAATGCAAGATTAGACTAAAATTAAGTTTGACAGGACTAAGTTAGTTGAGTTACTCTATTTAGTGAAAATGACCAAATTCTTATTCTGATGTACATGTTTTACGTCAAATTAAGATTAAAAATAGGAAATTTTAAACTCAAATTTGTCTGTATGAAAAAGGTCTGGATTATTTTTAATGTGATCTTATACTTGAAAGAATAACACGTGCAATTAATGAAGCAAATACTGACCTACAAAGTCTATTATGGAGGAATATGTGATTGCGGCTCTTGTGAATACAATTCAATTTGGTTGCTGTCAAAATCAATTTTAGTCCTGTCATTTCAACTTTTAAATTAAGTTCAACGTAAAATCAGAATAGCGTTTAGGTATTCTTTGACTAAAATTAGTTTATTTTTAGTTTAGTTTAGGTT
Source organism: Lomographa bimaculata (assembly GCA_948107665.1). NCBI lineage: Eukaryota > Metazoa > Arthropoda > Insecta > Lepidoptera > Geometridae > Lomographa > Lomographa bimaculata. The sequence continues at coordinate 3,264,530 of OX403608.1, read as the reverse complement.
AGTTCGGTGCTCAACAGAATTAGCACCAATATACAGTTTACAGTACTATGAAAGCCAGCGTATGATTTATAGATTGCATGGATGATTGGATTTTATCTCAAGGCTCTATCAAGAGTTAAATACACTGGTGTATGCCATGTTGGCCTCTGTTAGTGACCAGAATGTTTCTAGGTATAGAAATATACACTTACAGTACTATGCAAGCCAGTGTAAGCGTATTGTGTTGTAAGTAAAGGGTCTCCAGGCTCTAACAGCAGTTCAATGCACTGATATATGCCGTGTTGGCCTCCATTAGTGACTAGAATATCTCTTGGTAAGGGAGGTGGCCGATGTAGTTCTTGCTGGAATTGGCGGAGTTCTGTGAGAAGGGATGGAAGGCTGAAAAAGAAAGATATCAACAATAACTATTTGACGAAAACGGGGCTAACATGGCGCTTATACAACAAAGCGAACAAAGCGTTTTGCTTCTACATTTATTATGCAAACCGCAAAGGAATGGAACCTACCTGAGTCGGTGTTTCCTAATAGGTACAACATGGGAGACTTCAAGTCGCGAGTGAATAGGTATCTTCTCCATCATCGACCACATCATCGCTTACCATCAGGTGAGATAGTGGTCAAACGCTTGTCTATATAGAATAAAAATTGAATTGTAAATTTAAACCATTCTTGAATCCACTTGAACTCATACAAAATATTTCATCCAGCCGGTTAGGAGTAGTTCAGTTACATACACAAATACAGGAGAATTATATACAACCTGTAACAAAAAGGTGTAGTAATACTTGGTGGTGTGTATGTGTATCGTGTCAGGAATCGTCTGCCAGAAAACGAAAGTCGAAATCGGACAATTTTTTTCCGTACTAAAATTAAAAATTATATTTTAAAATACTTTTGAAAACCCTACAGTTACATGTGCGGCAATTGGAGATATTTGTTCTGTACAAAAATTAAAAAATATTTTTTTGCCTGTGGCGCGTGACCTTGACCTTTGTTATGGCCACCACTGTCAGACGTCTAGGTCCAAAGGCTATGTGGTGTAGAACGGTAGCTGATGAAATAGGGTTGCAAATGACATAATTTTTTAGACACTTTAATTCATCATAACTCAATGTTAATGGCGCTGCCGCGAATTTAGAAGTTCCTGTTAGACTCCATACATGTAGCTAGATGTGTGACTTGAGAATTACTACACCTTTCTGTTACACATTGTATACTTAAGTATATAAAAAATATACATATTATTTAAACTTTATGATAATTGAGTTACTATTCCAATTCTATACGTGCTTACTACTTTCGACCACGTTTCGTTTTAAGGTCTGTTACATTTAGAAAGCGTTTCTTTTGATAGAATCGAGACGAAACGTTTTGGTTTTTGGCTAGGGGGATCAAAACCTAACCCTACCGGTACTTACCCCTGAGAGGGTACGTATTGCAAAGCCTTCCCCAGTTCACTGCCCTCTAAAACCAGTCTGTCTCCGTTAGTCATCTCCATGGACAACTTGGTGTAAGGGAACGCAGCTTCGTTGGGCATACCCTCGGCCAGCGACAGGACTTGCTTGCCGACTTTGTAGGAGAGGGAAGCTGGAATAAACAAATGGAATATTAGAATTGCAATTCAGAGGGGCAATGGTACCCACTGGTAGTGGGATTGAACACTTGAGCTACCTATAAGCTCGATGCCTTGGTAACTTAGGTCGTTGCTGTATATAGTTTAAGGAAATATAGACAAATGGCACTTAGATAGCAATGATAATTAATTAATGTCCTCGTAATTTTTAATAATTTTTAGTAATAAATATTAAGAGCTAGGTAGTTAATATATTAAAAAATCTAAATCTCGACTGGGTAAACACCATAATTTTATCTTTTTTAAAAATAAAAGCGTGTATTAACAAAATAGTGTATAAACACTTTTTCATTCATATTGCACTCACAGCCCACACTAAATTCAATGACTGGTTTCTTGTTGAAACATTCAAATCATATACACAATCACTATAATAAGTAACTGACTGTAATTTTGCGAATCTTGCAGTAGAGTCATTAACTTTCATATGTGCCTCATTGGGACCCATGGGAATAAGCGATTTTGATTTTGAAACACAAATTTCCCTTGGGGAGAAAAGTTGTGTTCCCGCCGGTAATCAAACTTAGAAGGCGGACGAGCCTAAACGAACTGGTAGTTTGAAAGTAATAAGATGCATTATTTGATCATATAACTTATTATTAGTGATAAGGCCGCCTGTTGTGATACTTTACGTATAATCAATAAGGTATTATCTATTTATCTATCTTTATCCCAGCTTTATTATAATTATTGAAAATTTATGTGAGAATGGTTGCTAACCAGCTTTAAAGCGTTATAGATCCTAAACGATTGTTTAAAATCGGCCCACGGGTTTGGTCTCTAGAGAGCCAAAAAGAAACATTTTACATTCATAGGCTGAGAAACGCATTGCCATCCTTCGCGTCGGACAGTTAGCTAACAAGTGGCAAAATCAACATTTTGATAAAACCACCGACGACGCTCTGTATAAAAAACAGCTGCACGGATTTTTATCAAACGTAGCTAAAATCACTCCCGACTAATTCACCTTTCAAAAACAAAAGATTGTTATATTCAGGATTAATCAAAATAGAGATTTAGCTAAACTACTAACCTAATACAAAAAGTCATTGGTCGGCAGTGTGCCCAAAATGCTGGCTGCGTTACCTCTTTGCACAGCGAGACTTAATTGCTGTGCAAAATACAAACCGGCATTTTGGTCACGAGTCGACTCTTTCAGTCTCCCAGCCAAATCTTTATAAATCTCAAGTGCACCTGGTCCCCATGGACCAAGAGTTTCTACTCCGAAAGGCACAAATATGTAACCTCTGTCGAGGCTTGAGTATTTTCGCCGTTTCGAAGATTCAGCTGCGGCAGCAGCGCCACTTGCCTGCTGCGATGTTGTTGGAAGATGAGACGGCGCCAAAGTGTCAACACAAGTAGCGTCCCACACTAAGGGTCAAGCACACCTAAGGGTAAGATTGTTAATGACACTCATTTCTTGGAAGATGGGTTCCAAGGAATGAGTGTCATTAACAATCTTTTAACAATCTTTTCCTTTCAAACAAAATTAAAATCGATTTATCCGATCGGGAACTACGATGCCAACATCCCGTCGTTTTTAACCGACTCCAATAAAAGGAGGAGGTTCTCAATTCGACTCTTCTTTTTTTGTGTGCGTTATTTTGCGCATAATTTCATTCGTTGTGAGCCGATTTTGATGATTATTTTTTATTTGAATGCTGGTGCGTTCCATTTAAATTTGATCAGGACCTGATCACATTTTTTTTTAATTATCGTCAATAATGCTTGTTTAATACATAAAATCTGATCAAGGTTCCGAAGATAAAGTGGTGAAGTCGGTTTTTTTTAAGCGTTGCTTGCGTTTAATTATTGTTTCGGGGGTTAAAAAATACATGAAGCCGAGATAGCGCCGCGTCGTCGTCGTCAATCGTGAGTAGCCGGAACTCGACCTAAATAATATCTTATAATCCTACTAATATTATAAATCCGAAAGTTTGTGTGTAAGCGTGTAAGTATGTTTGTTCCCTCTTCACGCTTTAACGGCTGAACGGCTTTAGATGACATTTGGAATGTACATACATTATTCAGCATTCAGTGCTTCTTTTTTATGTCGGTTAATAGCAGCTGTCCGTCAACTTATAGATAATTCTGATTGCCAAGGTTAAATCATAAAGTTTATCAACAATACGGCATGTTTATTAAACCTGACAAAAAACTGTTATCTCTACGATAAAATTGATTTTACTTCAATTATGATAAATAATGGCAAAACGTGTGATTTGTATTATGACGTCACTTTAGTGGAGATTTGTAGTACTAGGACTCTTTTGCAGAGTCCGCCTGGGGCAGTACCAATTGTCAGATATTCAACTGCCAATTGCAGAGTCCACCTGGGGCAGTACCAATTGTCAGACATTCAACTGCCAATTGCAAAGTCCACCTGGGGCAGTACCACACCATTGCCAGACATTCTACTGCCAATTTCAGAGTCCACCTGGGGCAGTACCACACAATTGCCAGACATTCTACTGCCAATTTCAGAGTCCACCTGGGGCAGTACCACACAATTGCCAGACATTCAACTGCCAATTGTAAAGTCCACCTGGGGCAGTACCACACTATTACCAGATATTCCACAAATGCGGACGAAGCGTTTTGCCTCCACATTCATTATGCGGACTTCAAAGGAGTGGAATTCCTTGCCTGAGTCTGTGTTTCCTGATAAAAATAATATGGGAGTCTTTAAGTCAAGAGTGAATAGGCATCTTCTAGGCAAACGTGCTCCATTGTTGACTGCATCGTCACTTACCATCAGATGAGATGGCGGTCAAACGTTTGCCTATCTAGAATTTAAAAAAAAAACAACTGCCAATTGCAGAGTCCACCTGGGGTAGTACCACACAATTGCCAGACATTCAACTGCCAATTGCAGAGTCCTCCTGGGGCAGTACCACACAATTGCAGACATTCAACTGCCAATTGCAGAGTCCACCTGGGGTAGTACCACACAATTGCAGACATTCAACTGCCAATTGCAGAGTCCACCTGGGGTAGTACCACACAATCGCAGACATTCAACTGCCAATTGCAGAGTCCACCTGGGGTAGTACCACACAATTGTCAGACATTCAACTGCCAATTGCAGAGTCCACCTGGGGCAGTAGGTACCACACAATTGCCATACATTCAACCGCCAAGCAGTAGTGTGCAAACATAACTGTAAGCAGGATTGAAGGGTAATATTTCCAGTGAAAATACAGGAAAAAAGAATACAGGATTACATATATAAACGAATACAGGATTACATATATATGAAATACAGGAAGAAAATAGAGATTTAACTTCTTCTTCTGGTGATGAGCGGAGTGCTTTGCAGCGCAGGTTTTGACCTATATAAGATCAAAACTTTGGGTGGTTCTGAACTAGTCGAGCGACTGACTCGTTTCCTAAATTATACAGAAAAATGTCACACGTGATTTGTCAACTCTAGGAAAGACGTGTTCATGATAGATAGATAAATAGATAGATAGATAACGCTTTATTGTCACACCTTACACATAAATCACTTACAAAACATTTTCATGGCTCTCAATCACATCACAAGTCATTATAACTTGTCGTTCGCGCCGAACTGAGATCTCGCGCTTACATTTTGCCCAATAGTGAAAATTTTTGAAGTTAATAGCTTGTAACTTTTTTTCTTTAAAATAATTGTTTGATTTCTATGTTTTTGTTTCAAGTACAGAAGAGCACTTGAGTTACCTATAAGCTCAATGTCTTGTAGGTAACTTAGTTCTTTGCTGTATATAGTTTTAGTTTAATTTTAGGAAATTAAGTACAGAATATAATATATTTTACTTAAGTTTTAGCATCAAATGTGATGCCGTTTATGAGATAGACCCCGGGACAAAATACGTCTAGATAGTGACTTTGGCGGCCTACTAAATTGATATTTTCCAACATAGTTTTTTTTACACCGCTTTCGAACTCTACTTGCCAAGCCTTTTTCAACGATACTCCACAAAGGTAGATAAAATAATTGAAACGCAAGCATAGCTTAAAAAACCGACTCCACCGCTTATATTTTGGTTTTTATTGATTTTCTCAAGAAGTGCTAAATCAATGTTGATAAAATTTATATGGGACTACCTCTGAAGTATGATCTACCAAACAAAAAAAAAACATCCAAATCGATTCATAATTGGCGGAATTATCGCGTAACATACAAACAAAAATAAAAAAAAACAGTCGAATTAAAAACTTCCTTTTTTGAAGTCGGTTGAAAATATAAATATCTTGCTTCTCTATGGGTATTTTTTTTCATTTAAATCATTTTAATTGCGCTTTCCGGCTTTGGGCCTTAGTTTTACATATTCTCTGAGAGGTTGAAGCTATTCGCCTGTATGGTAGAGATCTCGTTTCCACAGATCAAATAAAATTATTATAATTATGACATACATTTAGAATATACTGTTCTATAATTAAACGCAAGCAAAGCTTAAAACACCTTTGGTTCTTAAAAAAGATCGTCAAAAACGATTCATAATAGGCGGAGATATCGCGTAACATACATACAAAAAAAAGAAAGAACCATACAGCCGAATTAAGAACCTCTTTTTTTGAAGTCGGTTTTTTTACGCTTGATTCATGTGTTCTTTTTGAGCAGCTTTTTTGAAGTCGGTTGAAAAACAAAATCGTCATTTTTAGGTCGAATAAAAAATATATTAGTGTTATACATACCCCGAAGAAGACTACGTTCACGCCTGCCGGCCCTTAATAATATAATAATAATATAAACCTTAAATAATCATTTTCACTAAGTTTTTTGTATCTGTCTTCATTTTTATCACTATCATTGAAAAATTTTAATGAAAAATTCTCGTCGACCATACTTGAGCAACATCTACTCCTGGCAGGCAATAAAAAATTTAAAAAATTTGTAACTTTCATCATTTTGACTTTGATATAAAGTAAGGTGTAACAATATCAATTAAATTTTAATTTAAATTGTTCTTTAGATGAATAAGAAGTAATATGTTTTGATTTTATTGTCACTATAAAAAAAATATCGAATTAAGAACTTCCTCCTTTTTTGTGAAGTTATTAAAACAGACTTTTTGCTCTTGATTTATTTAAGCTTTTTGTAAAGCAAAGACAGCTTCTCTTGTTCCGAAGACGTTTAAATAAGTACTTACTAGAAGAGTGCTATTATAATAACCTATTGAACATTTATTATGAATTAAAACTGTTTATAAAACACGACTTCCTTGTACTAAAGTAATGTTTTGTTAAAATATAACTGAAGATAATTATTGAAATCACGTTGAAGACAATGACTGCCAAAGAAATACCTAACTAAAACTTTTATTAAAGTTTACTTATATTTTGTTCTAGACGTGCCCCGCGGCTTCGCCCGCTATTATCAAGTTAAAAAGTAGCCTATGTGTTAATCCTAGGTATACGCTATATACATACCTAATTTCATCCAAATCCGTTCAGCCGTTAAATCGTGAAGAGGGAACAAACATACTTACATACTTGCGCACTTACACACAAACTTTCGGATTTATAATATTAGTAGAAAGTAGGATGTATTTACCTTTTTTTTTACTCTAATGATTGATATTTTTTAATTTTTTTTCGTAGTTATACTCTCATTGTATTGTAATAACAGTGAGGAAGAGACTGAATCCCACATCATAGGTTATCCTAGTATGGAATACAGTGGGCATCTCTTATAAACAGAAAGGCCTTGCAAATGCATACATAACATGTTTTAATGTATATGTTGAAATAAGCTTAAGATTTTTATCTTAATACATTATTATTCTCTTTATTTATTATTTTTTCTTAAGCTAAGTTTTTTAAGCTATTGCATAGCTTCTATCGCGGCCCTTGAGCGTGAAGACCGAATCCAGAAATTCCGTAACGAAAATAACCAAACACCCCCACTCCGACCGGCACAGCGGTGATACTTTTTAGTTTTGCCATCTATCGATGAATAGCAGAACTTTTAATGACTTTTTTTAAATATCACGCTTGTCTCTTTAGTTCAGCAACTCGCCTCTAGGTGGCAGGAAAAAAAATACTGCATAAATAAAATAAATAAATAATTATAATTGCATAAGTTAATAAAAATGTTTTGCAATAGCTTTACCGCAGCAGTCCCCGAGTGCCACACGTCTTTTTTTTACAATATTTTTATAAAAGTAATAAAAAATACAATATTACAAAATAAAGAAAACTGTAATAAAAACCTAAAACTAGTATGCCACCAGCAGCGGGGCAGGGCCCAAGCTACCGGTAGGTCAGTGCTGCAGAGTTAGGAACCTCCTGACAATACGTGCCGTGTCCAAGAGTACTGCCTTCTGAATCTGACCCTTGATCCAACCATTTAGCGAAAGCTTCTTGAGGTGTTGATCGAGACTTTTCGCTATTAGCCCATTCGCCGAGACAACTATCGGGACAATGATCGTCGAATCTACATCCCACATGGCGGTTACTTCGATGGTCAAGTCAAGATACTTGCTTAGCTTATCCTTCTCAGCCTTCACGAGGTTTTCATCTTGCGGGATAGTGACGTCAATGAGCACTGCCCGCCGGCGCCGTTGCGACCGATCGGTCAGAACGATATCAGGCTTATTGGCGACAATAGTCCTGTCCGTGATGACAGATCGGTCCAAATAGAGCGTAGCACGACCATTCTCGAGAACCGGCATCGGTGTGTACTTATAGTACGGTACTTCAGATTCAACAAGACCATATTGAAGAGCAAGTTGCTGATGTATGATCCTAGTTACAAGGTTATGTCTGTGCAAGTACTCGCCGTTAGCAAGATGAGAACAACCAGAAATAAACACATTATTTTTATTATAGTTTTAGTTGCCGTTGTTATAGATATCTCCTTGGCACTAATGTAAGCTAATGACTGCCATGTTTGGCAGTCATTAGCTTACATGGGTGCCTCTTTCTTTGGGGCCCATGTGAAAAGTAATTATAAGTATTAATCTTCGTTTTGGTAAAAAATGGTCTAAAAAGAAAGGAGAAGTGGAAATCAAAGAGTAATCGATCCACCGATCGCAAAAAACTATGGCTATACTTTTTTTTGTTCTTTATAGGGAACATTTGACCAATATATCACCTGATGGAGTGATGATGTGATCGCAGAGCACGCTTGCCTAGAAGATACCTGTTTACTCGAGATTTAAAGACTCCCAGATTTTCTTTTCTATATATAGGGCGAAAGGTGTGCCCTTACGTAACCTATATTAATATATTTTGCAATAAAGAGAGGTATTATGCATTGTTTGCTATAGCGAGCTTAAAGTAATTAAAAAAGGTGCTTGCATTGACCTAAAACCAATTAAGGGGCCGATATCAGAATGTCTCATGTAACACGTGACTATTTAATCTTTTCTCTTGGCATTCATAAATACCCTGATATATGAAATTTTGAATGTACATAGATTATACCTAGGATTAACACATAGGCTACTTTTTAGCTTGATAATAGCGGGCGAAGCCACGGGGCACGGCTAGTATAATATATCGGAATCTGTATGATATAGACACACATACTCACACACACGCACTCGCATCCGCATACTAAATCTTGTAAGAAAATTAGTATGTGAGATGCAGCATCTTTATTGGATCGATATTTGTTCTGCTAAAATTTGTATTACATAAGATAAATTCAGAACAGTTCAGCAATTGTATATTCGTGGTAAGTACAAATGTTAGCAGGACAAATATCGATCCAATAAATTAACTGCCTGGAACTTGGCAGGCTGAAACAGTTCATGGTAGGCCAGCTTGTCCCTGAAACACAGTTTTACATTCTGGTAGGCTGTGATTGTGTGTGTGATGTAAATGTTTCCGGCGCCCACGACTCAAGTCATCGAACGTAATGAGGGGTAGATAGATATATAGATAAACACTTTCCTGTCTGGAAGAGATCGCTCTTAGCGATAAGACCTCCTGTTGTTACACTTATTTTCTAGATTACTATTCCTTGTCATTTATTTGTTAAGGTGTTTAATAAAGTGTTTATCTATCTATCTTTATTGAATACATTAACAAATATATGACAAGGAATAATAATCTAAAAAATAAGTGTAACAACAGGCGGTCTCATCGCTAAGAGCGATCTCATCCAGACAATTTTTGGATGGAGAGGAGTAAAGCAATGAAATTGGACGTCGGTATTTTGTACCTAATTTTTTTGAAAATATAATATAGCCTTATAGCCTTCCTTGATAAATGTACTATCCAAAACTGAAAGATTTTTTCAAATCGGAGCAACGGTTCCCGTGGGTCCAGGACTTACGCGGGTAAAACCGCGGGACGCAGCTAGTTATACATATTTGCGTGACGAATAGAATGTCCACCTTCAAATTATGACAACAAAGTAAATTGGTATTGTTGTTAGTGAAAGCGTTAAAAAAGAACTAAGCTCATATGTTTATTGTATCGGGACTTATTCGCGAACACATTTATCGAAGTAATAATATTTTGATACACTAATAATATTTTACATAACTACGGGAGTATCTTGCAACTGCGGTTGATGTAACAACTCGGTCGAGACACTGAGGTTACGAAAAATATTATTATTTTGATAAAAGTATTCGACTCGAACATGTATCGAACATTAAAACAAAAGATAAGTTTGAATAGTATTATGTAATATCTAATAAGCAATCCTTCTAAATAATCATAACTATACGCCTAAACAAAACGCTATCACAATCACAGCCCCACACTGATTTCGATGACTTATGTCGTGGGTGCCGAAAACATTCACATCTCACACACAATCACAACAACCTACTTTCTTCTATAAATTATATCCTACTTAAAGTGTTTGCTGGAAGAAAACTCTGTGAAGGGTTAAGCTCGCCTTTGTACATCTTTTGTTATGGCCTTATTGTAAAATTGTTTATCAATGAGTGTACAATAAAGAATATAAGAATCGCAACCAGAACCAGAAAAAAAAACCGTGGGCAGAAAACTTGCGTTCCTGCCGGGAATAGAACCCGATACCCTGCTTAGGAAGCGAACGGTCACTCAACTAGCGAGCAGTTCAAATAACATATGTTTTATGTACCTAATAGGTACTCATATTTGTGTTTATATAAAAGTTGTAATACATAAATATGCTCAGAAAATATACTAGGTATGAAGAAATCTAATATGTTAAAAAGAAGAATCTTGTTAAGAATCTTGAATCTTGAACTTAGATGATATCCACTCATTTACACGCAAAAACACATACATACATACATACACACACCTTCAGACACGTTGAAACAGCCACACAAATACGACAAATATCTAGTTACAAGCCGTGCCCCGCGGCTTCGCTCGCTCTAATAAAGTTAAAAAGTAGCCTATGTGTTAATCCTAGGTATAAGCTATGTACATTCCAAATCCGTTCAGCCGCTAAAGCGTGAAGAGGGAACAAACATACTTACACACAAACTTTCGGATTTATAATATTAAGTAGGATGTTATACATATATAAATATTTATAAAATTATTGCAACATAGTTGTATCGCGTAAATTTATATACTTTCAATGCAATACGAGATACATTTTTTGTTAATTTCACCACTTTACTATCGTTAATAGACACCTCTTTGCTCCTCTAGTTCGTTAATAGATACATCTTTACTCCTCTAGTTCGTTAATAGATACCTGTTTACTCTTCTAGTTCGTTAATGGATACATCTTTACTCCTCTAGTTCGTTAAAAGATACCTCTTTACTCCTCTAGTTTGTTAATAGGTACCTCGTTACTCCTCTAGTTCGTTAATAGATACCTCTTTACTCCTCTAGTCTTATATATAAAAATGAATTGCTGTTCGTTAGTCTCGCTAAAACTCGAGAATGGCTGGACCGATTTGGCTAATTTTGATCTTGAAATATTTGTGGAAGTTCAGGGAAGGTTTAAAAGGTGAGAAAATATAATGAAATTGCAATAAAATTAGTAAAAAGTAGTATTTTATTTTCCCATACAAACTGTTCGTACCTGTCAAACAGGAGATGTTTCTGAATATTTGACCATTGGCGGTATAAAGTTCGCCGGGTCAACTAGTTCGTTAATAGATATCTCTTTACGCCTCTATTTCGTTAATAGATACCTCTTTACCCCTCTAGTTCGTTAATAGATACCTCTTTACCCCTCTAGTTCGTTAATAGATACCTCTTTACTCCTCTAGTTCGTTAATAGATACCTTTTTACTACTCTAGTTCGTTAAATGTAAAAACTATTAGTGTATTCCTTTTCTGACCTTACTTTATGTATAATAACTTTAATATTTATACCATGAAACTGCCCGTTGGCTTAGTTGATTGATCGTTCGCCTTCTAAGCAGGGGTATCGGGTTCGATTCCCGGTGGGAACACAAGTTTTCTCCCCAAGGAAAATGTGTGTGTCTGGTTCTGGTTGTGATTGTTTGTGTGATATGAATGTTTACGACACCCACGACACAAGTTATCGAACTTAGTGAGGGGCTGTGAGTGTGAAACCGTTTGGATTTGGATGAAATTTGAAATGTACGTAGCTTATATCTAGGATTAACACATAGGCTACTTTTTAACTCGATAATAGCGAGCGAAAGCGAAGCGAGATTAAAATATACTCACTTATTTGTCTTGTCATGGCAGGCTCCCGCTTTGAAGATCTCAAACTTACAAATCTGTTATAATCATTTTCACTTAAAGGTCTATATTTATCGCTCAAATCACTGTCACTGTAAAACTTGAAAAACTTTTCAGTTTCGCCTTTTTGAGAATAACTCCTGATAGCAGTCACTGGTTTTAAATCGAAAACTTTTTGGAGAATTACTTTTTCGACTAACGCTGCTTTTGCTGACACGGCCATTTCTACTTTCTACTATTTTTTTTTGTGGTCAAATGCTTGCCAGTGCTTAAAGAAAAAAGAAGAAAAAAAATACAATTTTTACTTAGATTTTTTTTTATCAGTTTTTTTTTCTGCCGATGTATTGTACTTTTCACTATCAGCGTTACAGTGCGAATGTGCTCGTTGAATTTTATAGATAAATTATAATGACATTAAATAATTACTTTGAAGATAATAATTATTTTTATGACTTGTAAGTACAATCTTGAGATTAAAATCAGTGCCGTTTCTATTTAAGTGTTTACGTCATAATGATTTAAATATTTTCATTTAATTTATTCGTTGCTTTATTTTTTATATTATAATGCACTTTTTTCTTTAAGTATGACTAAAGTATAATAATAGCTAGCCGTGCCCCGCGACTTCGCCCGCTATTATCAAGTTAAAAAGTAGCCTATATCAACATTCACGTCATACCCAGAACCAGAAACACAAACTTCCCGTGGGGAGGAAGCTTGTGTTCCCACCGAGATTTTAGCTACTTCCACATTCACAGCCCCACACTAAGTTCAAGATACAATAAAATTTTCTTTAATTTTTTTCTTTACATTTCCTTCCCCTGACAATAAATAACACAACAAAAAAGAATTAGGAAAATTGTTCTATCCATTCACGCGTGATGCGATGATCAAGGGAAATAAAGATTAATTTACATATATATATATATTAGTGTTTCGCCCCCGATTCAACCCCTGCAGCGCCATCTGCCGGGCTGATTTGTGAATCTAAACCATCCAGGGCGCCACCAAATTCGGTCCAGCCGTTTAGGAGTTCAGTGACATACACACGTACAGTAGAATTATATATATATATAATATATATATAAAGATATATAATTAATTAAATTTTACTTTTTAATAAAATAAGTTTTATTGAAAATAAATAAATAACAATAAACAAACATTATCGTAGGATATATGTGTATCCTATTTTCAATTAAACTTATTTTATTAAAAAGTAAAATGAACTTAATTTATAATTTTTGAATTTTATTATTCCTCGGAGTAGACATTTCGCTGTTACTTGGTGTTGCCGCTATACTTGATCCGGGGAATAATCTGAAAATATAACAAAATATATCAGAAACAAGCATTACTCGCGGCTTCGCTCGTGCTAAATAATGTTATAACGTACTGAAATGTCAGAAGTGTTATTGTCCCCGATTCCAATCAAATTAAATATAAATGCTGTCACATTCAAGTGTCACTAAAGAAATGACAGTTATTTTAATATGGCGACAACAAGGCGCCATTTTGAGTAAAAATTGTTGAAACGCAAGCAAAGCTTAAAAACATCGATTTTATCGCTTATATATCGGTTTGGCTTGACGAATTTCGATAAAATGTATACCTCTGAAGTATACTCTACCAAACAAAAATAAAATCATAGAAAACGATTCATAATATTGGCGGAGATATCGCGTAACATACATAAAAAAATACATACAGTTGATTTGAGAACCACCTTTTTTGAAGTTAGTTAAAAATAAATACAACGGACTGTGTTTTTTTTTATTTTTTATTTGTGACAGGCTAGTGTTTTACCACTATCTCACCTGATGGTAAGTGACGATGTGATCGAAGCTGGTAAACACACTAGACCTGGAATACGCAGGCTCTCAAGGATAACTGCCGGAACACCGTATTTGGCTTGGCGGCAGACTTTCAACTTGATGGTGGTAAGCTACTTTGGTAGCAAGCCAGGCGAGCAACTCACAAAATGCTCTACCACCTCTCAAATGTCACCTGATTAGCACCACCCGGGGACCACGTGTAGGGAGTCAGACTTAAGGGGTATCCTCCTACGGACGTGGGTGACTCAAGTGCGTTATCATTGAATATGCATTTGAAAATAAAAAATCCAACCCCATTTGCCATAAATGATTTATTAGTTTTATTTAGTTATAATGATTTATTTTATGTGTATATTTATATCAATACTAGCCATGCCCCGCGGCTTTGCCCGCTATTATCAAGTTATAAAGTAGCCTATGTGTTAATCCTAGGTATAATCTATGTACATTCCAAATTTCATCCAAATCCGATCAGCTGTTAAAGCGTGAAGACGGAACAAACATACTTACACACTTATACATACACAAACTTTCGGATTTATAATATTAGTAGGATTTTTGCGAACATGCATGATATTTTCAAAGATGTAAAGTGAAGGTATGGAAAGTATGCCTGTTTCTAGAAAGAATTCCCTGAGAGATTCGCGAGGACACATATCATCCTCATCATCAGCCTATGGAAGTCCACTGCTGGACATAGACCCCTCCAAACATGACACATGTAGATGGCTCATAGTTATGTGTACTTTTACGTATAATATCCGTTATATCCTGTACTATCTACAGGCCAATTGTCTATATTTCCTAAAACAAACTAAAATTATATACATTTATACAGCAAAGACCCAAGTTACCTACAAGTCATCGAGCTTATAGGTAACTAAAGTGCTCAAGCCCACTACCAGTAGGTTCAGATCATGCTGGCGGCATTGTCTCTCTGAATCGAAATGCTAATACGTTGAGCCAAATAAGTACCAGCATTTTGATCACGCGTCGCCTCAACCAGGCGCTCTGATAGATTTTTGAAAATAGAATGAGCTCCCGGTCCCCACGGACCCAGTGTCTCAACACCAAACGGTTCAAATATGTAACCACTGCTAAGGTTTCCATATTTTCGCAATTTGCGCTGCTCTGCCGAAGTTGCCGCGACGCCAACCCTATTCTGTGTTACAGGAAGATATGACGGAGCTAAAGTATCGACACAAGTTGCATCCCATACTAAAGGCAGTCCCATCTTCCATGGAGTTAAAGTCATGCCGTCGGGTCTTTTACCATCGTCACGCATCAGTTCATTCGTTTCGGGAATTACTGGAACATAGGCGCTGGTAAAAGATATATTATAGGCTGATAAACACATTACCCTCTATTGCGTCAGTCGGGTAAAAAGACTCGGTTCACGTGATTTTTTTATGCCCGATAGGCAAGCATTTGACCACAATCTCACCTGATGATACAATAATACAATACAATACAAAATTCTTTACTGTACACCAAAAAAGAAAAAGATACAAACTTAAAACTACGAAATTAATAATATAAGGCAGTACAATGGGCGGTCTTATCGCTTTCAGCGATTTCTACCAGACAACCTTTGGATGGACAGTAATTGTAGTAGCAACTGAGGTCGGTGGAGGTGTACAAATGATGATGGACACAATCAACGTACAAATTTTAATGTAGAGTCGCGAGACAAGCATTATACCTATCTGTTTTTTTACCAGTTCAAGTTGAGGTCAAGTGTATCAATTTCATTTGAATTGATAACCTAATTACATAAGCAAACCGTGACCGATATCTCAGATTACATAATACTTCCCTGTAATCTCAGAGTGAATAAGATTATTTTATATAAAATACTAGCCGTGCCCCGCGGCTTCGCCCGCTATTATCAAGTTAAAAAGCCTATGTGTTAATCCTAGGTATAAGCTATGTACATTTCAAATTTCATACAAATCCGTTCAGCGGTTAAAGCGTGAAGAGGGAACAAACATACTCACACACTTACACACACACACAAACTTTCGTATTTATAATATTAGTAGGATAACATACTAAATAGCAAAGACATTTCTTATGTAGGTAATCTAGGTATGTACCTAACTACATTTTGTAATAATTGAAGCGCAAGAAAGGCTTTAAAATCCGACTTCATCGCTTATATTTCATTTTTGGCTTGACCGATTTCGATAGAATTTATATGACCACCTGTGAAGTATACTCTACCAAACAAAAAAAAACATCGAACCCATTCATAATTGACGGAGATATAGCGTAAAATACACAAAAAACTTACAGTCTAATTGAACACTCCTTTTTTGAAATCGGTTGAAATATGTACTTACGGTGGTAATATAACGACGTTAGTAGAATATAACGACGTTTTCCAAAAAATGAAAGCTAGCTAATTTGATGAAAATCGTTGGAGCCGTTTCCGAGATTCCGATTATATACATATATACAACAATTGTTCGTATTTTGTAATCGCAGAACTCCGTAATTGCTTATAAACTGATTATTAAAATATTTTTCAGTTAAGTATTGTAATCTCACGAGTCTGTGCCCGGACCTTTGTAAGGCATTAGCGGAGCCGTAGCCAATGCTAAGAGGCCCTTTGGTATAATTACAGTTAAATAATAACATATCAGGCGTGTCCAAACATACGACGCGACATCTCTTACGTTAGAAGTTGATGCCGTTTTATGCTTGCACAGGCCTTTACAATAATTATATATTAATTATTAACTATGGACTAGGGGATGTATGATATTGGGTTGACAATAACTGTGACTAATGCGAGTAAAAACTTAAAAGTATTGCATTGTATTTTTGATGGTTTATAAAATATCTGGATTATGGCATGAAACTACGGCACCTGCCAATTCCGCCTCATTTAAAAATATGTAGGCAGGTGGTGACTCGCCACCCACTGAACGGGCTCCCCATAAGGGCCGCCTGCATTGGCGACATAAGGAGCAACGTTGGTGTGGATAGCTAAAGGGTGCTGAGAGGTGTTGCTGCAGTTTCACTAAACGCTACTCCCTAAGCGTGTTTATTATTAATTTATCCGTTTATAAGTATTTTACAAAAACCATCCAAAAATAAGTGGTTACATATTTGAGCCGTTTGGTGTTGAGACACTGGGCCCGTGGGGACCGGGAGCTCATTCTATTTACAACAATCTATCAGAGCGCCTGGTTGAGGCGACGCGTGATCAAAATGCTGGCACATATTTGGCTCAACGTATTAGCATTGCAATTCAAAGAGGCAATGCCGCCAGCATGATGGGAACGCTACCCACTGGTAGTGGGCTTGAGCACTTGAGTTACCTATAAGCTCGATGTCTTGAAGGTAACTTAGGTCTTTGATGTATATCGTTTTAGTTAAGTTTTAAGAAATATAGGCAATTGGCCCGTATTTATGTAATTTTGCGAATCTGGCAATAGATTCATTAACTTTCATGAGTGCCTCTTTGGGGCCCATGTGAATAAACGATTTTGATTGTGATTTTAATTATGAAGATAGAGAAAATAAACTAAAGATGACATTTAAGAACAACAAAATAATCATTAACATATATCACTTACTTATTATTATCTGCTATTTAAAGCTTTTAAATGAGCAGTTATATCAAGTTAATAATTAAACATATTTGTTAGGTAAATAATTGTTCAATAAACAATAGGAGATCATTGTGTACAATAACAGAGATGACAGGTGTAAGTTATTGTTATAACGGTTTTACCAGTTTGCTTTAGTTGTATTTGATTAGGCTTTGACATATACAACCTGTAACAAAAAGGTGTAGTAATACTTGGTGGTGTGTATGTGTGTCGTGCCTGGAATCGTCTGCCAGAGAACTAAAGTCGAAATCGGGGATAATTTTTTTCCATACAAAAATTTAACATTATATTTTTCAAATATGCTTGACAACCCTACGGTTACATCTTTGGCGCGTGACCTTGACCTTTGTTATGGCCACCACTGTCAGACGTCTAGGTTCAAAGACTTTGTGGTGTAGAACGGTAGCTGTTGAAATAGGGTTGCAAATGATATATTTTTTTTAGAAACTTTAATCGACCATTAACTCAATATTCATGCTGCTGCCGCGAATGTAGAAGTTCCTGTTAGACTCCATACATGTAGCTAGATGCGTGGCTTGAGTGGGTTTTAGCTAGATGCGTAGGTTTTTTGCCTGAATTAAATGACTTATTATTATATATTGAGTATTACTACACCTTTCTGTTAAACATCGTAAAAAAAATATATCAAGGAAAATGTTTTAATAAAATTTATTTCAAATTCTGTAAAAAGAAACTAAGCCTCTTCAGCCTACATTGCTCGCACTTGGTGCCCCTGCTGAACTTACGAAACTTAGGAGGGTTGGTGTAAGGCAAGCGCCAAATTATAAAAAATGTTCTTCATATTATTGACAACATATTGTGTTCATGAATAAATGAAGAATAATTTTTCAATCCTACTCTTCCTTCAGGAAGTTCCATCTTGTTTTTTTTTTAAGTATTATTTGCCATGACGAGTATTATTATTTGAACCGCCCGTTGGCTTAGTTATGCGTACGTTCGTATTATAAACAGTGGTTTTCTTCCAAGGGATACTTGTGTTTTTGGTTCTGGGTATGATTGTATGTGTGATATAAATATTTCCAGCACTCACGACACACGTCTACTCTAAAAACTTATTAACTTATTAATAAGGTCTTTGATTTCTTGTATTTTTCTTATATATAATATCTGTTCATAACATTGGAAAAACTCATGGAAAAAAAATCTCATACAATTTTTATGGAACTTTGGTGAGTTGTAGGAAGTCTGTCGGACTTAGTACTAGGTAAACATAAACATAAAGTTGTTAGTCTCACAAAAATTCGAGAACGGCTCGACCGATATGGCTGATTCTTTTTTTGTTGTGTTCTTAATTGTCAGGGCAAGGTTTGTATGTATTTTTTTTAATCGACCGGAAATTGCACCCGCGCGAAACCGGAGTGGATCGCTTGTAGGTTATTAGTATAATAGGAATAGTCGACGAGTTTTTAATATGGTAATAAAGTACTATGCAACCATAAACGTGAAAGAGGCAAAACACTTTTTTCTTTATAAACCAAATCAAAATAAAAATTGTTTATTCACATGGGCCCCAAAGAGGCACTCATGAAAATTAATGACTTTACTGCCAGATTCGCAAAATTACTGACGTTTTGAGAAGAACATATAAGAGCAAAATCAAAATCAAAATCTTTTATTCACATGGGCCCTGGTGGCGCGAGTAAAATCGCTGGCGTGTAAATAGCCCACCATTTACGTATTAATATTTTTAATGATAGCGGTAAATTATTTTGATCATTGGCAAAAATCAGTAGGGATACACGAATCAATTTACAGTGTTTATT
Source organism: Lomographa bimaculata (assembly GCA_948107665.1). Lineage (NCBI taxonomy): Eukaryota > Metazoa > Arthropoda > Insecta > Lepidoptera > Geometridae > Lomographa > Lomographa bimaculata. The sequence continues at coordinate 3,245,050 of OX403608.1, read as the reverse complement.
TAAGCCCACGTACCTTAGACTGCTTCGAAACCGCCTCCGGAGCTCCCCAAGAAAGGAACTACAGCAAACTGTATGTATGCCTAAGCGCACACACACAACTCCACGTCGCGCCGGCCGGCGAGTTTGAATCCGAAGAAATCCGAGAGTGTACGAGGCACGGAACACTAAATCACCTCACAGTTCAAGCGGTCGATCACAATAGACACGATGAAGTTTTTATTTTAAGTCCTGGTTAATTAGATGATAATTATTTAATTAGTTTTCTACGTCACAAAATTCAATAGCGGAGGGTTTGTCAACCACACGGATCAGGTGACACACACGACTAGAAGATTCTATTTTAAGTCTGTGAAGTTAGTCGCGAGTGCAAAAAATGTCACTCGATCCAACTAGCGCCATCTCTAGGATCGTCCTTGAACGATCTCTAACAGTGGTCAGCAGAGAGCCTAATACACTGCAAATGTATTCAAATATCCAAAGATTCTTGCCAATATGAATATTAGGTATATAAAGTGAAGTATTTATTCACAGATGTATAATTTACATTTATTTTTTATATTATAAAAGGCAAAGACGCTTCACCAGGCCCCAAAGAGGCACTTATGAAAGTTATTGATTCTACTGCCAGATTTACAAAATTACAGCCTGAGCGAGATGGATTTTGCCAAAATCACACGAGAAACATACATACCTCATGATTCGTCGGTACTCGTCAGTCATTTCGTCGACCGGCTCGATGTGTATAGGAGGGTATGTACGTAGGGACAAATATGGCGCCCCCATGCTTACAGCAGAACGCATCTGAACATGATAATAATATATTTATTTCCAAAAATATACAATAATAGTGTGCACAGAGTAACAATGATAATAGTGTGCACACAGCCACACATTCAATAATAGTGTGCACAGAGTAACAATGATAGTAGTGTGCACACATTCAATAATAGTGTGCACAGAGTAACAATGATAATAGTGTGCACACATTCAATAATAGTGTGCACAAAGTAACAATGATAACTGGTGACTCGTGAGCTGATTTGAAGACCTCGCATGATTATAAACCGATTTCAAAAAAAAGAAAGTGGTTCTCATTTCGACAGTTTTTTTTTGTATACGTTACTTTATAGCTTCTTTTGTTATGAGCCGATTTTGATGATTATTTTTTTATTTGAAAGCTGCTTTTCGTGTGCTCCCATTGAAATTTGATCAAGATCTGATCACTAGTTTTTGAGTTATAGTTAATAATGCGTACATTAAATCTGATCAAGGTTCCGAAGATAAAGCGGTGAAGTCGGCTTTTTTTAAGCTTTGCTTGCGTTTAGTTATCGAAATGGCTGAAATATTTTTTTTGTACGTTTTCAACCCCCATATTTACGCCATTTTATTAAATTTTCAAATATTGAATCAACAATAAAAACCTATTCAATTATCGAACCTGCTCACAAAATTTCATGAAAATCGGTTGAGAATTACGACTTGTAGAGGAGAGCAACCGGAAATCCGCCGGACATGCGAAAGCAATTTTTCCCAAGCTGAAACGGAGACGCTTTGCTCGCTCGGTCAGTTATTAATCATCTTTCCAAGCTGATGACAATACTAATAATAATATTTTTTAAAGTGAAAACTTCTTTAGAAGCTTTGAGCACTTTTTGGTTGAACAAAAATCATTGAACTCGCGTCATCGTCACCGAACGCTTTCCATGAGCTATATTATGTATACTGTGTATATATATATATAAAATATTATATATAGTTTTCACTTGTATCGGCAGTCCCCAAAGACTGCATCGCATATATTTTTTTTTAATTTCAATATAGGCATTTCAATAACCACTTTTTTGACCGCTATCTCATCTGGTGGTTAGCGACGATGTGGTCGACGATGGAGCAAGCTTGCCTAGGAGATACCTATTCACTCGCGACTTGAAAACTCCTAAGTATATTGTACTTATCAGAAAACACCCACACTAGGACGACCTGTGTCGTGGAACCCAGTCTCTTCCCTATTTTAAATATTCATTATAGTTAGAACTATTTCAGTACAATATTAAATCTAATAAATTAAAAAAAAGAATAAGACATATCCCTAGGTATCCTTATTAGGGTTCCGTACCCAAAGGGTAAAAATGGGACCCTATTACTGAGACTTCGCTGTCCGTCCGTCCGTCTGTCACCAGGCTGTATCTCAAGAACGGTGATAGATAGACAGTTGAAATTTTCACAGATGATGAATTTCTATTACCGCTATAACAACAAATACTAAAAAAAATAAAAAAATTAAGGGGGCTCCCATACAACAAACTTGATTTTTTATAGATAATGGTACGGAACCCTTCGTGCGCGAGTCCGACTTGCACTTGGCCGGTTTTTTTTTTATATACAAGTGTTATACTTTATGTACTCACAGCTTCTTTATTTGTGTTCATGTCGGCCAGTTTCTTGTTTAAGTCATGTTTTAGTCCTCGCATGAGAACAAAGTCTTTTTCTAAGATTCCATGGAGACCTGAAAACAAAAATTTTTCGACAATAGATTTTTTTAGTGGGTTGAAAAATAGACACCCTTGTTTGAAGAAAATTTGAAACGTCATTGTTTTTTTACCGAGTTCACAAAAAAGAAGGAAGTAGGTACTCAAGTCGACTGTATTTTTATTTTTTCCCATTAAAATTTGATCAAGATCTGATAAGTAGCAAAGCTTAAAAAATCCGACTTCACCGCTTTATCTTCGGAACCTTGATCAGATTTAATGTATTCAACAAGCATTATTGACAATAACTCAAAAACTAGTGATCAAATCTTGACTAAATTTTAATGAAATCACATGTAAAGCACCAGCTTTCAAATAAAAAAATAATCATCAAAATCGGCGCACAAAGAAAGAAGTTATGACGTAACTTTTGAAGACAGTTACAAACGAGAACATCGTCAATGTAGTCCCCAGAATACGCATTATTGATGATATTTCAAGAACTACTGATCAGATCTTGATCAAATTTAAATGGGACCAATAAGAAAGCAACATAGTTCAAACTAAAAAAAAATTCAAAAGCGGTTCACATGGAACGAAGTTATGAGGTAACAAACAAACAAAAAAAAAATACAGTCGACTTGAGTACCTCCTCCTTTTTTGTAAAGTCGGTAAAAATTACCGAGAGACGATATATTACCTGCATTATCGAGTAAAGTTTCTAGATCGTGTACGGGGAACTCCGCAGTGGAAGGCGCCAGGAGGCCGGGAGACGGCGACGGTACAGACGGACTCGGTATGGGAGATGGTGACGACGATTGTGCTGTTTTACCTACAATGCACATTTGAGAGAGTTATTTTATATAATTCGTTTGCAGATGGAGTTTTGCCGCGAAAGTGAAGAAATTGCAATTTTGTATAATTTTCCTAAACCGGTGATTCTTCGAGTGTTAATCCTACTAATATTATAAATCCGAAAGTTTGTGTGTAAGTGTGTGTGCAAGTGTGTAAGTGTTTGTTCCCTCTTCACGCTTTAACGGTTTTGGGTGAAATTTGGAATATACATAGCTTATACCTAGGATTAACACATAGGCTACTTTTTAACTTGATAATAGCGGGCGAAGCCGCGGGGCACGGCTAGTGTGTAATAATGGTGGATTATTAACCGTTAGAACTTAGTGAACGTGCATGGGCGTAGGCAAATCAATAATCATACAAAGTTGAAAAACCTTATATCCGCCTTCACTCCAATACTCCAATAGAAGTTCTAGTAAAGTTTCTACCACTTTACTAGGGCATGACTTGACTATGACTGGACCTTGACTCTTTGACTTGACTTTAACTGTGACTTCTGACTAGGACTTTTAATATGCAATATATTAGTACTTGACACTGGTTAAACGAACAAGATTACGAAGCCAAAATGAAAAGAAAAAAAAATAACGCATAGTAATTGGACGTCGTTTTACGTTCATAAAAAGTTTCATTCAGAACAGAGCTTACGAAATGAATATAAATATAAATGTTTATACATTACATAGGTACATACAGTAGGACCGGTTTTAAGGAATTTATTTACTCAGAAAAAGTACCAAGAAAATTTTAAAAATATAATATCTTACTTGGCACTGGCTAAAAGCACATAGCTTGCAGAGCCAAAAATAAAAAAAGCAGACCTAGATCAGCGAATTCAGGCAGGTCCCAAGCCGAAGGTCTTCTCGGGGTGAGGGTGTCTCCGGGGGGGGAGGGAAGCGTGCCGCGAGGCTCCGACAGCTGCACGATACACACGTGGTCGCAACACGTGATCAAAAGGGAGCTGCGGTTGAAGCGGACGTACTCTCTGCGGGAATAAAACATAATTAAACGCAAGCAAAGCTTAAAAAAACCGACTTCACCGCTTTATCTTCGGAACCTTGATCAGATTTAATGTATTAAACACGCATTATTGACGACAACTCAAAACTAGAGATCAGATCTTGATCAAATTTCAATGGGACCACATCAAAAGCACCAGCTTTCAAGTAAAAAAATAATCATCAAAATCGGCTCACAACGAAAGAAGTTATAAGGTAACTTTTGAAGTCGGTTAAACGAGAACATCGTCAAAGTAGTCCACAAAGTAGGCATTATTGACGATATTTCAAGAACTACTGATCAGATCTTGTTCAAAGTTAAATGGGACCAATTAGGAAACAACATCTTTCAAACTAAAAAATAAATTGCGAAATCGGCTCACGTGGAGAGAAGTTATGAAATAACACATATAAAAAAAGAAAAAAAAAACAGTCGACTTGATTACCTCCTCCTTTTTTGGTCAAAAGTCAGAAGTCAGTAAAAATAACTCTCTGTACGTAAATTTAATCGTAGCTCTCTATACAAATAAAAACTCCCCTGTGGGAATAGTTAGAAATAAATTATGAATTTTTATTTATGGTTCACTAGTTTCGCGATAATGGTTTACACATAAAAGATAGATATATGCTGTCGCGGGCTTTTTTGTAGCACTATTTAAGATAAACATTTCCATAACACATTATATACGTGTAACTCCAACGGTTTTCGCGGCTAACGCTAGAATAGCGCACAGATGGCAGATTTTATTCTTAATTACTTGACACTTATCGTTACATTTTGGACAATTCACACTATATCGTTATAAATTATAGCCTATACGTTATTCTGATGTGTAAGCTATATTATTGTAAAGTTTCGACAATATCCACTCAGTAGTTTTTGCGTGAAAGAGTAACAAACATACATCCATACATTGTTACAAACTTCCGCGGTTTATAATATTAGTAGGAAGGAAGTAGGATTAGGTAGCTATTAAGTCGTAATAAGAAGGAGGAGGAAACTTACGGATGTTGCGGTCCTGGGGTCAACCATAAATTAGATTCTGGTTGCAGTATCAAACCTCCAGTTGATGCTTGAATTACACTGGACGGCCGACGGGACCTTGTTGGTTGGATTTCTGGATCCTCGAAGGGTTTGTATAGTGGTCCTGAAATATATACCGTAAGTGGACAATCTTTCAGAATGGTTTAGAATCGACAACCGAGCAGAAAAATAAAAGTGATAAAACAAACGTATACATACTCACAACCCCACACTAAGTTCAAACTTTACATATTACACATCCAGAACCAGAAACACAAATCGCCCTTGGAAAGGAAAATTGTGCTGACATGGCTCGATCCATGACTCTTATGTCTGTGCAACTCCTATTTTGTGCACATCTTCATGAGAATTTACTACTTTAAGATTAATATCATTGCTTAGGAATACAATCTTTGTTCCTTAGTTGCTAAATAGTTGTAGTGCAGACCACCATTGCAAAATTTTAGAGGACATTTTGTACGAAAAAAATAAAACATGCCTTTGTTTTTGGGTACTGCCGATAGAAGTGAAAACTAAGTAACTTGTGAATTGTATCGTCGAGCTATTAGAAAGCGTTCGGTGACGTTGACGCGAGTTCCATGATTTTTGTTCACCCAAAAAGTGCTCAACGCGCCTAAAGAAGGTTTCACTTCAAAAAACTTTTTACGTTTTGTTAAGTACTAAATCTGCTACCTCTTACACCTATTAATAGCTCATTTAAGATTGATCACTCACCAGGAAATATTGAATAAGCACCGAATTCGACTTTCTTGCCGAGCACTCCCAAGAATGGAAACTTTATCTTGACAGTTTGTAGAAGGCATTCGTCGTAGATATCCCAGATGTGAAGAGTCTAAAAACATTATTTATCTATGTGAATGTAAAAGCTTTTATTATTGCAGGAAAACTTCTTATGAGAAGGCTTTGAAATTCTGATCTGACCTTTTTGTGTCACGAAAATTGGTGGGGGTAAACAATGTGATGAATAATTTAAATGTTTCCCTGTAACACAAAAGTTTTACTTATATCGTGTGTATTTATGACACACCCTGTCAGTGTTCATCGCGACACCGCGCGAATAACTATTGTACTCAATAAAACAACGATTACTGCAACTACCTAACAACCATCAGAGAGTACGGTACGCACCGTACATCTTTTTGGTCCTTCAAGCCGGATGTGAACTAGCGACCTATGGATATACAGTCCACAATCAGTAATAATACATTCAATAAATATAAGTCCGAAAATTTGTGTGTAAGTGTGTAAGTATGTTTGTTCCCTCTTCACGCTTTAACAGCTGAACTGAACCAAGCTTATTGGTAATTCAAGTACTCAAGCCCACCAGTGGGTAACGTAGTGGTACTTTTGTTTTAAAATCATTTTGATATAGCGTGATTTTTAGGCCAAACATTCACATCCCAAATATTTAGCCCAAAAATAGCGTTGATATAGCGTGATTTTTAGGCCAAACATTCACAATTCATATCACATCACGCTATATAAACATATAGCGTGATATTTAGCCCAGACATGTTGATATAGCGTGATTTTTGTGCCAAACTTGTGACTTACACAATTGTTACAATACGCCACGACTGCTTCCCTCCCCGGCACTATGGCTACGTCCAGCACGGCCGGAGACGACGGAGCCTGCAGTACTGCGAAGGGACTAGACTGAGATGTCTCCCACAGCCTCACTGCACCGTCTATACTTCCTGTGGCTAATAAGTGGAGGGGGTAGACCACATGAAAGCAAGATACGCCCTGAAATAATATTTTTGTGGGCATGCAATTAAATTTGAAATGAAGTATGAAATGGAATATGAAATGGAATATGAAATGGAATATGAAATGGAATATGAAATGGAATATGAAATGGAATATGAAATGGAATATGAAATGGAGTATGAAATGGAATATGAAACGAAATACCATATAAGCGAATGACTTCAAATTTTCATAGAATATGTAAAACTACGGCCGAAAGCCAGAAATTACATTTAAAATTAAATAAATGTAAATATTAAGGGGGCTCTCATACATGTAAGTGGGGAGATTTTTTTTATTTTTTTGTTTACTCTTATGAGGTATCATTAAAAAGGGCTTGACAAGTAGAGTACGAAATTGAAAAAAAATCTATGTTGGAAAATAACGATTTGTTAGGCCACCAAAGTTACTATTTTAAAACTTATTTCGTCCCGGGTCTATCTCCAAAACGGTTTCACACTGAACGCTGAAACTTACGTATAATATCCGTTATATCCTATACTTGAACAACAAATACAGAAATCAAACAATTAATCTATAGAAAAAAAGTTATAAGCAAGTAACCTCATAAGTATTTCTCTATGAGGCAAAATGTAGGCGCGAGGTCTCAGTTCGGCGCGAACGACTAGTTTATTTTTATTTTTTTTACCGATTTCTCAAAAAAGGAGGAGGTACTCAAGTCGACAATTTTTTTTTTTATGTGTGTCATAACTACTCCACGTGAGCCGATTACGAAAATTTTTTTTAGTTTGAAAGATGTTGCTTTCTATTTGGTCCCATTTAAATTTGATCAAGATCTGATCAGTAGTTCTTGAAATATCGTCAATAATGCTTATTTTGTGGACTACTTTGACGATGTTCTCGTTTACCCGACTTCGAAAGTTACCTGATAACTTCATTCGTTATGAGCCGATTTTAATGATTTTTTTTTAATTTGAAAGCTGGTGCTTTTCGTGTGGTCCCATTGAAATTTGATCAAGATCTGATCTAGTTTTTGAGTTATAGTCAATAATGCGTGTTTAATATATTAAAACTGATCAAGGTTCCAAAGATAAGCGGTGAAGTCCGTTTTTTAAGCTTTGCTTGCGTTTAATTATTAACTTGATAATAAGTACTATTACTTAATTTTTCAAACCAAATAACGTATTAAACAATAAGTACACTTTACAAAATACTTACCCTCTGTACTTTATAAACATAGTCATCCAGCTTCCCCGGAACATGTTTCACTCGCACACTGACAGTTGAATCGTGCGAGCAGGACACCAAGATGTCACCGCCTCGAGCGTGACAGAGACGGCGAATAGAGCGCGAGTGGAAGCGACGCCATGTTGATATGCTCACGTGAGATGTGTGGGGGGGAGAACTTAGTTCCTGAAATATGAGTTTTTGATGTGAAATTTTAATGGGAGGGCTTTGAAATTCTGTTCCGCAACCTTTTTGTGTGACGAAAAGTGGGGGTAAACATTCAATAATTTAAACGTTTCCCTGTAATACAAAAGTATCCTTCCATCATGTGTGTTTACTATACTCCTTCTTTTGGTTTTCATCTGATCACATTTATATTATAAATCCGAAAGTTTGTGTCTAAGTGTAAATATGTTAGTTTTCTCTTCACGCTGCTGTAACGACTGAACGGATTTGGATGAAATTTTGAACTACATAGCTCATACATAGCTAACATAGGCTACTTTTAAGCTTAATAAACGCGGGCGAAACCGCGGGGCACGGCTACTTTTATAACAAAAAGCTAACAACGCATTCATATAAACACTTTCACACACACAGCTCCACCCTAAGTTCCATAACTTGTGTCGTGGGTGCCGGATACATTCACATCACACCCAATCACAACCAGAACCAGAAACATAATTTTTTGCTTGGGAAGAAAACTTGTGCTCCCGCTGGGAATCGAACCCCCTGTTTGGAAGGCGAACACGCACCCATCTAAGCCAACGAGCAGTTCACAGAAGCTATCTCCCCAAGGTAAATGTGTTTCTGGTTCTGGTTGTGATTGTGTATGTGATGTGAATGTTTCCTGCACCCACGACACAAGTCATCCAACTAATTGTGGGGCTTTTTTTTTTTTTTATTCGTGATAGGCAAACTTTTGACCACTATCTCACCTGATGGTAAGCGACGATGTGGTCGACGATGGAGCAAGTTAGCCTAGAAGATACCTATTCACTCGTGACTTGAAGACTCCCATATTGTACTCATCAGGAAACACCGACTCGGATAAGGAGTTCCATTCCTTTGCGGTTCGCACAATGAATGTGGAGGCAAAACGCTTAGTGCGCATTTGTGGAATGTCCACCGTATAGCGGTGTCGCTTAGCAGTTTGTCTGCTTGTCCGATGATAGAACGGGGATGGGGGAACTAGATCGTACAGTTCCTTAGCACTGTGAGTGTGATATTATTTATGTTTATGTTATTGGCGTCATTGAAAAGGTAATATAACTGTCTACCTTTCTAAATCAACTTCGAAAAATAATATAGAAATAAAAAAATATCATCAAATACAGTCTCATACAAACAAACCCATACCTACTATGCCCATACAGACTAATACTCACCATCCAAAAGTAATAGTTGATAGAATCAGGCGCCTTAGTATAGAACAGTTGAACCCTCGGCGAGAGGAATCGAACCCGCAACACTTGCCCTCGCTCCGTGCCTATAGCCAACTCTGAACCATCGCCGGAGTGACCAGCAGGACAGTATGCTAGACTCTAGAAAGGATACATAATAAACTACAACCCGGTCACAATATCTCGAGACCTCGCTGGAATGCATTATTTTTCATCATTTTAATCATATCATTATAATAATATTACCTTCATTAAATTAATTTACACAATATTTGTTTTGTTGGAAATCCTATTGTTTATAATAATATCCTACTAGAGTATGCTTGTTTTGCGCACCATATCAGACGTGACGTCATCGACGCCAGGTCTCGAAATAATGTGACCGGGTTGTAGTTATCACGAACATACATGAGTACAGGGGGGTTCTAGGATCACTTTGTTGTCCGTCTGTCTGTCAAGACCGTTTTTCTCAGGAACGCGTGGAGGTATCAAGCTGAACTTCATATAAAATACTGAGATCTACTGTCCCTTGGAGCTGTGAAAAAATCAAAATTCTAAGCCAACGCAATCAAAAGATGCAGCCGTTTATGCTTCAAATTTTCGACACTCGCAAGAGAATCAAAACCTACAGGGTATTTCCTGTGGACTCAGAATCTTGAAATTTTGTACGAAGCAATGTCTTATAGCACAAATAAAGGAAAAATTGCGAAAAGTTTTAGTTACCTCATATAATCATTTCATTTAGCAATAAAAATACCATACCTACAGGTTTGTACGGAACCGTCGGTGCGCGAGTCCGACTCGCACTTGGCCGGTTTTTTATGCTAGATAGGCAATCTTTTGACCGCTATCTCACCTGATGGAAAGTGACGATGCAGCCGAAGATGAAACATGCTTGCCTAGAAAGTACCTATTCACTCAAGACTTAAAGATACTCCGATTGTTCCATTCAGGTAACAAAGACGCAGGCAATGAGTTCCACTCCTTCGCTGTACAGATGATAAACGTAGAAGCAAAATGCTTCGAACGAACTGGAGGAATATCAACCATAAATGGATGACGTTTGACAGTCTTGTTGTTTGATAGTAAAAAGGGAATGGAGGAATTATATCATGTGATTCTTGCGCACACTCTATAAAATGTAAGCAATAGAAAACGGATAGGCTTGCTACCTTACTTCGGTGACCAACACTTAGCAGTTTTGACTCAACTAGCTTTTTTTTTATTTGAGACTAAGCTAGCGTTTGTCCACAATCTCACCTGATGGAACGCGACGATGCGGTCGAAGAGTGAGCACGCTTTGTCATTAAATACCTATTCACTCTCTTCTTGAACAACCTCATATTATACTTTTTGGGAAACAGTAGACGGCAGGTCGTTCCATTCCTTGGCAGTTCAAATAATGAAAGTGGAAGCGAAACGCTTCGTGCGAATGGTCGGTATTTTTTCCATTAGCGGATGCCGCATTGCCGATGCCGTCTGTCTAGTTTACTATCGGCAATGAGTTCTTCATCAATGTGCATTAATGTACATCAATGTGCTGTGTAAAAATACAAAGTTACAAAGTAAAAAGCAAAACAAAGTTACGAGTGTATCGTACACTCAACATGTCAGTACTCGTACTTATTCGACTTACTGACGTTTCTTTTGTTTAAATCAACGTTTATTTTGTTAACAACAAACAAATAGTCAAACTATAATTTAAAATAATAATATAATAATAATGTAATTTATTCATTTAGATCACTCTTAGAAACTAGGTACGGTGTGTGAAAACATAAGAACTTTAGGTTCGTGTAGCCATTTTCTTGAGAGCTCTAAACTCGGCTAGGCCTGTATCTTGGAAGCCCGGAACAAAATATTTTTTAGCATGTTAGATTTATCGCGCGATACCTTGCGGTTTGGGTGGGTAACTAAGTAGGTAGTAACAGTAGGTTGCGATTTAACATAATGATTGTTAACATTTTGTAACAAGATTGGTTGGTCACGAACAATTAACATACTTAGGCAAACAAAACAAAAAAGCAAGTTACAAAATTTGTGATATCTAGGATTAATAATAAAAGCAAGCAAAGCTTAAAAAAATCGGCTTCATCGCTTATATTTCTGTTTTGGCTTTACCAATTTCGATAGAATTTATACGGGACCACCTCTGAAGTATAATCTACCAAACAAAAAAATATATTTGATAATCAGTCCACAAATGAGGGAAAAATCGGTGAACAACATAAAAAAAGACATACAGACGAACAGTAAAAAGTCGGTAAAAAGCGGGTGAAACCGCGGGAAACAGCTAGTTAAAGATAAGATCTAACCGTTGGTATGTGCGGCATTCCTGTGATACAGTACAAAGCGTGGTGAGACAGAGTGGTAGCATCATAGATGGTCAAGCTACGGTCTGATGCTGAATACATCAGATACTGGACATCCTGAAACAGAAGACACTTTTTTAAATTTAATTTATTAATCAAACGAAGCGAGATCTCTATTTGACTTGGGTTGTTTAGCACTTTGTCCGTCCGTCCGTCCGTCTGTCAGAGGCATCTAGCGTCTAAACCATGTAAGCGAATGACTTCAAATTCTCATAGAATATGTAAAACTACGGCCCAAAGCTAGAAATCACATTTAAAATTAGATACATTAAAATATTAAGGGGGCTCCCATACATGTAAGTGGGGAGCAAAATATTTTTTATTTTTGTATCTAACGTTGTAGGATATCGTTGAAAAGGACTTAACAAGCATAGTACGAAACCGGTTTAAAAAAATCTATGTTGGAAAATAACGATTTGGTAGGCCACTAAGTCACTGTTTTTAGACCTATTTTGTCTCGGGATCTGTCTCAAAAACGGCTTCACACTGAATGCTGAAACTTTCGTATAGTATCCGTTATATCCTGTAAAACAACAACAACAGAAATCAAACAATTAATATATATAAAAAAGTTATAAGCAAGTAACCTCAAAAGTTTTTGGTATGTACATTCCAAATTTCATCGTAATCCGTTACGTGAAGAGAAAACAAACATACTTACACACAGTTTTCCGGATATTATTTATATGATACACTAGCCGTGCCCCGCGGCTTCGCCCGCTATTATCAAGTTAAAAAGTAGCCTATATGTTAATCCTAGGTATAAACTATGTACGTTCCAAATTTCAACCAAATCCGTTCAGCCGTTAAAGCCTGAAGAGAGAACAAACATACACATTTACACACAAACTTTCGGATTTATAATATTAGTAGGATTGTACATGCATGTGTCTTATCAATTATATTTTATGTGTTTTTGTTCTGGTTGTCGCGGAAATACCCGCGGGGCAAACCTAGTATTCAAAAATACTTACACTAAGGTAGATTGCATCTGTGATCCAACAGTTTTTCACACGGCGACGTACTCCAGTCCTATGATAGAACACCTGAAAATATATTGGAAAGTCTAGAGTGAATAGGTACCTTCTAGGCAAGCATGTTCCATCTTTGGCCGCATCGTCACTTTCCATCAGGTGAGATAGCGGTCAAATGCTTGCCTATCTAGTATAAAAAAAAAAAGTAACTTCTTTCAAGCAAAACAAAAATTTCAAAATCTGTTCACTAGGAGAGAAGTTATGAGGTGACACATAAAAAAAATTACAGTCGACTTGAGTACCTCCTCCTTTTTTGTGAAGTCGGTAGAAGAGGACTAAAAGGTTATATAACCAGAGAACTTGTCGAGACGAATCAAACGAGCCCAAACTCGATGGGTTTATCTTGTTTAGTTCAGAAGGTCCTATGGACATCTTCCGTCTCCATCAGACCAGCTCCATGGTACCATATCATTGTGTTGTCACCGAAGATACATGAGTACATTTCTCTATCTTCCTGACTAAACATCCCACATGTTGTTGGAGTCAGCCTTCCTACTATTTACTTTCCACTTCGCTCTGTCCTGGACGTCAGTTTCAGATAGCTCACATACCCATGAAACAGGACATGAGCCCATGAAGGACATGAGTCCATGAATGACGTGAGTCCATGAAGGACATGAAGGACATGAGTCCTTCTTCACTACTTTTTTCCATAAGTACACCAAATAACTATATCATTTATTTGTAATAATGTAGGAAAAGATAGAGCTTTAATTCCTCTAAGTTTATATAGTTTTTACATTATTTTTCACTACCATTTGACATAATTGTTGTCCCTCTAAGCAACGGGTGCTAGGTTTGATTCCCAGTAAGAACACAATTTTTCACTACGGTAAATTCGTGTTTCTGGTTCTGTCTGTGATTGTGTGTGAGTTTCCGGCACCCAAAATACAAGTTTTAACAGTGAGAAAACTTATGTTCCCGCCGGGAATCGAACCCGATGCCCAGTGAATGCTTAGAAGGCGAATATTACCCAATCAAGCCAAACGGGCGGTTCCAAAACATACTATACAATGTGTAACATAAAGGTGTAGTAATACTCAAGTCACACATCTAGCTACATGTATGGAGTCTAACAGGAACTTCTGCATTCGCGGCAGCACCATTAATATTAAGTTATGATGAATTAAAACTTATAAAAAAAATTTACATTTGCAACCCTATTTCATCAACTACCATTCTACACCACATAGCCTTTAGACCTAGGCGTCTGACAGTGGTGGCCATAACAAAGGTCAAGGTCAAGTGCCACAATCGTAGGGTTGGCAAAAAAATATTTTTAAATTTTTGTACGGAACAAATATCTCCGATTCCCGCACATGTAGCTGTAGGGTTGTCAAAAGTATTTCAAAAATATAATATTAATTTTTTTTACGAAAAAAATGATGTCCGATTTCGACTTTCGTTCTCAGGCAGACGATTCCTGGTACGACACACCTACACACCACCAAGTATTACTACACCTTTTTGTTACAGGTTGTATATATTTTAAGATGTATTTAATTATAATGTTCATAAATGTTCAATAGCTCACCTCATAAGAATGCAGAAGTTTCATGTTAGCATCGTAAATACCAATGCGTCCACCTTTGGAGACGGCCACGTAGCAGAATGCTTCTTCCCTTTCTATGTTCACCATTTTAACTATGGTTTCCCTCTGGAAACGTAATCTAACATCGATAAATCCATAATTAGAAGGTAACTTATTACACGTTAATTAATTATATATGTCAAATTGTAGCCTAGTTATACAATACCTTTGCAAGCATTTGATCACTATCTCACTTGAAGGATAGTGATGATGTTTGCCTAGAGGATACCTATTCACTCTTGACTTGAAGACTCCCAGATTATACCGTTTGGGGAACAAAGACGCGAGCTATGAGCTCCTTTGCTGTAAAAAATTTCTCGTGGAGCGCAGTGGAATAAATGTACTGGCTTATATTATTTTAATTAGAAGTCAGGTAAAGTGCTCGTGGAGCGTTCTCCACTATTTCATGGAGCGCAGTGGCATAACCCTACGGATGATGAACGTAGAAGCGAAACGCTTTAAGCCAACTGAAGGTATATCTATTTATAAAATCAAGTTGTGTTAGTTACACTATTTACAACTCAAGACCGGCTGAATCGATTTGGCTGAAAATTGGTCCCCAGCAATTTTCAGCCAAATCGATTCAGCCAGGTAGCTTAAAACCAGGAGACGGACATATGATACTTTTTAGGAACGTCAATTTTTTTTTATAGGTGTATAAAAATCATTTTCTCAAACGACATTCGGATTTGGTAAAGTACAAGGCAAACATAAACATGAATGAGGTAATAATATAGTCACGTGGCATTGTAAGGCATGCCGGGTATGGCTGCCTAAACATGCACATTCATTGACTGTTAGGTGGAAGATGTTAATAATTAAACACAAGCAAAGCTTAAAAAAACCGACTTCACCGCTTTATCTTCGGAACCTTGATCAGATTTAATGTATTGCACACGCATTATTGACGATAACTCATACACTAGAGATCAGATCTTGATCAAATTTCAATGGGACCGGGGAAGGGACTCTACAGATCTCTAGAGGAGACTCTACAGATCGCATTTCTCAACCGATTCTCATGAAATTTTGTGTACATGTTCGATTATTATATAGATTTTTTTCATTGATTTAGTTTTTCATATTTTTCTAAATGGCTCTAATAAATCTATGGGGGTACAAAACTTAAAAAAAGAACAGTTCAGCCATTTCGAAGATCCGCGAGGTCTTCAGCTCACAGAGTTGAAGAAAAAAGTCATAAATAAATAAACGCTTTCACACTCACAGCCACAATAAGTTCGGTGACTTGTGTCGTGGGTGCTGGAAACATTCACAGCACACACACAATCACAACCAGAGCCAGAAACACAAATTTTCCTTGGGGAGTAAACTTGTGTGCCCACCGGGAATTGAACCCGATACCCCTGCTTAGAAGGCGAACGCCACCCAACAAAGCCAACGAGCAGTTCAAAAATAAGCAATAAACCTAAAGTTTCAGTTCAAAAATAAGCAATAAACCACAGTCAAAGTCGAGTAAAAGAGTCGGGGTCCAGTCATTGTCAAGTCATGCCCAAGTAAAGTGGTAGAAACTTTACTAGAACTTCTATTGGAGTTTTTGAGCGAAGGTGAAAATCACGTTTTTCTACTTTGTATGATTTGCCTACACTTATGTACGGTTAATAGTCCACCATTATTAAACACTCGAAGAATAACAGGTTTTGGAAAATGATACAAAATCAACGACATCATTTTTTCTCTTTCGCGACAAAACCAAGAAAACAGTTATAAGCAACTAGCGATCCGCCCCGGCTTCGCCCGGGTGTGATAAATGAAGAACCGCTCGACCGATTTTGTGCAAACTTCACATAAACCATCTACTAAATAGTCCGAACAAAGCCTAAACATTTGGTTTGGATAGGTGAGCCCGTTATTGAGTTATAAAATTACAACGAAAAGTGGCATTGATTTTTATATATATAGATTAACCTCAAAAGTTTTTCTCTATAAGGCAAAATGTAAGCGCGAGATCTCATTTCGTGGCGAACTACTTATATGGGAATATCTTTAACATAACAATAAGGACTTACTTTACAATGATCCAGCTTAATGACATCGCTACAAGCAACCCTGTTCCACCGATCCCGTTTGGAGCCCGTTTTCTTGGCGCCCACAGCTTCCAGCTTGGTGACCAGCTGCCGCCATTTTGCTCGCCCCATGTTGTAAGGGTCTAGCACTCGAAACAGTTTGCGCGCGTGTGTGGAGTACTTGTAATGACCTGTGAGGAATGCCACCATTGTCATCGTAAAGCTGACCATTTTTTACCGACTTCCCAAAAAAGGAGGAGGTACTCAAGTCGTATTGTTCACTCGTTTAACAAAAACTTCAACTCGGTTGATATTATGGCATTGCTTCCTAGTATTTTCAAACGAGATATTATAAAACTTATACAGCTCCGATGCACTTGACGCACTCAATTAAAAAATATACTATTTAGTAAACTGTGGTAAATGTTGTTGGTGACACATTTATTAAGTCTGTGGATATCTATTATTTTAAATCGTACTGTATTGTGGCATTGTTTATTTACCCAAATAAAAAGAAAAAAAAAAATAGTATTTTTTTTTTTAGTTTGAAAGATGTTGCTTTCTAATTGGTCCTATTTAAATTTGATCAAGATCTGATCAGTAGTTCTTGAAATATCGTCAATAATGTCTATTTTGTGACGAATAATGCGTACTTTGACGATGTCCTGGTTTACCCGACCTCAAAAGTTACCTCACAACTTCTTTCGTTGTGAGCCGATTTTGATGATTCTTTTTTTATTTGAAAGCTGGTGGATCAAGGTTTCGATGATAAAGCGGTGAAGTCGGTTTTTTTTAAGCTTTGCTTGCGATTAATTATTAATATGCACTTTATTTTTCTTATGACGTCTTAATTACTTTTGGTACACCATTAGAATTACGATCTAGCCTAATAAGTAATTTAATTTTGACCTAAACTGCTAAGTAGAGTATACTAAGAATGTGTCCAATAACTCTTACTGTTAAAACTATCGTGAGTATTACACATTATGTTATGTTATATTCGGCTTAAAACACGAAAATTTTTGACTTACTTTGTAGTCACGCGCCGAGGCCCGAGCCGCACGCCTCTGCGTATCGCGCGTCTGACTCATCCTGATGAAGGACAACTAATTTGTCCGAACCTAGTTGACTACAAAGTAAGTCAAAAATTTTCGTGTTTTAAGCCGAATATAACATAACATAACTCTTACTGCCTTTATTATCGGGAAGACACTTTGTTTTTGTGATCTTTGATAATAAATTTCATATCAAAGATCACAAAAACAAAGTGTCTTCCCGATAATAAAGGCAGTAAGAGTTATTGGACACATTCTTAGTATACTCTACTCAGATTATGGTGATATGTTAGAATACTGTATTTTTTCTCTCATAGTCTACCGTTTCCGTATACAAATATTGTTTCCTGCTCGTGGTTTAAAATATTAATAAAACTAAACATGTGTGTTTGGTTTTATTAATATTTAAGCCATTGTTTTTTGCTTGAAATAAATAACTAATTATTATTATATATTATATTGTGTTATTTAATTTGAATTAAATATTCAATGTCAAGCAAAATAAAAATAAGTCAGTAATTTCCCTGGGCTTTTGACTTCGCTTGTCTCCGTTTAAAATTACATCATTATGTAAAACACATATTTTATATATGTATATATATATATATTATAATTATATGCCCGTTAGCTTAGTGAGCGTTCGCCTTCTAAGCGTCGGGTTCGATTCTCGGCGGAAACACAAATATTCTGAAAATTTGTGACTTTCTTTATGGTCGTGATTGTATGTGATGTGAACCCACGACACAAGTCATCGAACTCAGTGTGGGTCTGTGAATGTGAAAGCGTTTAACTCTTACCAAATATAGTATTGATAGCTAGAACAAAGCTCTTCTCATCTAAACTCAGCGGGTCGGGTTGTGTGGGAGTCGCGGGAAATTCTATTCCTTCTTCTGCGGCCGCAGCTCGCATTACTTCTTCTACCTTGCTGAAAATAAAGAGATTAAAACTCAAACGGAAGGACGAATTCTAATTCATATCTTTATTGCAATCTCTATTTTTTACAAGCTTTTATTTAGCTTGCACTGTATGTATGTATATTTGTTAGGGTGGAAACTTGCAATTTAATTTTGAAGCAGATATCTTCAACCGATAGAGCTGAAATTTTGTATTCACGTTTAGTTTGGATGACAATGCATGGTAAGCTGTGTGACGTCATTCTAAGTCCAACATGGCGGAATACACAAAATGGTGGACAAGTAGTTTTTAATGCACTCCTACAATATGGGTATCAAAACTATCAAAGGGCTTGCTGAGAACTCGAAAAATAAAGTGACATCACTTTAAATCCAATATGGCGAACTTCTGAAACCTTGTCTTTAAAAAAGTTTTTAACAAGTAACTTGTTTTAATTCAGTATAGAGAAACGTTTGTCGTTTTGCCGGGAACGTGTAAAATGCGTTGTTGATTTTGTATAATTTTTCAAAACCTGTGATTCTTCGAGTGTTAATGTGTAATAATGGTGGATTATTAACCGTTAATACTTAGTTAACGTGTATAAGTGTAGGCGAAACATACAAAATTGAAAAACGTGATATTCGACTTCGCTCCAAAACTCCAATAGAAGTTCTAGTAAAGTTTCTACCACTTTACTAGGGCATGACTTGACTATGACTGACTACTTGACTTTGACTGTGACTTGTGACTAAGACTTTTACTATGAAGAATAGAAATTGTTAATATTTGTTTAATATTTCGACTGAAGGACTATGCATCCATGGTCATGAAATAATAATAATAATAAAAAAAAAAAACATACATACAGCCCAACTCTAAGTTCAAAGAACTTGTATCGTGGTCGCGGGATTCATTAACAAACAAACAAACAAACGCATTCACACTCACAGCCCCACACTAAGTTCAAAGACTTGTATCGTGGCCTTTTCACTTTCGCGGCAAAACTCCGTGTGTATGCGTTTGTTCGTTTGTGTTGCCCTACATGTATGTACCCATCGATGTCCTTGGCGCTGGTCTTCTCCTTGTTTTTCTTGAAGCACCGCCTCAGCTTGCAGAGGAACGCCGGCGTCATGATGTTCATCAGTTCTTTGGCCAGGGACTCATCATCGTCGCTGCTGATATGTAGTAGGTACATAATAGAATAATTTTCTAAATATCAAATTTTTATAAATTGTTTTAACTAGTCGTGCCCGGCTACTCTGCCCGCGCTTATCAAGTTAAAAAGTCTAGGTACGTGTTAATCTTATCTATGTGTATTTCGAATTTCATCTACATCCGTTCAGCCGTTACAACGAGAAGAGAATACAAACATTCAAACACTCACATTTACACACATTCTTTCGGATTTCTAATGATTATTATAGTGTTATTTCCACTATGGTTATAGTGTGATAGCCCGTTGGCTCAGTTGGGTGCGTAATCACCTTATTAGCAGGGGCATTTGGTTCGATTCCCGGCGGGAACACAAGTTTTATCCCCAAGGAAAGTTTACGTTTCTGGTTCTGGTTGTCGTTGTGTGAGTGATGTGAATGTTTCCGGCACCCTGCGTATTCCAGGTCTAGTGTGTTTACCAGCTTCGATCACATCGTCACTTACCATCAGGTGAGATAGTGGTCAAACACTAGCCTGTCACAAATAAAAAAAAAAAAAAAAAAAAAAACCCACTATACAAGTCATCGAACTTACTGTGGGGCTTTACACGTAGAGTGAGTAAATAATTTACACATTCTTTTTTTTTGTTATATGTCAAAAAGTAGCCTATGTGTTATTCCTGAACCTACACTGTCTACATTCTTAATTTCATCAAAATCCGTTTCTTCGTTACAGAAATACGTGGTAACAAACATTCACACACACACAAACTTTCACATTTATAATATTAGTAGGAAGTAGGATGGAGCTTACTTACCCAGACAAACTTTCTTCTGATCCAGTCCTAGTAACACAACCACTCTTCTCAAATATTTCCGAAACATTGTCAGAGGACTTTTGCGATTTCAAAGACATTTTCTACGATCGTGTAAAGAAAATAAACAATGCGAAACTATACTTATCTCTCCAGTGCTAGTTGTTAGGCTTGGTTGTTTATTTGTTTGCTCGATAGTTATCCACAAATGAGACATTATTCCTGGAAAACCACTTGTGTTAGTTGCAAACTTTTGTTTTATCAATAATTTGGCGGGAAACTCAATTGATTTAACTGACATCTAGTATCTACATTGATAACTACGTATGGTCTTGACGAACTAGATTATGAGTGGAGAGATGTGTGAGATCAATAAAGCTTAATCTTTGCTTATCAGATTCAGATCCATTGTTTCATTCATATTAGTAAATAGATATTATTACACAAAATATTTAATTCTGTACTATAAGTGAATCTGTATTCATATTATTTTTTAAATATTCCTTCTAATTTTATTTTCATTACTTTACTAATGATAGGCACGCCGAAATTGTCATGCATATCGGTAAATTCCCATGTTGTACTTTTAGTATTAAGTTTAATTTTAATATGTATGATGGTATATCTAATAATTATATAACAAAAAAAAGTTGTAACAGATGTGAAGCAGGATGTAATTGTGTTCCTTTTTGAGAGCAGAGGCACCTAGCGGTGAGTAGCAGAATCTCTAAGCATTTGTAAATCGAGAGACAGTACGTCTAAAAGTTTTAATCTTATTTCGATAGATGGCAGCTCTTACAATTATTTGATGTTCTTCCAAAAATGTGCTATCTACCAACAAAACGTTCAAAAACTAAAACCCACCCAACAGAATCTGCTCCTTGGTAATTAAAATAAAAAAAATTAAAAAATTTAGTTAGATTTTATATGTGATGGATATTTCGGAGCATTCGGAGCACGTATTATATGTATCCTAGACGATAGTATTTAACTAACAATATCTATGTTTTATCATTTATTTAAAACTAGCCGTGCCCTGCCACTTCGCCCGCCATTATCAAGTTAAAAAGTAGCCTATGTGTTAATCCTAGGTATAATCTATGTACATTCCAAATGTCATCTAAATCCGTTTAGCCGTTAAAGCGTGAAGAGGGAACAAACATACTTACACACAAACTTTCAGATTTATATTAATTTAGTTGGATTATTACGTAGAACCACGGCCGCCATTTTGTTATTTTTTCAAGCATTATAACAATATTAATAAACCCGTACACCAAGTTCAAATACTTGTGTCGTAGGTGCCATATTACACAAACAATCACAACCAGAACCAGAAACACACATTTTCTTTGGAGAGAATACTTGTGTTTCCACTGGGAATCGAACTGGAAACCCGCCATAATCAGGTAGATGTGCAATCTCAGGCCAGAGCGAGCAAGAGCATAGTTTTTCATTAATTCAGATTTGTTAAAGCTGATATTTGTTTGTTTTCTCGGATATTCATTTGTTTTCCCGATTTTAAGTTTCAAGTATCTAGTACTGAAATTTTAATATACCTACTAATATTTTATTTGGTAAAGTTTGTGTTATTGTAGGAGGTAATCTATGGATCGATTTTAAAAATTATTTTACCAATAGAAGTCATGCTATTTGTGAGTGCTTTGTGCTATGTTTTTTTTACCCGGGCAACGCCGGGCAGGTCAGCTAGTTATTTAATAATGTTTATCACTCTCGTTCTAGCGTTCAGCGAGTCAACAGCTCGTGAGGATGCTTCGTGTAAAGTCGAAACACTATTTATATATAATAAATCTACCTGTGGTTATGTATTTCCGAAAAGTAACGCCTAATTCAATCAATTTTCTGATTTGTTTAAATTATTTTCTGTAGGTAATGAATGCGGCGATCTAATTTCGATATTTTTTTTATCCGACCAAAGAAGAAAATTAAGATTTTTTAACTTTTTTTTATCGATTATTACGTAATGTAAAAGATTCTAAAGTGGTAATATTATATGGTAAAGAAGTTATAACACTGTGGTTGACAGACGTATACCTACTAACAATTTCTTTAAACTTTTTTTTATAAAATATAATTAAGTAAAGGTGAAATAAAAAACACCAAAGTGAACATTGTAATCTATATTATTGTATGTACGGATTTAATACATAGTTCTTAAATAACTAACGTAATACTTATTTCTAAAAATGTTGGCTATACATTAAGGGGCACAAAACTTATTAAAAACTGTTCAAATTACGGAACATTCCCGCGCGAAGCCAAATTTCCGAACGAGGGAAAAAAAAACGGATATTTCAAATATTATGCGACCATTTTGAAACCCTTTCAGTCATTGTCAAAACTTGAAACTTACAAGAAGGTTACATCTGAATGCACAATGATGAAGGTGACAATGATTTCATAAATAAAAAATAATGAGGATAAAATTTAATATTAAAATATATTATACACAGTATTTCAATAAAATATGGACGGAGAAGAATAACCAAATAACTAAAATAAAAGAACAAATAAAACATAAGATCGAAAAACAAGAGATATTTTTATATTGATCCTAATAACTTAGTAGGAACTATCAACCACTTTAAACTAATATGAATATAGAGAAAAATAAAATATTTCTAAAATAAAGTGGCCAATTATTTTCCTCTTTACTTAATCTAATACTTTACATACACCCACACAAAATTATCATATTTTTATTATATTTTCACACATGGCGTATACAGTTTTTCTTATAACAGTCATCTTGAGTGATGTAAAATTTATGAAAAGGCGCATATTTTTTTAAAAATGATTATCATTCTTAAATAACAAAAAAGCTTAATGCAATTTGTTTTGCATTTTCTTTGATGGCACCATTATTACCTAAATCTTATTAAAAAAAAGTTAGCTGATTTTTTTACTATAATAAATGCATGTATACACTTAAATGGACTGAACATCTTAAGCTCTATTTTGAAACAAACATAAATTAAATAGCCCACGATATTTATCATATTATTCTATAATATCAGATAATTCTACATTTCGAGTAAAATGGAATGTTTAAACAATTATCTATTTATTTATTACAACGAATTTGCGTTAATACACCAATACAACTGCTTGACATAAACACTAATCAATTAATACAATAATTACTTATATAAATATACTCATTAATTATTATAATTATATTATTATTGTACGAACGCGTATACATGTATTTTCTGGAATACAGCTCACAATTTTTATTAATATATACTTATAAACTAGTCGTATATTATGATTAGCACTGGAAATGTCCATGAACTTACGTCAAGTACGTCACCGTAGTCATCACAAATAAGTCAAAACAAAACTTATTTTTCATGTACGTCTTTTTCTTCTTTCTAGTCTTCTAGGAAGAACGAGAGGAGTTTTATCTGGAAGATCTCTACTTTTTAAACTGTCAACTTGACAATAAAAACAAGTATAATCTCTACAGGGATCGATATTGAACTTGACATTTTTGGCAATATCCCAGTTTAAAAAATGTAATCCAATCTCATTAGTAAGAGTTGTCTCTTTTTTCTCCCAATGTTCATTTGTTTATTTCGATATTCATTTGTTTCCGAATTTCATTTGTTTTCTCGATTTGTATACAATTTAGCCGATCTTTATTGGTTTTCCCCGATTTTTTGTAGCTATGTGAAGAGAAATAAAAAGTGGAGTGATGGTCAAACCGGTACTAGTTAATAATTAAACGCAAGCAAAGCTTAAAAAAACCGACTTCACCGCTTTATCATCGGAACCTTGATCAAATTTCAATGAGACCACAAGAAAAGCACCAGCTTTTAAATAAAAAAAGAATCATCAAAATCGGCTCACAACGAAAGAAGTTATGAGGTAACTTTTGAAGTCGGGTAAACGAGAACATGGTCAAAAATATCACTCACTTTCTTGAAATATCGTCAAAAATGTCTATTTTGTGATGAATAATGCGTAATTTACGCATTATTCGTCACAAAATAGACATTTTTGACGATATTTCAAGAACTACTGATCAGATTTTGATCAAATTTATATGGGAGCAATTAGAAAGCAACATCTCTTAAACTAAAAAAAAATTCTAAATCGGCTCACGTGGAGAGAAGTTATGAGGTAACACAAAAAAAAAATACATTCGACTTGAGTATCTCCTGCTTTTTTGGGAAGTCGGTAAAAACCAGACATTTTTGTATTATTACCATTTTTACCATTAATACCTACTGTAATTTTGCAAATCTGGCAGTAGAGTCATGAGTATGAGTCATTAACTTTTATGAGTACCTACCTCTTTAGGGCCCATGTGAATAAACGATTTTGAATTTTAAATAGGTAACTCAGTGGTAAAACTGGGACGTCACCAAATTTTAAGACAGTTAAAGTTTTCATACATGGACTTCAACTGTTTTGTATAATCCAACCTGAATTTTCAACCTACTTCCCCACTAGCTACCCAACTGACGTCTACTCCCCATAAACTGTCAAAATCCAGCTTCATAAGAGTCAACAAAATTCCGATATTAATCAGTGAAACATAGAATTTCGCATTTATCTATATAGGTATTAAACATAAATATAAACAAAAATAAGTCGGATTAGTTTCACTATTTATAACTCATGAACGGCTGGACCGATTTTTATGATCTTTGATTTGTTAGATTTGTCTTTGCCCCAAATAGCGCATCGGGAAAATCCACGACGATGTTTTTAAATAATGTGTGAATTTTGTATGGATCGGCTTTATATAATTTTGAACAGTATTACATCTAGTTTAGGTTATATCTCGGGACTTAATCACGCTAAAATCTATTTTTATTTACCTCGACGTTTTGGCCAAGTTGCATTGGTCATGGTCACGAGATGACTAAGTCCTGAGATTATTACCTAAGCTATGTGTTCGTTAGAGTTTAAAAGTAAATTACGTCTGTTGAACTTGGAAAAGTACTAGGCAAACATAAACGTGAAAGAAGTCGCACTTTTCCTTACGTGGCATTGATTGCAATGTAGTAAAGAAAAGTGACGGACCAGCTAGTATAAACATTGAAAAGTTTTTTGTTATGAGAAGGATCTCGAGATGTCATCACTTAAGCTATGTGTTCAAAACGCGAAAGTTTAAAGAACTATTATATCTGTCGGACTTGATAAAGTACCAGGCAAACATAAACGTGAAAGAGGTAAAACACTTTACGTGTCCGTAACGCTGGAACCTACAGCTGGTTTAAGCATTGAAAAGTTTCTGGTTATGGGTAGGATCTTTCCATCTCCTCTTTGTATCTACACTGCATATCATATGCAGCGGACGTCTGTCAGTAGACCGGGCTGTGTGCGTCGTAATTCAGCTGAAGGTATGGCGGGATGGCTGCTGACAGCTCAGATGCTCGTCTGCGTAACGCTGCGATGCTGTGCCCGCGCCACACTTCTTCTTCCACGTGCTCGCCGCCGTTGCCTGTGGAGAGACTTGGTTTAGAAGTAACCAGTAGAACTCTAAAATGTAAATGTTTCGCTTCTACGTTTATTATCCGTACTGCAAAGGAGGTACGCTTTGCCCTCGTCTTTGTTCCCTGGACGTTATAATCTGGGATCTTCAAGTCAAGAGTGAATAGGTAACTTCTTTGCTACATCATCCGTTTCCATCAGGTGAGATTGTGGTCAAATACTTGCCTATAGAGGCATAAAAAATATAAGTATATTTTGTATGACTCTTCGAATACCAGCTTGAAGCAGAACAAGTCCGGTCATGTTAGTACTATTCTCATCTTTGAGAATGCTCGGTGGAGCATGACATGAAGTGTGAACAAGCTTGAGGCATGAAACTGTTGAGCGTTGAGCTAAAGACATAAAGGCGACGACCAACTTGTTGATGCAAGGCTTCAAAGCCTAGCGCATCGTGGCGAGGTTTTCGGTCTTTTATCGTTACATTTCGGAGAGAGTGCTGCGAAAAACCAGATCTAGAAGGTACCTATTCACTGTAGACTTGATAGTGTAACAGAACAAGAAAGTCGCGTTACTTTTTAACTGATTAATACCCTTACTGATACTCTCATTAGGTAGAAATTCCAATAAATCCTTACCAGAATTAGGGGAAGCGTTGTTACCGCAGTGCCCCATGTGTGGAGGAGTAGGAGATCCCTCCAACGGCGTTCCCTGCTGTCCCCCGATCTGGCTGTTGCAGTATGACATCATTGTATCTCCTAGAACACGAAAAATATATGACACCTTCTGACTGTGGTTTGTTAGATGCAAGTAATATTTTCATCTCGTTTGTTGATGGAATTTAATTTCTCCTGGATTGAGATCCGTCCGCAGGAGGGATATTATTTTCCTCCTACCCATTATCTCCCAATAGGCGTTCCAATCCACCTCATATATACATATATGGATGTGCCGGTCCATAATATGTATGTATATACCGTCATTGGTAAGTAGCATTCCTGCAGGGGGTGGTATAGAAACGACAACTGGGCAGAAAAAAAATAAAAAAACTGAAAATTAAAAAAATAAATACTTACATGTCAGTAAATTGGCGCAGATAGTTTAGTCGTAACTGTCAAGATATTCATTTGTTTATTATTCTGCTCAGTAGTCGATGCTAAACACCCTCCAGGATTTAACACTATTAAACAATGACGGTATATATAGCGACGCAGCCTTTAAGCTTACCAAGTGAATTCAACGGATAATGCCCCTGGTACGGCTGTCCTGAAGCCACAGAGCTGATGGGCAGCGAAGGGTTCAGGTCTGCAGCGAGCTGAGGCAGCGTGCCGGCACCAAAGCCACCCATAGAGACCCCGCCTTGGGAGAGCTGGCCCAGTCCTGGAAAGAAAGGAGAGTTTTTTTTATGCTCTATAGGCAAGCATTTGACCACTATCTCACCTGATGGAAAGTGAAGATGCGGCCAATGTAGCATGCTTGCCAATAGAAGATACCTATTCACTCTTGACTTGAAGACTCCCAGATTATACCGTTCGGGGAACAAAGACGCGGGTGATGGGTTCCACTCTTTCGCAGTACGGATAATAAACGTAGAAGCGAAACGCTTCGAGTGAACCGGAGGTATGTCAACTATATATGGATGACGTTTCACAGTTTGTCTTGTCGTTAGAAAGTAAAACGGGCATGGGGATTAACTCGTGTAATTCCTGCGCACACTCTCCAAAATGTAAGAGATGGAATACCGATAGACTGGCAAGCTGACGTCGGTGTCCGAGACTCATCATCATTGGATCAGCTCATTGCAGCTTGTCATCGCCAATAAGTCTTTTAGATTGTCGGTCAATGGATAGTTACTTTTACTAAGATATAAAAGGTGCTTAAGAAGTTAAGATAGTAATAAATAGAACCCAAGTTAGATCTAAGTTGTTACAAGCTTTCATTTAGTTTCACCTATCCTGTTATCTGTCGTTCTGTAATCAAATCTTGCAAGTTAAATTAAACCCACTTCCCGATGTCCAATTGGAGTAATATTTGGTGCACTTATGTATTTTTAGTGACAATACAAGGATATGGTACCATGGAGCTGGTCTGGTGATGGAGACGGAACATGGCCATAGGAACTTCTGAACTAAACAAGATAAACTAATCGAGTTTAGGCTCGTTTGATTCGTCTTGACTAGTCCACTGGTTATTTAACTTTTTTTTTTTATTTGCAACTGGTTAAAGCTTGATTTAAAATCTATTTAAAGTATTTCTATTATAAATCAGACTACTAGCGATAACTGTAAGCTTAACTTACCAGCCGGCATAGACCACGGCCTGTCTCCGAAGACTCCAGGGCTGCAGACGTCGCCTCCAAACGGAGGGAGGCCATGCGATGGCAGAAGCGACCCTGGTGATCGAAATACGTTGGTGCTCTTCTTCCGCTTCTTCCACTTGGCGCGGCGGTTTTGGAACCAGACCTGAGAACAAGAAATAAAATTAAATATGTGAAATTATCTCAGCCAGAAAGTGCGTCAATTTTACGTCCTCAAATATTATGTTGTCGTGTCTAATTAATGAAACTGATCTGTAGGGCAAGAAGAAGCCGTTACATAAAGATAAAAAAAACTTGTTTTTTTTGTTGATTTTCAACCGACTTCAAAGAAGGAGGTTCTCAATTCGACGGTATATATTGTTTTGTATGGATTGATATGTTACGCGATATCCCCGCCAATTATGAATCGATTTTGATGTTTTTTTTGTTTGGTAGAGTATAATACCTCAGATATAAATTTTATCGAAATCGGTCAAGCCAAAACCGAAATATAAGCGATGAAATCAGTTCTTTAAGCTTTGCTTGCGTTTCAATTATCTCAAAAAGCACTTAATCAATTTCGATAAATATTTATATGGGACCACCTCTGAAGTATGATCTATCAAACAAAAAAGAATCAACAAAATCGTTTCATTATTGGTGGAATGATCGCGTAAACATACAAAAAAAAAAGGAATTGAGAACCTCCTTTTTCGAAAAAATATTTCAACGATATCGATAACGAAACATTTCAACGCTGAAGTTTATCAGGTGCGTTTTGGTCTGTTTGGAGTGTTTCGAGGCCTGCCACATTTACTTATGTCAAGAATGAGTAAATCTCGCTGCATCAATATTTGAAGAAATATGAAATTTGCAAGGTCTAAATAAGTAAAACAAGAGTTAACTGAGATACTTGCTGAATACGATGAGATACTTGGTATAATGTACTTTTTTAAACATCCCACACACAATCTATCTATCTTCTATATAAATAACTATATTGTATAACTAGTCGTTCGCGCCGAACTGAGATCTCGCGCCTACATTTAGCCTAATAGAGAAAAACTTTTGAGGTTAATAAAATTGATTATAACTTTTTTTTTTGAGAGAGACCTCGAGACAAAATAGGTCTAAAAACAATGACCTTGGTGAACTACCAAATTGTTAATTTTCAACATGGATTTTTAAAAAAATGGTTTCGTGTTCTACTTGCTGAGTTATTTTCAATGATACCCCACAAGGGTAGATAAAAAAATAATAAATATTTTGGTCCCGACATACGTACATGGGCGCCCTTTATATTTTCATTTATATTATTTTAATGCCATTTCTGGCTTTGGATCACAGTTTTCCATATTCTCTGACATTTAAAAGTTATTCGATTTCATGGTTTAGACACTAGATACCTCTGACAGACGGACGGAAAAGTGCTGAACAACCCAAGTTAACTTAGAGATCTCGCTTCGCTGGATCAAAAATCAATTGACGATTGTAAGACAAAAACTCGAAAACGGCTGCACCGATTTGCCTTATTTCGGTTTTGATATATTTAGAAGTCTAAGAAAGCTTTTAAAGGTGAGAAAACAAATAAAAAATCGTTCATAAATAGTCCACAAGGGCAACGCCGGGTGAGTCAGCTAGTCAAAAATATTAATTTTTATTTTTTTTATTTGTGACAAGCTAGTGTTTGACCACTATCTCACCTGATGGTAAGTGACGATGTGATCGAAGCTGGTAAACACACTAGACCTGGAATACGCAGGCTCTCAAGGATAACTGCCGGAACACCGTATTTGGCTTGGCGGCAGACTTTCAACTTGATGGTGGTAAGCTACTTTGGTAGCAAGCCAGGCGAGCAACTTACAAAATGCTCTACCGCCTCTCAAATGTTACCTGATTAGCACCACCCGGGGACAACGTGTAGGGAGTCAGACTTAAGGGGTATCCTCCTACGGACGTGGGTGACTCAGCCCCCAAATATATACTATTATATATACTATTTACAACTCTAGAATCACAGATCTAAAACATTCACGCATAAATCTAGGAACGAAGACTTTCACCCCCTGCGGACTCCACTTCAATCACCCCATTGCAACTGTCAAACTGACGTAAACAATCATAAATTTCAATTTTCCGTTTATCCTCTAGATTTGAAGGTTATCCATCGTCCAATCTACAGAATCAATAACTGGCCGGGTCTTGACAAGTGAGCCGCGATTTGCGCTGATCTCTAAGGGTTAGAAGATTTGCCTGGTTCGGGAGGTCACAGTGATAGATGACAGTGGATTAAAGGGTAGGAGTTTGGTGATTTTTGGGGTGGAAATTATTTCTCCCTTATATTTACAATGTGCGTATGTGATCTCTTTAAAAATACAATGTACTAACAAATCAAAAAACCCGAGTGCGAAAAATGTGAACCTATTATTTAGTAGTATGATTTTATGTTATGCTCTCTTAACTTTTTTTTTTTCCTTAGTTTTGGCTTCGCAATCTTATGCATTTAGCCAGTGTCAAGTGATAATATATTTCAAGTGTATTTCATATTATAGGTCCTAGTCACAAGTCACAGTCAAAGTCAAGTAAAAGAGTCAAGGTCCAGTCGTAGTCAAGTCATGCCCTAGTAAAGTGGTAGAAACTTTACTAGAACTTCTATTGGAGTTTTGGAGCGAAGGTGAAAATCACGTTTTTCAACTTTGTATGATTTGCCTACACTTATGCACGTTCACTAAGTATTAACGGTTAATAATCCACCATTATTACACATTAACACTCGAAGAAACACAGGTTTTGGAAAATTTTACAAATTCAACAACGCCATTTTTTCACTTTTGCGGCAAAACTAAATCTCTTAACTTCCTTTATTTTGATTCCCTATACTTGATAGGTTTAGTTATATATTTTTTATTAAGATTATTTCATTTTTTTTTAATGATAAATAGGCAAGCATTTGACCACTATCTAACCATTTATTACACATATAATTGCAACAGCATTACAGCCTAAGCCAAGACGATGTTATAAGGAAATACATAGCACTTAATCGAATTTATATATAGTGCCTAGATAAAACGTGGTTTTCTAAAAATGAAACCTAAAGCCCCCGAAACCCCCTGCATACTAAATTTCATGAAAATCGTTGGAGCCGTTTTCGAGATTCAGATTATAATTAGACATATATATATGAATACAAGAATTGCTCGTTTAAAGGTATTAGATATAGTTTAAAAATAATAAAATAAAAATCAATCTTATTTTCTAAATATTTTTGTACTGCCTCTGTGAATTGCGGCAGGGAGATACTAAATATATCTAGATAGTTCGATAAACTATTCATCATTCGTATAGCCCGTGACAAAGGTGGTAATACGTTCTCGATGCGGGGACCTATTTACTACTTCGCGCCAAACATTTTGTTTTTTTTTTTCAAACACCTATCTATGGACACTTGGGCTTATCCTAATACATATTTAATATATAAAATCAAATACATTCCTTACTTCCTCACTAATATTATAAATGCGAAAGAATATCTGTCTGTCTGTCTGTCGCGCTTTCACGCCAATGCAATCGATTTAAATGAAATTTAGTACAAAGATAGTGTAGAGCTTGGGAAATAACATAGGCTTCTTTTTATCCCGGAATTCCCGCGGGTCCGGAACTTACGCGGGTGAAACCGCGGGGCGCAGCTAGTAATAAATATAATAGATACACTTGGGTAAATAAATGAATACATACAAACACATCCATAGAAGTGAGCAAAATACTATTCTACGCTTAAATATATTTATATTCTCGTCGTAGTCTTCTCGAGAACATGGCCAATGCAACTTAGCCGAAACGTCGTAGTTAATTAAAAATAAAAAGTTTTTTAGCGCGATAAAGTCCCGAAATATTACCTAAACTAAATATATTTATAGCTGTAAATAGAGTAGAGTTTTCAACTTAAAAGCAGTCAATCGAAAACTGCACGAAAATAGGCCTGCATAACCAACAAAAACTTCTCTGCGCTTTAAAAATTCGACATTCGACAAACTTACTAACACGACAAGAACACAACAATACTTTTAAAAACGAAAAAACTGCTTCGAAAATCCTTGTTTACGGACCGAGTACAGATTAAAAATGCAAGAGACAGTGTGCGAGCGAGAGGGGGTGTCAAAGAGGGACGGAGGTATTAATTTGGCAACTGTCAGAGTCAGCACCTCTATTATTTATGGGGTGCCAAGTTTCGGTAGGTTTTGTTTTAGCTCGTGTGGTATAAAGTGTTTGGGGTGAGTTTTGGTATTTGCGGAAAACGGAGGGTGAAAGCTTTCGCTTCCGATGGTAAATTGCGACTCTTTGTTCATGCAACTTCATCGCAATCATCCTGAAACTTTGTCAGAGTAATCTATTAAAAGTCATCCGTACAGCAAAGGAGTAGAACTCATTGCCTGCGTCTTTATTTCGTGAACGGTACAATCTGGGTGTCTTCAAGTCTAGAGTGAAGAGGTATCTTCTAGGCAAGCATGTCCCATCTTAGGCCGCATCGTACTTTCCATCAGGTAAGATAGTGGTCAAATGCTTGCCTATGCTGCATAAAAATAGTAACAGATACGACCAATGTTTGGCCGCATACCCTTTGGCAGCATAACAAATATGACCAATGTCATATTTGTTTGTTGCAGGTTGATTGAGATACTTCTCTTTAGGTACTACTTAGTAATTTATTTTAAAAAAACTGCCCGTTAGCTTAATTGGGTTGGTTCCCTGTGGAATCACAAGTTTTCTCACCAAGGGAAATTCATTTCTGCAATACTGGAAACTTCGCACTATCAACCGGAAATAGTCATGTATTGCATACTGCTGCTATGAGGCTGTATATGCTATTACATACCCCAAAAAGACTAAAAACATAATTGCTGGTAATATTTACACGTTGGATGATAAACGTAGAAGCAAAACGCTTCGAGCAAACTGGAGGTATGTCAACCACATATGGATGACATTTGACAATTAGTGTTTTTGTTAGATGGTAAAACAGGCATGGGGGAATTAACTCGTGTAATTCCTGCGGACACTCTCCAAAATGTAAACAGTAGAATACCGATAGGCTTGCGACCTTACGTAAGACTGCAATTTGGACTCGACTAGCTACTGCCTAGATATACAAAGATGTCGATATGGCATCTACCGTTAGGTACTAATTGGACGAAGAATTTGGCAAAGTAAGTAGAAAGTAGACCTAGATTAGGTAGAAAGTAGACCTAGATATGTGCTAGCCACTTATCTAGGTTCAGAAATCTACGTATAGTTTAAAATATTGTATTAAGCTATATTTAGTTTCGTTCTTAGTTTATATTTAGTCATAATTTATTTTTCATAATCTAAAATAATTTATTGTAGAATGTAGGTCGATAAGGTAATAATGAGTTCCATACAAACTACTCTTAATACATGGGTGTGCAACGTCCTACAATTGTTGCTGTTATTCAATTTAAATACAACAAGACAAAATGTCAAACGTCATCCATTTATGGTTGTCATACCTCCAGTTCGCTCGAAACGTTTCGCTTCTACGTTCATCATCCGTACGGCGAAGGAGAGTAACTCATTACCTGTGTCTTTGTTTCACGAGGTGTATAATTTGGGAGTCTTCAAGTCAAGAGTGAAAAGGTATCTTCTAGATAAACATGTCACATCATCGGCCGCATCATCACTTTCCATCAGGTGAGATAGTGGGCAAATGTGTGTCTATAATGCATAAAAAAAAGTTTACAATGACATTTGAGTCAAAATAATTATCATGTACCTATTGTCAATTATTATAAATCATAAATTAAAATAAAAATTTTTTTTAACTGATTTGCCTCTTAGGCAATTTAGTTAGGCGTGCGTTCGTCTTCTCAAAATCAAAATCGTTTATTCTCATGGGCCCCAAAGAGGCACTCAGGAAAGTTAATTACTCTACGGCCAGTTCCGCAAAATTACAGCCATCTCGAGAAATGCATGGGTAACGGGTACGATTTCCGGTGGGAACACAAGCTTCTTCTGCTTTATTTGTATTTCTGGTTTTGGGTGTGATTGTGTGTGTGATGTGAATGTTTCCGGCACCCACGACACAAGTCATCAACTTAATTCATAAATATATTTATTTATCGAACGAAGCGAGATCTCTAAGTTTACTTGGGTCGTTCAGCACTTTGTCCGTCCGTCCGTCCGTCAGTCCGTCTATGAGAGGCATCTAGCGTCTAATCTAAACCATGTAAGCAAATGACTTCAAATTCTCATGGAAGACACTGTTTTTAGATGTATTTTGTCCCGGGGTCTATTTAAAAACGGCTTCACACTGAACGCTGAACCTTACGTATAATATCCGTTATATCCTGTATTTGAACAACAAATACAGAAATCAAACAATTATCCTATAAAAAAGTTACAAGCTATGAGGCAAAATGTAGGCGCGAGATCTCAATTCGGCGCGAACGACTAGTTTTATTTACCCGACTCGGCTAAGCAGAAAAGAGGGTTATGATCTTATCACATTGTAACGTATCGTTGAATTCGTCTTAATTCTACGGGTGTCTAAAATATATAGCACATTGTACAGGGTATATTATTATTAGTGCTATAGAGTCTATATAACATACATAGTATTCATATATAGTATAGGTAAGTCTATACCTATCGAATACTTCAATAGCAAATAGCAGTGCACCGTTGAAGAAAACATCCAATTACAGGCCTCACGATCGGCGTGAGACGTTAGTTAGCGGGGCGTGTTTGTACTTCGTGCGAGTAGCGGATAGCGGTGCCAGGCGTAGGGCATGGGAGGCAGCGATTATCTTTTTTGTATATAAATATCTCGTGTCATGGTGTTTGTGGTCGCACTCCTCCGAAACGGCTCGACCGATTTTTAAGCTATTGCATAGCTTCTATCGCGGGCCTTGAGCGTGGAGACATAATCCAGAAATTCCGTAACGAAAAAACCTAACACCCCCCACTCTAGCGACTTCACAAAAAGTTTTCGGTCACGTTGAGATGCGAACTCCGTACCGATGCATTCGATTCAGTATCCAATACCAATCGACTACTGAGTCTTCTAACAATAATTTCGAAATAAGCGTATAGTACTTGACGTTTTCAGTAAACGTCAAGACCTATATGCTTATTTCGAAGTTATAGTTAGAAGATTCGGTAGCCGATTGGTATTGGATATTGAATCGTATGCACCAGTATGGAGTTCGCATCTCAAAGTGACCGAAAACTTTTTGTGAAGAAAAATGAAACTGAAAAATAAAAAATGCTATGCAATAGCTTTACCGCGGCAGTCCCCGAGTGCCACACGTCTTTTTTTTTTGTAGTATATTTGATAGGTTTGAGAATACGTCGTAAAGTACTTTTCACCCTATTATTATTAGTATTTTTGTATGAAAAATATCCAAAAAGTTTTTGGTATGGTATTAGAGTTACTAGCAACCATAAACGTGAAAGAGATAATCACTTTTTCTTTACGTGGAATTGCAACGCATGCCGGGTACAGCTAGGTAGTTATATGTAAAAAATACTAGTGTGTCCTGCCCGGCCTAGAATTTGGTGACATACTGACAGCAGCCACCTACTTGACCTATTTGTGTTTTAAATTTCCAGGAACCAATTGATATACACACAAAATTGAAGTCCCTTACCTCCTATACATTCTATAATTTATAGTTGTATTAAACCTCGTGACCTACGTCTTTCGTGGTAATGCTATGCTATAGCAATTTTTGTTTTATGATTTGACAAATAAATTTAATTAGGTATGTTATTTTACTTGTCTGTTATGTCTGCGGTGTCATATGTGAACTGGCGTTGGCGTGCATATTATGACGCGTTCTTGGCAGGACATTAATTACTATTAATAATATTTCATTCAGAAGGAAGCCATAATGAGCTTAGGGTTAGAATATATATAAAAGCTTTCTGGTATTTAACAAATTATCCTGAATATTATAGTGTAGCGTGTCTTTTGCAATTTGGAGAACGTCTTGCTTATGTCGTTGCATTTAAAACTCTTTTTAAGGGTCAAAAACATTTTTTTTTAGTCGAAAATATCTCGTTATTTTTTCAGTTATAGTCATAACTATCACCTCTCTAAAGTGAGAGCAAATTTGAACTCAGTTTTATTTTATTCATCGAAATCACACGCTGATCGCTCATTACCTGTCCCGTACAGCATGTGAGTGTAAATGCATAAAACAAACAAAAGTTCACGGCTGCCTACCGTTGCCACTGGACTGATACTCCTGTGAAATCACGGACATTGTACATAGCAACTAGTGATAGTTGCCAGTTTGTGATATGTAACTTTAAAACCAATCAATAGTTCCAAAATGAGAAACAGGATATACCTACTTAACACGCGGTGTACATTTTTTTGGCCGCTAGGAACTGGTATTATTCAATAAAGACAATACATATTACCAGAGCAGGTTGCTATGGCGACGACCACTACCTTGTTTAATATAAAAGTACCTAGATGATCGAGCATTGCTCGTCTGAAAACACTGATGAAACGACGTTTTCTAAAAATGAAACCTAGCTAGATCAATTTATCGCTTCCAAAACCGTCTTTTGAAACACTAATATTTTTTGTGGGCAAGCATTTGACCCCAATCTCACCTGAAGGAAAGTTATGATGCGGCCGAAGATGTAGCATGCTTGCCTAGAAGGTACCTATTCCTTCTTGACTTGAAGACTCCCAGATTATACCGTTTGGGGAACAAAAACGAGGGCAATGAGTTCCACCCCTTCGAGTACGGTTGATAAAGGTAGAAACGAAACGCTTCGAGCGAACTGGAGGTATGTCAACCATATATGGATGATGTTTGACAGTTTGTCTTGTTGTTTGATGGTAAAACGGGCATGGGCGAATTAGCTCTGAAAATGTAAGCGATAGAATACCGATAGGCTTGCTACAAAGTTAATTTATTATATTTAGTGTTAATCCCGTTAATGTTGTAGGCTTGCTGCCTACGTTGGTAGGTATTGTCTATTTATTTATTTTTTATTCACTTCTATAGGGAGTACGGCCTTTTTTTTACTTATACCTAATTACCTTTGTAAGCTGTTTTTGTTGTCTATTTCATATTTTTGTTATTTGTTTATCTTGTCCTTAGTGCCAAATAAATGTATTTCATTTCATTTTGTTTTTATACATAGA
The DNA here is from genome assembly GCA_948107665.1 of Lomographa bimaculata. NCBI lineage: Eukaryota > Metazoa > Arthropoda > Insecta > Lepidoptera > Geometridae > Lomographa > Lomographa bimaculata. The sequence goes on along the minus strand of OX403608.1, from coordinate 3,207,465 downwards.
ATAAAATACCTAATCTATGACAACCGCAGAGTAGAGACGAATTAATATACGTGACAATCGGTTAATTAGTTAAGACTCTGAGGGTGAACGATCGAACATACATACAGCGCTAAAATCAAAAACCTCCATCTTTGCCTTAGTCAGTATACTGCATCCAAACAAACAAAACATACGTATTCTGGAAACGTAGACACGATAAACATCAATTTAGGAGCACGATCGAAACGTGATCGCAAATGGCAGTCGAAACAGTTTACTGCTTTTGTTTTATTCGGAAGCAATGATAAAAGTTGCGTTATTATTTTATTGCGCGGTAAACGCTCTCACGTACAGATACCTACAGATTTTTCAGTTTTATCTTGATACTAGTTGTGGTCTGCGCCTCTGCCGTGTTTTTTTTTTTTTTTTATTTTTGACAGGCTATTATTTGACCACTATCTCACCTGATGGCAAGTGACGATGTGATCGAAGCTGGTAAACACACTAGACCTGGAATACGCAGGCTCTCAAGGATAACTGCCGGAACACCGTATTTGGCTTGGCGGCAGACTTTCAACTTGATGGTGGTAAGCTACTTTGGTAGCAAGCCAGGCGAGCAACTCACAAAATGCTCTACCACCTCTCAAAATCGTGTTAATCAACAGGAAGAGTCTATACAGTAAACTTTTTCGTTGTAGTGTGGTGAGCATCGAAATAGGACAGTACTGCATTTATTACTTTCGATGCAAAATTTTAGTAGAGAGTTCCTTAAAAAAACCGTCAAGTCAAATCTTGACAGCGACAACGTTTATACTAAGTATAAACATTACCACTAAACTACTAATACTAAACATATACATCCCCTGTCTTTTCGTCCAAAATACCTTAATGCCTAAAGACAAAAGTCTTTGATCAGTGTGTGTTATAAATGGTGACATATGGTACTAAAACGTGGCCTCTTACTGTGGGCCTTATAAATAAGCTCAGATTCGCACAACGAGCTATGGAAAGGACTATGCTCGGAGTTTTTCTACGAGATCGAATCAGAAAAGAGGAGATCCGTAGACAAACGAAAGTCACCGACAAAGCGGATTAGTAAGTTGAAGTGGCAATGGGCAGGACACATAGTACGCAGAACTGATGGCCGATGGGGCCGAAAGGTTCTCGAATGGAGGCCACGGACTGGCAAGCGCAGTGTCGGAAGACCGCCCACAAGGTGGACCGACGACATAATGAAGGTCGCAGGAAGACGCTGGATGCAGGCCGCTAACAACCGTTCTTTTTGGAGATCTTTGGCCTTTATCTTGTGCCTGAGATGATGATGATGATGATGACATCCATATTAAATGTAAAATTTGGATGTTTGAATAAATATTTGTCAATCACGCAAACACTGCAGTATTGATTTTGAACGGTAGATCTGGAATAACATATTGCTAAGCTACATTTCATTTTCAACTTGATAAATGCGAGCGATGTCGCGGGCTATAGAGTATACTAATAAATAGCAAAGTTTATATTTGTGTCTTTATTTAAGCGAGATATCTAAACTTATATCTATGTAACGGGTAAATATATGATGTTTGATCTAGACTTTGGTTTTAGTCTTTTTTAACTCTATATAATTAAACGCAAGCAAAGCTTAAAAAACCCGGCTTCAACGCTTATATTTTGGTTTTGGCTTGATCGATTTTGATAAAATTTATTTGGGACCACATCAATCTACCAAACAAAAAAAAACAACGGGTTTCACTCCGGGAGTGCCGGCAGAAGTGAAAACTTGAACATTTTTCGCCGCGCGGTAGAAAGAGAGGGGGATATTATTTCCTCTCCTTCGACTTACGAATTTTCCGTCTTACGAATTTTCGATCAGGTCACGTATCCTAACGCAAGTTTAATATTTTTTACCCATCCCAAAAAAGTGCTCAAAGGCGCTAAAAAAGTTTTTACTTTAAAAAAAATCATCAAAATCGATTCATAATTGGCGGAGATATCGCGTAACATACATACAAAAAAACACAGTCGAATTGAGAAGTACTCTATAAACAACAGTACTTAAGTGTTAATTCATCTGTAAATAAACTATATATTAAAATATTATTTTAATTTTATTCTTGAATTATGGAAGAATGACAAAAGAAATTATTTGCTCCCACTTCATTACTATTGAAAAAAAAATATATGTAAGGGTTTATTACTTAATAAGGTACGTATTTCAAGTATAATAAGTGGAATTACATTAAACTAAAAACTAAATTAAAATATTACTGTTAAACCGTACACTGAGTCTGCTACCTATAAACTCGTGGAAAGCAAACTGGGTGACGGCGATATAAAAGGAGCTGCCCGAATACTATTTTCAAGTGACACAATTGCGCCTGCAACCCCTGAAACACTCTCTGTTTTAGAAGGGAAACATCCACCTCCAAGAACAGACCTCCAGCTTCCTGAAGCACCGGAAGAGTCAAATGTCACTGTAGAAGCTACCGCCCTGGATGTTTTCGCAGCCGTCATGTCTTTCCAAAGCGGTTCCGCTGGTGGTTTAGACGCGCTTACGCCACAACATTTGAAAGATTTGCTGTGTGGCGGAAACGGCGAAACTGGCGAAGTCTTATTGAGGGACCTGACGGCTTTGGTTAATCTGATGATGTCTGGGCGAGTAAACAGTGACATTATTGATATTCTTTACGGTGCTAATCTCTGCGCTTTAAAAAAAAAGGATGGCGGAATCAGACCAATAGCGGTTGGTATGACTTACCGACGCCTTGCGGCAAAAATTTGCTGCAGAAAAACAGCTACGCATCTAGCTGACCTATTTCAGCCTTTGCAGTTAGGGTTTGGCTCGCGAGGGGGTTGTGAAGCCGCCGTCCATTCAGTTAGAACTTTTTTGAACGAGGATTGTGGAGAGGTTTTATTGAAGGTGGATGTGAAAAATGCTTTCAATTCGGTGGATAGAGGAGCCCTTTTGACGCAAGTAAAGGATAAAATTCCAAATTTGTACAATTTTCTTTGGCAGTGTTATGGTTCTTACACAAAATTAACATATCATGGCAACCAAATTAAATCAGCAGTAGGCTGTCAGCAAGGAGACCCATTGGGTCCAGCAGTCTTTGGTCTGTCTGTACATCCCATTATCCAACAACTTCGCTCCAAACTTAATGTTTGGTATTTGGACGATGGGACTTTAGGTGGCGATGTAAATACTGTTTTTGAAGATCTTCGTCTTCTCATAGACGAATTCCAAAAAATTGGCTTAGAACTAAATTTTTCAAAATGTGAACTTTATGTTTCCGAAAAATATACAGAAAGAGACCAAGTAATTCAAAAATTTAACTCGTTAGCTCCAAATATTCAAATTATTAACAAACAATCCCTTCGGTTATTGGGCTCCCCTATTCTTAACGAATCATTCCCTTCATTTTTTGATGAAAAAATTCAAAATTTTAAACAGAGTTCAGATCGTCTACTAAAAATTAATACTCATATGGCCTTCACAATACTCAAATACTGTCTTTTTGTCCCAAAATTTACATATACTTTACGATGTTGCCAGCTATGGAAACATGAACATATTATTCAAAATTTAGACAACATTGTCAAAAACACATTGGCATCTATTTTGAATATGAATTTAGACGAGAGAGCGTGGTTGCAAGCTTCACTGCCAGTGCGTTTGGGAGGCCTTGGCATTCGATCAATTTCGGGAGTCGCCCTTCCCGCTTTCTTGTCATCAGTACACAGTACTCAAAAATTGACTAATAAAATTTTACAAGTAGCTCTACCATTTCATACAAAAATATCATTTATAGACGAGGCCAAGAAAGCGTGGTTGGTAGCCTGTTCAGGCACTGATTTCCCAGAAAATCTGTCTTCTCAGAAGCTTTGGGACGGGCCGCTCTGCGACAAAGTACGGAATCATTTATTTCAAACGTGCTTAAGTTCCGCAGATCGTGCCCGTCTTCTTGCAAGTTCGGAGTGGGAATCAGGTCTGTGGCTACAGGCTCTCCCATCGCCAAATACGGGAACGCTGCTGGATTCATCGGCTTTCCGTATCGCAGCATCACTTCGATTAGGCGCATCGTGTTGTGCTCCACACCGCTGTCAGTGCGGTACTGCTGTTGACCGGCTCGGTCATCACGGTCTGTCTTGCTCTAGGAGTGCAGGACGTATTCCCCGCCACACGAGTCTTAATGATATCATACGTCGGGCTCTTACCACCGCCAACTGTGCGGCTATTTTGGAACCAAATGGTCTAGCGCGTGATGACGGTAAAAGGCCTGACGGAATGACCCTGATTCCATGGAAGATGGGACGGCCTTTGGTTTGGGATGCAACTTGCGTAGACACCCTAGCACCGTCTCATCTTTCTGGAACTAAAAATAAGGCTGGTGTTGCGGCTGAATCAGCAGAGACTCTCAAAAGGCGCAAATATAGTAATCTTGATAGTGGTTATATATTTGTGCCTTTTGGGGTTGAGACGTTGGGACCGTGGGGACCGGGAGCACATACATTCTACAATGAATTAACAAAGCGTTTGGTCGAAGCAACTCGTGACCACAATGCTGGCAAATATTTTGGACAGAGATTGAGTATTGCCATTCAACGTGGCAATGCTGCCAGCATTTTGGGTACTTTGCCTACTGGTAGCGGACTATTAGATTAAGTTTTGTACATATTTATATCTAATTATAGTTTTTTTTGTTTAATTGTAAATAAACTAATTTTTACTTTACTTAAATATATAATAGTCTATAAAAAAATTACAATTTAGTGTAACTTAGGTCGAGTTTATATCTAAAAATATTTACTTATTGTTCACAATTGCCTAAACAATTTAAATAATAAAGTTTCTTTTGAGTTGAATACAACAAAGACATAACTTCGTGTACTCCAGGATGGCTCCAACACAATAAATATGTAAGTACATAATGTACATAAATACATAGCTGGCGACGACGCGCTCAATACACACACGCGCACGCGTAAACGCCCTGGGACGGAATAGGGATGCGACTGAAAGTGCCGACGATGTAATATCGATAGATTTTTGTCTTATGTTTTAAAGATATTATTTTTTATTTACGTTCGTATTAGTTTGGATTTATGCTAGCTCTATTTATTACACTACATTGGACCACACGTGGAACACCAGAATTTTACTAAAATAATTTAGTAAAATTCTGGTGTTTCACGAGATAAGTTTATGTTTCAAGGATCTTAAAAATTATTAAAATCTGTATTTAACACCAGATCATTTAGAAGATTGGTTCATTTGTACAAATTGCGGACTCGATTAATAATTTTGTTGTAAGGTGGGCGGCAGGTACTCTCAAAAATATTCGTCATTATTTTATACGGAAAACAATGTAATGATATTTCTTCCCGAACAAAAAACAACATCATGGTGCAATTATTTAAGTAGTATACATTTCTTCATTCATTTTGTCATTGACCTCTCGATTGTATTTATCGATAACTTTAAAAAATGCCAATATTTATATTTAAACTACATAATTTAGCATAAACCCTTTCACACTGGCTGCCCCTTAGTTCGATGACTTGTGTCGTAGGTGCCGGAAACATACATATTACACACACAATCACAACCAGAACCAGTAACACAAATTTTCCTTGGCAAGAAAACTTGAGTTTCCGCCGGGAATAGAACCCGATACAAGCTCAAAGGACGAACTAAATTCTACTAATTACCTAAATTTTGTTTATAATTAAAAACAAACAATTACTGATTAAAATATCGATAGATATGTATACTTTATCGACATATGAGATTCACCAGCCTATTATTGCCGCCCGCCCTCTACGCCCGTACTTCCGGTCCGCTGCCCCCAAAGTTATTTTAATATTACTTTATGTTATTACATTCATTGCCTTCAAATTGTTATATTATATTCGGTCTTCTGATTATATTGGTTAATATACCATTAAGAATATTCAGAATCATAATCAAGGGATATTACCTTCTGGTTCTGGGTGTATAATACAATACAATACAATAATTCTTTATTGCACACCAAATAAAAGTAAAATTGTAGAACTTAAAATAATACAGTTATAAGAGGTAGCACAATGGGCGGTCTTATCGCTTTAAGCGATTTCTGCCAGACAACCTTTGGATGGACAGAAAATGTGCAGGATGATTTGGGTTGGTGTGGCGTTCTATACTAATATAATATATCTAAATAAATAAAAATAAATAAAATAAAAACATACATAATACACATATACACAATATATATATATATATATATATATATATATATATATATATATATGATACACATAATATATACCTATACAAACAGCTAACAAAATAATATTACCTAGCTATAGATTGACCAATAATGTTTAAATACCAACGTTTTAAATATGGCAATAGATTTAGCTTGCCTGATGGGCACAGGCAGCGCATTCCACAGACGGATATATAATGTGTGTAAGCTATGAGTGTTTTCGGGCACCTACGATACAAGTCTTTGAACTTAGTGAGGGTTTGTGAGTGTGAATGTGTTCGTAAAAAAATATATTATAACTTTCATCTTTTCCAGTTAAATTGGGTAGGTTTAATGTATATGAGTAAATAATATAGTCTTTAGCTACAGCGAAGGGATAACTTTAGCAAGACAGGGACAGAAGAGATAATTATACACACACATATAACTCAAAAGTATGTTTCTCATTTTCATATTTCTATGTACACAACAACCTACTCGCTCTTATAAATTATATCCTCCTTAAAGGGTTTGCTGGAAGAAAACTCTGTGGAGTGTTAAGCTGGCCGTTGTACATCTTTTTTTAATGGCCTTATTGTAAAAAAATGATCTATATGTCTGCAATAATGAATATAATAACATAAAAAGTTATAATCATGAATCCGAAATATTTTTTGTAAGATTTTTCAATATGTCTTTATAGCACAACCATAAAAGTCAATTACAGAACATATTATTTATGCTATCTACGGACCAATTGCCTATATTTCCTAAAACTACAAGGCATCGAGCTTATAAGTTACTCAAGTGCTCAAGCCCACTACCAGTAGGCAACATTCTTATCATGCTGGCGGCATTGACTCTCTGAATTGCAGTTCTAATACGTCGAGCCAAATAAGGACCAGCATTTTAATCAACCGACATCAAAAAGGTACTTAGTATTTTTTTTGTATGTTTTTTTGTTTGGTAGATTATACTTCAGAGGTGGTCCTATATAATTTTATCGAAATCGATCAAGCTAGAAACAAAATATAAGCGGTGAAGTCGATTTTTTTTTGGGAATCGGTCCACAAATGGGTAAAAAATCGGTGAGCATACATAAAAAATTTGATACATACATAAACAATTTGATACAGTCGAAAATATGATAGTAACTTCTCCTTTTTTGAAGTCGGTAAAAACCATCTTCACAGCTTTATTTTCGGAACCCTTGATCAGATTAAATGAATTAAATACGCATTTTTGAGGATACTATTTAGCGCAGTGGCATAACCCAACTCAAAAACTACTGGTCCGATCGTGATCAAATTTAAATGGGACCACATGGGAAGTACCAGCTTCCAAAATCAGAAAAATCAAACGAACACACAGAAGAAGTCATAAGGTAATACAAAAAAAACACACACTTGACTTGAGAAGATCATTTTTTGAAGTCGCTTGAACAATCTAATTATGTTCGATTGTTCTTTGCTGTACATAGTTTTAGTTTAGTTTTAGGAAATATAGGCAATTGGCCCGTAGTTAGTACAGGATATAATGCTTGCATATCTGACATAAATATATAAATAAAAAAAAAATAAAAAAAAATTGATAAAATAACTAATGGCATCAATTGGGCACAGGAGTATCCAGATCATCAACTCAAGATTATGGTCAAATAAACGGTAAGTATAGGTGTCACTAGCTCCTTCATCTAATGACTTTAGCATTCGAGAAAGTTCTGATCTCCTTTATTTTCGTCTATTTAAATAATTACGCTTAATTAAATTCTAAGTTGAGAAGTTTATAATCAGCGGCTTTAGCCATCTTATAATTAAATGTATTCCATGAAATGTCTTTTGAAAGTTAGCGGGTTTCATTTGAACAATTTTAAGTGATTTAAGACCGTTCTTATATTTTGTTTGTGACGGTTTAGTAAAATAATGTTCACCTCCCAAAGGGTTCTTGTGTTTCTGGTTCTAGGTATGATTGTGAGTATAATGTGATGTTTCCGGAAAAAAGTATTGTTTTATTTATAAAAGCAAATAATTAAACGCAAGCAAAGCTTAAAAAACCGACTTCACCGCTTTATCTTCGGAACCTTGATCAAATTCAACAAATCACGCATTATTGACAATAACTCAAAAACTAGTGACAAAATTTTAATGGGACCACATGGAATGCACCTTCTTTAAAATAAAAAAATAATCATCAAAATCGGCGCTGAAGAAAGAAGTTGTGAGGTAACTTTTGAAGTCGGTTTAAAACGAGCACATAGTAAATGTAGTCCACAGAATACGCATTATTAAGGAAAACTCAAAAACTACTAGTCATAATCAAATTTGAATGGGACCAATTAGAAAGATCAAACAAAAAAAAAATTCAAAATCGCTTCACGTGGAACGAAGTTATGAGGTAAAACACATAAAAAAAAATACAGTCGACTTGAGTACCTCCTCCTTTTTTGTGAAGTCGGTAAAAAACAATAATGTTCATCCAAACAACGCAACCATCTGCACCAAAAGTACCAGGAGTCCATAAACACCGAGGAGGTCCCAGGGGATGCTTAATTCTCTTTGCATGTAACTGTCTATCCCCAAAACGAACCGCAAAACGGAAAACTGTGTTCCACTAATGCATCTTGCGGGTGTGCAAGGAAAGAACAGTGGCATTTTTAATAATGGGTAGATAGATGATTCGTAAATAATTATTATTAGCACGGCTTAGAGTTGCTTGAAAATGAAATACAGGCAGAAACGTTCTAAATTGCAATTAAATTTAAGAAAAAACAAAAACAAACGCTCTTGCTTAACAACTCCATTTTAAGTTCAAAGACTATTATAGGTGTCGGAAACAATCATATCACACCCAAAGCCAAAAGCACAAATTTCTCATGGTATGAAAAATTAAGCTTCCACCGGGAATCGAACCCAGGACCCGCGGCGTAGAAAGCAAAGGCTTGCCCACTACATTAGGTCGTTAATCTAAACGATGAGTTGAGAATTTTAAGTTTTTTGAAGTCATACTTATTTCCATAATTATTCTTCTTACATTAATAAAAAAAAAACTATCGGCTAGGCTATCAAAGTTAAAGAAATTAAAAGTGGATTACATAAAATTACATTAAAAGTAGGTTCACATTTTTCGCAGTCAGATTTTGGACATTGACTTGTTCACTGCTTTTTTTTATATTCATTAACGCTTACACACTCACAGCCCCACACTTAGTTCGTTGACTTGAGTCGTGAGTGCCGGAAACTTTCACATCAGACACAATCACAACCAGAACCAGAAATACAAATTTTCCTTGCGGAGAAAACTTGTGCTCCCGCCGGAGATCGAACCCGATTCCCTGCTTAGAGAGCGAACGTGCATCCAACTAATGAAATGAAATGAAAAAAGCGTTTTGCTTCTACAATTATTATGCGAACCGCAAAGGAGTGGAACACCTTGCCTGAGTCGGTGTTTCCTGATGAGTACAATGTGGGAGTCTTCAAGTCGCGAGTGAATGGGTATCTTCTAGGCAGGTTTGCTCCATCGTCGACCACATCATCGCTTGCCATCGGGTGAGATAGTGGTCAAACGCTTGTAAATATTGAATAAAAAAAATAATTAAATGAAATGAAATGAGTATATTTCACACAAAATAGAGTATGCGTCTTCATGGTTGAATCGTCCTTCAATTTTGCCATGTGTTGGCCTAAGCTAACGGGCAGTTCCACCTTACAATAAAGATAATCAAATCAAACAACCCAATATAACTTAAATATAAAACAAGCTATATATTCACCCCGCGCTAATCGAGATTGTAATCCGTATTTAATAATAAAGCATCTGCCACCCTTGCAGGCGTGATGCCACAGATTTTAAAGTCAATTTTAGGGTGCGTAAACTGGGGTAAGTTATTAAGAAAATTATACTTTTTTGTGAGATAGCGTTTGACCATAGTATTGTTTATAGTTAAGATGGGGGCTGAGTCACCCACGTCCGTAGGAGGATACCCCTTAAGTCTGACTCCCTACACGTGGTCCCCGGGTGGTGCTAATCAGGTGACATTGAGAGGTGGTAGAGCATTTTGTGAGTTGCTCGCCTGGCTTGCTACCAAAGTAGCTTACCACCATCAAGTTGAAAGTCTGCCGCCAAGCCAAATACGGTGTTCCGGCAGTTATCCTTGAGAGCCTGCGTAATCCAGGTCTAGTGTGTTTACCAGCTTCGATCACATCGTCACTTACCATCAGGTGAGATAGTGGTAAAAAACTAGCCTGTCACAAATGAAAAAAAAAAAGTATCAGGGCGTTTTGTCGAACCAAGACATGAACAAAATGCTGGCAAATATTTTGGCAAAGGAATGGAACTCCTTACCTGAGTCGGTGTTTCGGTGGTCTTCAATTCGCGAATGAATAGGTATCTACTGAACTTCCCGTTGGCTTAGTTGGGTGGCGTTCGCCTTCTAAGCAGGAGTATCGGGTTCGATTCCCGGCGGGAACACAAGTTTTCTCCCCATGGCAAATTTGTGTTTCTGGTTCTGGTTGTGATTGTGTGTGTGATGTGAAAGTTTCCGGCACCCGCGACACAAGTCGTCGAATTTAGTGTGGGGCTGTGAGTGTGAATGCGTTTATTTATTTATTTATCTGCTTGGCAAGCTTGCTCCATCGTCGACCACATCGTCGCATACCATCAGGTGAAATGGTGGTCAAACGTTTGCCTATCATGAATAAAAAAAAGAGATCACCTGGAAATTAAAATATCTTGTCACATTTAATGAAAACATTATCTCTCCCTAGAACACATATAAATAACTCTTTACACCTTCCTAAGCAAGATTGAACGATGGTAAAACGTGATTTTTCACTCTGACTGACCCTCGAAACAAATGATCGAGACGGTAACCCACCTCATTAACAATACCTAACCTCCTGGGAATCAAGTCCTTGGTCACGTGTAATCGGACATCTAGGGAGCTCTATCTCTATTCTGCCATCCCCGTGCTAAAATCGTAACCTGTGTAAGTACATCAATGAGAAATCGTATAAAAAACTAGTAAATTCTAAGAATAATGATTTATGGGATGAAATTTAATGACCACCAAAAAAACAATCGTTGCCCTAAACAGCCTCATCCAAGAAATATAATATGTACAAATAAATGAAACCTGTACCAAATTTGCACTACAAAAACTTTTCATAACCCAAAAAGGCCACGCGTGCACCAAATTTTAACTTGGGGTATATAATTTAGATGGCCACCAAAAATAAAATAAAATTTCCTGTGACAAAACCGAATCGGATAGTAGGTTAAGGCTATGTTTTAATGCGAAAATAGGGTTGTAAGGGGTTGAAAGGGGGGGGATGAAGAGTTGTATGGAAGTATCATTGATCATTGAATTTTTAGAGCTAGAAGCTTGAAACTTATTTTTAGGCTATTGATTCGATATAAATAAATATGACATTCAATGTAAAAGTTTTACCCTCAAGGGTGTAAAATAACAATAAGGAAACGACGCTATTCCACTCGGACGAAGTCGCGGGCACAGCTAGAGTGTAATAATGGTGGATCATTGACCGTTAATAATACGTTAACGTGTATGTATGGAGACAAATCTTTTTTTTTTATTCAAGATAGGCGAACTTTTGACCACAATCTCACCTGATGGTAAGCGACGATGTAGTTGACGATGGAGCAAGCTTGCCTAGAAGATACCTATTCACTCATGACTTGAAGACTCCAATATTGTACTCATCTGGAAACACCGACTCAGGCAAGGAGTTCCATTCCTTTGCAGTTCGCACAATTAATGTGGAAGTAAAACGCTTCGTGCGCATTTGTGGAATGTCATATAGCGGTGTCGCTTAGCAGTTTGTCTGCTTGTCCGATGATAGAACGGGGATGGGGGGAACTATGTAGATCGTGCAGTTCCTTGGCACACTTTCCGAAATACAAAGTACATACTTGTTAATGATGATTTTTTGTTTTCGCTACCTAAACTCCAAGTTTTAGTTAAAGTTCACACGCAAAACATAATCCTTTTTTATCTGTATCTACATTAATAAAAAAAACAATTGTGTGATTTTAGACACGACGTTTTATAGTTCAGTAAAAGGAAACGGTTCCTAATAGTACACAGTACCCAAGACTAAACGCCGTTATCGACCCTAACGCCTTATTAAACACCCCAGCTTTTTGCTGCTACCCCAGTGTTGCCAGAATTAACTTGCTCACTGATCCTCAATACAATTTTATTGCAAATGGCAGCGAATAATGTTAAATCACGGTCAAATCCCTATAATGCGGGTAGGGCAATATTCTGGTACGTTTTTTTCGTGTGGCAACATTATCTTTTATTGTGAAAAGTGTTTATGGGAGCGGATAATGTTATGAATAAATAATAATTATATTATTGTTTTGTAACAGGCATTTTAAGATGGTTAGTGTATGTTACGCGATATCTCCGCCAATTATATCAATCGATTTTAATGATTTTATATTGCTTGGTAGATTATACTACAGAGGTGGTCCCATATACATTTTATCGAAATCGATCAAGCCAAGACCAAAATATAAGCGATGACGGTTTTTTTAGCTTTGCATGCGTTTAATTATATGGAAAATATATGTCTAGTTTTTCTAGAAAACTAGCCGTGCCCCGCGGCCCGCTATTATTAAGTTAAAAAGTAGCCTAAGTGTTAATCCTAGGTATAATATATGTACATTCCAAATTTCATCCAAATCCGTTCAGCCGTTAAAGCGTGAAGAGGGAACAAACATACTTACACACTTACACAAGTTACACACACACTTACTCACAAACTTTCGAATTTATAATATTAGTATGATATATGTTCGCACATATTAAACGCGCAAGCGAAACGTCTCAGTTTCAGTTTGGGCAAAATTGCTTTCGCATGTCCGGCGGATTTCCCGTTGTTCTCTTCTACAGGTCGCATTTATCAACCAATTTTCGTGAAATTTTGTGAGAAGGTTCGATAATTAAACGCAAGCAAAGCTTACATAATTAAACGCGAGCAAAGCTTAAAAAAACCGACTTCTCCGCTTTATCTTTGGAACCTTGATCAGATTTAATGTATTAAACACGCATTATTGACTATAACTCAAAAACAAGAAATCAGATCTTGATCAAATTTCAATAAGAATCATCAAAATCGGCTCACAACGAAAGAAGTTATGAGGTAACCTTTGAAGTCGGTTAAATGAGAACATCGTCAAAGTAGGCGTACAAAATAGGCATTATTGACGATATTTCAAAAACTACTGATCAGATCTTGATCAAATTTAAATGGAATCAGTTAGAAAGCTACATCTTTCAAACTAAAAAAAATTTTCGAAATCGGCTCACGTGGAAAGAAGATATGAGGTAACAAACATAAAAAAAATACACGCGACTTGAGTACCTCCTCCTTTGTTTCAGCCATTTCGAAAAATATGCGAGGTTTTCAGCTGACCGATCCACTAGTTTGTCATTTTCTGCAACTGAGAGTGGCTTGTGTCCGTGACTTTGCCACCTGGACTCGACTATCTTACGATCTCCAATGAGTCTTTTGATTCGCCGGTCAATAGATTCGAGCTTTTATCTGGTACTTAGCGGTTTGTATTTATATATATATATATATTATAAGTTTAAAGTTTTTTGTATTTATATATGTATATTATCGTCTGTGCCGTGGGTCCTGGGTTCAATTCCTGGTAGAAGCACAATTTAAACCAACATAAATAATACTATTACATGTTATAATTACTGTACATTATTTTCTGATCTTCTCGAGATCATGGCCAATGAAACTTGGCCGAAACGTCGAAGTAAAAAAAAATGTTTTTTAGCGCGATGAAGTCTCGAGATATTACCTAAACATAATTTTCTATTCTGTTTGTCACAAATATGGTGTTCAATAAAGAGTTTATATATCTATCTATCTACTATAACCTCCTCGTTTTAACTACGGATATTTTTACATCTGTGCATGAGTCATACAACCACGCCCTGCATTATATTACTTTTAATGATTTTTAGAATGTTTTCAGGTGTAACATTCTAATAATCATCAAATCAAATGTAGTACCAGGTGGTTCATCACCAGGTGGTTATGACCCCTACGTTCGCTAACTACGTAAACAAATCTCAATCAAATTCATTTCACTGACCCTTTTAACAACGTGAACTACGCGGCTGCTATTGAAATTGGAATAGAGATTGAACTGCCCGTTGGGTACGTGTTCGCCTTCTAAGTAGGGGTACCGGGTTCGATTCCCGGCGGGAACACATGTTTCCTCCTTAACGAACATTTGTGTTCTGGTTCTGGTTGTGATTGTGTGTAAATGTTTTCGGTACCCACGACACAAGTCATCGGTGCAGCTGTTTTTTACCGACTTCCCAAAAAAGGAGAAAGTACTCAAGTCAATTGTATTTTTTTTTTTTTGTTTGTTACCTCATATCTTCTCTCCACGTGAGCCGATTTCGAATTTTTTTTTAGTTTGAATGATGTTGCTTTCTAATTGGTCCCATTTAAATTTGATCAAGATCTGATCAGTAGTTCTTGAAATATCGTCAATAATGCCTTTTTGTGGACTACTTTGACGATGTTCTCGTTTACCCGACTTCAAAAGTTACCTCATAACTTCTTTAGTCGTGAACCGATTTCGATGATTTTGTATTTTATTTGAAAGTTGGTGCTTTTCATGTAGTCCCATTGAAATTTGATCAAGATCAGATTTTTAGTTTTTGAGTTATAGTCAATAATGCGTGTTTAATACATTAAATCTGATTAATGTTCCGAAGATAAAGCGGTGAAATCGTTTTTTTTTAAGCTTTGTTTTTTCAGATAGAGTCGGGGGTTTTATTAAAATTTTAATTTTGCCTCTTTTTAACTACAATATCGCTTCATATTATCACTGCTTAAATTACGCTTATATTATTAACACTCCTGTTAATTCTGTAACTAAATAAAATAAACATTAAAATGAGTCGCTTCCCCGCGGGGATTTGTGTACCAAATCCTTTCATTATTAAAAAGCATTGCTCTAGTGACGGGACGCAAACATGTTAATGTATCGATATCGATAAATTATTGGTATTTGTGGGCTTTTAAGAAAAATACACATTTTTCTACTGATAACTCGCTTGATATTAGGTGTGACACATTTATTTATTCTATAGATAATAATTGTTATTTGGATTTTTTTGCCGCGAAAGTGAAAAACATGGCGTTGTTGATTGTGTATAAGTTTTCAAAACCTTCATAAGTTCAGCTTCTTCGAGTGTTAATGTGTAATAATGGTAGATTATTAACCGTTAATACTTAGTAAACATGCATATGTGTAGGCAAGTCATACAAAGTTGAATAAACGTGGTTTTCGACTTCTCTCCAAAACTCCGATAGAAGTTCTAGTAAAATTTCTACCAGTTTACTAGGGCATGACTTGACTATAACTGGACCTTGACTCTTTTACTAGATTTGACTGATATGAAATATACTTTGGACCATCGACACGACGAAGAAGAGAAAGTAGACGCGCATCTAACTAACCCAACGGGCAATTCAAATACAAATACAACAACTATTCTACATAACATGTTTATCAAAAATCGATTAATACAAAGTCAATAACAACACTTCGGACATACATTACTGATATAGACTCCACAGATACAATAAATTTTGCTCATTATTGATTCTGAAGCCGGGCTGAAGCCCTAACATGGGAAGTCTTTTTCTGTCATTAATTATTCACAACTTTTTTCGTTTATTTTGTTAGTTTGCTGCGTTAATTGCCCGGGGGAAGTGTTTAAAAAGCTGATCTCGATTCGAAAACAATAAAAATAACCAAAGCTATTGGAGTTTCACTACAACTGTTTTATTTCTGGATTTAGTTGTTTATATATTGCTTTATTTCGGTGTCAAAAATATTAATCTGTTTTATAAAAATATATGGTATATATTTTTTGAACTACCCGTAGGTAGATAGGTGAGTGTTCGCCTTTTAAGCAGGTGTATCGAGTTAAATTCCCGGCTGAAACACAAGTTTTCTTCCCAAGAGAAATGTATGTTTCTGGTTCTGGTTGTACGTTGTAAGCCATCGAACTTAGTGTGGGGCTATAAAAAAACGATAATACCTGGAAGAGCAACTGGTCTATGAAGCAGCTGATGAAACGTGACCTTCCTATTTCATTAAAGCGCCAACTTATCGACATGTGTATTCTACCTTGTTTACGGTGCTGACAGAGGCCAAAATCCAAACTCAACGTTTTGCTATGGAGCGTAGTGTGCTAAGAATCAAGCAGCTAGATCTAATTCCTAACACTAACCATACGCTCTAAAACGAGTATTACAGACGTAGGAAAGAAAACTCTCTTAAATGGGATCGGGAGGGTCCCGTAAGCCGAATGCACCCAGAGAGATGGCCTTAAATTGTCACATCATGGCTGCCTGAATACGGGACACGTCATCCAGGTAGACCCAGAAAAAGTGGTGCGACGATTTAATTGCATTCGAGAATATTGGTGGGAAGAAGCACAAGATAGAGATGTGAGGAAGTAAAAGGTCTTCTTTCTTTGATATAGTGTTATAGCCAAAAATAAACTCATCGTTTCGATATTGTAAGAAGGCGTTTCCCACCCCTACGCCTTATGACATTAGGGGGCATTAGCATGCGGTGGCAGTATTAAGATTTATTAGCCCAATAGCGGGGGCGAGTTCTGGCCGGAAGATACGCGCTCTTCGAGGCTTGGTCATGTCTCGCAATGGTTATTTGCATTGATCGAGCAAAGTGAGATCTCCAAATCGACTTGGGTGGTTCAGCACTTTGTCTGTCCGTCCGTCAGTCAGAGGCATCTAGCGTCTAAACCATACAAGCGAATAACTTCAAATTCTCAGAGTAGGTATATGTAAAGCTATGGCCCAAAGCCAGAAATGGCAATTAATATAAATGTGTCAGTGCCAAGCTATATTTCTTTCTGGCCGTGTAGGATATCATTAAAAAGAACACTATCATACAAATTTCTATGTTCTAGATATCAAACAATCATTATTAAAAACAAAAGTTACATACAATAATAATTAAACGCAAGCAAAGCTTAAAAAAACCGACTTTACCTCTTTATCTTCGGAACTTTGATCAGATTAGATGTACTAAATACGCATTTATGAATATATTTCAAGAACTACTGATCAGATCTTGATCAAGTTTAAATGGGACTAATTGAAAAGCGTCAACAATAAAAAAAAAAAGAAATTAAAAAAAAAAATTTAAAAAAAAACACTCGACTTGAGTACCTCCTCTGGACTGGCAGAAAATGCTTTGTAGCATTAAGTTCGCCTATGTACCTACAATACTGTTTGTGCAATAAAGAATTCTCTATCTATCTATCTATCAACACAATAATATCCAAACTTTAAAATATCAAGGCCAAAATAACCAGCAGACCAGTGCTCGGCCACAAACGACTTGTCTCGACAACCACAGTGAGCGATCAGTCCAGTGACAGCAGATTTCAAAAGTCAAATAAATGTATTTATTCAAAAATTTGTCGCCAACTAACTAATACTATTAATCATTGTTCCGTAGCTACATAAAGTCTAATACATACAAAAAATCTCTATCAGAACATTTTCATTTACAATTCAAAATCAAAATTGTTTATTCACATGGGCCCCAAAGAGGCACTCATGAAAGTTGATGACTCTACTGCCAGATTCGCAAAATTACAGTCATCTCGAGAAGAACTTGGCAAGAAACTCGGCGGCGCATTTTGTTTCATTTTTTTTTTAATCATTCTTAAACACTAATACATAATTATGTTAACCTAAGTGTATCTATGTTATATAGTCGCTAGAAAGCGCTTGTGCAGTTTGCGTCCATGCATCCTTGTCAGTAATGTAGTCAATCGTATTATAATAAGCTTTCTTTATTACTGATGATGATTGGATGATACGCCCGTTTTATTACCGATTTGAACTTTCCTAGTGGTAAGGCAGTTAACATTTTAGGAATTTTACTGTAAAATCTAACTCCATTTACCATAAAAGTATTATTCGTTTTGTTTAATCTAAATGCGTGCACTGTAATTTTATGCTTATATCTAGTATTAAGATTGCGTGCGGCACTTCTTAATTTATATTTATCAATATTTTTGCGACAATGCATAATATTTCCAAAGATGTAAAGCGAAGGCATGGTAAGTTTGCCTGTTTTTTTAAAAAATTCCCTGAGTGATTCGCGCGAACCCATATCATAGACTAGCTTTTGCTCGCGGCTTCGCTCGCGTTAAGAAGTATTATTTTAAAATTGACAAAGTTTCATATAAACTTTCATCCCCTATTTTTTCCCCTTGGGGGTAGAAATAATCAAAATCCTTTCTTAGCGGATGCCTACGTCATAACATCTACCTGCATGCCAAATTTCAGCCCGATCCGTCCAGTGGTTTGGGCTGTGCGTTGATAGATCACTATGTCAGTCAGTCAGTCAGTCCTTTGAGTTATATATATTTAGAGATTGCATGAACCGCGATGACAGATGACAATAGAAACGATGCTGAAACAATAAAAGTAGTTTCAGCATCGTTTCTATTGCCATCTATCGCTTGATTATCGGTAGCAAATTTCAAATGAATGTATTCATTCAAAATATGTCGCCAACTAACTAACACTATAAATCATTGTTCCGTAGCTACATAAAGTCTAATAATAATAAAGATTTGTTGTATATTTAAACATACAACAAATCTTTATTGGCACATTTTCATTTACAATTATTATTGTCATCTATCTATTGATTACCGGTAGCATACTGCCACAGATAAGGTCTTAATGATTTTTTGAGCCCTTAATAAATCCGAATGTAACTTCGTCTGTATGTTGCCGTGGTCATTATTATTTCACTATGTTTCAATGTTATATTCTTGCTCGGGCCTCGGCCCGAGTGCAGTCCGGGTCAACTGTGTTTAACACTTTTCAACTGACTTCAAACTTTATATTTTTTGTATGTATGTTACGCGATAATTCCGCCAATTATGAATCGATTTTGATGATTTAGTAGATTATATTGGGCCATATACATTTTATCGTAATCGATCGAGCCAAAACCAAAACAGCGGTGAAGTTGGTTTTTAAGCTTTACTTGCGTTTAAATTATTATAATCGCTTTATTATTTCGGACTAGACACAAATGAGCATACATACTTTCCATCAGGTGAGATAGTGGAGAAATGCTTGCCTATTTCACTTTTTAAAAAAACTTACAAACAATGAGTCACATAATGGTGCTAAAATGATAACTATCCTTAGTCGTTACTTAGTTAACTCGCCGTAGTCAGGGTAAAATACAATGATGCATGAACTCGTATTTCGTACGTGGGTATATTGGTATAGTGTGGGCTTAGTAAACATTGAAGTCCACATTTCCACCATATTTGCGGATGCAGCTGATTTACTTTACAAAGTACACCTTGTTTACTCGTATCTCATAATATAATCTGGTGGCTTTGAGCTGAAGACTTTGAATATTTTTCGAAATAGCTGAATTATGTTTTTTTTACGTTTTCAAACAGTTCCGCCGTTCCGCCATTTTGAAAGATGTTGTTGCACTACAGTCACTGTACAACCAAGTTAGATTTATTAGATAGGCAAACTTTTGACCACCATCTCACCTGATAGTAAGCGACGATGTGGTCGACGATGGAGCAAGCTTGCCTAGAAGATACCTATTCCCTCGCGACTTGAAGACACCAATATTATACTCATCAAGAAACACCGACTCAGGCAAGGAGTTCCATTCCTTTGCGGTTTCCACAATGAATGTGAAAGCAAAACGCTTCGTGCGCATTTGTGGATTGTCCACCATATAGCGGTGTCGCTAAGCAGTTTGTCTGCTTGTCCGATGATAGAACGGGGATGGGGGAACTAGATCGTGCAATTCCTTGGCACACTCTCCGAAATGTTGTTGCGTGTTGTCCCGAATAAATGTATTTTCTTTCTTTCTTTCTTTCAAATGTATCCGATAAAATACCGAGAGAATTGAATTGATCGAGTGAAGCGAGATCTCTAAGTTGACTTAAGTCGTTTAGCACTTGGTCCGTCCGTGCGTCTGTCCGTCCATCCGTCCGTCAGTCCGTCTGTCAGAGGCATCTAGCGTCTAAACAATATAAGCGAATAACTTCAAATTCTCATCGAATATGTAAAACTACGGATTAAAGCCAGATATTAAAAATTATATAAATGAAAATGAAAATATGAAGGGGCCTCCCATACATGTAAGTTGGGAGCAAAATATTTTTTACCAACCTTTGTGGGGTGTCGTAATGTCGTTTAAAAGGGCTTAACAAGTATCTCAAAAACGGCTTCACACTAAATACTGAAACTTACGTATAGTATCCGTTATATCCTGCACTTGAACAACAAATACAGAAATCGAACAATTATTATATAGAAAAAAAGTTATAAGCACTTAACTGCAAAAGATTTTCTCTTTGGGGCAAAATGTAGGCGCGAGATCTCAATTCGGCGCGAACGACTAGTAATAGTTCGTTAGCTTCAAACCGACAGTAGCCAATTGCTTAGTGCGGCCACACAGACTCGGTCCTGGCTGATTTTTGTACGTTTTTGTGTGTATTCGGCGAGCACTTCACGCCACACCGCGAGATTCTTCGACGGACGTTTATTGTGGCATCTAGGGATGGGAAAACGAGTCACGGATACGGAAATTAAGAAATAAATCTATAAATCATAAAAAAATATTTTTTTTGATATAATTGTGATCAGCTTTCTATTTTTACAAGCTTGAATTTTTAGAAGTGAAACGTCTTATGGGAGGTTTTATTCTGATTTGCAACCGTTTTGTACGACGAAAGACGAGTTTTTGTAATAATAATGGCCGAGATATTTTTTTATTTTTTTTTATACTAGATATGTAAGCTTTTGACCGCTATCTCACCTGATGAAAAGTGACGATGCGGCCAAAGATGGAACATGCTTGCCTAGAAGGTACCTATTCACTCTAGACTTGAAGACACCCAGATTATACCGTTCAGGGAACAAAGACGCAGGCAATGAGTTCCAATGAGATATGGGGGTTGAAACCGTAAAAAAACATATTTCAAACATTTCGAAAAATACGCGATGTCTTCAGCTGACAGAGTCACTAATTTAATAATTATTATCAATTTTTATTTGAATCAAAACAGAATACATTTAAGAAAATACTAATAAGACAATAAATTAGTAAAATCTCAATTAAATCATACTTAATTATTTTTTTTGCTAATTTCCGCTGGTTTTATATTTATTCATTTAATTTATAATATTTAGTGTCTTAATTGTGTTTTTATAACATATATACAAAAACAGTTAGTCGTAAAGTTCCCTTGGATCCAGTGTTCACGTCGTATTAATATCCTAGCTTTAAAGTGAATTAATTGTAACATATTTATAATTATTTTAATTAGGCTAAATAAGTTTCTAGTAATGTGTCCTTGAATGACTCCCGCGCATTTCATGCACGGCACGTGGCATTGGTTTTCTGTCGGCAAATGTCAATGTCGTATCTGACATTGACAATTGCCACGTCGGCAGTGGACCAAAGATGCCACAGCCGCGTTTTGTTTTTTAATTTATTGCATAATATGTTTTTTTCCTTGTTATAATAAGTTTATTGTTTTAATTTTAATGTTGTTTTTTTTAGTCTATTTAATATGTATAATTTTGGTATTGTTTTGTCCTGAAATTCGTGAAGTCATGGCTATGGGTTGCGACTGAAAATCAGTGACTAAGGTCTAACCTTAGTCGTATGCTGAGTCGTAACCCTTATTCATGACACTCACAACATTTCACACTTCTTATTCTTTTATTTCTTTTGCTTTTGATTATTTTGTATGTATATGACTGAGCATTTTATTTATTTTGCTGTTTGTTTGTAGTGTAAATGTTGTGTGTGTCATTAATAATAAAAATAAATGCATTTTCTTTGTTTTTTTCTTTCTAAAGATACACGATAGGAGTGAAACTTTTGTAATACAGGGAAACATTTTAATGATTAATCATAGTGTTTACCCCACCACCTTTCGTGACACAAAAGGTTGCGGATCAGAATTTCAAAACCGTCCCATAAAAAATTGCCTTTCCAGCACAAATAAAAACTTTACATTTTTGGTGTTTTTGGTTTCTTTCTAAAATCCCGGATATTTGTTAACGGATGCAACAATCCCATCACTACGACCTGCAGAGGCTTTTGTAGACGCTACTTTTTTAAGCCCCAATCGTCGAGGTGTAAAGGTTAGTAATATTTGTTTTGACCGCGTCGGTTATAATCGTGATTCATATACACGATGTTTCCTTGCTCAAGCGCATGTTTGATTACAATATTTTTCTTATTAATTCACAGGAGCGGTTGAGATCAAGAGACTTGGTAGGTGTTAGTTTTGAGGTCAACAGATTTGTATGTGTGATCTTGTAAAATGTTGATTTTTTGGGGATTTGAAAGCGAAAACGCGATTTGAAATGTTTCTCGATACATTGATTTTATTTTTATAACATGTACGTCCAATTTGAGATTATTTGTACTAGTTAATCTGTTTTGTTTTTATCTAAAAGCATTTTAGCTCTCCGACAGTTATTAAATGTTAAATAGAAAAAATCTCTTAGTTAAAAGTAATTTATTATTTATTGAATTTGAGACATCTATCGGACTTCTATCCCCCCCGAAATCTCAGATACGCTACTTATTTGAAACAAAATTATTGAAAACAATGTTTTAGGCAATAAAACTACTAAATACTAACTAAAAAATTGACGAAATCTCTTATTTTTTATAAATTAGAAAATACAATCGATAAATACTTCAAGATAAGACAAATTGAAATTGATAATCACATGTGAGATGTAGATAATTAATTGGTCCGAGATTATAATATCTATTGTAGAAAATATAAATAAATTGCTTCAACAAAATATCGGAATTTATATGTAAAACAATGTTTTAGGCAATAAACTTGTCGAAAACTCTTATTTTTTATAAATTACAAAATACAATCGATATATACTTCAAGATAAGACAAATTAAAATTGATCATGAGATGTGAGTCACATGAGAGATGTAGATAATTAATTGGTCCGAGATTATAATATCTTTTGTAGAAAATATTAAAAAATTGCTTCAACTAAACATCGGATTTCGAATGTAGGTAACTGAGGCATGTTTTTACGCTGATTGAAGCGTAAATCAACACCATTAGCATCTTTCAACAATTTCCATTGACTTTGAATTGCGATGATTCAAACGTGATTTGTGGTATTCGGTTGAAATAGTGTGTCGATGTTACCTTGTATTTTTCCAATCTCTGAGTCATAAAACTCATAAAACAAGAGGTCTTATAAAATGTTAAGATAGAGTAATTTAGAGTTAAGTACTGCACGGTCACTTGACACGGATTTCATATTTAAGGACCAATGAAAATAGAATATAATAGCCCAGTTATGTCAAGTCAAACATTTATAGGTGTACAATTTTACCAAAAGTGGCGCGTTTTTTTTTTTTAACTGTTAGAAACAAAACAGTTTGGTAAAATAAATTTCATAGTTTTGAAGAATATTCCAGATTGCATATATTAAAACAAATAACGGTAATAATAACAATTCCAAACGTTTCATCGTTTCAGTCATAATTAGATCGATATATATATAATTGTATAGAATAATGAAATGTTTCGAATTTGTTTATTCTCATATTATCGCAGTATTTTTAAGAAACTTCAAGTACTAATGACGACCTAGTTGGCGCAGTGGACGGGTGTCCGCCCTCTGCGCCGTGGGTCCTGGGTTCAATTCCCGGCAGGAGCACAAATTCCTTCCCATGGGATATTTGTGCTTCTGGTTCTGGGTGTAATGTGTATGTGATGTGAATGTTTCTGGCACCTACGATACAAGTCTTTGAACTTTGTGTGGGGGCTGTGAGTGTGAAAGCGTTTTTAATTGAGTATTAATTAAAAACGCTTTCACACTCACAGCCCCCTTTTTTCAATTTCATACCAATTTCAAAATCATACCAAAATCATTTCCTCACAAATTCTCAAATGATTTAACTAAACCCTCAAATTCAAACAACTCCCCGTTTGAGGAACGTGAAATAGTATAAACAGAAGCACAAAAGACAAAGTCACTGGTCATGAACAACCGAAGCCAAAGGCTTAGAGTCACTAACAACCAATGATCAATGTTGGATATGACGACACAATGAAGTCAGATTCAATGAGACTTGCTCAATGAATTCAATACAGTAGCAGTAACACTTACTCGATAACAGAATGGATGGGCGATGGTAACAAATCACTTAAGTTAATAGCTAACTTGACGATAAGACGGCAATTTTCACGGATTACAACCGTGCTTTTGAAGATGACACACTGCTATTTAATTTGATAGATATTATAACAGAGTGTGACTGTGAAACTTGTACATCGATTATTGCTAGAGACAAAATAAAATAAACAATGAATCAAATGTGAATTTTGTATTGAATTGTTCGATAAAAAACGCTACAGTAATATATTCTATAGTAGAATATGACTATAGTAGAATCGCGATCGAAAGTAAATATAAATATGAGAACATATTCTACTAAGAAAAAAATTACCGTGAAAAATAGCTATTGGGAATAGAATCGAAAAGACGTAACATACTTTCGCGACAGTAAAATTGATAGAAAATTTGCTAAATTTGATAGAAAATAAACATACCTATTAAGGTAAATTCAGTTACTGATGGATTTATCTGCTTTTAAAAAGCCGACTAAAACGTTACTAGTTCAAATCGGCCATACTGAAATGTCATTGATTTAAGATCAAGACCGGGCAAACCGAGTAAACGAGTTTTATCGTCTACACAACTGCTTACAATAAAGTTAAAATGAACTAAATCCTAGCGTTTCAAAGATAAAAAAATCTGTAACGATTTAAAATTCCACGTAAAACGTTATGAGATTCAATAACTCAAATGCCTATACATAGTTTTAGTTTAGTTTTAGGAAATATAGATAACTCAAATATAACATTATGTTTGGTTTGTTACTTCAATCAAAATATATAACAACTGGACGAATTATAACAACACCAGCAGTGCCCCGCAACTTCGCCCACGTTAATTAAGTTAAAAAGAAGCCTATATTTAACCTAAACTATTTACAATCTTAATTTCATCAAGTTTCAAACAACTAAGCTCCTTGTCATGTTCATCAAAAGTAAATAAAATAAGCTTATCTCGTAAGGCGGATGAGAATCTCGTTAATACTTGACTTTCCGCCTCAACATTCTACAGTACTCATCCCATTTTTTTAAAAATCTCCTAAAGTTCATCTACCAACCAATCCGTATGTCTCGAGTGTTAACGAAATACAAATATTAGCCGGCACACGACACAAATTACGCCTAATGTCTAATGTAAAGTGGAGTTTAACTCGAAACTAAGTGCTTGAACAAAGTGACAGTAGCAGATTACTATGGTAATCTTTGGCTGAAGAATTAGATGCCTGTGCTACCACCAGTTTAGATGTAGGTGGGTGAGAATTAGTATCAAAACGATTCTGATTGCTAGTTATTGAATATC
Organism: Lomographa bimaculata; assembly: GCA_948107665.1. NCBI lineage: Eukaryota > Metazoa > Arthropoda > Insecta > Lepidoptera > Geometridae > Lomographa > Lomographa bimaculata. The sequence continues at coordinate 3,181,676 of OX403608.1, read as the reverse complement.
GGTTTAGCAGTTCGTTGAAAATTACTTTTGTAATGTCGTTTGTGTTTTTATGATGTTGTTAATGTGTCAGTTATAAATAGTCTTCATTCATTCTTGTAAGATACTCAACTTTATAACTGTATTACTCATCACAAATGACACTAGGTATTTTTTAATGTACATTAGCTGTGTCCGGTATACATTGGAATGCCACGTAAAGAATTAAAGGTTGCTTAGTACTTTTAACCGACTTTGAAACAAGGAAGTTCTCAATTCGTTACCTCTTTCATATCTTATATTAGCTTAGCTCTATACTGAGTTTGACAGAAGTAACAAAATCCTATCCAAAATTATTAAATAACTCTTTGCAACTTTTCCAAGTTCTCTTCCAAGCTTCTCTGGCATACGCAAAACAACTCACAAAAATTTCATCACCATCGAATAAAAGGTGTTGCATCAAATACGAGCAAATAAGCAAACACTGATGTGTATTATATATGAAAACAGGAAAAATGTACAAAATTTTTATAAAATTTTGCATGCCGCAATGACGGAAAATGGAGCACTATTGTCATCACTCCCACTAGCTACTTGCACCCATAATCAACCAAACGTCAAATAAAATGCTTTTCTGTATTTTGCACAGCGTATAAGTATCGCTATATAATAGAGCGAGGCACTGAAGCTAGCATTTTGGAAACACTGCCAACCAGTAACAAATTATTTAGATTATTTAGTAAAGTTCCTATATATGACTTTGTTTTAGTTACAATTTTTATTTACCTGTAAAATAGATCTTGGTATTACAAGTTCTTAACCATCTAGCGGTGATATTTAGTTATAATTATTGTAAATATGATAGATAGTGATTTTAGTAAAAAAATACTAAAATCACTATCTATCAAAAGGTTTTTTAATTTAAAAGAAAAAAACATTTAGCTTCCGTTCTTTCCCATCGTAAAGTTTATAAACTTGTACAGATCATAAAACCATACATCAAAAAAGAAAATCTCACTAAAGCGTTGGACTGTGTCGACCACCCATTCACACGCTTTTAAGACAACATTTATCCAACGTAAAAGGAGTTTATGCTTGTAATATGAACACTGAATCAGGTAGAGGGTCCCGAGAAATGTATCGGTATAGTGCAACTTTTGTATGGAATGTGCGAAGAGGGAGTCTCGCAAGGTGCGGTTTTAGGTCCCATATTTTTTTTAGTGTATCAGCGGATATTAACGGTATGGGCACGTCTGTTTGTTTATGTTTCGTTTGGTTTTGGTGTCACCTGTTGAGAATATTGAGGTGGACTTTAGATATAATCCAGCATAACGTCGGCCGAGATTTAGTTTTTTGAAAGCTTAACAACCCTTATAAAATACCCCAAATACATAATTTCCATAGCGTAAATAAATTATTGTTACAATGTTTTATCTTATGGAGTCGTTTACTACTTCATGTTTTGGTAGATAAAGATAAGAAACGAAACTTAAATTATGTGTACAAATAGTGGTTTTATCGTTCAGACCGCTTTTAGACAACTCAAACCAAAGGAATAAATCAATTTAAATAAGGACGGTGGTGTATAAAATCCTTGCAAAAACATCAATTTACAAAACTGTAAATAATATACAAATATATTATACCTACATAAATAAAATGGATAATTCCAATATCTGTAATACCTACCCAACATAAAATAAGTAAACTAATTATATTTATATTTTTATATTTTTCCTCTATTTACGAACTAATTGCAACATATCCAATCCAATTGTAGATTACATTTTCATTAATTCATAAAAAAGTAATGTGGATTACGTATTAGCATCACTTTAAAGATATGCTTTGAAAACCTCATTACTTGCAATAATAAACGCCTTTATAGTTACATGAATAAGGTTGAAAATAAAATATTGTGAAATAATTGAATTAAATCTACGCTTACTTGAACTCTGCTCTCCGTCAGTCCGATCCTCATGGCGATCTCCTCTCTCATGAAGATGTCAGGGTAGTGCGTTTTAGAGAAACATCTCTCTAGCTCGTTCAATTGCGCCGGTGTAAACCTGGTAGAATTTCAAATAAGTCATGGATCTTTTAAAAAGCTGCTTATATAGTAAATATTACAAAAAAAATATTTTAAATACTTCTTCAAAGTTTTCATTTTATTGTATGAATAGAATAGAATCAGTTCTATTGCTTTAACTTTGTACAAAATAAAAAGATCTCATTTATAATTCAGTCTTAACAGTTTGTCCTTGCGGACATGCAACATTAACATAGACTTATGGTTACTTACTTAAATAAATGTCTATTATTTTTTTATCCAATGTCATCATTATTTAAAATAAATATGCTCACTTATCTACCGACTTCACAAAAAAGGAGGAGGTACTCAAGTCGACAGTATTTTTTTATGTGTGTTACCTCATATCTTCGTTCCACGTGAACCGATTTGGAAATTTATTTTTAGCTTGAAAGATGTTGCCTTACAATTGGTCCCATTTATGATCAGTAGTTCTTGAAATATCTTCAATAATGCGTGTTAGTACATCTAATCTGATCAAAGTTCCGAAGATAAAGCGGTGAAGTCGGTTTTATTGAAGCTTTACTTGCGTTTAATTATGTTTTTTATTAATACAGTAAACATTGTTTAGATCTACCTTTGAAAGCTTTATTTACTTGAAATGATTGAAAGTATTTATGAAATAAATATCAGCATCATTTTATTTGCACTTATATTATTGTGTTGTTTTTCTTCTCAATCATTTATTAAATATTTTTTCTTAAATTAAACTAATATTATGCTGAAAAAAAAGCAACAGATGTGGCATGTCTCACATTGAGACAAGCCGTTGTCTTTACGCTCGGCTCAAGCTTTGGGTAACAATTTTTACTGACTTTTTAGTGACTGAAATGAAATTAAATAACTAATTATTATGTAAAATATTATTTTAGATATCTGATAAGGTGCTTTGCCAATACCACACCTTTTAGACAGTGATGATATGGAAGGATGGTAAACATTGGCAATTAACGGCCTTTTTTAGAGCTTGGTAAAAGGCTTTCCACTTGAAGGTGGTAATCCACAATTGTACAATTCTTAGCTTACAGGCTGAGTGAGAGCAAATAGCTAGCCAGGCATGGATTAGAAAACATCATATAACCACAAAAAGTAAAAGTGAGTGACGTCGCGTAGAATGCGAAGAGCATTACTATACATTCACTCTTCGAGTCAATCAAGGGTTTCTTGCCTATTCCATGAATAATTCAAAATTTTGTGTCTGTTATAACAGCCTTTAGGATATGAAGGCAAAATAGACTATGTAAAATTCTGCCAGTCAGGAACCAGTACTATTAGCTATACGGCTCTCTCGATCAAGTAAAGGTACTCTAGTTTGACTAACAAAAACCTTTCTACCAAGCCTACAAAAGTTTAGTACCATTGAACTAATGAGGAGAAGAGATTATTAAGAATACTTACCTAGTCCTGTGTCTTTTCTGCTTGGCCGGCTTATCGCTGTCTGATGCTGATGACGACATGCTGACTGGCACTGTTGCCATATGCCCTCCACTGTGTTGTTGGTGGATGCCACCTGAGAATAAAGAATAAATAATTAGTAAATGATCAAGCGAAGCGAGATCTCCAAGTTGACTTGGGTGGTTCAGCACTTTGTTTGTCGGTCCTTCCGTCCGTCCGTCTGTCAGAGGCATCTAGAAACCATAAAAGCTAATAACTTCAATTTTGCAAAGAATTAGTAAAACTATGACCCAAATCACTAAAGTCACTGTTTTTATACCTATTTTGTCCCGGACTCTATCTTAAAAACCTTAAATTTTAAAGGTGAAACTTACGTAAAATATCCGTTATATCCTGCACTAGAACAACAAATACAGAAATCAAACAATCATTTTAAAGAAAAAACCGTTATAAGCAATTAACCTCAAAAGATTTTCTCTATTAGACAAAATATAGGCGCGAAATCTCGGATCGGCGCGAACTACTAGTTAAATTATCTGACCCAAATTAAATCAGTTGGGAAAGAGAGGTTCCATAAACACGCAGGCAAGCTCATGCATGACAGGTCAATGTTCAGTTTGATCCGTTACGTTGATAATGTTCTCGTTACATTACTGCTAATGTATTTGCAAACGCTCGATTCACATAATGCGCCATACCCAATGTTTAGCCACGCCCCAATACGTAACTAATCAATGTTTGACTTGACCTCGAATGTTCTAGTTGCATTACTGCAGGATTTACCTTGAAAGTGCTGAGTGTGCAATGTTCATCCAAGCTCCAAGCTCATGTTGCGGCTGATCGATGTTTCGATTGAATTAGTTACTATATCACGGATGGTAAGTGATTTTTGAGATTGTATGTACTCGCCAAATTAATCTGCAAAGATGTGTGGTTGATGCTGCAGAGGATGCTGCGACTGTAATTGCCCTTGCATATCCATCTACACTTGCTATACAAAGATCTGCTAAGTACCGTGCCTTGGATAATTTCCAGAGGCAAATCTATGAGTCATCCGTTCCGTGTCGTAATAAAGTGTTGTTGTTGATTTTGATGATGGTAAACATGCTAGGTTTAGAACTGACTCTCGAGAACATATTTTTTAGTAATTTTTCTATTATATTTGGCTTCACAATATTGTGCATTTAGCCAGTGTCAAGTAATAATACATTTCAAGTGTATTTCAAGTTAAAAGTCCTAGTCACATGTCACAATCAAAGTCAAGTACAAGAGTCAAGGTCCAGTCATAGTCAAGTCATGCCCTAGGAAAGTGGTAGAAACTTTACTAGAACTTCTATTGGAGTTTTGGAGCGAAGGCGAAAATCACGTTTTTCAACTTTGTATGACTTGCCTACATTTATGCACATTTACTAAGTATTAACGGTTAGTAATCCACCATTATTACACATTAACACTCGAGTCACAGGTTTTGGAAAATTAAACAAAATCAACAACGCCATTTTTCAATTTCGCGGAAAAACTCTTCACGTTCAGTTTAATTTAGTTATTTTGCTTATGTTCACGGTACATTGCTGTAATGTTGTTACCTTGTAAATGTTCGGTCCGTATGTTGTGAGCAATGTGCAGCCGCGCTCCGAGCGCATGGTGCGACCGGTCGATGTTTGGCTTGATCTCGTGCACTTTCTCGTCACACGACTCTTTGTGGCCTGCTGAAGAAAAAACTATTTGAATTCTAGAAATTTTAAATTCGCCTTCTCTCAGTTTATCGAAAGCTATATTCTTAAGTTAGATGAACTTGGGCTTTAGGGTTGTACTGGAAGTCAATAATTCCAGAGACATGTACTACGTCTAAAATAAATGTGTGTGTCGTCTTAACGTTCTCAGTTTCCCATGAATTTAAATAAATAGTCACTCAAAATTATAGATAACAAATATAATAAGTAATTCTTAAATTATAGAGAACTAATATAATAAGTATTACTAAAATCAATGTGTGTGTCGTCTTAACGTTCTCAGTTTCCCACAAATTTAAATAAATAGTCACTTAAACTTATAAAGAACAAATATAATAAGTTAAACTTAAATTGTAAATAACTAATATAATAAGTATTACTAAAATAAATGTGTGTGTCGTCTTAACGTTCTCAGTTTCCCATGAATTGAAATAAATAGTCACTCAAACTTACAAAGAACAAAATATATAATAATTAATACTCAAATTATATTTTTTTCAATCAAGCTCTTACCTGTTGTAAATAAATAAGTAAAAATTATATAACCAGAGAATTTGTCAACGAATCAAACGAGTGCAAACTCTATGGGTCTTGTTTACTTCAGGAGTTCCTATGGCCATCTTCCATCCATCATCAGATAAGCTCCATGGTACCATATCATTGTATTATCACCGAAGATACATAAAAACGCCAAATTTGAGTCCAATCGGACATCGAGTATTGGCTCCAATTTAGCTTGCAAAGGAGATGTTTCATTTTGGGCCAGCACTATGTACCATACATAGAAAAATAGGGAAAAAAAAAGACGTGTGGCACTCGGGGACTGCCGCGGTAAAACTATTGCATAGCATTTTTTATCAACTTATGCAATTATAATTATTTATTTATTTTATATATGCAGTATTTTTTTTCCTGCCACCTAGAGGCGAGTTGCTGAACTAAAGAGACAAGCGCGTTATTTCAAAAAAGTCATTAAAAGTTCTGCTATTTATCGATAGATGGCAAAACTAAAAGTATCACCGCTGTGCCGGTCGGAGTGGGGGGTGTTAGGTAATTTTAGTTACGGAATTTCTGGATTCGGTCTCCACGCTCAAGGCCCGCGATAGAAGCTATGCAATAGCTTAATATTGCATTTTCTTAAAAATACAAATAAATTAATCTGCAGAAGATTCCTTCAATTTTGAAACATCTTTGATACAGATCGAAAGATAACGGCACAGGTAAAACTAAATAAAAGCTTGTAAAAATTCACTTCGAACCGATGAAACAATCAAACCGAGAGAAGAAAGCCCTTAACGTCTACGCAAAAATCTCGCCTATTACACAAATCCAATTTGGTCGAAATGGATCGTTGAATTGCCGAAGTTAGCCGAAGTTTCCCGAAGTTGGCCGATATCGACCGAGACTGTACAAGCGGTTAACGACCGGCGGGATTTTCTATTTTCACGATTTTCAGGAGAGTTTTTAGTTCTATGATTTTAAAGGAGCAACTTAAAATGTTATTAAGTGGTGACTATCGCATTGAGTAACAAACTCTAAAATTGAACTGCTTGCTGGTGCAATTGTTAGTCTTCTACGCTGCGGGTGACGGGTTCGATTCTCGGTGTGAACATTAATATGTTTCCAACGAAAACTTTGTGCACACATCGGGACTCGAACCCGGCATCCAAAGCTCACATTTCCTCCCTTAAGAAAATATGTGCTTCTAGTTCTGATTATAACTGTAGGTATGTAAAATGTTTTTGGAAACAGCGATTCAAGTATTTGAAAATAGTGCGGGCGCGCGGGCTATGTGTGTGTAAGTGAGAATGTGTTTAAAAAATTTAGTATCCAAAGTGAGTGAAGCTTTTATATATTTCACAAAATCCACAGTACTTATATTAAACAACATATCTTACTTAACTTATCTTATAGCCAAAAATCGATTAACATTTTAAACAATAGATTTTATTTTTATTTTTAAACAGACATTAAGAAAAACGTATTTAAAAAAAAATACAAAATGTAAAAAATACGCTTACTTTAAAACTAGCAGAATATTATTACTAACATGTGTGTTAAAATAAAATAATGAGTTGATATAAAATATACATAGATAAATTAAAAACGTGATGTTAGGATAGCTGTTATAAATAAATAAAGTTACAAAAATGTATAAGAAATTCGTAATTTAATCATTTTAATTTAATTTGGTTTTGATAGAAACTTGGAATTGTATAATATTTTATTAGGTAAATAATGTGTTATATGATTTACTAGCCGTGCCCCGAGGCTTCGCCCGCTTTTATCAGGTTAAAAAGTAGCCTATGTATTAATCCTAGGTATAAGCTATGTTCATTCCAAATTTCATCCAAATCCGTTCTGCCGTTAAAGCGTGAAGAGGGAACAAATATACTTACACACTTACACACAAACTTTCGGATTTATAATATTAGTAGGATAATTTATGTAGGGCTCACACTAGAATGTAACGTTTATTGGTATGCGTGTCTATCTGATTTAGACGAGTTATTGATTGAGCGAAGGGAAATCTCTTGCAAGTCAACTTCGCGGTTTGGCACTTTGTCTGTTTCTTCCGTCCGTCCGTCTATCCGTCCATACAAGGGAATAACTTCAAATTGTCAGAGAATGTGCAATGCTATGTAATTATTTATAGTATTCGATATTATTCGATTTATTATTATTAGTATGTATTGTTAATATAGTTTTTTTTTCTCGTTTAAATATATCTACGGGCCAATTGCCTATATTTCCTAAAACTAAACTAAAACTATGTACAACAAAAACCCATGTTACCTACTAGACATCGAGCCTATAAGTAACTCAAGTGCTCAAGCCCACTACCAGTGGGTAGCGTTCCCATCATGCTGGCTGCATTGCCTCTCTGAATTGAAATGCTAATACGTTGAGCCAAATAAGTGCCAGCATTTTGGTCACGCGTCGCCTCAACCAGGCGCTCTGATATAATTTTGAAAATAGAATGAGCTCCCGGTCCCCACGATACATGAAATCATATTGTGAGGCTGTGAGTGTGAAGGTTTTTATGTTTATGTTTGTATAAGTAAATTCTTTTATTTATTTCATTTATTTATCGGTTCTTTTCGAGATGGCTGTAATTTTGCGAATCTGGCAGTAGAGTCATTAATTTTCATAAACGATTTTAAATTTGATTTAAGTTTGGAGTTATAGAACCAAGTTTTTGAATTTTGTATGATTTGCCTCACGCACGTTAGCATATAAACACTTCAATAATCACAAGTTCTAAAAACGCTAAGGAATGGAAGTCCTTGCCTGAGTCGGTGTTTCCTGATTTGTACAATATGGGAGGAGTCTTCAATTCGCGAGTGACTAGGTATTTTCTAGGCAAGCTTCCACCATTGACTATATAGTCGCTTACCATCAGGTGAGATAGTGGTCAAAGTTTAAAACTCAAATAAAAAAAGTTTCGGAAAATAATACAAAATTAAAAACGACAAAACTCGTTTATAAGCAAACATTTTGTTACTTTTGTAAGTTTACTGGTGATGTTGGTGATGATCTGATGATGAGCTAGAAGGTGGCCCTATGGCCAACTCGTCATTGAATATTAGTAGATAGAGTGGAATAGGCGGGAATAGATATCTCTTTGAGGTGCTGAACAAATTTTTTGAGTCTCTACAAAATAGTCGTATTCAATGGAAACAGAAGAGAGTTTCATGGGGTTTCATAATGAGTCAATATTAACTTGATATAATATCCCTAATATCTTCTAAATATATATAACTCAAAGGTGACTGACTGACTGACATAGTGATCTATCAACGCACAGCCCAAACCACTGGACGGATCGGGCTGAAATTTGGCATGCAGGTAGACGTTATGACGTAGGCATCCGCTAAGAAAGGATTTTGATTAATTCTACCCCCAAGGGGATAAAATAGTGGATGAAAGTTTGTATGAAACTTTGTCAATTTTAAAATAATACTTCTTAACGCGAGCGAAGCCGCGGGCAAAAGCTAGTTAATATTATAAATGTGAAAGTAAGTTTGTTACGCTTTCACGCGAAAACTACTTAACCAATTTCAATGAAATTTTGAATGTAGGTAGCTTATACTCTGGATTAGGACATAGGCTACTTTAATCATCATCAGCGGACGAAGGCGCTGGGCACAGTTAGTATGATTGAAATAGAATCTAGACATCAGAAAATATTTACTGTGTCAACTTTGTAAACAAGATGTAACTAATAATGTTCAGTAAAGACAGTTTGTTCATTTCGAGCGTACAATAACAGTTTTCATAAACTTACTAGCCGAACCCAGCATGTGCAATGCCATGTTCAGAAAAAGTTACCTCTTTCATGTGTTATGGTCGCCTAGTACTTAAATTCAATACTATTTTTTGGATATTGTTCATACATAAATACTAAAATCACGATAAAAAATAGAGGGTGGGGGTAGGGTGGAAAATACTCTACGGTCTTTTCCAATACCTATCAAAACTACAAAAAACAACATCAAAATCGGTCGAGCCGTTTTGGAGGAGTTCGACCAGCACCGTGATACGAGATTGTGAAAGTTTTCTTAATAGAATTACTTTTAAAATTTAGGTCTTTTGAAACACTAATATAGATCTTACTCCAGCTCTAAACAAAATTAGAAAACGATTACTACATTCTTTAGATAATTAAAATACCTATATAAACAGAAAACATTTTTGTTCTTTTTTTTAATACTCTGCTATCTACGGACCAATTGCCTATATTTCCTAAAACCAAACTAAAACTAGATACAGCAAAGACCTAAGTTACCTAAAAGGCATCGAGCTTATAGGTAACTCAAGTACTCAAGCCCACTACCAGAGAGTAGTGTTTTGTTTTTATTCTAAATGGTATAATTAAAATCTTACGGTTAACGAGTTTTTACGATATTGTTTAACCGATAATGAGACGTGACTCTGATCTATATTTTTATCTCTTTTTAATGTGTGGCGGGTAAATAGATCATTCGATTTTTATACCTCCGGCTAAAATAAATGTGTGTTCTGTTAAAGGTAATTTAAAGGTAATTTTATTATTAGGTAATTATAAATTTTGGGTGTATTTTGTCGTAGCAAACCTTAAAAAAACCGACTTCACCGCTTTATCTTTCGAACTTTGATCAGATTAGATGTACTAAACACGCATTATTGAAGATATTTCAAGAACTATTGATCTGATCTTGATCAAATTAAAACGGGACCAATCGGAAAGCAACATCAATCAAACAAAAAAATTATCTCAAATCGGTTCACTTGGAACGAAGTTCGGTAACAAACATTCAATTTGTGCTTCCTTCTCGTTGTGATTTTGTGTGATGTTTGAACTGCTCCTTGGCTCAGTTAGCTGGCGTTCGCCTTCCAGGAGTATTGGGTTCGATTCCCGGCGGGAATACAAGTTTTCTCCCCAAGGAAATTTTGTGCTTCCGGTTGTGTGTGTGATGTGAATGTTTTCACCCACGACACAAGTCATCGAACTTAGAGTGGGACTGTTAGTGTGAAAGCGTTTATGTTTATTTATGTTTATGATGTGAATGTTTCCGGCACCCACGACACAAGTCATTGAACTTAGTGTGAAGCTGTGAGTGTCTAAGCGTTACCTTTATCTTATGACTTGATTGCGCTACATGAAATTCAAGAAACATAAACGCTTTCACACTCACAGCCCCACACTAAGTTCAATGACTTGTGTCGTGGGTGCCGGAAACATACACAACACACACACAATCACAACCAGAACCAGAAACACAAATTTTCCTTCGGGAGAAAACTTGTGTTCCCGCCGGGAATCGAACCCGATACACCTGCTTAGAAGGCGAACGCTTACCAACCCAACTTAGCCAATGGGCAGTTCAAACGAATTTAATTAAAATCCAAATCCCTCATTAGCATGAAAACAAAATTCAAGCGTTCATACCAAAAGCCAGTGATTCTCAACTTTACGCCGGGGCCCCGCTACAATCTTAGCTTTGCCGGAATCAGCAGGATTAAGGCCCTGCTCGTAAACATGCCTTAGCTAAATTGAATCCCGTAAAACAGAACTGCTTGTACCCGCGATGGGGTGTTTACACTAGGCTTAATATTTCCTTAGGCGGTTTGCAATTTGTTTTGCTGCGCCTTCTGTTCTTAATGTGGTGACTTGTGAAATTTTCGTTTGTTTTAAATTTGTTTAGTATTGCTAAACTATGTCCTTCAGTGTAAGATAACGTGACCGGGAAAAATATGCATAAACGCTTTCAAACTCCCATCCTCACACATAGTTTGATAAGTTTGAATACTTGTATAGTGCCGGTAACATTCACATCTCACACATAATCACTTACAGAAAAATATCTACGTGACAATTTACGATTGGAAAAATATTTTTCAGTACAAATAAAAGTATGGGAAATTTTGATAACATTGCAGGCTGTAATTTTGCGAATCTGGCAGTAGAGTCATTTTCAACTTTCATGAATTCCGCTTTGGGACTCATGTGAATAAACGATTTTATTTTATTTATAATTCTAATTGTTGGCTGTTTTTTTAAACCTTGTTGAACGTTTTTTTTATATATAATGTGGTCACCGCAGACCTCAATTCCGTGTACTTTTTTAACAATATTTTTTTGGACAGTACGTTCAATAAGAAAGAACAAGATATACATACCTATAGGTACTAATCTTTCTAACAACTATTTAAATTTAAATTTAATTTCTTAGTCATAAAATGAAAGCGAATCTATATAATTATATAAAAATCAATGCCACTTTCCGTTGTTATTTTATAACTCAAGAACGGGCTCACCTATCCAAACCAAATGTTTAGGCTTTGTTTGAACTATTTAGTAGATGGTTTATGTGAAGTTTGCACAAAATTGGTCGAGCGGTTATTCATTTATCACACCCGAGCGACGCCGGGGCGGATCGCTAGTAATTTATAAAAAGTAAGTAGATTAATGCATAATTACTTATCTAAAATTATATACTTTTAATAATTGTAACATTAAAGGACAAACTAAAAATATATTTATTATCAGTTTACACAATGTTTAGTTCCAAAAAACATTAAATAAAACGTGATAAAATGGTATATCCTACTAATATTATAAATGCGAAAGTTTTTATGTGTGTGTGAATGTTTGCTACCACGTATCTCCGTAAAGAATTAATCAATATTGATGAAATTTAGAATACAGATATCTTAGGATTTGGAATATCACATAGGCTATTTTTTAACTAAATAAACGCGGGCGAACCCGCGGGCACGGCTAGTTCTTCATAATTTGCTCTCTTATTGCTCAACAGTATTTTTTATAATTATACAACAAATACAGTTGTAGTTTTGTTTTAATAGATATTCATATTTTAACACCAAAATCTTTTTTTTCTGGCTAGTGATAATCCTGGCGGATTATAGACTGGCCATAAAACTAAACTGATACACCATTCCGCCCCCAGCTTGGGCCGTTAGGGCGCCATACAATTTGTGCAGGAATGCTTGTTAATATCTGCAGGGGTTGATAGTTATGAATATTTGATCCTGTTATGAGAAAACGGCTTGTAAATGTGGTGCTATAATCCCCTATCGGATGTGACAAGATTGAGAACATATTGACCGTAATTTTCTTATTAGGTTGCAGGCTGATTACAATTAGTTTTATAATTTTAGTAAATTTAAGTAAGATAAAAAAAAATCATAAACATAATATATAAAACAATGTTATTGCATAAAAACCTAGTAATTTTTTTAGTATATTATATTTCATTTATAAACATTTTCTTTATATCCAGTTAAAATATAAGACATTGCGACGTCAATTTCTAAAATTTGTGTTTGTAAATTAAAAGCAATAAAATATTGCAGTGAGGCAAAATAGCGCATCTCAATATAACTTATTTACTGTCAACTTTCGATATTTTTAATATAGAGACAAATACCTATATTTAGGTAATTGCGACTTTATCTGTGTAGGGCACGAAACCATTCTTTAGCGGCTAATACGGTATTTATTATCTACTTTATTGTTATTTATTACTAAAGTACATGTACATCAATAATAGTGCTTCAAGGAAGTTCAGAAAATAATCAAAGTTGCTGGTCGATTATTCTAGATCGGTTCGAAGCAATAATTTTTAGAGTCACTTACATTATCTCTACCATAATCTTATACATAATTATAAAAAAAATGTTTTGGGATTTTATCTAATTTTTTATCCCTGATTTCAGGATTTGATTTTCAGATTGATCAGGTGAGATAGGTACTGGTAACCTTTTATCAGTATCTCACCTGATGGTAAGTGATTTTATGGGCTTATATTGATTCTTCCCCGTTTTTTTCTAATTACTTTAAAGTAGCTATATTAGGTACATTACAAAGGGACATATGTGATAATTATTTGCCGCTCTAGAAGTACCAAGACCTATATAAGATACGAAAAAGTGTTTATACTCTTTACATAATTTTTTAAACTTACCTCCTAAAGCTGTAGCAGTAAGGTTATTGAGCATGGCCTCAAAAGGCCAACCCTGGCCGCCCCCTATTTCGACATCCTTGCCGCCACTATAGCACAAAACTTAACAACAATTCCTTTGAACACAAAACCGTTCCTACATCTATCGTATCACTTGGTTTCAGTACACGTTCTCATGAAAAACGTTATTATTGTCACACTAGCTTTCCCGGCACGCGCGAACTACGATCATTTTAGAAATTCAGAGCTTAAGGCGCTTTCTCAAGTTAGACGTCTGAAAAATCTGTAGACACACCCGCGTCACGTCAAAAAGGACGAAATTCCAGCGAAAACCCGCCTTAATACAAAATAATTAGCGCTTTATTAAACCCAATTAGTTTTAATTACGACTCCGTTCAAACTTATTTACACACTTAATTTTTGTTATAAAATTAATATAACCCGTTTAGTATCAATTTGTATAAATTTGCAGTTTGATTGGTTCGCCCTTAAAATGATCGTTTAATGTGGAAACCGACCGTCGACTGGTACAAAAACAGATAGTGCTCACATTGTTGCCGACTCCGCCGTCTCACAGCCCTACCTAGAGACGTATATCCATCTCTTTCCAACAAACCTAAAAGCTCTATCACATCTCTCGCTTTCTGTGCCTGCATCAGTAATGGATGCTTACATTTTGTTTACGTTCGATTTGAACAAACGAATAATCTATTATTTCATTCGTGCACGTATTATTGATACGGCCTTTCGCGTTCATACAATATTCATGTCCCCACAATTCTATATCCATCTCATTTCAACTCCAACACCCAAATGACACAAACGGTATCTCTATCTTCGTCGCACGAAGGTTTCATCTATCGAGCGCGTTCCGTGCCACTGAATCCGACCAATGAGAGCGTAGAGAAATCACTTTGAAAGCGCCCAGGGTTGGCACCCACGTCGCGATATTGAAATATTATTGCCGTAGCGAGCGCAGGGCGTTCCAGTCTTTTGTAATGGAAAAAACAAATACAGGCTGTGTGTCCGAGATATAAGTCGGTATAGCTGGGAGGTAAATAAGAGTACTCGAATGAGATCCGCTGGAAATATTTCAACCGGTACGTCGGCGCTGAGTGCGATTTCTTGTAAAAGCGCCTTTAATTTTCGGACGCTGGTGAATAAGAAATGCGGGGCCACTTGATAAAATACAGATGGTTCTTTTATTTTTGTTACGATTGTATTTTTGTCTGAATTCGAGAGCTTCTGATGACGGATGGGAATGTTTATTTGATGGCGTATGGTATTCAATTTACGGATGGAAAATCATGCTTCTTTTTCAAGTTGAATAAAATTCATATAAAAATACTTCGAATCACCGAAATGTGACATAGTAACAAGAACAAACGATACAAAGGTTTTTTTGTGTATCGTCAAATACATTGGCAGCGTCTTTGTTCCATGAACTGAGGTAATCTGAGAGTCTTTAAGTCTAGACTGAATAGATAACTTCTAGGCAAGAATGCTTCATTTTCAACCGCATCATCACTTCCCAGTTGAGATAATGGTCAAACGCTTGCATATACTTACAGCTTAAAAAAGGGTTTAAATGTTAAATAATAATAACTAAAATATTTATTAAGGTTTAATGTAATAACACAGATTGTCAAACTTTATGCTTCAATGCTCCTTCAGAATACTAACTCATGGATTAATGTCACGGAGACCAAAGCCCAATACAGCGTTGAGGGTGATTTTTTCAAAATGGCGAACAATTGAATGAGTTTAGTTCACCTTTAAAATATATTAATTACATTATAGATTTCATTTATGTCATTGAGAGTAAGCGTCACTCTCGCCCATTACAGTGCCACGCAGAGTTTTGAACTTATTTTTAGAACTCCTGTGTTACGATTGGATTGAACCCGCGGCCATAGGGTATCATGTCCTATTGTTTCCGCAGCTCAGCGGTTAGAACAATAGGGCGAGGACCCTATGACTGCGGGTTCAATTCCACCTCAAGCTAAATTTACTACGATAGAAAACTTAGGTACCTATAATTAAAGGTGATGACTGAGCCTCTGCAATTTGAATTCAACTAGCTAAAACTAAGAGTATTTTTTAACATGGTTTGAAATAAACTAGCTTAAACTAAAAGCATTTTTGGTATTATTACCGACTTCACAAAAGAGAAGGAGGTACTCAAGTCGACTGTATTTTTTTTTATTTGTGTTACCTCAGTACTTCTATCCACGTGAACCGATTTCGAATTTTTGTTTGATTAATGCTGCTTTCCAATTGGTCCCATTTAAATTTGATCAAGATCTGATCTTATTCTGAGTAGTTCTTGAAATATCGTCAATAATGCGTATTCTGTGGACTACATTGACGATGTTCTCGTTTTTAACCGACTTCAAAAGTTTCCTCGTAACTTCTTTCGTTGTGAGCCGATTTTGATGATTATTTTTTTATTTGAATGCTGCTTGTCATGTGGTCCTATTGAAATTCGATCAAGCTCTGATCTCTAGATTTTGAGTTATCGTCAATAATGAGTGTTTAATACATTAAATCTGATCAAGGTTCCGAAGATAAAGCGGTGAAGTTGGTTTTTTTAGGCTTTGCTTGCGTTTAATTATTAGTTTGCTTCATAACCTATCAGGTATGTGCTTCTAACTACATAGATTGTATACAAGAATTTCATAAGGCAGTAATATAACGTTCCTAGCTGCCGCGGCACATTCTTCACATTTTCGACGCATCGCGTTTGAGAGTTATACAGCGTGCTCTGAAATTAATTTACGTGAAGTTTCGAGGTAGGTGAATGTATGTAGAGCAAGATGCATGGAGGCAAACTGCACAAGCGGTTTCTGGTGACTACATAATATAGATATACTTACATACTTACTCCGCTGGCTCAGCGACCCAAAGTGGGCCTTAGCCTCCGAGATAAGAGAACGCCATTGGTCTCGGTTCTGCGCAACTTCTTGCCAGTTGTGGGTTTGAAGTAGACGCAAGTCTGCGTCCAGTTCGTCGATCCAGCGATACCTTGGCCGACCCACTGGTCTGCGCCCATACGGCTTTCCCAAATACGCATTCTTGACGTTACGATCCGCACCCATTCTCTCTAGATAACCAAGCTAGCGCAGTCTATGGGCTTTTATCTCGCCTATGATGTTTAGTTCACCAAAGATTTCTTAAACTTCTCTATTCTTCTTGACTCTCCACAATCCATCCTCTGTACATAATATAGATATACCTAGATTAATATAATTTCTGTATAAGTAATTTAAGAACGTTTAAAAAAAAACGAAAAACTGCGCAGCCGAGTTTCTTGCCAGGTTCTTTTTTTATGATATATAGGCTGGCATTTGACCACTACGTCACCTGATGGAAAGTGAAGACGCGGCCGAAGATGTAATATGCTTGCATAGAAGATACTTATTCACTCTAGACTTGAAGACACCCAGATTGTACCGTTCAGGAAACAAAGAAGCAGGCAATGAGTTCCACTCCCTCGCTGTACGGATGATAAACGAGATGGCTGTAATTATGCGAATCTGGCAGTAAAGTATAACTTTCATGAGTGCCTCTTTGGGTCTTATGTGAATAAACGATTTTGAATTTTAGAGTAATATACTAAGCAGTAGACATGTGGGTTGAAATTGAGAAAGAAAAAATATATATTGAATGAAGGTTTAAATTCAAATTCAAATGTTTATTGCAATCTGTAATAGTCAGCATGGTTTTAAAAGTTTACAGTTCATTAGAGACCCTCTTGGGCACAACAATATTAGCAGAGCAGCAGAGAAGGACGTCTTATTATTTTTACAAAATTATATACTAAAATATTTATTGTGTTACAAAAAAAAGATGCTGTTATTGTGGCAACAGAAATACATCAAACAAACAAACGCATTCACACTCACAGCCCCACACTAAGTTCAAAGACTTGAATCGTGGGTGCCGGAAACATTCGCATCACACACACATTACACCCAGAACACAACCAAATATCCCTTGGGAAGGAATGTGTGCTCCTGCCGGGAATCGAACACAGGACCCACGGCGTAGAGGGCGGGCACCTGTCCACTGTGCCAACTGGTCGTCATCATTTGTGAAAATTTCAACTGTCTAACTATCACGGAATTATGATATACAGCCTGATGACAGACGGATAGACAGACGGAAGGACAGCGGAGTCTTAATAACAGGATCCCGTTTTACCCTTTGGATACGGAACCCTAAAAACTATGAATTATAGAAGACTACCCGTGCCCCGCGGCTTCGCCCGCTATTATCAAGTTAAAAAGTAGCCTATGTGTTAATCCCAGGTATTATCTATGTACATTCCAAATTTCATCCAAATCCGTTCAGCCGTTAAAGCGTGAAGAGGGAACAAACATACTTACACACTTACACACAAACTTTCGGATTTATAATATAAGTAGGATATAGAATACATCAATAGGTACATCATCATTAATTATTACGGAGAATATAACAATAATTATTACATTATTTGTATCGCACTATATTAGTAGTAAAATCACTCGATTAATTATCTCAAAATCGCAAAGTTTACATACATTTTCTCTAAGAAGGTTAAATCTATTTACATTAAGGTTAGCCTTTCCAAGAACTGCAGGCATATTGCATTGCGACCTCGCGGCAATTACTTTCGGGAAGAGTGAAAACATTTGATTTTGGAATTAGAGGGAGAGTTTAAAAAAAAAACGTATTTTGACGGCCGTGTCAATCACATTTTTTACAAGGTTTCTGCTGGTACAAGTTTCATTGCACAAAACCTAACATAACTCAAATAAAATGCATTTTTATCACAATTTAGAAACATCTTTGTTATTTTTTTCTATGCAGCGAAATGTAATAAATCGTTCTGAGAGGTGGTAGAGCATTTTGTGAGTTGCTCGCCTGGCTTGCTACCAAAGTAGCTTACCACCATCAAGTTGAAAGTCTGCCGCAAAGCCAAATACGGTGTTCCGGCAGTTATCCTTGAGAGCCTGCGTATTCCAGGTCTAGTGTGTTTACCAGCTTCGATCACATCGTCACTTACCATCAGGTGAAATAGTGGTCAAACACTAGCCTGTCACAAATAAAAAAAATAATAAAAAAATCGTGTATCGGATCGCCGAAACGTAATGATCGCATCCTGTATCCTGTAATTTAATTTTTTTTTCTAGATTTAAATCCGTGCTATTTAAGAATAAAACAGAGTTCAAAACGCCGTTTTTCAGAGTAACCCCGCCTAGTCGTGGAACTAAATGAGCTAAGGGTTAGAACAATAATCAAGGCCATATTTCTAGTTACAAATTATACTTTTTAATTCTGTTACTGGCTACATCCTGTATTAACAATCACGTGCGCTTCATGCCCACTTTACTCTTCTCTGCAGAGGGGAGAGTGGGGGCACACGGCACTGGAATGTAATTTAAAATCTACCTGTCTGCGAATTCGTGTTTTATACCTTCTGCCTTATGTAAAAACAAATTGAAAAATTCACGGGAGCAGCGCACTTTACAGTTGTTTGATAATTAAATGTATGTATATTATAGTTTTTGAATATGGAACTTGTATGTATAAAAAATGTGTTTGTGTATCGGGCTCATTTTTTATATAGCTTATCGAAGTACCACTTGAGTAATTGACACTTCATGTTTGTTTATATTTATACAATAACTAGCTTTTGCCCGCGGCTTCGCTCGCGTTAAGAAGTATTATTTTAAAATTGACAAAGTTTCATACAAACTTTCATCCCCTATTTTATCCCCTTGGGGATAGAATTAATCAAAATCCTTTCTTAGCGGATGCCTACGTCATAACATCTACCTGCATGCCAAATTTCAGCCCGATCCGTCCAGTGGTTTGGGCTGTGCGTTGATAGATCACTATGTCAGTCAGTCAGTCACCTTTGAGTTATATATATTTAGATTTAAACGTAAGCAAAGCTTAAAAATCTGACTTCATCGACTTTTTACATTTATATGGGACCACCTCTGTAGTATACTCTACCAAACAAAAAAAAATCATCAAAATCGATTCATAATTGGCGGAGATATCGCGTAGGTAACATACATACAAAAAAAACATACAGTAGAATTGAGAACCTCCTTTTTTGAAATCGGTTAAAAATTTACAAACATAATGAGTTAAATTGATTCATTTTAATCAGGATTCTTCAGCGACTTCAAGCAGCAGTATCTGTATGAGAGTGTATAAGTATGATAGAATTTTCTTTTTTTTCCTTGTTAGGTAAGCATTTGACCACCAACTCACCTGATGGAAAGTGACGATGCGGCCGAAGACGTAACATGTTGGTCCAGGGGCCTAGCCTATACCTACTCACTCTAGACTTCAAGACTCCCACAAAGACATTGTACCGTTCAGGGAGCAATGACGCGGGCAATGAATTCCAGTCCTTTGCTGTATGATGCTTCGAGCAAACTGGAGAAACTAAACTTCACCTGTTTATCCTGGAGAGAGAATTCTAACTAAAATTTAAGTAGGCCGAAAATCTTAAGAATTTCACGGACGATCCTAGACTTCCGATTACGTACTTACTGCAAGGCCCCTCGTCATTGCACTCATCTTTATTCATCAAACAGTATAATCTGGGAGTGTTCAAGTCAAGAAGAAGGAGGTAGCTTTTTTTGTTTTCCATCAGGTAAGATAGTAATTTGTAATTTTATTAATTTATTCATTTAGATCACTCTTAGAAACTAGGTACGGTGTGTGAAAACATAAGCACTTTAGGTTCGTGTAGCCATTTTCTTGAGAGCTCCAAACTCGGCTAGGCCTGTATCTTGGAAGCCCGGAAAAAATAATTTTTAGCATGTTAGATTTATCGCGCGACACCTTGCGGTTTGGGTGGGTAACTAAGTAGGTAGTGGCCAAATGCTTGCCACTTAAGCATAAAAGATGTACGGTTTCTCGCTGCGAGTATTGTCTAAGGAAGCTTGTGCGTCTTTGCCATATTAACGTCAGTGTATCCTAAAACGTATGGTGAAAAGATTTAAGAAAGATTATCTCTTGAATAAAGCGTTGTTGAAAGGCTCAAATAATGATCACGGTAAAATATTGTGAGGATGGCGAGTTGAAGGGAAACCAAACTGTAAGTTGTTCAAATTGGTGGTGAATAAGACTGTCGCGCGTCGATGTCGGATTTATTTATTTATGTAGTCACACTGATGGAAATAGATATTTGGGTCAATCAACTAATTTACCCACACTTTGATGTCCCCGCCAGTTCTTGATACAAATACAATAATTTACCGTAATGCCACACAAAAATGGTATTCCAAACGTATCTTAGATAATTAGGCATTACAAGAAACTTCTAAACGGGCCTGAAAATCATTGATTTGTTCCGATTTTTATGGTAACTCAACATACGAAAAAGTTGCTCCATACAAAAAGTCCATGTCCCGAGTCCACAATGAGTTGTGATTATTTCATTGTACAGATTTTTTTTCTATGAATCTATAAGTAAATATTAATTCCACTAAAAGACATAAACAATTACTTTTACTGTGTTCATAAAAATAACAAATAACTCAAATACTTTTTAAAATAAAAAATGTTTCTTTACTGTCCCTCCAAAATATCCTTTAGCTCGCGTATGCTGAGTTATACTCAAAAGTTGCGCCAGAAAACATGCAGATGTCGCTTCTTGTTGTCACTAGCTTCAATAGAGCAGTGTCTTGCTTGGCACGGGCGGGCTCTCCTATGATAGTACCGAAAAGCCGCTCAGTCTGCGACAAGCGTTCGGAGGGAGTGCGTACCGTTTTGTGTCGTATACTGAGTGACCGGATTTTCTCGAAGTAAGTAACTTATTAATTAATAATAATAGGATTGTTTTATAGTACATAGTTTAGATTTCTGACCGAACTAAATGTTTAGTATTTTATTTTAAAAACAACGTGTATTTTTATCAAAGTATGTCTATTGTCTGCTGAGTTATCGGTATACTAAGTTACTCTGAGGGTAACTCTAAATACACTGATGGTAACTCCATAGACATTGACACACTATCTGATAGGTTTTTGAGTGTAAGTAAACTAAAACCAATAATTACTTTTATACATGGTGGTAGCCATTTTATCATGCTCACCTGGCTGGCTACTTTGGTTCAAACACAGTGGCAGTTCACCAAACTCAAGTTTAAAAAAATGTGTCGCCAAATCACTAGCAATGATGTTCCAGCATCCTTGAGAGCCAGTCATTCTAGGTCTAGCGTGTTTACCGCCCTCAACCACATCATCACTAAATATCAGATGAAACACAAACGCAAACCTATCAGAGATAAAATGTTTGATTGAATTTTGTTTGTATGATTTCTGTGTTTATGTTCTGACGAGCTTAAGAAATCGTCACCTTACCTCCATTGAGATACAAAACCAACTTCGCGACTTCCACGGAGTATCTGTGAGCGCTCGAACTGTTCGGAGAAGGTTAAAAGAACGCGATATATATACCACACAAGCCAGCTAATGGCCCCAAACTAACGCGAGCCCACCGAACAGCGCGCCTTCATTTCGCGCGCACTCATTTAAATTGGACTCAGCAGCATTGGAGCCGTGTACTATTTTCTGATGAGTCTAAAATTGTGTTATATGGCAATGATGGAAGGAAGAAGGTCTACCGACGTAAGGGAGAGCGTTTCGCACAATGCTGCTTTGAAGAGAGGGTTGCTTATGGCGGTGGCTCATGGACTGTCTGGGGCGGTATATCCGCGAGCGGCAAAACTCAACTTGAGGTTGTTACGGGACCACGGCTGCCAACATTAAATGCTGAAAGGTACATTCGTGAGTGCTTAGAACCTCACGTGATGCCATACGCGGACTATGTGGGCCCAAATTTCCTTTTTATGCATGATAATGCAAGAGCCCATACGGCCGGCATCGTCAGGGAATATCTTCGGGATGTGAACATTACAGTTAAGGACTGGCCAGCCAGAAGCCCAGACATGCACCCCATTGAGCACATGTGGGAGGAACTAAAAAGACGTGTTAGGGCTCGTCAGCCAGTTGCCCAGACGATGCAGGAGTTGAAAACTGCCATAGAAGAGGAATGGGAGATGATCCCTCAAAATTTCATAGAGCGGTTGATAAACTCTATGCCTAATCGTATGAGAGCTGTTGTGGTAGATGCCCATGGAGGCAACACGCGTTATTAAATTAAACCTTTATTTGATAAAACATGTTTTTTATTAAAAAATCAATTGCCTTTATCAAGGCGCATACCCGACTTGTTAGGGGTAGCTCCATGTCGTGTGGTATTCTGAATTCAAATTTAAAACAATACGATCGAAAAAGATGGTAAAATGTATCAGGTTTAAAACTGCATCAATTGTTTTTGCTCGACCTAATATAAAATTTTAGCTAGGACCAAACGAAACTGAAAATGCAAGGTGGGCCAATAGATGTGTCCAGAAGTGTATAATAACATTCCGTTATGCTTCTTATATTTGTATGTTGTGTTTAAGAGTTAATTATTTTATGTCTTAGGCGTTACCAAAATTGTCTCTGGAGTTACTTTTTGTCCCCTAATTTTGAATTATATTTTCGGTTGTAACGCGTTCCATGCTTCTATATTAAATCCCTTTTGTAGCGGTTTGAATGCTATTGCTAATGAAGCGTAAGAGTATAGGATATGTGTATTTATTTTTAGTATCCAAATCGTTTTATTCAGAAGTTATTCATTCTTTATGTGACACTGGTAACGCAAAAGACAAAATGTTCATTGATTTTATTATAAAAGTTTAACAATTAAAAAGATTGATTATGCGAAAACAGTTGATTGTGCACGAAAAAGTAAATAAAAAAGACAAAACGTTTCTAACTTGTTTTATTAAGGATATATTTAACACTAAACGCAGGTAACGCGAAAGACAATTTTTTGGGCATGCTCGTAGATTTTCACAAATTGTGACCACAATAATCTATGAACATCGTAGCCCTCTCGAATCATTAAAGTAGTTGATATTTCTAATGGTTCTAGCGAATCAAAATAAAGATAATCAATAAAATATTTTAAAAAAAAAATCGTTGCTTATCTTTCTTAAGTGTGGGTAAATTAGTTGATTGACCCATTTGAGTAGTTTATTTAAATTTAAAATATATATATCATCAATATTTTTTGGCAGGGAATACATCAAGGTCGTGCAATTTGGTAAGAATGTTCATGTGAAAAGTTTTTTTATATAAAGTTAAAGTGATGAAAATTTTATCTCAGTAGTAAAATTTAATGTAATTTTATTAATTGACTTCAGTTAATTAGAAATTACGACTGTAACACGTATTTAACTATATTATAATCACACTAATACCTATGGTGATAAATTTAGAAAAGAAAAATTATCGCTTGAGGCAGGATTTGAACCCGCGTTAGTTATTTGAACTAGACGTTCTCAACACAACGTGGAGCTAACTGCAATGTAAGACTCGTAAGCCGTAGTAGTTTTTTTAAACTGTTTCGGTAGATGACGTCACACGTCCCCGTAAGACGTTTATAATAAGGAAAGGTCAATTTCGTCGCTTCAGGCGAGGCTTGAGTAGCTCAGCGGTTAGAGCAATAGGGCATGACACCCTATGGCCGCGGGTTCAAATCCCGCCTCAAGCGATAATTTTTCCATTCCAAATTTATCACTTTAGTTCTGCCTAGCATAGCTAATGCTATATAAATACAATCAACACTATTACCTATTAGAAATCCGAAAGAGAAAAAACGTACAGTAACACATTTACACACTACACACAGTGAATGTGTTAGTAAATATGTTTTTTTCTCTTACGACGTAACGGATAAACAAATTGTGCTGAAATTTCGAATGTATATAGCTAATACTAAGGATTAACACATAGGCTACACACTACATTATGATATATAGCCATTACGCAATTGGACTTGACGCGTCATGACGCGCCTAATCGCGAACACGCGCCGCGTCACACCAGATTCGTCACTGAAAATGTAATTCCATTGTGCATCTGTCTGTACACATCTCATCATTTTCAGTACATTTGTAGAGTTAGCAATAAATAGGTACCTTCTAGGTAAGCATCTTCGGCCGCATCGTCACTTTCCATAAGGTGAGATAGCGGCCAAATACTTACCTATCTGTCATGAAAAAAAAAAATGTTGATTGTCGAGTCGCTGGAGCGTGTTAGTCTGCGAGTAAGTATCTGTTAATCCGTACAGATGGATAACACAAAAACTACTGATCAGATCTTGATTATATTTAAATGTGACCACATTGAAAGAACGCGCTTTCAAATAAAAAAAGAATCATCAAAATCGGTTAAAATAGAAAAAGTTCTGAGGTAACACACATACAAAAAGAAACATTCATATTGAGAACCTCCTTCTTTTTTGAAGTACGTTAAAAAGAAAACAAAATCCTCACTGCACGTACTAATTATCCATTATCAGCTCAAACTATTGTATGTATAATATACTTATTAAATAAATAACATATTTGTGTTACTATACAATACTACTGTGAAACTGAGAGACATGACTATAAACTATGAGACATTCAAAATTTAAAACTATTTGCAGTTTAAAAAAAAACGTCGTTTCATACAATTTGAATTCGAAAGAGGTTTACTTTTTAATTCCAAACAAACAAACAATAAAACATAAAAACACCATTAATACAACATAGAGGCGCTAAGCGATGATTTTTAATAAAAATACCCTTGCTGTATCTGATATGCCTAAGGGTAAAAACCCTTTTAAAGCGAAAACAACTTAAAAGCTACCACAATCACAGAAAAAGTCACTTTAATGTACTAATAATAAGGCTTAAAATTTATTCAATATTATATTAAAGATCAGTTTATACGGTGACTTGAGGGAAGCAAGGAAAATAGCACTCAATTGTAAAGTAAGTAAGATAAAGATTACTTGAAAACTTATAACAGTTAAGGCCATATAGAATAGCCGAAAACAGTTCATAGAGAAAAACCACGCAGTTTATTATAAGTTAATACGCATCCGCCTTAGCATAGGTACCATTACATGCAGTGCGGGACAAACATAAGGAACCATTTGAATATATTTATTTTTGTAATGTTTAGTTATTTCTTTTTTTTGTGATAAATTAATTTACTTAATTGCTGTGCAAAATACAAACCGACATTTTGGTCACGTGTTGACTTTTTCAGATTCATTTTTTTTTTGCCGGTTTGTATTTTGCACAGCAATTAAGTCTCGCTGTACAACGAGGTAACGCAGCCAGCATTTTGGGCACACTGCCGACCAATGACTTTTTGTATTAGGTAAGTACCTAGTTTAGTTAAATCTGTATTAACTCGTCGTTAATGCCTCATTTAAGCCGTTAACATAACGCAAACATGGTCTAACTAAAGGCTCAAAAAAATCCATCGCTTAGCATTTCGGAATATGCATACAATATAGTTTTATTGACTTAAAAATAGTATGCTAAATAGTCAATTTATTTATTAAACTTATGACTCTACCAAAAAGTACATACAGTACCTATAGAATAATCTGGCAATTTTTACAGCACAATATAACTACAGAGTTTATTTTAAAAGTAATCTGTAAAATTTTAGAAAGTTCAAAGCTCTCTTTACTAATAAATCCGACAAATACGAGTCTGACTTCCCTATTATCGTTAATTCCATATATTTTTTAATAACTAATTCTGAATTTTCATTTAACATGTAGGTACAAGTAGGTACTGTAAGGCCATGTTATTTGCAAGGCAAATTTAATGATGCTATGACTACGGGAATACCGGTCTTGATTTAATGATGAGAGTCAATGTTGGCCATTCAAGTCACAAAGAAAGAAACTTGATGTTTACAGTTTCAGAAGAACATAGATCTTAGTATTAATTGATTTTGTTGGCGTAGTTGGCAAGTCTTTGCTTTCTAGCGTTTCCATTGCTCTTTCGAGTGTTTCCATTCCCAGCAAAAACACAATTTTTCCCCGTGCTTCTGGTTCTGGGTGTGATTTTGTGTGTATTGTAAATTTTTCCGATGCCTACGATACAAGTCTATTATATAGTATATCTATACTAATATTATAAAGAGGTAAAGTTTGTTTGTTTGTTTGTTTGTATGTAAAAGGTAATCTCTGAAACTACTGATCCGATTCTGAAAATTCTTTCACCAATAGATAGCTACACTATCACTGAGTGTCATAGGCTATGTTTTGTCGGGACAGAAGTTAGTTATCAGTTCGAAATAATAATATTCGTAAGACAAGTCGGAGAAAAATTTGCTAACTTTCCGCTTTATCGGCGTACGCTGACTAAACGGTAAGATATAGTTGAATACAATGTATGGCAAAAATGTTGGCCTTCGTGATTTTTACAAAAAAGTCCGCGACAGCATATATCTAACATGTATGTATAGCTCAGAAAATATACTTTTCTTTGTTAAAAATCTGAAAAAAAAGCGGCCTCTGTTTAGTTGGCTTTTTGAGACATTCAGTATTAATTCTTATCAAAATAAACTATTTCATCGTCTTACGTAGTTCATGTAGATACATTTTGCTTTTTACTGCATATGATTTGGATAAATAGTCTATGAGAAATCGTGAAATTAGTTTCACGGGAGCCCGCCCGTGAACGGGACGGGTCAGAAATGTACAGAAACGTACTACGAATTCCTGCACATTAAAAAATAGCGGCTTCTATTTCGTTGGCTTTTTTTAAGTATTTAATATTAATCTTTATCAAAAAAACCTATTTAATCGGCTTACTTAGTTCAGGTAGATGCAATTTGCTCTTTACTGCACATAATTTTTATAGTCTAGGAGAAATCGTTAAGTTTATTTGAGGGTGAAAACGGTGGATCACATAATGGAACAGTTACTGCGTAATCCGGCATACGTCTATGTTTTGAACCGACTAACATAAGAAGGGGGATATAAATTCGACTGTTTTTTTTTGTTTAGTCGGTTATAACTTATCATTGAACTTTGAACTGCCCGCTAGCGTAGTTAGGTGGGCGTTTGCCTTTAAAGCACCGGGTTTGATGCCCGGTGGGAACACAGGTGTTTTCCCACGGGAATTTGTGTTTCTGGTTTGGAGTATGTTGTGAATGTTGTGTGAATCTTGGATGTTTACAGCCCCTTGATACAAGTCATTGAACTTAGTGTGGGGTTGTGAATGTGAAAGCGTTTATGGGTATGTTTTTTTAATATTTACTACCCGGCCGACGCCGGGCGGGTCGTTCCTGAACTTTGAACTGGTCGCTGGCGTAGATGGGTGCGCGTTCGCCTTCAAAGCAGCGGGTTCGATTACCGGTGGTAATTTACCTAGAAAATTTCTCTCCACGAGAAATTTGTGTTCCTGGTTTTGAGTATGTTGTGAATACTTTGTGAATCTTGGATGTTTACGGCCCCCCGATACAAGTCATTGAACTTAGTGTGGGGCTGTGAATGTGGAAGTGTGTTTATTTGTATATTTTTTAACCGGGCGACGCCGGGCGGGTCATCTTTTGAACTATCTACTCGCGTAAATGGGTACGCGTTTGCCTTCAAAGCAGCGGGATCGATTCGCGGTGGTAACAGAAGTTTTCTCACTACGGGAAATTTGTGTTCCTGGTTTTTAATATGTTGTGAATCTTGGATGTTTACGGCCCCACGCTACAAGTCACTGAACTTAGTGTGGGGCTTTGAATGTGGAAGTGTTTATGTGTAGATTTTTTAACCGGGCGACGCAGGGTAGGGAATCTTTGAACTTTGAACTACCCACTGGCGTAGATGAGTGCGCGTTCGTCTTTAAAGCAGCGGGTTCGAATCTCGGTGGGAACACAATAACAAAAGTTTTTTCCCCACGGGCAGTTTATGTTTCTGGTTCTGGGTATGACGTGAATGTTGTGTGTGTGGTGTTAATTGTTTACGGCCCCACGACACAACTTATAGTACTTTTACAGAGGGGCTGTGAGTGAGAAAGCGTTTATATGTAAGCTTTTGTTTACCCGGGCAACGCCGGGCGGGTCAGCTAGTATAGTAATAAACTTAGAATGGGAATGCGAGTGTGATGTTAAAAAAAATTTTATTATAATAGTAAAAACAAGCCTTTATTATATCTGCTTCCTCTGTGCATCTGATTCCCATGCAACTCACTGTACTGCACCCCTGTTAATTTTCTATTGTAACAAAGTTACACGGTTTTTAACTCCGAAATCTGTGGGATGTCGGTTACAAGCTGAATAATGTAGGTCTCTTTAAATTAGTATAAGCTATAAAGTCTATTATAACCTTATAGGAAATCATCACATACATGCTTTGCAAATTTGACTTGACTTTAAAAACTATATAAAATACTAGCTTTTGCCCGCGGCTTCGCTCGCGTTAAGAAGTATTAATTTAAAATTGACAAAGTTTCATACAAACTTTCATCCCCTATTTTATCCCCTTGGGGGTAGAATTAATCAAAATCCTTTCTTAGCGGATGCCTACGTCATAACATCTACCTGCATGCCAAATTTCAGTCTGATCCGTCCAGTGGTTTGGGCTGTGCGTTGATAGATCACTATGTCAGTCAGTCAGTAAGTCACCTTTGAGTTATATATATTTAAAAAAATATAGATTGGGAATCAATCAATCTTTGACTTTATAGCAATATTTAACATTTTCAGTAGAACAGAATATTCTTATGTTTTTTATTTATCTCTCTAATACCTTTAAACAATCAATTCTTGTATATATATGAATACATAATATTACCGGAAACGACTCCAACGATTTTCATGAAATTTATTTTGCAGAGGGTTTCGGGGGCGATAAATCGATCTAGCTAGGTTTCATTTTTAAAAAACGTCGTATTTAAAAAAAATACCGAGCCAAGCGCGGTCATCCAGGTCCTCAATTTTACATGAAAACAGTGTAAATGTCAATAATGTATAGATTTTTATTTATATACAGTTTTACATTATTTTACATACAGTTTTATAGAAGGTACCGTACCATTCAACCAAAAGAGGTTTGTGTTGGTAAAGTCAGTCGCACCGATTCACACTGCTTAGCAGTTTCTAGATATTAATCAACTTTTAAACTTATTAATGTATAAAAGTATTTCTAATATTGTTAACTCGCACAACAATGCGAGCAAACGACAGTGAGTGAAATCGTATAAATCCTTAATTGTAGTAGTAGACTAGTCTACTACTACAATTAGACTACAAGTAGACTAGTCTACTACTACAATTAAGGATTTATACGATTTCACTCACTGTCGTTTGCTCGCATTGTTGTGCGAGTTAACAATATTAGAAATACTTTTATACATTAATAAGTTTAAAAGTTGATTAATATCTAGAAACTGCTAAGCAGTGTGAATCGGTGCGACTGACTTTACCAACACAAACCTCTTTTGGTTGAATGGTACGGTACCTTCTATAAAACTGTATGTAAAATAATGTAAAACTGTATATAAATAAAAATCTATACATTAATAAATATTACAAGTCAATAAGGATACTAATCCTTATTGACTTGTAATATTTATTGCGTCTTTAAATTCCGTTTTCCCTAAAACTTTGTCTTCGCTATACATCTGCACATGAGTACTATGGTACTGCACGCTACAATTCGTATCCGCAGCCAACTCACAATTTTTCCCTAAACCCGGTATAAGCTCCGCCCGACCAGTAAATAATAGAGATGGGAAAATTTGCAATTGCCGGTATCCGAAAAGTTAAATATCAGAGTATCCGAAACATAATTATAAAGGCGAGAGATAGGCATCTCTATTAAGCAGTGTAAGTAAAAATAAGTAGAGTAGACCATTTTAAGTAAGTGGATGCCTCTCCATCAAATTTGTCAAACGATCGAGTGTCAAATGTATGATTTTTTTATATGCAGGGGCGTGCACATTCAGAATGGTTATACTTTACCTACTTATTGGAAGGCGATTTTGTCTTCTTAATATAAATAAGGCCATATTGACTTTATTATGGAAAATCATTAACAAACAATTATGTCTAAGTAAATTATTTAACCATTTATTTTAAATATCATATAACAGATTTAAGATTGAAAGAACGGCTTCTAGACGTTCTGAAAAACACGTTCGGTACGAGGTCCGAGAAACACACGGCTTCAATGGTGAGTGAGGCAGGTGCCATTTTAGGCTCGCTTTTGGGAAAACCCTTGTGTCCTAGCAGTTTGACAAATTACCTTATGTAAATGTCTTATCGTTTGGCTTCAAAACAAAATAAAAATAACTAGAAAATATTTGATTGAACGTATAGACGCTGAACGCTTTCGCATACACATATACACAATAAATAATAATAATGAACATGCATTCACAATAATTGAAACGCAAGCAAAGCTTAAAAGAACCGACTTCATCGCTTATATTTCGGTTTTGGCTTGACCGATTTAAAGTTTATATGGGACCACTTCTGAAGTATACTTTACCAAGCAAAAAAAAAACAAACGCTTGCTCCCAAAAAATTGGTTATTATTTTATTACTGGCAATACTCGAACTCGAAAATTAATTAGACATTTCGCGCCATTTTGCGTTTTTATAAAAATGGAGTTCGGATTTCAGTTTTTAATCCTACTATAATGTTATAAGTCCAAAAGTTTGTGTGTAAGTGTAAATGGATTTGGATGAAATTTGGATTGTACATAGCTTATATCTAGGATTAACACATTGGCTACTTTTTAACTTGATAATAGCGGGCGTATCCGCGGGGCACGGTAGTTAGAAATAAAGGTTCTAAAATCTCTAGGTACAGATTTAGAGATACGTTTCGTAGTTACGAAATGACTGATAAACAGACTTAGAAAATGCGTTTAAATTTATAATAACTTAAATGAATCAGGGATTGAATATAGACACGATTGTGGTTGCTATAGCATCTCATCTATTAAAATCCGCATCCCTAAACAATAAAAATCATCCGGAAACTAAAACAAGCCGACCCTATCCCTACGGTAAACGCTCGTCGGAATACAAACGGCGCATAACTAGCGCCGAACAAACATATTTCAAACTGTATTAAAGCCTGATTTATAAAACGGCTTTATTTCCACGAGAAATGGGGAAAAAATTCGCGATGGCAACACCCGTGCTTTTTATGAGCGCGCAAAATGGAGGATTACGGGGCGGTCAAGTTTATTTTGGACTTCATTTATGATGGGATTTGGGCATTGGGGAATTTAGAAATTGTTTGGTGGATAAAGTTTTTATTTGAACGATTTTACAATATAGTGTATCTATGTATATATAATCTAATTTACTTTTTTTTGACATCATCTATTGAATTTAAAATCATGGTTTTAATATAATATTTGACATTTTATTTAAGATAATTTAATAAAATATGATCACTATCTCTGTATTTGTACGTCTCTTTAGGCAAAACATATCGAAATAAATATATCTTGACAAGATTTGCATGCATTCTTCTGTATTGCGTATTACTGCACATGTTTTTCAAATAACATTATCTTTCTCTTTATCAAATAAATTGCTAGATTTAATAGTAAAGTATAGTAGAACCATCCTAAATGTGTACCTACGACACACAAAAAAAAATACATTTGACACTCGATTGTTTGACAAATTTGGTGGAGGGGCGTTTACAATTAAAATGGTTCTCTCTACATTGCTAAAATAATACAAGAACAAAGTATATCTGTAAGACTTGCGTTCGACCACTATCTCACCTCATGGTAAGTGATAATGTGGTCGAGGATGGTAAACATAAAACATGGTACATCTAGAATGACTGGATCTTAAGGATGTGTTCCTTAAATATAGACATAAATAATTATAAAAAAAAAAGGAATTATGTATATTATTATTGTATATATTACATAGGCACATTTACGTTTACTCTTAAATGAAATTACTTATTAGTCAGAACGCTAAATTGCCTCTGACTAAGTTCGATGACTTTTGTCGTGGTTGCCGGAAATATTCACATCCCATCACACATTCACAAGCAGAATCAGAAACACAAATTTTCCTTGGGGAGAAAACTTGTATTACCGCCGGGAATCGAACTCAATACCCCTGCTTAGAAGGCGAACGCTCACCAAACTAAACTAACGGGCGTTTATTGAAACGCCCGTTAGTTTAGTTTGGTGAGTTTCGGTCAATCAATAAGTATCAGTGTATTGACACTGATACTTATTGATTGACCGAAGCGAGATCTCTAAGTTGACTTAGGTGATTTAGCACTTTGTCAGAGGCTTTTAGCGTCTAAACCATACAAGCGAATAATTCCAAATTCTCTGAGAATATGTAAAGCTATATATAACCCACAGCCAGAAATTGCAAGTAAAATAATATAAATGCATTAATTAAGGGGACACTCATATACGTAAGTGGGGAGCAAAATAATTTAAAAAAATATTAGTAAGAAAAAAGTTGTAAACAATTAACCTCAATTTTTTTTCTCTATTGGTCAAAATGTAGGCGCGAGGTCTCAGTTTAGAGTGAACGACTAGTTATTTATTTATATATTAATATAAAGATATACCATTCCATACGGTTAGAGTAAGTTCAAGCGGAACATAAAGGGCGTGTGCACGGCAGATACACGGCACGCGGCCGGCACGTGGCGATGACGTGGACAGGTGATGCACGCTCGATTCATCATCAAGGGTGAATGGGAGTGCTCTACTTGGTACTCTAAGATTAATATATAGTTTATACAACCAAAGAGGTAAGTAATAAAAAAACTAACCCACATATTTATAAAAATATAAAATTTAATAAGCCTTTAAAAGTTAAAATGTTTGTCTTAATTTAAATTAAACAAAACAATTTTAGAGTTACACTTTTGTGAAAATTAAAGAAAAAAAGTTTAGCGAAATCTACTAAGATAAAATAAAACAAAACAATTAGACTATTCATCACGGTGTTTATTCCCACCACTTTTTGTCACACAAAAAAGGTTGCGTAACAGAATTTCAAAGCCCACCCACAAAAAGTTTCACTCGATAAAGATTTTATACGTATATTAACGATAAACTTATAATTCTATGATAATTATAGCTAATATATTTTAACTTGTACAGTTCCTAAATTTTTTCTATTTCACCTAGTATTTAAGGACCAAACCTTACTAATATTATAAATGCGAAAGTAACTCTGTCTGTCACACTTTCACACCAAAACTACTTAACCGATTAAAATAAAATTTGGTAAACAGATAGTGTACAGCTTGGGAGAGAACATAGGCTTCTTTTTATCCCGGAATTCCCGCGGGTCCGGAACTTACGCGGGTAAAACCGCGGGGCGCAGCTAGTTGCCTATATTTAAAATAGAAATAGAATAGAATATAAATAAATTTATTGCTAAATATTTCACACAATCACAATTATGGTACACAAATCAAAATACATGCAAGAAATATTTGGCTAGCGCTGAACATATTGGAATATGTTCAGCGCTAAGACTGCACAAACTAAGGTTTTGTGTAAACTAAAATACAGGTCAATTGCCTTTATTTCCTAAAACTAAACTAAAACTATATACAACAAAGATCTAAGTTACCTACAACATATCGAGCTTATAGGTAACTCAAGTGCTCAAGCCCACCACAAGTGTGTAAATAATTAAACGCAAGCAAAGCTTAAAAAACCGACTTCACCGCTTTATCTTCGAAACCTTGATCAGATTTAATGTATTAAACAAGCATTATTGACGATAACTCAAAAACTAGAGATCAGACCTTGATCAAATTTAAATGGGACCACATGAAAAGCACCAGCTTTCAAATAAAAATAATAATTAAATTTGGCTCACAACGAAAGAAGTTATGAGGAAACTTTTGAAGTCGATTAAAAACGAGAACATCGTCAATGTTGTCCACAGAATACGCATTATCGACAATATTTCAAGAACTTACTGATCAGATCTTGATCAAATTTTAATGGGACCAATTGGAAAGCAACATCTTTCAAACTAAAAAAAAAATGATCGAAATCGGTTCACGTGGAAAGAATTTATGAGGTAACACACATAAAACAATAGCTTAAAAAAAAGTACAGTCGACTTGAGTACCTCCTCCTTTTTTTACAGACTTCCCAAAAAAGGAGGAGGTACTCAAGTCGATTGTATTTTTTTTTATGTGTGTTACCTCATAACTTCTTTTTTTTTTTAGTTTGAAAGATGTTGCTTTCTAATTGGTCCCATTTAAATTTGATCAAGATCTGCTCAGTAGTTCCAGTAGTTCTTGGATATACACTAAAGCTGGTGGATCAAGGTTCCGATGATAAAGCGGTGAAGTCGGTTTTTTTAAGCTTTGCTTGCGTTTAATTATTGTGAAGTTGGTAAAAAAATAATACAATAATAAAATATGTAATATCTCTTCAACTGGTTCCAAGTGGAACAAAACACAATATCATAAAGGCAAAGGTGCATAAATAGCGAGTTGATTGATGTTTATTAAAAGAGGGATCCTGTACTGTTCGACCTCTTTTAACCAACCTACTTAAATCCACACCCAAATAGTCCATCACTTTTATTACGATTGAATACAGACTATTTCCCTATAACTTCAATTAACTGAGTTCTAGTAATTACTTGGTAATTTATCAAAGGTATTGTCTATACACGTACATAGGTTTATTGGAGTTGGAATTTCTCATATGAATTATATAATTGGACATTGTTGCATTTGATTTGATTCAATTTGACGTACAATTCTTAATTGTCGTTTTGAAGAAGATATTAATAATGTTTAATTCGCAAAAGATTATTTTAGTATGCAAAGAAACAAAGTAAAACAAGTTTTGTCTGATGGTGAGTAAGAAGTTAGTATTTTATAACCGACTTCAAAAAAGGAGGTGGTTTTTAATTCGACTGTATTTTTTTATGTGTGTAACCTCATAGTTTCTTTCTAGTGGAACCGATTTAGAAAATTCTTTTTATTTGAAAGCTGGTGCTTTTTCTGTGGTCCTATAAATTAATCAAGATCTGACCGGTAATTTTTGAGTTATTCTCAATAATGCGTATTTAATTCATTTAATCTGATCAAGGGTTCCGAGATAAAGCGGTGAAGTCGTTTTTTTTTTTAGCTTTGCTTGCGTTTAAATTATTTTTATTAAATATAGGCAAACTTTTGACCACCATCTCACCTGATAGTAGAGCTTGCCTAGAAGATACTACCTTTCACTCGCGACTTGAAGACTCCCACATAAATATATTATATATATGTATATAGTCAGTGATATATATAAACTCAAACTCAAACTCAAACATTTATTGTCAGAATGTAGGTAATACAGAAGG
Source organism: Lomographa bimaculata (assembly GCA_948107665.1). Lineage (NCBI taxonomy): Eukaryota > Metazoa > Arthropoda > Insecta > Lepidoptera > Geometridae > Lomographa > Lomographa bimaculata. The sequence continues at coordinate 3,145,783 of OX403608.1, read as the reverse complement.
TGTAGTGGAAGATTCAGTGATCCTTACAAACTACCCTGTTTAAGGGTATATATATATATATATATATATATATATATATATATATATATATATATATATATAACAAAATGAAGAGCGATGACGACTGCTATAAACCTTCTAATTGCGTCAAGGGTCAAGAGTTGAAAAAGTTTTATAATAATAAACATTAAAAAAATAATTAGACCCAACTTCACCATCTCTTTCTTTAGAGCTCTTAATCTTAATAATATAAAAAAATACTAGAAAAAAACAATATGTTGTACATATCGTTTTTTTTTTCTTCTTCGCCCGCATCATAACTTTCCATCAAGTGTTATAGCGGCCAAATGCTTACCTATCAGCCATAAAAAAAATATATGTTTTTTGGGTATGGAATTCACAAAAATATTACAGGATTTATTCTCAACAAAACTGAAAAGAATCCAAATTAAAATCATATTTTCTGTTGAATTAATAACATTCTCCTTTTCAGTGGTCATTTACAAGTAGAAAATCTTGCACTTAGCTGACTTTCAAAATTACAATGATTAACACTGCAATCATTATTTTAACTTTGTAAACACAATTACCATCCAATACATGCGATCGCCCCCGGCGTCGCCTGTCGATTTAATGGTGCATACAGGCCGACTAAATAAAGTCGTGTGGTGCTGACAGAGGTAATGTTTTAATGATAGGGAACGTCGTGTTATTACATAGGAGTGACTGTGCAAAATTTATTGTGAGAAAGGCGGCTATTGTTTTTTTTATTTCTATTTAAGATAGGCAACTTTTGACTACAATCTCACCTGATGGTAAGCGACGATGTGGTCGACGATGGAGCTAGCTTGCCTAGTAGATACCTATCCACTCGTCGTCGTATCACATCGTGCCTTGAACACTCCCATTTTTTATTTATTAGGAAACACCGATTCAGGCAAGGAGTTCCATTACTTTGCAGTTCGCACAATGAATGTGGAAGCAAATCGCTTCGTCCGCTTTTTTTGAAATGTCTATCATAAAGCGGTGCCGCTTAGTAGTCTGCTTGTCCGATGATAGAATGGGGATGGAGGAACTAGATCGTGTTATTCCTTAGCACATTGTCCGAAATGTATCCAATAATAAAACCGGCGAAGTGCGAGTCGGACTCGCGCACGAAGGGTTCCGTACCATTATCTATAAAAAATCAAGTTTGTTGTATGGGAGCCCCCCTTAAATATTTATTTTATTTTATTTTTAGTATTTTTTGTTATAGCGGCAATAGAAATACATCATCTTTGAAAATTTCAACTATCTAGCTATCACCGTTCTGGAGATACAGCCTGGTGACAGACGGACGGACGGACGGACAGCGAAGTCTCAGTAATAGGGTCCCATTTTTTATCCTTTTGGTACGGAACCCTAAAAAACCAAGAGACTAGCTACCTACCATGCGGCGATGCCCTAAGCTTTAATTAGAATTTTTGATTTTTCAAACTTCGGAACAAGTACTTGTGCGCGTACGCCTTTCAGGCAGCAGATTGGATATCCGGTGGAAACACAAATTCTCTCATCTCTTCATATTGGGTTCAAATTTCCCGATTATTTTGGACGTTTTAAATAACTTGGGTCCTGGGTTCGATTCCCGGCAGGAGCACAAATTCCTTCCCAAGGGATATTTGTGCTTCTGGTTCTGGGTGTAATGTGTGTGTGATTGAATGTTTCCGGCACCCGCGATACAAGTCTTGGAACTTAGTGTGGGGCTGTGAATGTGAATGAGTTTGTTTAAAAAAAAATCTTTACAAACTTAAACTTATCAAACTAACTATACAAATTTTGCAGGATAATATAAATGTCTTGCTTACTATGAGTCCTAATTTAGACCAATGCTTGTGATAAAACCTTTAGGTCTTCTTCTTATTAGCCTTAGAATGTATATGTTCCACAAATGCGGGCTCAGCGTTTTGCTTCTACATTTATTGTGCGAACCGCAAAGGAACGGAACTCCTCCTGTTAGACTCATACATGTAGATAGATGCGTGGCTTGAGTATTACTTCACCTTTCTGTATATCTAAAATAATTAAACGCAAGGAAACTTAAAAAAACCGACTTCACCGCCTTATCTTCGGAACCTTGATCAGATTTAATGTATTAAACACGCATTATTGACTATAACTCAAAAACTAGAGATCAGATCTTGATCAAATTTATATGGGACCACATGAAAAGCACCAAATAAAAAAAAAAAACATCAAAATGGGCTCACAACGAAAGAAGTTATGAGGTAACTTTTGAAGTCGGTTAAACGAGAACATTGTCAAAGCAGTCCACAAAATAGGCATTATTGACGATATATCAAGTATTACTGATCAGATCTCGATCAAATTTAAATGGGACCAATAAGAAAGCAACATGAATCAAACTAAAAAAAAATTCGGCTTCGAAATCGGCTCACGTGGAGAGAAGTTATGAGGTAACACACATAAAAAAAAGAATACAGTCGACTTAAGTACCTCCTCCTTTTTTGGGAAGTCGGTAAATACTTATAAAAGCAAAATTAAAACTAAAACGATGTACCATGACTGGCACTACCCAAACATGCAATAAAGGCGCGTCCACACCCGCTGCGTAACCTGCGAACAGACAATAAAGTTTACAATAATAAATAGATATTACCGATTTAGCGGATTAGTCGCCTCACGCCTCCCGTGGTCGCCACGTGCCGGCGCGTGCGCGTAGTTACAGTGCGGACGGGGCTTAATGTTGGGTGTACTATTAGTTGTTTGTAGAGGGATGTTGATTGTGCGTAGGGAAGGTGAAATGGGAATAGACCTTTACTCTTTACTTAAAGTAATTTAAGCACAAACAAAGCTTCAAACTACTGGTTCTGTAAGCTAACTACTATAAAAAACAAAAATTCATCAAATTAAACTAAAATTCTTAACTATATACTTTTTATAGAGCAATCGGAGTAAATTCAGCTTTGTACTGCGTGTTCATTTACATGAGCACACAGTGCTGGTTTTCAATTTACATTTTTTTTCAATTTATTTTATTTTTGGTTTTTTAATTTTTTTCAATTTTATTTTTCGAAAAGGCTAAATTGTCAAACCCACATCTCGGCCATTTTAAAAAATTTACAAAAACTTCAACGATAAAAAAAATCTATATAATGATTCTAGCCCGCTAACAAAATTTCACGAGAATCGGTTGAGAAATGCGACTTGCAGAAGAGAACAACCGGAAATCCGCCAGACACACGAAAGCAATTTTTCACAAAACTGCCGCTCTGAATTGCAACGCTACCCCAAATAATATGTTGAGCCAATAATTACCAGCATTTTGATCACGCATTGCCGCAACCAGACGCTCTGATATTTTTTTAATGAGAATGAGCTTTCCACCAAAATAATATAGGCAATTGGCCCGAACTTGGGATATACAATGTCAGGCAGGCCGCCGGTCATAAACTCATAGCTGACGTTTTTCAGTACTAAGAATCTTGATTTTATCTTTTCTTTAGTAGTGGCAGGAGTCTTTTGCAGAGTCTACCTGGGCCATTACCACAATATTGCCAGACGGACGGACGGATGGACAGACGGACGGACAAAGTGCTGAACGATTCAAGTTAAATTAGAGATCTCGCTTCGCTCGATCAAATATCTAATCGCAAGTATTTAGGATTTCCCAAATTTTATACAGAAAATGGCAGAAACTCCTCAAACTCTGTAGGACATATATTCATCAATATCAAGATGGCGGACGCAGCGTCGTCTTAGTAAATTAATTCATCCTTGATCAATAGATTGTAAACACAAGGGAGGTAATTACAGGCAATTATATTATTAGATTATATTTATATTATTAGATAAAAGTTAGCTTATAATTTTTAAGTTTTGTCTATTAAAGTACAAAATCATTAGTTTTACATATTGGGCGTAGCGTGGTTACCACCCTCGACCACATTATCATTTACCAACAGATAAACATATACGCTTTTATATCCACAGCCCTCACCAAGTTCGATGACTTATGTCGTAATTTACGGTAACATACACATCACACACAAAACCAAAAACACAAACCTCCTCCTTGTTTTTCCATCAGGAATCTTACCCGGTACTCGCTTCTTAGAAGGCGAACACCGACCCAAATAAGCCAACAGGCATAAAAAAAACCGGCCAAGTGATAGTCGGACTTGCGCACGAAGGGTTCTGCACCATTATCTATAAAAACGACAAAAAAATCATGTCTTCTGTATGGGAGCCCCCTAAAATATTTATTTTATTCTGTTTTTTAGTATATGTTGTTATAGCGGCAACAGAAATACATCATCTGTGAAAATTTCAACTGTCTAACTATCACGGTTCATGAGATACAGCCTGGTGACAGACGGACGGACAACGTAGTCTTAGTAATAGGGTTCCAGTTTTACCCTTCGGGTACGGAACCCTAAAAACGGGGTAAATAGGCACGATAGAAGTAAAACTTTTGCATAACAGCGAAAATCTTAATTACTCATCACAATGTTTATCCTCACCACTTTTCGTCACACAAAATGGTTGCGGATCAGAATTTCAAAGCCCTCCCATAAGACATTCCACTTCAATAACAAATTATGATACTGACTGATGCGCCGCTTTTAGGTAAATAATGTTTGTCCCGTATGTTTTGTTCATTCCGATCTGCACTATACATCCATGAGTACCCGTTATACATCTGTGTATACCTACAGATTCCATGGAAACTGCGATCTCAATTAAATATAGAGAGTAGCCTGTTCTGTTGAGACAAGACTCTTGAACAGACAGAACAGAGGTTTGAAGGCATGATCATTGCGGATTGTAATTATTGGTTTCACTAATAACTATTATTCTACTGTTGTTTTACTACTGTGATAGGATACCATCATATCAGGGTTTGTCGAAAGGAATCAAACAATAAACTTGCTTTTGAACACTTATATTCTTCTCTTAATTCGCACACCTTTTCGATTCGAGCTCCCGAGCAACACTGACTTGCTTCTTACAGCTCCACCATCGGCTCGATGACATCAACCAATCACAACCCGGGTTCCTACCCGCTACTTTTAGAATTCCGCTCTATGATTGGCTGGCATCATCGGCCGACAGTGGCGCCATGAGTAATCCAGACTTACCCACATAACATAATATTTATCGATATAAAAAACCAATTATGATTGCAAATTAACAAACTCCAACACTACTATATATTCAGGCCGAACTGAGACCTCGCGCCTATATTTCGCCTGATTAAGAAAAACTTTTTAGATTAATTGCTTATCAAAATAAAATCGTTTGTTCATATGCCCCTTAAATATTTTTTTTCTTAATAATAATTTGATTTGATTTTGTTTTTACCGACTTCCCAAAAACGGAGGAGGTACTCAAGTCGACAGTATTTTTTTTTATTTATTTTTTTTATGTGTGTTACCGTGTGCGTTATTTGACGATGTTCTCGTTTACCCGACTTCATAAGTTACCTCATAACTTTTTTTGTTGTGAGTCGATATTGATGAATCTTTTTTTATTTGAAAGCTGGTGCTTTTTATGTAGTTCCATTGAAATTTGATTAAGGTCTGATCTCTAGTTTTTGAGTCATAGTCAATAATGCGTGTTTATACATTAGATCTGATCAAGGTTCCGATGATAAAGCGGTGAAGTCGGTTTTTTTAAGCTTTGCTTGCGTTTAATTATACATTTGAGTTTTTTTATGCAGAATAGGCAAGTATTTGACCACTATCTCATCTAATGGCAAGTGATGATGCGGCCGAAGATGTGACATGCTTGCCTAGAAGATACCTATTCACTCGAGACTTAAAGACTCCCAGATTATACCGTTCGGGGAACAAAAACGCAGGCAATGAGTTCCACTCCTTCGCTGTATATGTATATTTTGTTAAAGTATAGGATATACCAGAATGACTGGCAGAAAATACTATTCTAGCACCTTGTACTGTTGTTTTGTGCAAAAGTATTAAATAGTTAAATAAAAATATACATACCCATAAGTTTATATGCATTACACTGAGATTTCTTTCACTCACTTACACTAGACGAACTATACATCTCGCTCACCCATTTCATATTGGCAAGTGTCGCCTAAGAACCATTTTTTGTGAGAAATTTGTATCTACATATATTTTTTTTTACATGCAACACATTTTTTATAATGTAACTATACTAATCTATACTAATATTATAAAGAGGTAAAGTTTGTTTGTTTGTTTGTTTGTTTGTATGTAAAAGGTAATCTCTGAAACTACTGATCCGATTCCAAAAATTCTTTCACTAATAGATAGCTACACTATCAGTGAGTGTCATAGGCTATGTTTTGTTGGGATAGAAGTTGTTATCAGTTCGAAATAATAATATTCGTAAGACGAGTCGGAGAAAAATTTGCTAACTTTCCGCTTTATCGGCGTACGCTGACTAAACAGTTAGACATAGGTGAATATAATGTATGGCAAAAATGTTGGCCTTCATGAGTTTTACAAAAAAGTCTGCGACAGCATATATCTAACATGTATGTATAGCTCAGAAAAATACTTTTCTTTGTTAAAAATCTGAAAAAAAAGCGGCCTATGTTTAGTTGGCTTTTTGAGACATTCAGTATTAATCCTTATCAAAATAAACTGTTTCATCGTCTTACGTAGTTCATGTAGATACAATTTGCTTTTTACTGCATGTGATTTGGATAAATAGTCTATGAGAAATCGTGAAATTAGTTTCACGGGAGTCCTCCCGTGAACGGGACGGGTCAGAAATTTATCGACGTAGTATACGTAGTACGGTATTCCTGCACATAAAAATAGCGGCTTCTATTTCGTTGCCTTTTTTTAAGTATTTAATATAAATCTTTATCAAAAAAACCTATTTCATCGGCTTACGTAGTTCACGTAGATGCAATTTGCTCTTCACTGCATATAATTTGGACCTATAGTCTAGGAGAAATCGTTAAGTTTATTTGAGGGTGAAAACGGTGGATCACAGAATGTAACAGTTACTGCGTAATCCGGCATACTTCTATGTTTTGAACCGACTTACATAAGAAGGAGGATATAAATTCGACTGTTTTTTTTTTGTTTAGTCGGTTATAACTTATCATTGAACTTTGAACTGCCCGCTGGAGTAGTTAGGTGGGCGTTTGCCTTTAAAGCACCGAGTTTGATTCCCGGTGGGAACACAGGTGTTTTTCCACGGGAATTTGTGTTTCTGGTTTTGAGTATGTTGTCAATGTTGTGTGAATCTTGGATGTTTACAGCCCCACGATACAAGTCATTGAACTTAGTGTGGGGTTGTGAATGTGAAAGCGTTTATGGGTATGTTTTTTAATATTTACTACCCGGCCGAAGACGCCGGGCGGGTCGTTCCTGAACTTTGAACTGCTCGCTGGCGTAGATGGTTGCGCGTTCGCCTTCAAAGCAGCGGGTTCGATTCCCGGTGGTAATTTACCTAGAAGATTTCTCTCCACGGGAAATGTGTTTCTGGTTTTGAGTATGTTGTGAATGCTTTGTGAATCTTGGATGTTTACGGCCCCCCGATACAAGTCATTGAACTTAGTGTGGGGCTGTGAATGTGGAAGTGTTTATTTGTATATTTTTTAACCGGGCGACGCCGGGCGGGTCATCTTTTGAACTTTGAACTATCTACTCGCGTAAATGGGTGCGCGTTTGCCTTCAAAGCAGCGAGATCGATTCGCGGTGGTAACAGAAGTTTTCTCCCTACGGGAAATTTTTGTTTTTAATATGTTGTGAATCTTGGATGTTTACGGCCCCACGCTACCAGTCACTGAACTTAGTGTGGGGCTGTGAACGTGGAAGTGTTTATGTGTAGATTTTTTAATCGGGCGACGCAGGGTGGGGAATCTTTGCACTTTGAACTACCCACCGGGTAGATGAGTGTGCGTTCGTCTTCAAAGCAGCGGATTAGAATCTCGGTGGGAACACAATAACAAAAGTTTTTTCCCCACGGGAAGTTTATGTTTCTGGTTCTGAGTATGACGTAAATGTTGTGTGTGTGGTGTTAATTGTTTACGGCCCCACGACACAACTTATAGTACTTTTAGAGTGGGGCTGTGAGTGTGAAAGCGTTTATGTGTAAGCTTTTGTTTACCCGGGCAACGCCGGGCGGGTCAGCTAGTCTTTCATATAATCAGTTATCGTATAGTAGGTTTTTTCTAATAAGATTTTTTTTACTGCTTTATAAATAATGCTGCATATAGTGCAAATACATTATCTCTGGATTAATTTTTAATTAGGTTAGGTAATTTATTAAATATTTTTATGCACATTACAAAAGGGCTCATTTCAAATTTACGGTTGATTATTAGTATTATTCAAGTATTATAAAATTCTAACTTTAAATTATTAGATTATTCATTTTGAAATATTCAGGATTAATCTAAATATATAATATTATATATTTTTTATAATAAAATTTGCCCAGTAATATTCAAAATTATTTGCATATGAATTCCATCCCACTGGCACTGCCCCGTTTAGTGGTATGAGTAGCATAATATGTCCTATTCCAGAATCTTAACTATCTACAATTTCACACATATTGTGCCTAAACTCACACACACAAACTTTCGAATTTATAATAGAAGAAGAGATCGATCTCAAGGTTCAATCGTAACTAATTACGTACATTGAAAGCTGGGTGGGACCATAACCTTACCCTCCGTAACCTGTGTGGCACCATAACCCTTTGTTCTCGTATTCATAAAACGTAAAACTATGAATTTGAATGAGTACCGGAAGCCCACGGTAGCCGACTGACACGCCACTTAGCGGGTAGATGTGAAAATGGTATGTGAATTGTTGGGTTTAATATACGGGATGAGGTTTCTTCTAGCTCTATGATCATATGACTATAGAACATATAATTGAAGTAAAAACTTCTTTAGTAGGGTTGTGCACTTTTTTTGGGATGAGTAAAAAATGTTTACCTCGCGTCAGGAGATCGAAAATTCGTAAACGAAGGAGAGGAAGTAATATCCCCCTCTCTTTCTACCGCGCGGCGAAAATGTATGCCTGCTCCTGCTGTTTACAACGTTAATGTTCAAGTTTTCACTTCTGCCGGCACTCCCGGAGTGCAACTCGTTGTTTTTTTTATTTAGGATTTGATTATTTCACTCCCGGTTGCTTTCTAGTATTCAGTACACGTCAAGACGCTGGGCTGTCTACGCGCGTACTCTACTGATGAAGGAGCACCGACTGTTCCGAAACTAGTCTCGCATTTTTTGTTTTTTATTTATTTATTTCTTACAATTAAACAATAATTTATAATACAATTGTATCGAAAAACCACTGGGTTTGTCTCGATACAATAATTCGCAACGCGCGCTAACTTAACAATGTTGCACAGTAAAATTTAGCTAGATATAATCATTAATACAAGATCGGCAAGCACCTATTTCTATCAACGATGCACTGTTCACCGGCTCGGAGCTCGCACGTTCCTATTGACTGCTATATCTAGTTTATTAAAACACTGCCTTATTTAAAACATTAATAGGCAGTGTTTTGACTTCCGAGTTGCGGCTGCCTGCGTAGGTTACCTAAATCGACGACAGTGGGCGCCACCGTCGTCGTCAGAAAAATACTGAACTGAGGAGCTCTTAGAGCTTGGCAGATTTTGAAAGGGAAAGGTATCCCTATCGTATTATAGGCAGAACGTGGCTTGAAACTTGTTAAAGAAAGTATTGTAAAATGGTTTTGTATGGTTTATTATTTAAATTATAATCGTGATCACAAGTGAGTATTACCCTGTTTTATTAATTCCTTTTGAAATTGATCAAAACCTTCCTAGTTAACGCATTTATATTTGAAGTAGAATACGTAGGCATAAAGCTCGATGCTAACACAACAATGCGAGAAACCAACCGTGATTGAAATCGTTAAATTCTTTAATTCGATAATTACAAATAATCACAAACCCGACTGTGTAAAAAGTGAACTTGCTTTTTCGTTAATAAGACCTTAAATGTGAATATATTAGAACTTTATCACGGCTTTGTTATAATTATTGAAAATTTAAATGACAATACTGTTGTTAACCACAATTATTGTGACTCTAGAATCCAATTCCGGGGTCGGTTTGTTTGATTATTCAATTAATTTATCTTAATCGTGGAAGTATCAATAAAAACATGTCAGGAATCAAAATTCAATATGGCGACCGTCTGACGCCATATTGTGAAAAATAAAATAATGATATATGACGATCTGTGTCAAATGGGATATTATTGATTAGGTATTTGAACATTATTTTTAGGTATCTCTTATCATTTTTCATTTCGGTTGTTTTTAGGATCGATAGCGATTTAAAGTTGGTTAGCAACTATTCTGTGTAATGGGTACTTAACCCGCGAACGGTGATGTTGATTTGACTTACATCTTCGGTGACCCCGGTGCCACGCACCGGGGTTTTCAATGAAATATTTTTCAAAATCTTTAGTTTACTGACCATTTTTTTTATTAATTATAAGTTATTTGATATTAAAACAACGATATTATATTAATCACAACCTCGTTTATTGCTATTTCTTATTACTAATCATCTTCACTTATAACCTTTAAAACTAGTTGGTTTTTACACATAGGTTTATATAAAGTTCAAAAACATAAAAATATACATACTTTTTTTAAACAATGCAGTCTTTTTAGTTCCTAGACTCTATAAAGATATTCAAAATAAACAAAAAATGGCATTCTGCCAACAAAAATAAACAAAATATTTTTTTCGGTTTCGGTGACCCCGGTCTACCGCACCGGGTTGGCGCCAAAACTTAGAAACGTGCGCCCGCTCCGACGTCGTGGAGTCATCTGACGGTGGGGGAGGGGAAATGAGGCAGCTACTCGAAATAACGGCAAAAATCGTCGGCGAGGGAAAAAGTTATTCGATTTTTTCAAGTCACCCGGTTCCACAGACATATAGGTCACCGTTCCCGGGTTAAGTAGTTATAAACAAACTGTGATAAAATAATTGGATAGGTCTTATTAAAAAAAAGTGTAAATTAAAAATAGTAAGTTCAGTTTTGACGCGATTGCGTTTTTTTATTTTTTGTATATATTGACTTTTTTATATCGTCTGACCATTATTTGTGGGATTTTTTTAAAGTTTAAGTTATATGACAATGTCATCACGAAAAGTGACGAAGCAGTCAAAAATGTATTACGCTGGTCAATTACCTTTTCACTCCCGTATTGTACAACCCCAATTATTATTTTTATTTCTGGGACCACAGTGTTGGAGCACCCTGTAGAGGTGCAAATGAAGCGCGCACGCTGCTCCGTTTTCACACATCCGCCAGGGTTATTTTCCTCTTTGCTATCTGAGGGATGTGTGTTTCCTAATGTTTGGTCGAACTGGAAGCTACAATACTTGAAAATTTGAATACATATGCAACTTGTCCAGATATGATATAGGAACAGAAAGCGAGTGAACTCATTGCCTGCGTCTTTGTTACCTGAACGGTACTTTCTAGGTCAGCATGTTCCATCTTCGGCCGCATCGTCACTTTCCATCAGGTGAGATGGCAGTGAAATACAAAATGTTGAAATACACCTGAATTATATCATTACTTAACACTGGCTAAATGCACAAGATTGCGAAGCCAACTTAAAAGAAATAAGAAGGTACATAGGCTGACAAACACATAACCTTTGCTTTGGAGATAAAGATATAGAGGAAAAACCAAATATGAAATACCGTTTTGTACGCTAAGCCCAAATAAAACATATGTTAGAAATTATAATCTTTCTATAGTAGTCATGAACAATGTTATATAAAGGTAAAAAATAAACATAAACGCTTTCACACTCACAGCCACACCCTAAGTTCGATGACTTGTGTCGTGGGTGCCGGAAACATTCACATCACACACACAATCACAACCAGATCCAGAAACATTTTCCACCATTTTCCTTGGGGAGAAATTTGTGTTCCCGCCGGGAATTGAACCCGATACCCTTGCTTAGAAGGCGAACGCCACCCAACTAACGGGCAATTCAGATATTATCGTTTTCTATAGTAACAAACTTGTATAATATTTATTAATTCTAATTCCTATCATAGCGCGGTCCGCCTGGTCGATCGTAACTGACTGACAAGATCAAGCAATGCTCAGTCTCACCAGTGCTTGGATGGAACGTTTACTAGGATTTTCAACTGAGCGTCACCGTGCTTCGAAGGGCACGCAAAGCTCTCGGTCCCAGTTGTCAGTCGTAAGACAACAGTCGTTAAGCCATGTCGGATGCCTTCAGGCAGCCTGAAAAAACTGCCCCCTAGTCTATACAACAAGCAAGCAAGTACTACAATTTCTTTATAAACTATAGTGTATTTATTTTCTTTTACCTGATATCTCCAAAGATGCATCCTCCATTAGATCTGTGTTCACAACAAATCGTCGCGGGGACGCACCCTATCTATAAATCAGGGGGTCATGATTTAATATTAATGATGTTTTAACCTTAGTGATTTATTTGATTTGGTACAAGTGAAGAGAGCTTAGCGAACAACTAGGACTCTTGAGCCCGCACCATTGACAGACATTCAACCGCTAGCAGTAATATGCAAATTGATACTGGATTGAAGGGTAGGTTTTTTTTTTTTTTTTTATCTGTGACAGGCTAGTGTTTGACCACTATCTCACCCGATGGTAAGTGACGATGTGATCGAAGCTGGTAAGCACACTAGACCTGGAATACGCAGGCTCTCAAGGATAACTGCCGGAACACCGTATTTGGCTTGGCGGCAGACTTTCAACTTGATGGTGATAAGCTACTTTGGTAGCAAGCCAGGCGAGCAACTCACAAAATGCTCTACCACCTCTCAAATGTCACCTGATTAGCACCACCCGGGGACCACGTGTAGGGAGTCAGACTTAAGGGGTATCTTCCTACGGACGTGGATGACTCAGCCCCCAGGTTACTAGTAAAATCACAACACATAGAGATTTAACATCTTATATCTCAGGTTGATGACCGTACCATTTTTCCGTACAGGATTATGAACTATTTAAGTTTAACTCTGCGCGGTACTGTACTCTAATTGGCAACCGTGAACCTTACAATCAAGCAAGCGTATTTCTCGGCTCGTCTCTAAATCATATAAAAAGACGAACTGACCTACGTCATTCATTTATGGTTGACATACCTCATGTCCACTCTAAGCGTTTTGCTTCTACATTTATCATCCGTACAGCGAAAGAGTGGAACTCGCTGCCCGCGTCTTTGTCCCCTGAACAGTATAATCATATCATACCTAGAATAGGTATATTCTAGGTAAGCATGCTATATCTTCGGCCGCATCATCACTATCCATCAGGTGAGATAGCGGCCAAATGCTTACCTACATGGCATAAAAAAAAACCCAGTAATTAAATTAAAGGGTATAAACAGATTTAACATCTGATATCTCTGACAGGTTAGTATTTGACCACGATGGAGATGTGCCATGATTGTCTAGAAGATACCTATTCACTTCTAGACTTGAAGACTCCCAGATTAAATGGCAAATGGGGTTAGATTTTACAATAGAATCCCTAAAATCATAACTGAATTACCACTGGGAAAGTTCAAATCTGTAATAAAACGGGCATTAATTAAGAAAGCTTATTATAAGACCACAGACTATATTAATGACAAGGATGCATGGAGGCAAACTGCACAGGCTCTTTCTAGCGACTACCATAATAACACCTAGGTTAAGAAAATTATGTATTAGAAATTAAGAATGTTTTTTAAAAAAAATGAATGAAAAAAAAATGCGCCGCCGAGTTTCTTGCCAGGTTCTTCTCGAGATGGCTGTAATTTTGCGAATCTGGCAATAGATTCATTAACTTTCATGAGTGCCTCTTTGGGGCCCATGTGAATAAACGATTTTGATTTGATTTGATTTGAGATTATACCGCTCAGGGAATAAATTCGCGGCCAATGAGTTCCACTCCTTCGCAACTCGAATGTTGAGTGTTTTAAAAAGAAAGGTACTATAAATTTTACAGCTGGGTCTGTGGTAACGTAGCTCTCAAACGGCTGGATCGATTTTGATTGTTTTTGTTTTGTTTGAAAGGTGACTTGATTGAGAGTGTTTGTACTTTTTAGCTATGGTGAAAATCGGTGCAGCCATTATCCACATGGAACGTTGATTGTAATTTCAAAATTTGATTTTGCCACTTAAACAAACAAAACAAACGCATTCACACTCACAGCCCTAAGTTCAAAGACTTGTATCGTGGGTGCCGGAAACATTCCCATCACACACGCACATAACACCCAGAACCAGAAGCACAAATATCCCTTGGGATGGAATTTGTGCTCCTGCCGGGAATCGAACCCAGGACCCACGTAGAGGGCGTACACCTGTCCAATGCGCCAACTGGGTCACTTATGTATTTTAAGTTTCTTTGTTTGTATAAAGATATCCGCTCAAAATCAAAATCAAAATCGTTTATTCACATGGGCCCCAAAGAGGCCCTCATGAAAGTTACTGATTCTATTGCCAGATTCGCAAAATGACAGCCATCTTGAGAAGAACGTGGCAAGAAACTCGGCGACGCATTTTTTTTCATTAATTTTTTCTTAAACATTCTTAATCTCCAATACATAATTGTATTAACCTAGGTGTTATTATGGTAGTCGCTAGAAAAGCTTGTGCAGTTTGCCTCCATGCATCGCTGTCCGCTTATCCCTTAACAGTGTTCACAATAAGCCGCTAGTCTCCATCCCCCGGTTTTGTTTATTGCTAATAAGCTATCGTAAGCTATCCGGGGGTGAATTGTCTGGCACAGGGTAATTTTTGACCTCCGCTGGTCTTATTAGAAAAAGGCAATTTCTTTGCCCGCGAAATTTAGGGGTGAAATTGGTGGTTAGATAAAAATATGCGTTTGTTGGTTATTAACATTTTAAATTTTGTTGTATTTAGTTGCTTGTGTAGATAAAATTGGGTTTAAAAATGAATAAAAATTCGCATATATATATATGACTATTAAATATAATACCAACGAGCAATTCCTGTATATATGTATATATATATATATAATCTGAATCTCGGAAAATGCTCCATGGATTTTCCTGAAATTTAGTATGCAGTGGGTTTAGTGTGGGTTGGGCGATAAATCGATCTAGCTAGGTTTCATTTTTAGAAAACGTCATTCAGGTAGGTACATAATCATAAAAGTACATACGTACCTACCTATCTAATTTCAATGTTAGGCTTGAAAAGTATAATTAAAATACGCATTCACATCCACATCCCCGCTCTAAGTTAAAAGACTTGTGGGTGCCGGAAACATTTACATCACACGCACCATCATACCTATAACCAAAACCACAAATGCGCCTAGGAAAAATGTGCTTCTGCCGGGAATCGAACCGAGGACCAATGATGCAGGGGGCGGAAACCTAGGTAATGCGCCAACTGGGTCGGCATAATATATAGAAAAAAAAACATTAGTGATCACATCAAATGGTGAATTTAAACCATTCTTTAATACACCTAAATACACACAAAAAACACATCAAAATCGGTCCAGCCATTTAAGAAAAGTTCATATACACACGCACAGAAGAATTATATATTATATATAAAATCCCCTTGGCAACCGTTCATTAACACAGCCGCGCCTGCGCCTGCGCAACTTAACTAAGCAATAGTTATATCGTAATCTGGCTAGCGGTGTAGTACTGCCAGCACAGGCCAGCCGCCAAGCTTGTATGAGGCTAATATAAGTGTCGGCTATCTCTACAAACTGGATTAATTAATTAATCTTATGAGATACATAATTGCAGTGGGCTCATCTCTACATAGTATATAACAATGTCGGTTTCAGAATCTGTCTGTTTTTCCGCTAACTCCTCCTAAACGGTGACGTCATGTGCAGGTATAATCCGATCACCTTTTTTGTCTCTGCCCTCTGCGCCGTGGGTCCTGGGTTCGATTCCCGGCAGGAGCACAATTTTCCTCCCCAAGGGAGATTTGTGCTTCTGGTTGTGGGTGTAATTACACAATGTGATATGTCAGTGTTTCCGGCACCCACGATACAAGTGTTTGAACTTAGTCTGGGGCTGTGAGTGTGAATGCGTTTGTTGTTTGTTTGTTTGTTTAACCACAGCCAATTATCCCCCGTATACTTTTGCACATAAAGGTGTATATTGAATAAATAACGTCGAGGCGATTACGCGAGAGTGAACAGGGGGTATTTCAACCAAATTTCAACCATTAATTGATGACGTTTGACTGTTTGTCTTGTTGTTAGGTGGTTAAAATTAAACGCAAGCAAAGCTTAAAAAACCGACTTCACCGCTTTATCATCGGAACCTTGATCCACCAGCTTTCAAATAAAAAAAGAATCATCAAAATCGGCTCACAACGAAAGAAGTTGTGAGGTAACTTTTGAAGTCGGGTAAACCAGAGATCGTCAAAGTACGCATTATTCGTCACAAAAATAGGCATTATTGACGATATTTGAAGAAGTACTGATCAGAGCTTGATCAAATTTAAATGGGACCAAATAGAAAGCAACATCTTTCAAACTAAAAAAATATTTGAAATCGGCTCACGTGGAGAGAAGTTATGGGGTAGCACAAAAAATTTTATAAAAAAAATAAAATAAAAAAAAAAACAATACAATCGACTTGAGTACCTCCTCTTTTTTTGGGAAGTCGGTAAAAAGGTATGGAGGTGGTATTATTGTACCATGTGAGTGGTCTATATATAATACCACTACGAAAATACCTTCCACTTTGATGATCCGCGGGCATAGGTGGTATTACCTTACAGTGCTGTCTCTACAGCGTTCGTTAAAACGTAATACTCTCTTCTTGTCCATTGTAGTCCAAGAACCGCCAACCGCTCTAGTTTCGTCGGCAAACAGCTCTTTATTTGCCTCGCCATTCGCACCTCGCTCGTGATACCGGGTGCTAAAAGCCGCAGTCTATGTTGAAATAGTTCTGTAAGGGTGTTTGTGCATCTGGCGATGCGGTAGATGCGGTTTTCTGTTTCTATAATAACCATCACACTTTCATAATTGTATTTTTTTGCAACACATAAAATTATGTTTTTACATTATGTCTTATAACACCATCACATCACATCACAGTAATATTATAAAGACGAAAGTTTGTGTTTTTTTAAATTCTGTATAGGCTTTGTAGATTTAACCACTATCTCACCAAATGGAAAGCGACGATATGGTCGAAGATGGAGCACGCTTGCCTAGAAGATACCTATTCCGAATCTGGCAGTAGAATCATTAACTTTCATGAGTGCCTCTTTGGGGCCCATGTGAATAAACGATTTTGATTTTGATTTGATTTTATTCACTCGCGACTTCCCATTTTGTACTTATCAGGAAATACCGAATGGTATGTTTTTTACTTCTTCACGCTCAAACGGCTGCACCATAATATTGGTATGGAGGTAGCTGACACTCTGGATTAACACATAGGCTACTTTTTTTCGGAATTCCAGCGGGTCCGGGACATACGGGGTAAAACAGCGGGGCGCAGCTAGAAGCTAGACATATTATGTCGTGCTGTTGCAGAACTGCATTCACTACACGAGCGCGACGCGTTGCCAAGCTCGCAGTGGCGACGATAAGAGTGGTTTAGGCATACAATTTATTGTATTTATTGTATCGGCACGTTCAGCGAGCAACGCAAAACGCTGCTTACGTTACTTACACTGGTAAAACTGAACGCGGCTTCAGTATGTTTCTGCCCACAGGTAATGAAGGTAAGCGTTCATACATTGCAGCTGTTTTTAATTAGACCAATCTCTCGAAACGTACAGGCCATTCTGATTCAGCGCTTCGAAAGGTGCACGATTCTCTAAGTCAATGAGAGAGAGCGAGCGAGACGCATAAATCACAAAGAAGAGAAAACAATTTACAGCGATCACACGCAGCTGTATAGTTCTACGGATAGCGTCACGGATGACGCAGATTTTATAAAAAGTTCGATGCAAATTGGAATGGTTTTGACATGACCAAGGTGCTCATAGATCTTAAAGCGCGTTTCAGAACGCAGCGGTAGAAAGTGACGGAAAGATTAACCTTTACCGCCTTCGTTGAATGTGCAAACGGCTTTAGGCAGTTCCGGTCTACGTGGACCAGTGTCATACTACCACCTACATACCTAGTGGAGCAGGCTGCAATCATTATCATCATCCATAGCCCTTTTGATCCCACTGCTGGGTAAAGGCCCCTCTCATATTCTGCCATTCGCCTCGGACTTGTCCTATGAAGGCTGCAATAATTAATATTTAAATGTATTGATGATTTTTTTTATTTAAATTTTTTTTTGTTCCTTCATCTTTGTCAATTCGGTGACTATCATTCACCGGTAGGTAGACTAGGTTACCTCCTTTTCGAAGTCCATCGTCTCCAAAAGTCTCTTACACCAATTTCAGGCGGAAAGCGTTAAAACAAAACAAATGTCGCAGCTTTATGTAAATTGGTTTCAAAGGAAGCACTTCTCAAACTACTTTGTTTGCATACATTTTTATGTGATTGTGACATTGTCTGAACGAGCGGTAAACTCGATACTTACTTAAAAGGAAATCGTTTTTAGGATTCCGTTGTCGGTAGTCTGTCTGTCCATCTGTCCTTTCGTCCGCGCGTCCGTGTCAGTCCATCCGCCTGTCCATCCGTCTGTCCGTCCATCTGTCAGTCCGTCTGTCAGTCTATCTGTCCGTATGTCTGTCCGTCCGACTGTCCGTTTGTCTGTCTGTCTGTTTGTCCGTGTCTGCCCGACAAGACTGTCCGTCTATCCGTCCGTTGCGTTTTAACCGCGACAAGGTTTTGAGAGTAGCAGTCTCCTCTCAGCGTTTCGGCTTGAAAGGACGATTGGCATCACTGGCGATTATAGCGTTTAGCGGAGTAAATATAACAGTTACCCATGTTTTTTTTTATTATTTATATATTCAAACTTTCAGGTTGAGCATTACAGGCGTTCCCAACTCTCTCACCCCAGTCCTTAACTAAACAAAGTATATGAATTTAAATATACTTAATTAAATCAAACAATCACATAATTACATTTTCGTTAAGTTGGGCAAAAACCTCTCCAAAAACACTAACATTTTCTACATCATGTTAAAAAAATAGCTCAAATTGAGATGTATTTTAGTATCAATGAGTTTCATAGAGCACTAAATTCGATATTTAAAAAAATATGTCAGTTTCCACGATACCGCGACATCATACAAAAGTCGCTCCACTGAGTCCTGTTTGACGGTACTTGTTCCAATGTTATCAAGGCATAGTAGCTCTTATGCTTTTTATGTAAGGGCTTCTATTGAATGGCTACGAAACCCGATAGAGAGTGTCCGATACGCTCTTCGCCCATTTATTTAAACTTGCTGGGTCACTGAACTGCTTTGCAAGGGCACATTGAATAACAAATACATATATCTATTTGCCATTGAACTGCCTGTTGGTTAGTTGGGTGCGCGTTCGACTTCTTAACAGCGGTATCGGGTTCGATTCCCGGCGGGAACTCAAGCTTTCTTCCCTAGGGAAAGTGTTATGGTTCTGATTATGTGTGTAATGTGATGTTTCCGGCACCCGCAACACAAGTCATTGAACTTAGTGTGGGGCTGTGAGTGTGATAGCGTTCATTACTATTATTAAACTGAAATAATCCAATGAAACTGGTTTCACTACAGATGAATACGGACTGCTCGCTGGCGTAGTTAGTTGCGCGTCTACCTTCTAAGCAATGGGTATCAGGTTTGATTCCCGGCGGGAACACAAGTTTTTTCTCAAGGAAAATGTGTGTTTCTGGTTCTGGTTGTGATTGTGTGTGTGATATGAATGTTTCCGGCACCCACGACACAAGTCATCGAACTTAGTGGCTGTGAGTGTGGTATTATAATTGGTGTGTATTGTTTATGTAGTTTAAATAATGTTAGTTTTCAACAAAAATATTTTTTTCATTTATTACATTTATTTATTTTATCGCACCACAATCCCTACATTCATAATGTTAAAAAGCTGTTTAAAGGTTGTCTGGAAGAGGTCGCTCTTAGCGATAAGAAAGCCCATTGTACCTATCTTTATAAGTTTATGTAATCTGTATTTATCTTTTGATGTCAATAAAGAAATATTGTAGGTTATAAAGTTGCTACAGATATTTATATTATCAAGTTACATGGTTTCGATAACAAACATCCAATCCGTTCATTATAGATATTTAACACACAAACACACACACACACACACGTAAGAATTACTACCACCGCCCGTGATCACCACAGTCTTAATTAAAGGCTATCATTAATTCTGTACTCAAACTAAGTATCTTCTCCCAAGTTATCCGCAATCCCTTGTCCTAAATTAACAATATTCTGTAGTCCAAACATAGAACCGAGTACAGACTGACAAACAGACTTGGCTAATGAAATTTCCATGTAGCAGCCGTCGAGTAGTGATGTGTAGACGTTACTACAGATAGGTACAAATGAAGTGCATGAGACGTCTCTAGGGTGCATATTACTCTGTGGATTCTGGGAGGGGTGGCACAGTTCTCAAACAAATTAAATGAATTAGTTGACTAAGCAAACTGCCCGTTGACTAAGCAAACTGCCCGTTGACTAAGCAAACTGCCCGTTGACTAAGTGTACTGCCCGTTGACTAAGCGAACTGCCCGTTGACTAAGTGAACTGCCTGTTGACTAAGTGAACTGCCCGTTGACTAAGTGAACTGCCCGTTGACTAAGTGAACTGTCCGTTTAATAAGACAAGCGAACTGCCCGTTGACTAAGTAAACTGCCCGTTGACTAAGTGAACTGCCCGTTGACTAAGTGTACTGCCCGTTGACTAAGCGAACTGCCCGTTGACTAAGTGAACTGCCTGTTGACTAAGTGAACTGCCCGTTGACTAAGTGAACTGCCCGTTGACTAAGCAAACTGCCCGTTGACTAAGTGAACTGCCCGTTGACTAAGTGAACTGCCCGTTGACTAAGTGAACTGCCCGTTGACTAAGTGAACTGTCCGTTTAATAAGTGAACTGCCCGTTGACTAAGTGAACTGCCCGTTGACTAAGTGAACTGCCCGTTGACTAAGCAAACTGCCCGTTGACTAAGTGTACTGCCCGTTGACTAAGCGAACTGCCCGTTGACTAAGCGAACTGCCCGTTGACTAAGTGAACTGCCCGTTGTCTAAGCGAACTGCCCGTTGGCTTAGTGAACTGCCCGTTGACTAAGTGAACTGCCCATTGACTAAGTGAACTGCCCGTTGACTAAGTGAACTGCCCGTTGACTAAGTGAACTGCCTGTTGACTAAGTGAACTGCCCGTTGACTAAGTGAACTGCCCGTTGACTAAGCTAACTGCCCGTTGACTAAGTGAACTGCCTGTTGACTAAGTGAACTGCCCGTTGACTAAGTGAACTGCCCGTTGACTAAGTGAACTGCCTGTTGACTAAGTGAACTGCCCGTTGACTAAGTGAACTGCCCGTTGACTAAGCAAACTGCCCGTTGACTAAGTGAACTGCCCGTTGACTAAGTGAACTAAGAGTACGAAACCGGTAAAAAAAAAACTATGTAACGAAAATAACGATTTGGTAGGCCACCAAAGTCACTGTTTTTAGACCTATTTTGTCCCGGGGTCTATCTCAATGAAACTTACGTATAATTTCCGTTATATCCTGTTCTTGAACAACAAATACAAAAATCAAACTATTATTACATAGAAAATTTGTTATAAGCAAGTAACCTCAAAAGTTTTTCTCTAAGAGGCAAAATGTAGGCGCGAGAACTCAGTTCGGCGCGAACAACTGGTTAATTTATCAATTATGGAACAAACATACTTCCACACTTACACACAAACTTTCTGATTTATAATATTAGTACGATTTATTTTGTGCTTAAAATTGGTATCATATCCTTATCATTAGCACACTTTGTACCTATTTTGGGCAATAAATGGTTAAATCTTAATATACATATTTCATTTATACATATGTATGTGACTGAACTCCTCCTAAATGGCTAGACCGATTTTGATGATCTTTTTTGGTATCAAATAGATTTAACAATTAATACAATTCGATTAGTTAAATCTTGCTTTTTTTTTTATTTTCGCGATCGAGGCCGCGTGGTGTTAAAGTAAATACATAAAATGGTTTTTTGAAAAGTTATTTTTATGATTCTTGAAAAACTCCGTGTTTACAAAAATCATGTATTGCCAACCCTGCAGTACAATGCAGCCGCGGTAGAGTTCCCGCGGGAGCGACGGACACGACAACGCTATTATGACGTCACAATACAGTATACGCACCCGCTTAGATTAATAGTAGCTTCGATGTAGTGACTTATTTGTATTATTATTATTATATTCCAAATAATATGCTTATAAAAAGAATGTCCTGCAGTGAGGTAAATGAATTAAAATATCTAAGTGTACTTAAATTATGTTCTAGATATAGTACTATTTATTAAAATTAATTAAATTAAATTACATATTGAAATAATAAGGATAATTCACTTAAAATGTTTTAATATATTATATTTATTTTACCCAACTACCTGTATTGTCAGTTTTGTTTTATGTGAAAATAAACAATTTAATTAAATTTAATAATTATCGGCTACTATGCGAGCTAGGTATTGGTAGTTTAGTTTTTTTATATAAGTAAGTCATCTAACTATTATACATCTTAACACTAACTTACCTACTTATATGTTAAAATTTTATAAAACGAAATTATACTAATTTTACCGCTAAAATTCTCTAAGCTCAACTAAAATACCTAAAATAATTATTTCACACAAGAGATTTTTTATTTAAATTGTGGCTACGAAATCTTGTGCATTTAGCCAGTCTCAAGTAATAATATATTTTAAGTATAAATACAATATCAAAATCAAGAAAAAGAATCAAGCCATGCTCTAGTACACTTTACTAGAACTTCTATTGGAGTTTTGGAGCGAAAGCGAAATTCACGTTTTTCCACTTTATATGATTTCCCTAAACTTATCCTCGTTTACTCAGTAATATGGGTAAGTAATCCACCACTACATACAACACTCGAAGAATCACAGGTATGAAAAATTATACTTACAAAATCAAAAACGCATTTTTTTCACTTTCGCGGCAAAGCCACAGTAGAGTATGACGTCATTGTCATAATAGTATGATTGAAGATATTGAACCTCCTTAAAATTTGTAATGAGATCTACAAAACCGTAAGTACCTAATTAATTAATTAATGTGCATTATGATAAAGTAGCTAGACTCTTAACCCGTTCAAACAAAAGTGAATAATTTATTTTTCTTAGTACACCGAAGCTATCTATTATGGTAAAGAAATAAAATAAGATATTAAAAAAAACTACTTTTTATGTTAGAAAGTTTGTGTGTAAGTGTATAAGTATATTTGTTCCCTCTTCACGCTTTAACGGCTAAACGGATTTGGAATGTACATAGATTATACCTAGGATTAATACATAATAATATGCTACTTTTTAACTTGATAATAGCGGGCGAAGCTGCGAGGCACGGCTAGTAATCTTTATAAATTGATATAACTAATCTCACAATAGTTCCGCTATCTATCGGCGATAATAGTAACCTTTTACACTATTAGCTGAGTAGGGTACTATTTAGTACAGCTAGTCGACACAAGAGGCCGCTCTAAAAACTCAGCAGTGTGTAAAAGATAGATTTTAATTAATTATTTTTAGTACTACCTTTTTCCAAAGGATGGCAGATCAAATCCACGTTATTAGTAGTACAGCTATTCGTTGCTAGATGTCACTATATTAAATATTCTCATACCATACAGTTGTGGTAGATTCTTCATATGAATTATTAAAAACACTGTCATATCGATTTATCTTTCTGAAAATCTTTTACCGAGTATTAATAATTAAGCGAATCATCACCACACTGTGATATAAGTTTTTTTTTTAAAGTTATACTTTTGGCGCGTTTGGCCAAAATAATAAAAGTGATTTTTAATGTTCGTAAGAACTGATAACTATATTCAAGGTAGTCTTTTAATGTTTTATCTTCACAAACAAAGAGTACACGGGCTTTTTTTTTATTTGATAAGAACTCACGCACATTATAGAAGGCTTCCGAATGAATCCGAAACAATTGTCGATCTAGACATCGACTGCGTAAGTCACTAATTCACGTTTTAATTTAAATTCAACCATAAAATTTTTCTTTATTTTTGTTTTGTCACACTAAAGAAGTAAGTAGGTTTAACTTATTATAAGTACACACGTACTTTATTGTGATCAAAATGCTCTTTCAGATTCCACAGAGTTACCCCACATGATTAGACCATAACGCAACAAAGATGGCCGTGGTAGGCACTGAGTGCTGCTTGTAATGTAGCGACTCGTCGAACACGATCCAAAACATATACGTACTAACATATCTAACTTGTTACATTATATTCCTATGTGTTCTTTCCAATTACAGTTATAATTGATAATTATACCCAAACATGTTGTTGTTGATTTCAATTGTTTTAGCATTATATAGTTGTGTATAATCTTAAGATAAAGAGGATAGCTATGGAGTGTATGTTCAGAATTGAATTAGTTTTATTTGTTTTATTAATATTTAAAGCCGTATTTAGGTATATCATACTCAAAATTACCAACGCCATTATTTTTTTCTATTTATATTTATTAATTTTGGCTTTACATATTCTCTGATAATTTGAATTCATTCGATTCTATGATTTAGAGTATTTAGACGATAAATGCCTCTGACAAATGGTCGGACGAACGGACGGACAAACTGCTGAACTACCCAAGTATATTAAAGCAATATTCTCCAAGTATCTATAACATATGCTTATGCACGACAGATAATATTATTAAATTGTTAAAATAAAAAAGAGCCTCTTATTTAGCCACAACTTCGTTATAGAGAGTGCAAATTTTTTGTTTGTCTCTTTTCTTAGAAACGCCTAAAAGAAGCGAAACGTAATAACCACAATTATACTAACAATTTTTTTTGAGCTTTACTTGCTGTCTGTACTTAATATTTACTCGTTATATTATTTTAATTAAAAGTCGGAAAAATTGCTCGTGGAGCGTTTACCACTATTTCTTGGAGCGCAGTGGCATAACCCAACAATTTTTCCTTGGGGAGAAACCTTATGTTCCCGCCGAAAATCGAACCCGATACCTGCTTAGAAGGCGAACGCCACCTAACTAAGCAAACGGGCAGTTATACAGTCAAAACGAAAACTTCTTTTTTGAAGTCGGCTAAAATAAAATAAAAACGCTCTTAAATACTTATCTCTACAGCAGACTGTCAACCTTACATTTAGTACACATACATTTTTAGTTTAGTTTTAGGAAATATAGGCAATTGGCCCGTAGATTAAATATACGTCATTCATTATTAATTAGAGATTGTATGGAATACCTACAACATTATTTTTTTTATGGAAAATATAGCATTCTGAAGACAGTCGTATAACTGAATGATCTAAGGGCCAGAAGCCAGAATCATGCTCTAAGAGGTTTCTGCGAATGGGACCGTTTGAGAATGGGACGATTTGAGAATGGGACACTCTGCGAATGGGACGTTTTGCGACTGCGTGACCGAATGCGAATGCGACGTTCTGCGAGTAAACCGTTTCTGATATTTTATAATCCCCGTATTTATATCAACACTACATCAATGTAAAATTATTCTACACACTACATCAGGTAACGTGCCGTAATAGGGGCTTGTTTAGTCACATACGTATATGCATAAATAACTTACGTGAGGTTCACACTGATAAGTCGGTATTCAAGACACGGGGCAAGTGACACAAATTTTGTTGGCGCCGTTTACCCGACAGTCTTGGAAGGGTTGTTTTTCGCGCGTATCTTGTATGTATGTAACTGCCCGTTTGCTTAGTTGGGTGGCGTTCGCCTTCTAAGCAGGGGTATCGGATTCGATTCCCGGCAGGAACTTAAGGTTTCTCCCCAAGGAAAATTAGTTGGGTTATGCCACTGCGCTCCACGAAATAGTGGACAACTCTCCACGAGCACTTTTTCTGACTTTTGATAAAAATAATATAAGCCAGTACATTTATTCCACTGCGCTTCACGAGAAAAATATTAAGTACAGACAGCAAGTAAAGCTCAATTTTTTTTTTAAATATATTTGGTTATTTTGTTTCGCTTCTTTTAGACGTTTCTAAGAAAAGAGACAAACAAAAAATGAAAAAAAAGAAGCAGGGTTCTGGTTCTGGTTGTGATTGTGTGTGTGATGTGGATGTTTCTGGCACCCACGACACAAGTCATCGAACTTAGTGTGGGGCTGTGAGTGTGAAAGCGTTTAGCGTTTAAGTTCTCTGATCAGATTAAATAAATTAAATACGCATTATTGAGGATAACTCAAAAATTACATGTCAGATCTTAATCAAATTTAATTGAGACCACATGGGAAGCACCAGATATCAAATTAAAAACATATATCAAAATCGGTTCACCTAAAAAAGAAAAAAGTTCTGAAGTAACACACATTAAAAAATTTTGAATTGAGAACCTCCTCCTTTTTTAAGTCGGTTTTTTTTTATTTTTTTATTTGTGTCTGGCTATTGTTTGACCACTATCTATATATATAATTTAATCCGTAGCGTAGTAACTGTAAATTAGAGTCCTAGTAGAAATACCTATCTACGTTTATCATCCGTACAGCAAAGGAGTGGAACTCATTGCCTGCGTGTTCGTTCCCTGAACGGTACAATCTGGGTGTCTTCAAGTCTAGAGTGAATAGGTACCTTCTAGGCAAGCAGCAAGCATGTTCCATCTTCAGCCGCATTGTCACTTTCCATCACGGGAGATAGAGTTGCCTATCCAGCATAAAAAAAATCTACTACACAACTCAATGAACTTAGGCACTAAAGATTTTAAAAAACCGACTGCGAAAAATGTGAACCTACTTTTGTGTAATCACTTTTTAATTCCTTCATTTTGATTCCCTACTCGATAGATATAGCTATTTTTTTTTTTAATGTATTGCTATTTAGCGCAAAAATCCGCCATTTAGTTATTGTTTTTCAAACACAATAAGGAAACTTGGGATTACAAAACGAACAATACCTTAATTGTCGAAAATTTACAAATACACATACATAAATATAAACTCTTTCACAGTCACAGCCCCACACTAAGTTCGATGACTTGTGTGATGGGTGCCGGAAACATTCACATCATACTCACATTCACAACCAGAACCAGAAACACAAGTTTTCCTTGAGGAGAAAACTTGTGATCCCGCCAGGAATCGAACCCGATACCCTTGCTTAGGGGCGAACACTCGCCCAAATTAGCCAACGGGCAGTTCGACTTAAAGGTTTTTTTTTTTTTAATCAATATTTATTTGGGGACTTTTATCCATATGGCAAGCCAGTCCCATCGTAATTTAACCAGGAGTTTTGCCGCGAACGTGAAAAAATGGCGTTGTTGATTTTGTGTAATTTTCCAAAACCTGTGATTCTTCGAGTGTTAATGTGTAATAATGGTGGATTATTAACCGTTAATACTTAGTAAATGTGCATAAGTGTAGGCAAGTCATACAAAGTTGAAAAACGTGATTTTCGCCTTCGCTCCAAAACCCCAATAGAAGTTCTAGTAAAGTTTCTACCACTTTACTAGGGCATGACTTGACTATGACTGACTACTTGACTTTGACTGTGACTTGTGACTAAGACTTTTATTATGAAGAATAGAAATTGTTAATATTTGTTAAATATTTCGACTGAAAGACTATGCATCAATGGTCATGAAATAATTAAAAAAAAAAAGTGACTTAACCAATGGGACTGACTGTTCCACATGGCGTGATGCCATGTGGATAAAAGTCCCCAAATAAATATTGATTAAAAAAAAAAAAACCTTTAAGTCGAAAGAACCTTAAAGGTTTGCTTGCGTTTAAATTACCCTACTACTCAGATAGTAAACATCAGTTACGCTTTTGTACTCCAAAGTGTATTATAATTCAACACCTCACACCAACCTTGCATCATTCAAATCCCACGTTTCAACCTACAAAACCTACGACTTTATAGCATCGTACATCGTCTCATTGCAAAACTAGTAGCCATAGCACCACATAGCACCATGTCAAGGTGATCGGGAGCTTACAAGTAGAGCAAGCCATTGTGGCTGAGCGAATATCTCTCATTTTAGGAGAGTATATATTTTACGGTTTGTGTTTAAACACCGCCCAAAAAACTACCTATTTAACTACCAAAAAAAATCTAAACGGTTACCAAAATGGATAAATGGTCACCAAATTACGTTTCCTTTACACTTTAGACTAAATATTATATAATATATTGACTACTTAGGTCATCTTCTTCTTCTTATCGAGTCAATTAGTCAAACAAAAAAAAAATATATATATATAAACTACTAGCTGACCCGCCCGGCGTCGCCCGGGTAAACAAAAGCTTACGAATAAACGCTTTCGCACTCACAGCCCCACTCTAAAATTACTATAAGTTGTGTCGTGGGGCCGTAAACAATTAACACCACACACACAACATTCACGTCATACCCAGAACCAGAAACATAAACTTCCCATGGGGAAAAAACTTTTGTTATTGTGTTCCCACCGAGATTCAAATCCGCTGCTTTAAAGACGAACGCGCACTCATCGACGCAGTAGGTAGTTCAAAGTTCAAAGATTCCCCACCCTGCGTCGCCCGATTAAAAAATCTACACATAAACACTTCCACGTTCACAGCCCCACACTAAGTTCAGTGACTTGTAGCGTGGGGCCGTAAACATCCAAGATTCACAACATATTAAAAACAAAAATTTCCCGTAGGGAGAAAGCTTCTGTTACCACCGCGAATCGATCTCGCTGCTTTGAAGGCAAACGCGCACCCATTTACGCGAGTAGATAGTTCAAAGTTCAAAAGATGACCCGCCCGGCGTCGCAGGAATACGTAGTACGTGTCGATAAATTTCTGACCCGTCCCGTTCACGGGAGGACTTCCGTGAAACTAATTTCACAATTTCTCATAGACTATTTATCCAAATCACATGCAGTAAAAAGCAAATTGTATCTACATGAACTACGTAAGACGATGAAATAGTTTCTTTTGATAAGGATTAATACTGAATGTCTCAAAAAGCCAACTAAACATAGGCCGCTTTTTTTCAGATTTTTAACAAAGAGAAGTATTTTTTCTGAGCTATACATACATGTTAGATATATGCTGTCGCGGACTTTTTTGTAAAACTCATGAAGGCCAACATTTTTGCTGTACATTGTATTCACCTATGTCTAACTGTTTAGTCAGCGTACGCCGATAAAGCGGAAAGTTAGCAAATTTTTCTCCGATTTGTCTTACGAATATTATTATTTCGAACTGATAACTAACTTCTATCCCAACAAAACATAGCCTATGACACTCACTGATAGTGTAGCTATCTAATAGTGAAAGAATTTTTGGAATCGGATCAGAATTTTTAGAGATTACCTTTTACATACAAACAAACAAACAAACTTTACCTCTTTATAATATTAAGTATAGATAAGTATAGATATAGTTCTCGCTAAATGCGTCGCCAGTGTTACAGCTTCGCTGGAGGCATTTGTTAAGTCTTCAGCTGTGCATGTGTTTGGACATGAAGAACAGGACAATAGATGGGACATTGTCTGGTCCTGCGCACCACAGATGCACCTATTGCGGGAATGGTCTATGTACCCCCACTTAGCCAAGTTGTGTTTACAGCGGCCAACCTGAGTTCTCGCGCGGTTTAGGGATTTCCATATTTGCCACTGCAGCTCGTGGACAGGTGGTAGAGTCTCAGCATGTGGTATATTATAGTTAGAAGGTACGGGTCGCTTAGCTAGCCATATCTTCAATCTCTCTTCGCTGGGGGTAGAATTATTGAGAGCTGTGGTATGGGACAGGAAACTCTTACGGCTTGGGAGTCTAATGTGCTGATCCTTATGGTTGTGAAGGGGATGTCGATAATCGGTTTCCTGTTTTCGCTTCTCTAAGGCACAGCAAACCTCCCGCCGCACTTTAGGGGGTGCAATACCTACTAGGGGGTAGAGTAAAGTGAGTGGCGTCGGTTTGATGCGGTAGGCATCGTTGAGAGCTGTATCTTGTTCGCATGTGCGGATCGATGCCACACTGAGCATGCAAATTCGCCCGCGGTGATACACAGTGCCATACCTGTTGTGCGAAGCACGTGTGGAACTGCTCCCCATTTCATAAATATTAGGCGTCAAAGGATATGATTTCGTGCACTAACTTTCTGCATGATATTCAAGCAGTGACTTTCGTATGTCAGAGATCTGTCAAGCGTGACTCCTAAGTATTTCGGGTTTGGGCAGTGTTCAATGAGCACGCCTCGCCAGGAGATGTCTAGTTTTCGATCAGCTTGGCTGTTGCGCAGATGAAATGCACACGACTGCGTTTTAGTTGGGTTCGGCCTAAGTGCGTTAGCGTCATAGTACTTGTCTAGTTCCTCCAGTGCACCAGTAAGACGTGCCTCAGCTTCAGCAAAGGTGAGTGTTTGCGCGGTCAAGGCTAGGTCATCCGCGTATAGGAAGCGATCTGTTAGCGGGGTGTTCGGCTGGTCGTTGGTATAGATGTTAAAAAGGGTTGGGGCTAACACACTTCCTTGAGGCGACCACTTTTTTGACAGCGCCAGCTATTTTTCTTTTTTTGGAGGCGTACTTGGAATCGACGGCGCGGCGTAGGAGTTCGCTAAGTACTGTAGAAACTACTTAGGTGAAAAGATATTTAAAATATTTTTGGTGGCCGTCTAAATTATACCCATATTTTACTAGCCGCTATAATCAAGTTAAAAAGTAGCCTATGTGTTAATCCTAGGTATAATCTATGTACATACCAAATTTCATACAAATCCGTTCAGCCGTTAAATCGTGAAGAGGGAACAAACATATACACACAGTTTCACCTGCATGATTCATAATTAGGCCTTAGCCCTCCGTGTACCCCTAAAGAACAACCTCTTTGTCTGAGGCAACAACCTTTTTGTCTGAGGCAACGCCCCCCTGTAAATGTCAGTCAAGTGCCACAAGATCCTTGTCGTGCCAACCTTGAATGCAGTAGCTATGTCATGGTGACACTTAGAATGGGTTATTATCAGAAGGGCAATTCTCGTAAATATGTTACAAATCGAATGACACTTGAATGTATCGAAACTGAATTTTGAATTGACCAAAAATCGGTATTCTGCTCCCATAAAATCTTAATCAAATTTAAGTCTAGTCTCGATTTAGTCAAGTTTCAGTCAATTCAACAATCTACTCATGGCCACAGAAAAAATGTGACAGTAGATCGAAAAAAAGACTGTTTTCTATGTCAATATTACACACATTTTTGAAATTGATGAAGTTGTGGTGTCAATATTAAAGAAAACCAAAACAAAAAAAAAATTGAAATTGAAAAGTCAATCGATTTGTCAAATATGTACATTTAGTGATGCCAGTCGTACAATATTACCCCATAAAGGTGCGTATTACGAGAAAAAATATTTTTTGTGAATAATAATTTTATAATTATATTATATATTTATATATATATATATATATATATATATATATATATATAACTAGCTGACCCAGCAAACGTTGTTTTGCCTTATTTTTTATATCATGCTGAATAAAAAAAAATGTGTTGGACCACTCGTAACATTTAGGGGTATAAAAAATAGATGTTGACCGATTCTCAGACCTACCTGATATGCACACAAAATTTCATAAAAATCGGTCGAGCCGTTTCGGAGGAGTAAGTAACATTGTGACACGAGAATTTCATATATAAGATAATTATATTAATTGTAATTATCACAGATCACAATATAAATGCTTTTTTCTCTATAGTCATGCCCTAGTAAAGTGGTAGAAACTTTACTAGAACTTCTATTGGAGTTTTGGAGCGAAGGCGAAAATCACGTTTTTCAACTTAGTATTATTTGCCTACACTTATGCACGTTTACTAAGTATTAACGGTTAATAATCCACTATTATTACACGTTAACAAAACGCAAACAAACAAACGCATTCACACTCACAGCCCCACACTAAGTTCAAAGACTTGTATCGTGGGTGCCGGAAACATTCACATCACACACACATTACACCCAGAACCAGAAGCACAAATATCCCTTGGGAAGGAATTTGTGCTCCTGCCGGGAATCGAACCCAGGACCCACGGCGCAGAGGGCAGACACCTGTCCACTGCGCCAACTGGGTTGTCGAACACTCAACACTCGAAGAATAACAGTTTTTGGAATACAGGTTTTGGAAAAATGTAAAAAATCAACAACACCATTTTTTCATTTTCGCGGCAAAACTTGTAAAAGCTCACTTACATCATTCGAATGGCCTGGCAACAATTAAAAAGTCATCGAAATGTGATTCTTTTAGCCATGTCTTGAAAAAGACAGGGTCGTTAGTGATTGTTTAATAATCCTATCATAATTAGATTTTTTTAAATCTAGATAAAGTGAATAATGACTAACTATGAGTAGAAGAGAAACTTCCTCCACCTTACTAATAAGTCGTCAAGCCACTAATAATCACTCAATAAAAACACAAATAACCTAAATTTTAATTGTTTAATATATTGACCATACCAACTGCGCGGTTCTAGCCGCGTTTATGACGCTGAAAATAAAAAGAAATCTTTGAATTATTCCAGTTCTAGAACATCATGTACACAAAAATTCAGCCAGATCCGTTAAGTAGTTTTTGCGTGAAAGAATAATAAACATCCATACAGACAGACATTTATATTATAAAGACTCACAACACAGGTCGCCCTAGTGTGGGATTCAGGGTTGTTTATTGTAATAAATGAACTATTAGAATAAGCATCCGTAATTGGTTTATTTCATATCTTAATGACATGTATGTCTTGTAATATAGGAGGGTAGTTAAAATTTTACTTACAACAAACAAACTAACAAAAAACGCATTCACACTCATAGCCCCATACTAAGTTCAAAGACTTGTATCGTGGGTGCCGGAAACATTCACATCACACACATATTACACCCAGAACCAGAAGCACAAATATCCCTTGGGAAGGATTGTGTGCTTCTGCCGGGAATCGAACCCAGGACCCACGGCGTAGAGGGCGGACACCTGTCCACTGCGCCAACTGGGTCGTCGACTTACAGCACGAGTGTAAACCTTTTACGTGTGTTATACGTTATAGTAAGCAGAGATGAAACGTAATTATTATTGTTTATGTTGTGCTGCATAATCAAAAGTTTATACTACAGTGAATTGTAAACAAACAAAAAATATGTTAGAACGAGCAGTTACAGTTATTTTTATTTTGGTTTGGTTCCGAAATTGTGTAGTTGTAGTCAGAAAAAGAAAACTGCCAACACAGCCATGATAATTGTAGCCATTATTTACAACATATTGTGCCCTTTTATATTTAGCTATCTAAATAATGATGTTATACAACAACAGTGGCTCAGTGCACTTGAAATATCATCAATAAATAATATATCCTAAGTTCTAAAAAAAATACACATATATTATGGTTAAATATGGGAAATTTCAAAGTTTATACTGGCAGCACTTATTTGTCTTCGCGCGTACATAATTTAAAACTTATTAATTTTAAACTTAAAACTTCGTTTTTAAAGAAAAATAGAGTGAAGCATTGTACAGTTCATCGGAAAAAATGCCGCCTCACGTTTCTCCAAGGCAGCTTGAGCTACTCCTGGATTTCATGGAGGCGCACCGTTCCTTGAGAGAGTGCATAGAAAGGAGGGAAGCGCACTCTCCAAAAATATTAAAAACTGAATTTGCTGGCGCTCAAAAACCGCCATAAGAGTGGAAGAAAGTAAGTTATGATAATAAAATTTAGTAATATGCTATGCTTTATCTTCATTGTATTTTGTACTAGCTGAAACTCGGTCATCATAACTTGAAAATTATTTATGTAATTACACTGTCAGTGACGTGAGATCGTCATTCATCTACGTCCATGAGGACTGTGTTATACACAAATAAAAAACATTTAGTAAAACTATACAAATCGTTTATTTTACAAATTTCTATTATTCCACAGCATTTGCACAACATCTTTGTGGACTGCTCTTCCCTCTGTAAGTGATTGATTGGGATGTCCCGAGCAAGCGTGGAAGTGGAAGGCACAGCAGCGGGTGCCAATATTTATTCTTCATGCTGTTGCTGCAGTTGCACCCGCAGCTCTTCATCACACTCGCGGTCCAAGAGTCGGGGTACTCCGAAGCGAGAGTGGATCGCAGGATGCAGCAACTGCCGTGCTACTAATAGGCATCTGTGTCACAAATAAAAAACACAAAGGTTAAAAAGTACTTTTGTATTGGATTTTAAAATTATAAACATTAAAATATTAAGGGGCATTATTATATTAATATTAAAACACATCATTGAAGAGCAAAATATTTTGTTTTTTTTATCTACCCTTGTGTAACATTTAACAATCTTAACTTCTATCATCACATTGAGTTGAGAGAGAGAGTATCTCTTGCGGCAATAGTGAGCCTCTTGCGTGAGATCTCAGTTCGGCACGAACGACTAGTAACTTAGAAGTCATAATTTGAACTGCGCACTGGCATAGTAAATTGGCCTTCTTAGCTTGGGTGTTAGGTTTTTTGGGGGAAACACAATTTTTCCATCAGGAATATTTGTGTTTCTGGATGTTAATGAATGAATAATGTTTCTGATATGAGCAATACAAGTCTTCAAAGTGAGTTAAATAATTTATTTTCCTAACACTTTCCCTCTCCTGTCTCGTAAGTGAAAAATAAACATATTTTCAGAATATGCTCGGGTGATTAAGAGCATTTGTCGCATATAAGATAATTAGATAAGATAATTTTATTCATGAAAAATATAAACAATTTCAAAACTTAACTAAGTATATCTACATACCACACTATATAAATTTTCTGATTACAATTTAGGTAGGTAAGGTAGGTAGGTACACTAATCTGTGGTGGCCGTGCTAGGTCATACCTGTGTTACAGCCACCAAGCTCCTATTCCAGTGCACATATTTAAAGTTAAAGTATTATATCCAACAGCCCTTGATACACTGGGCTGTGATACAGCATGTGACATGATCTGTCCGACCAGTTTGGTAAGATCCCTTTGCAAAGAATGCAAGGGAAATCAAAACCTAAAACAATCACACATATTACGACATAGCAATAATATTAGAGAATCAATATGCTTTAGGTGCACCTCCAGTATCCTTAAATTAATCAAGAATATAAGAATATTGTCTTACCTTAGCCGAAGCATCTAAGCCATCTCCCATTCGCTTTTGAGTAATGTGTGGCTTTAGCCCCGCGATGATTTCTCTTACCAGCGTCTTCGTGAGCCTATAAGTCTTTATAAACCCAGAGTGGCTAAGGGAAAACGCATCGGCAGCAAGGCGCAAATGTAAACAGCGAATGCGTTTTAGACGCTTTTCTCTAGCTGATGCTCGCTCAGCTTGTTGTTCGTGCCACAAATATTGCCAACGTAGGCCGTATGAATTAATTATCTTTGCAAACTAAATATAAATGATGAAAGCAATACTATTTTTATCAGTTTAGAGGTATCTTGTACCAAACTCATAACAATCAATTGTCAGTCAACTTTCAAACTCAATTTTGACATTTCTTATGGTACGAGAATACCATCGGTCAATTATCAGTCTATTTTTATTAACAGCAGAATACCGTTTTTGTTTAAATCAAGTTTCAGTCACAATTCAATCTAGCTAGCGCGACACACCGATATTTGTAGGTTAACAGAATACCGTTTTTGACAGAACGAGATCGATACTAGATCCCAACTTGAATTTGACTGTTTTAAAATTACCAGAATTGCCCTTCTGTTATTAAAATCAGAAGCACGAGTTTTGCCGCGAAAGTAAAAATGGAGTCGTTGATTTTGTATAATATTCCAAAACCTCTGATTCTTCGAGTTTTAATGTGTAATAATGGTGGATTAATTTTAAACTGTTAATACTTAGTTAGCGTGCATAAGTGTAGGTAAATTATACAAAGTAGAAAAATGCCTATATTATACAAATATAGGCATTTTTCTACTTACCTATATTATAGAAATACGCCTTCGCTCCAAAACTCCAATAGAAGTTCTAGTAAAGTTTCTACCACTTTACTAGTGCATGACTTGACTACGACTTGACCTTGACTCTTTTACTTGACTTAGACTGTGTCTTGTGACTAGGACTTTTAATATAAAATACACTTGAAATATATTATTTCTTGACACTGGCTAAATGCACAAGATTACGAAGCCAAATGAAAAAAAATCAGAAGCACAAACAACAGTGCTACTGTCGGGAAACGAACCTAGAACTCACGGCGCAGAGACCGCCATCTTCGCGAACTGGGCCATCTAACTAATGTATATATATAAGGAACAAATAAACCTGCGTAGCACTGTATCTCAAATTAAAGTTACCATCATGCACTATCAAACGCTGTCGAATTTTAAACCACATTCAAAACAGCCTTTGTAACATAATTATCTCATAATAACACGTTACAATATAAATTAACTGTAACTAAAGCAAGTTACAATTGCCTATCTTCGGGTTACGTGGTGTTATAGAATTACTTCGCGTTGCGTCATGACGTATCTATATCTAGGTAGGATGTCCATGCTCCGTTATTCCGAGGACTAATTTAATTAATTAAAGACTTATTGGTGATGATAAGCTGGTTGCGACTAAACTGTTGAGTCTCAGTCATCGGCGAAAGGTAACGAGCCTATCGGTTTTCTATCGTTTGCATTTCGGAGAGTGCGCGCAGGAATTATACGAGTTAATTCCCCCAAGCCCATTTTACCATCTAACAACAAGACAAACAGTCAAACGTCATCCATTTATGGTTGACATACCTCCAGCTCGCTCGAAGCGTTACGCTTCTACGTTTATCATCCGTACTGCGAGGGAGTGGAACTCATTGCCTGCGTCTTTGTTTCCTGAGCGGTATAATCTGGCAGTCTTCAAGTCAAGAGTGAATAGGTATCTTCTAGGCATGCATGCTACATCTTCGGCCACATCATCGCTTTCCATCAGGTGAGATAGTGGTCAAATGCTAGCCTATCAAACATAAAAAAAAAAAAAAAAAATTATATCAAATTACTTTCTAGTTAATTAATTATTAATTATAGTATTTTTGGTTTGTATTAGTTAATTATTAATTGTTATTAGTTCATTAATTATTAGTTTTTTTTTTGGTTTGCGAAAAATTATGAGAGTGATTTTTACTATATGCGCGCACCCCGACACCTAAAAGCGACACCATGAAGTTGGTTGGTAATTGTCTCTCAAGTTTTCAACAGAACTGACAACTATATTCAAGGTAGTCATATAGTGTCTTTTTTTCACAAACAAAGAGTACGGGATATAATTTTCAGTTATTTTTGTTTTGTTACGCTAAAGAAGTATATAACTAATAACTTATAAAGAAGTATATAACTATAAGTGTATAACTTCTTACATGCGTACTTACATAAGTACACAAAAACGTTTTTATTTTTATTTTATTCTTACCATTAGGAGGTTTAGGCGCATTGATACTGATAAAAATTTTGGCGTGGTTCTTGAAAAAAAAGATAAGATTAGTACTTTGTGATTCGGATTCTGATTTGGATTCTGGTGATGGTGATTGACTTATGCTGTGATTTGGGTGGAAATTTGAAAAACTGCTTCACCTATTTTCACCATATAACAAAGCACACTCTCGATTAAGTCACCTTTGTTTGTTGAGAAAGCGTCTATGCTATGTTATGTTACTTTCAAACAAAAAACTCAATCAAAATCAACTAAGTCGCTTGGGAGCTATGATGTCACAAACTGACACACATGTAACTACAAATTTGTAATACCCCTTATATTCGTTGGGGGTTAAAAAAACAAAACAATATTTTGAAATAAAAAACAAATTTTACAGAAACAAAATATTTAAAACAGACAACTCTTTACACTATCCTACAATGTGTCATAAGCATGGCTCCCCTTCAATTCTATCAGATCACCAGTAGCTTTCATGCCCAGAGGCCGAGAAGAAAGTAAAACTTCTGTGGTCAAGCTTTGTCGAGCGAGCAAGAAGCGCAAGCGAAGCGTCTCCATTTCAGCTTGGGCAAAAATGCTTTCGTATGTCCGGATGTACGGCTGTTCGCCTCTACAGGTAGCATTACCCAACCAATACTCATGATTAAAATATAAAAACGCATTCACACTCACATCCCCACACTAAGTAGAAGGACTTGTGTCGTGGAAGGAAATTATATGAGCAGGTTCAAAAATTTGTTTTTTTTTGTCGATTAAGTGTTTGGCAAATTTTTACAAAGTGGCTGAGATGCGCGAGTTGATAACCTAAAAAAAACATATTTAGGCCTTTTACGTATAAACATAAAGACTTACACACACTCTCAGCCACACTAAGTTTGATGACTTGTGTCGTGGGTTCCAGAAACATTTACTTAAACACTGAATATTTTTAGGAAACTTGGTCATAAAATCTGGTGTCAATAGGAAAAAAGACGTAACTGAAGTTTTTGTCAAAATTGAGTCATATACATCAGAAAAAGTCTTTAATATTTAGTATATGCTATGACTGGTAGCAGATGCTTCTAAATTAAAAGGAAGATTTTAAGGATGCGTTTGTATATTTTCAAATAAAATATTAATAGTAGTTGCCTCTATTTTTCCTGATTTCGAAGATTTGTATATCTCATTTTTTTTTCAAAATTGCAGGTACTTCTTTTTTCCTTATGAGGTAACTTTTGAAGTCGGCTAAAAACGAGAACATCATTAATGTAGTCCATAGGATACGCATTATTGGGGATAGCTCAAAATCGACTAGTCAGATCTTGATCAAATTTTAATGGGACCATGCTAAAAGCTTTCAAATAAAAAATAATCATCAAAATCGGCTAACAATAAAAGAAGTTATGTTGTAAAACACAAAAAAAAATATTACAGTCGAATTGAAAGCCTCCTCTTTTTTACCGACTTCCCAAAAAAGGAGGAGGTACTCAAGTCGATTGTATTTTTTTTATGTGTATTACAATGTTTTTTTTTATTGAAAGATGTTGCTTTCTAATTGGTCCCATATAAATTTGATCAAGATATGATCAGTAATTTTTGAGTTATAGTCAATAATGCGTGTTTAATACATTAAATCTGATCAAGGTTCCGAAGATAAAGCGGTGAAGTCAGTTATTTTAAGCTTTGCTTGCGTTTAATTATATTTGAAGACGGTAAAAAAAGTAAAACGCACGTGCGTATCCGCAGAAGTTAGTCAAGTATGTTACGCAACACGCCGCCGCCGGGTGTGGCGAAGAAAGTCCCCATGTGTGCTTATTAACGCCATATATACAGACAGACTGGTTTATGAAAAAGGTATACACAATTTCATTTTCTATCGTTAATTTTGCTTCCTATCTTTTTATTGTTATATAATACTAATACTAGCTGCGCCTCGCGGTTTTACCCGCGTAAGTCTCGAACCCGCGGGAATTCCGGGATAAAATTTTCTTCAGAGGTGGTCCCATATAAATTTTATCGCAATCGATCAAGCCAAAACCAAAATATAAGCGGTGAAGTCGGGTTTTTAAGCTTTACTTACGTTTAAATTGTTTTAAGTTCTACTTATGATAGGCAGAAGACTTGAACATCTACTAATCTACCAAACAAAGAAAAAACTTGAGAGGTGTCCAGGGACACCCGGATGGAACGAAGTTCAATTTCCATCTAGCCTCTTTTCGCAACGCGCGATAAGAACTTTCGTTCCAAAATTAAAAAAAACATGCAAAAACCAACATGACGCGGTGTTCCCAGGCGGTCACCCATCCAAGTACTGACCGCGCCCGACGTTGCTTAACTTCGGTGATCGGACGAGAACGTGGTATGACTTACAACTATAGCAAAAAGTGTCGTTACAACTTTTGGTCTTAATTTTTTCCGTCTAGCCCCCTTTCGCAACGCGCGATAAGGAACTTTCGTTCCAAAAAATATGAGAATCTGTTTACAAATGGGGGAGAAATCGGTGGACATACATAAAAAAATACATACAGTCGAACATAGTACCTCCTTTTGAAGTCAGTAAAAATGTTTTCTCACAGAACTCTCATAATCAAGACGGTCTCATACATCGACACATTCCTAGGAGTAGCGATGGACTCGAGTGTCCATTTCACATACTTACATCCATGTTTAGCTAGACCAAGACTTGTTAAGTGGTTGCATCACAGTTTTCGCCATCGAAATTGAGCCTTCGCTTCTCTAGTTTCATCTTAAGAAGATACAGAGAAAGAATGTGCACTAAGAAAAAAAATACTTTAATCTATATATATAAAAGAAAGTCGTGTTAGTTACTCCACTTATAAATCAAGAACGGCTGAACCGATTTAGCTGAAAATTGGCAGGGTGGTAGTTTAGAGCCAGGAGAAGGACATAGGATACTTTTTAAGAACGTACATTTCTTTAAATTTTTTTTTACATTTCGACATGCTTTCCATTTTCTCATACGTCACTCGGATTTGGTTAAGTACTAGGCAAACATAAACATGAAGGTTGTAATAATATAGTCACGTGACATTGTAACGCATGCCGGGTATGGCTTCCTAAATATGCACATTCATTGACTGTTAGGCGGAACGAAGGTCGCCGGGACAGCTAGTAAATAATAATTAGACGCAAGCAAAGCTTACAAAAACCAACTTCACCGTTTATCTTCGGAACCTAGATCAGATTGAATGTATTAAACACGCGTTATTGACGATAAAACGCAAAAGATTGATGAAAAGCACCAGTTTTCAAATAAAAAAAAATCATCAAAATCGGCTCACAACGAAAGAAGTTATGAGGTAACTTTTGAAGTCAGTTAAAAACGAGAACATCGTCAATGTAGTCTACAGAACGCATTATTGACGATATTTCAAGAACTACTAATCAGATCTTGATCAAATTTAAATGAGGTAACAAATATTTAAAAAAATACAATTGACTTGAGTACCTCCTCCTTTTTGTGGAGTCGGTAAAAATAATAATAAAACGCTTTCACACTCACAACCCCACACTAAGTTCGATGACTTGTGTCGTGTGTGCCGGAAACATTCACATCACACACACAATCACAACCAGAACTGGAAACACAAAATGTCCTTGAGGAGAAAACTTGTATTCCCGCCGGGAATCGAACCCGATACCCCAGCTTAGAACGCTCACCCAACTAAGCCAACGGGCAGTTCATTTCACTTGTTGCTGTTACTAAAATAACTGCCGTTGGCTAAGTTGGGTGGCGTTCGCCTTCTCAGCAAGGGTGGGTTCGATTCCCGGCAGGAACACATGTTTTCTCCCCAGAGAAATTTTGTCTAGTAAATGTACGTAAATTAAATGACTTTCACAGTGTTTTGATATAGAATGGCGGAACTAAATGGCTACAATTATACAAATTGATTTTATTTGCAAGAGATTTGATAATAATAAGAATAGAATAGATAAATAATAATTTAATAATTTTGGTTTTTGGTATAAGCCCCTTAAGATTGAAAGAAAGAAAGAAAGAAAATACATTTATTCGGGACAACACGCGACGTTACATTATTTACATAAGAAAAAACAAGACAAAGCACAAAACAAAATACAAGAAATAAACAATATAAGGCCGCGTGATTGTGTGCCACATTATCATTTACTATGAGGTGATGACACCACTGCCAAGCGCTACCTTATCACAGATAAACATCCTTCAGTCTACTACCAGTCAATCAGACCTTGTTGCACAACATCAGACCTTGTGATAACTTTCTCATCATCTCGTTGGGGTCCGCATTCCGCCGCGTCTGCACCTGTCACTATAATTCCATCGGACTTTTGGCAACTGGTTGATGAGGGCTCTTAGACGGTAGAGATCGATTTTAGTGATAAGGACCGGTGTTGTGACACTTTAGGTAGAATAATAATAGTTACGTTTATAGATACGAAATTTTGTTTACAAATACAAATACAAAATCTTTATTTGCTTGAATATGGGTACAATTAGCTAGTGAGAGTTATGACAAATAGTGCTCCATATTCCGCCATTGCGGCATGCAAAAATTATACAATATCAGTGACCAGAGATCACATATTATACCATGTTAATGTTGTTTACAATGTCAAGATATTTTTGGCCCCCAAACTAGGTTAGCATGTATCTTGGGGACCTCCTTCCTATTGTAGATCTCAGGGACATGATATACAGAGCGTTTAAGGCGCGCGCCCCGGGCGCTGTGAAGGTAATACGTATGGCGCGTAAGGAACCTGGATTTACAAAGCGCCCACTTGGCAAAAACGAGTCACGACCCTTTTGGCACTTTTTGTTATGTTTTAATTATCTTTCAAAGTTTCTTTGCAAACTGTTTTTAACCGACTTCGAAAATAATTAAACGCAAGTAAAGCTTAAAAACCCGACTTCACCGCTTTAACTTCGGTACTTTGATCAGATTGAAGTACTAAACACGCATTATTGAAGATATTTCAAGAACTACTGATCAGATCTTGATCAAATTTAAGTGAGACCAATTGGAAAGAAACATCATTTATACAAAAAAAAAAAAAAAATCGGTTCACGTGGAACGAATTTATGAGGTAACACACATACAAAAAAAATATCTACATGCTTGGTCATTACGAATTGTAATTCTTGGTTTCACTAATAACTATTATTCTACTGTTGTTACTTTACTACTGTGATAGGATACCATCATATTAGGTTTTGTCGTCAGGAATCAAACAATAAACTTGCTTTTGAACTTATATTCTTCTCTTAATTCGCACACCTTTTTGATTCGAGCTCCCGACCAACACTAGTCAGTGTTCTTGTTGCTTCTTACAGCTCCACCGTCCGCTCGATGACATCAACCAACCACAACCCGGGTTCCTACCCGCTACTTTTTTGAATTCCGCTCTATGATTGGCTGGCATCATCGGCCGACAGTGGCGCCATGAGTAATCCAGACTTACCCACATAAAATAATATGTATCGAAATAAAATGCCAATTATGATTGCAAATTAACAAACCCTCACACAAGCATTAGGTGTTATGTAATGTTCTGTATTAACAAGCTATTATAATAATATACAACGTTGTAGACGGAACATCAGAAAGCCTACCATTAGCATCTTATTTGTATAGTTACACAAGACGCTTTCTTTCACGCTCAGAGTCGGCAATGTCAGGGTCCGCATTCCGAAACGTCTTCGCTGATAAGGTCTTTTTACACGCTTTTTATTAACTTGACTTGTATGCTACTTAGAAACCTTGACACTAGCTAAATGAAGTTTGTATGCGAAGCCAAAAACATAAAAATCCTCACATACCTACCCCCTATAAGATCTAGTGTGAAGTTTAGCAGCGAAAGTGATTTTGAAATTTCGAATCCTAAAATAAGGAATGATGAAATCCATAATGATAAAGCTTTGCCTGTACCGGAATGCAATGGTAGTTAACCATCCTTAAAATCACCTATCGCCATGCTTTAAGTAGTTTTCCAGCAGTTATCATCATATAAATATAAATTAAGAAGCGACGCACACAATCTTAATACTAGATAAGCATAAAATTACTTTAAAATTAATTTAGATTAAGCAAAACGAATAAATCTTTTATGGCAAATGGGTTTACATTTTACAATAGAATTCCTAAAATTGTAACTGACTTACCACTGGGAAAGTTCAAATCAGTAATAAAACGGGCAATAATAATGAAAGCTTATTATAAAACGATTGACTACATTTATGACAAGGATGCATGGAGGCAAACTGTACAAGCGCTTTCTAGCGACTACATAATATATTATACCTAGGTTAATATAGCTATGTATAAGTGTTAAGGAATAATTTAAAAAAGTGAATGAACAAAATGCGCCGCCGAGTTTCTTGCCCTGGGGGTCTATTCCGGGCGTCACATCGACGTCGAAATCGAACGATTTTCTTTTGTTATGAACATTGAATCAACTGAAATTTCAACCAATCGACTGTCGTATCGACGTCGCATCAATTCGAACAATCGTATTTTGACGACCAGAATAGACCTACAGGTTCTTATCGAGATTGTAATTTTGCGAATCTGGCAGTAGAGTCATTAACTTTCGTGAGTGCCTCTTTGGGGCCCATGTGAATAGAAGATTTTTATTTTGATTTTTATCTTTGAAAGCCAGTAATTCTAAGCCTGGCAAACTTACCGTCCTCAACCAAGTCATCTTACTATCAGTAAGATATTACCATAGTCTTAACAGAGATATTGGAAAACCGATAGTCAAAATAATTCAACGAGGTCCATTCAAAAATACGTGATACATCAGTCACACACACAACCTTGTCTCATTGATTTTTTAATGCCAGATTGGTACGACCCTTTTGGCGCAGTGGCGGGTCTCCGCCCCCTACGCCGTTGGTCCTGGGTTCGATTACCGGCAGGAGAAACAAATTCCTTCCCGAGGGATATTTGTGCTTCTGGTTCAGGTTGTAATGTGTGTGATGTTAATGTTTCCGGCACCTACGATACAAGTCTTTGAACTTAGTGCTGAGCTGTGAGTGTGAATGCGTTTGCGTTTGGTAAGCATTTGGCCGCTATCTCACCTGATGGAAAGTGATGATGCCGTCGAAGATGAAGCATTCTTACCTAGAAGATACCTATTTACTCTAGACTTGAAGAAATCCAGATGTTTGGGGAACAAAGACGCGGGCAGTGAGTTCCACTCCTTTGCTGCACGGATACCAATTTTATCAAACCGTGTAACTAATTACAAGTCTAATTGGCTATATTTTCTGAAACTAAACTAAATATGATTATACAGCAAATACCTAAATTACCTACAAGGCACCAAGCCTATAGGTACACATATACATATTTTTGTTTTTTGAAGTGAAACTTCTTTAGCGGCGTTGTGCACTTTTTTGGGATGGGTAA
The DNA here is from genome assembly GCA_948107665.1 of Lomographa bimaculata. Classification (NCBI taxonomy): domain Eukaryota; kingdom Metazoa; phylum Arthropoda; class Insecta; order Lepidoptera; family Geometridae; genus Lomographa; species Lomographa bimaculata. Next base: position 3,100,832 of record OX403608.1, on the reverse strand, counting down.
AAAATGTTAAACTCGCGTCAGGACACGTGACCTGATCGAAAATTCGTAAGACGGAAAAATCGTAAAACGAAGGGGAGGAAGTAATATGCCCCTCTCTTTCTACCGCTCGGCGAAAAATGTTCAAGTTTTCACTTCTGCCGGCACTCCCGCATTGCAATCCGTTGTTTTTTTAATATAAACGCTTTCATACTCACAGCCCCACACTTAGTTCGATGACTTGTGACGTGGGTGCCGGAAACATTCACATTACAATCACAAATACAACTAGAACAAGAAACACCATTTTTCCTTTAGGAGAAAACTTGTGTTCACGTCGGGAATAGAATCCGATGCCCCTGCTTAGAAAGAGAACAACTCACCCAACGAGCAGTTCAATATATACTCGTATATACATATACAATAGAATAATAATTGATTGGGAAACGGTTATGATAACTTATATACTATATTACTTATATGTAATTATACTCATTATACATTTTATTACTGTTTTTTACTAAATATCGAATCTAATCAGATTCAAACCTTTCTTTTTTCGCAGGAAATATAAAAACTCTTCCCATGGAGATTATAAATAAAAAAATAATCTACCTATGTCGAAAGGGTGCGACAGCACAGGGGCGTACTCTAACATAAATAATGATTTTAATGTTTGCTTCAATATATGACACTAATAATATAAATGCAAAAGTTTGTGTGTCAATGTGTTAGTATGTTTGTTTTCTCTTCATACCATAACGGCTGAACAGGTTTGCATGAAATTTAGCTTGTTTTATGTTTACTCAGGATAATAGGCTACTTTTTATCTAAATTAACACAGGCTAAGTGGCAGGGAACTCCTAGACTGTTTTTTAAATGTATGACGCTCCAAAAGATACAAAAAAATCAAGAGCAATAAGTCGATGTATATTAAAAATAGACAGTGATATGATACATTTTTTTAAGTTTCAAAGTTTATTTAAGTTAATAATATATATATCATTATTAATTTTTCATTTAATATGACGATATTATATCTGATTGTGAAATCCGTAACTTGCCTTTACTTGGTTATAATTATTTAAATGTATTAATAAGTTAATTCAGTTCAATTATCATTTACTAATTTTACCGCTAGTCATTACTTTATTCATGAATGAGTCATACATACCTGAGCAAATATTTTAATGATATACTTGTACACCATTGTTTTTATTAAAGACGCATTGGTATGTAATCAAAATTAAATTATTGCCACAATCAAAATAGACAAAGTTATTCCGGCCAAAACCGACATATAACAAGATTGCTTTTATTTCCAAGTAGAATATTCTACCTAATTATAATTTGTATTTATTCCAAGACCTAGTTTAAATAAATATATAAAAAAAAGAAAAAATATTGCCCAAAAAAGCACTTATTACATTTGTTCAAGTAATATCATCCTATTTATTAGATTTATTAATCTATTTCTTTACTAATATTGGTTCACTATGGCGACTATCTCCTATATCACGACCTTTCAATATTTTTTAATGTGAATTGTCTTGTCCAGTCATTCAAATATAAATCAATTCCAAATAATAAAGAATCACGCAGTAAGATATTTTTAAATATACATCAAAAATACTAAACATTTTTTATAGTCAAATTACTAATCACACTAATATAATAAATCCGAAAGTTCGTGTTTAAGGCGACTTGGTATCGAGTTGGTCAAACTGTAGCCTTGTAGAATTGCCTGCGTAGGAAGCGTGCGCGCTTTCATATATTTTATTAAAATTAATCTTACCCTTTTACAAATAATTAAACGCAAGCAAAGCTTTAAAAAACCGACTTCACCGCTTTATCTTCGGAACCTTGATCCACCAGCTTTCAAATAAAAAAAGAATCATCAAAATCGGCTCACAACGGAAGAAGTTGTGAGGTAACTTTTGAAGTTGGGTAAACCAGAACATCGTCAACGTACGCATTACTCGTTAGAAAATAGACATTATTGACGAAATTTCAAGAACTACTGATCAGATTTTGATCAAATTGAAATGGAACCAATTAGAAAGCAACATCTTTAAAACTAAAAAAAAATTTTCTAAATCGGCTCACGTGGAGAGAAGTTATGAGGTAACACACATAAAAAAAAATACAGTCGACTTGAGTACCTCCTCCTTTTTTGGGAAGTCGGTAAAAATGCTGTTAATCGACCGTTTTTAAAGGTCAAATCTTTAATATTCGTGCGGATGAATCGTCCAATTTGGAGCCTACTTCACCTTAAATATGTAAGTACAGTTTGTTTTCATCACGGCGTAGCTGCTCAGATTTGGATGAAGTTTGGAATGAACTCAGCTTATACTTTGGATTAACACATAGGCTACTTTTTGTGTTGATAAGCGCGGACGAAGCCGTCGGTCACAGCTAGTTATTAAATAATTTCGTGGCATCAAATCAAAAAAATACAAGTTACTATGTCACGTCTTCCTTCCTGTACCTTCCATAATTTCAACTCAACATTTCATGTTGATTGAGCAACATCCATCAAATTTCCATACACAGTACACTTAATTCTTACATCCAATTCATAAGGAAATCATAATGGATGCATTTACAGACATACAGTAACACAATCAAAAAGTATTATGCATTTATGTGTGTTTTATTGACCTGTTGAGGATTCTAAAGGTGATTAAGGAAGAGATGGTTGATTTCGTAATACATGGTTCAATTACATTTTCACCTTACTGATCAAGTTACAGGACTGTACAAACAAGCACATCTTAATTTGTAATTTATCAAACATTTTCTTGCAGTTTTTAGCACGATGAGCCATGGCAGCCGATAGCTATTGTTGCTTTGTCGAAGGCAGCTACAGGTTTCGGCGGCTGACCAACAGCAAGCACAGCATCTTGCGAGAAGCTCGAGAATATCAATATCAATTGTCTTGTAAAATTTGAACTGCCCGACGGATCTGTTAGGTGTGCGTCGCTTTCTAAGCAGTGGTATCGGGTTCTATTCCCGGCAGGAACACAAGTGTTCTCGCTAAGTTAAAATTGTGCTTTTAGTTCAGGTTAATTGTGTACGTGATGTGAGTGTTTCCGGCACCCACGACACAATTTATTCAATTTAGTGTGAGGCTGTAAGTGTGAAAGTATTTATTTTTTTATTAGTACGAATTAAAATATAATAAATGATGATAAAAGCAATTAGAAAAAATATTTATATATTTCTATTGACTGCCACACGCTTGAGTTAATTTGAATAAAAGAAGTCGTTTTGAGAACTTCTCCTGGATCTAAACAGAATCTTTATGGATACTGTGATCCCATTGGGAATTGAACCCTTTACCCCCTGTTTAGAAGGCGAACGCGCACTTATCTAATCCAACGGGTAGTTAAAATTAAATAATTATTAAACAAGTTAAACTTTAACGGACTAAAAGTTATATAACCAGAGAACTTGTTCAAGACGAATCAAACGAGCCGAAGCTCGATGCGTCGTTTCATTACAAAGTTCCTATGACCAGCTTCCAGCTCCACCATCAGACCCTGGTTACCATTGAAAGACAAACTTCTCGTCAAGACGTTTCAAATGAGCCCAAATTCGATGAGGTTGTGTCGTTTCATTGCGAAGTTCCTTTGACCACCTTCCAGCTCCATCATCAGATCAACCATGTCATCATAATATCGCATTGTACCGCGATTTACACATGTATGCAAAATTTCAGCTCAATCAGTAACCGGGAAATGGATCAAATTTTATTTGCAAGGTTTGATGACAATCATCGGGACAGGTGAAACTAAATAATAATTGAAAACCAGCACTGTGTGCTCATGTAAATGAACACGCAGTACAAAGCTGAATTTACTCCGATTGCTCTATAAAAAGTATATAGTTAAGAATTTTAGTTTAATTTGATATATTTTTGTTTTTTATAGTAGCAATAAATATATTTCTTTCTTCTTTTCTTCTTCAAATAAAAGCTTGTAAAAATTCAACTAACAACAATTTCGCCATACTATCATTATACCGACACGATGATCCAAATTCTATGATAATTAAGAGTCTATTAGCATAATTTCATTACCATTATTCAACACGCCCATTCCACCTGCCCTTACTCCGCACCTGTTAAAGAGATAGTTAAGCCACAGATTACCTAACAGTTGTTAAGCTACACACTCTCAAGCCGGCGTTCAGTGGCCGCTACGACTCCACAGTGAAAGCACGCAACTTAAACGAAACTAAGGTTCTTATTTTAAATTAAGTTTATTAACTTTTTTTAGTTTAGTTCGGTGTTATGATGAACCATTTTTGTCTCGCGGAAAATGTGATTCTATCAACGAGGCGTTGTTGATTTTTTAATCTGGATATTTAGTGTTTTGAACTGAGAAGGTGAAGTTTTTGTGTTTCTTGGGAGTTTTTTAAAGGTAAGTCTTTATTTAATAAATAAAATATAGTAAATAATTTAAAAAATCCAACCGTTCCTTTTAGAAATCTATGGGGAGGCCTAAATTCAGCAGTGATGAGCAGTCTATATCTTACAGCTGAGAATATGATGATAAAATAATATGAAATTTAAGTGCTTTTTTATTTGAATAAAATTATATTTCTTCTTTAAAAGCTACGTGATTTTACACACATTTAGAAACAAAACCAATTTTTTTTCTGCAAACTAAAAAAAACGTTTTAATTATTTTTTTTTTATGTTCTTTTTATCGAATTTTATTAATTAAATGATTCTGAATGGATTTTTAAATTTTGATAGTGGCATGTGTTGTTCCAGTGTTTATTGTATACAAAAAATATCTCCACTCTAAGGGACATTTTTCTAATCGAAATTAACTTATTAATAGGTATATATATATACAAAACCTCTTATTCAGCTTTAATTATAATAATCATAAATAATTTATTTAATTTGGTGATGAAATTTGACATTTTGGAGCTCTCTCTTTTAATGTTGATGAACCGTTCGTGCGCGAGTCCGACTCGCACTTGGCCGGTTTTTTTATAAAGAAAACCTTGCCTGTGATACCTAGATATGATATGAGACTCGTATACCTGTGATATGAGACTCGTACCTACTACCCGTTGCCTTAGTTCGGTGCGCCTTTCCCTTCTAAGCAGGTACCAGGATCGATTCCCGGCGGGAACACAAGTTTTCTCCCCGAAAAACATTTGCGTTTCTTGTTCTGGTTGAGATTGTGTATGTGATGACAAGGATGCATGGAGGCAAACTGTACTGGCTCTTTCTAGCGACTACCATAATAACACCTAGGTTAAGAAAATTATGTATTAGAAATTAAGAATGTTTTTAAAAAAAAACGAATGAAAAAAAAATGCGCCGCCGAGTTTCTTGCCCGGTTCTTCTCGAGATGGCTGTAATTTTGCGAATCTGGCAAAAGATTCATTAACTTTCATGAGTGCCTCTTTGGGGCCCATGTGAATAAACGATTTTGATTTTGATTTCGATGTTAATGTCTCCGGTACCCACGTCAAAGTCATCGAACTTAGTGTGGGGCTGTAAGTGTGAAAGCGTTATGAGATGAATTCAACGATACCTTATTTGTTAAGAATTAAGATTTATTTATTAGTTTGGTTTACATTTACATACAAACATATTTTCCAACTAATATTATAAATGCGAAAGTTTGTGTGTGTGAATGTTTGTTACCACGTATCTCCGTAACTACTTAACCGATTTCAATGAAATTTGGAATGCAGGTAGCTTATACTCTGGATTAGGACATAGGCTACTTTAATCATCATCATCATCAGCGGGCGAAGCCGCGAGGCTCAGCTAGTACATACATACAAATGGAGTTAAAACCTCTCCTCTTTGCTGAGCCGCAGTCGCGTGAAAAGCAATATTAAGAGGAATTGCGAACCTCCTTTTCGGAAGCCAGTTAAAATCTAAATTCTCTAATTATATTCTACTAGCCGTGCCCCGCGGCTTCGCCCGCTATTGTCAAGTTAAAAAGTAGCCTATGTGTTAATCCTAGGTATAATCTATGTACATTCCAAATTTCATCCAAATCCGTTCAGCCGTTAAAGCGTGAAGAGGGAACAAACATACTTACACACTTACACACAAACTTTCGGATTTATAATATTAGTAGGATTTATTCTCCAATTTACTTTCGCTATTACTGCAACAGTAAACATAAACGCTTTCACACTCACAGCCCCACATTAAAGTATTTTAATAGAGGTATATACTATTGGTAATTATTCCTATCTATTAATAAGTGACTATTAAGTCAAAAGTGAAATTTAATCATCATAATTATGCAGATCAATCCGGCGGATCATAATATCTACTGTGATAAAGTTGTTTGTCTGTTTGTTCGAGCACGCAAAAACTACTGATACCTTATTACTTACATTAACTTCTGATAGCTTATAGATAAACTTATAAAGTACAATGGGTGGTCTAATCGCCAAGAGCAATCTCTTCCAGACAACCTTTGGATGGAAATATAAATGGATGGTGTTGTGAACATGTCATACCAATAATAGCAGAATACTAGCTATCGTTAGGTATACGATATACGGGCGAATTTCGTAATTTCCTTTACCTACAAGGCATCGAGCTTATAGGTAACTCAAGTGCTCAAACCTACTACCAGTAGGTAGCGTTCCTATCATGCTGTCAGGATAATACTTAATCAAATAAACTTAACTGCATAATTATATTAATTATCGAGCAAAGTGAGATCTCTAAGTTAACTTAGGTGGTTCAGCGCTTTTTCCATCCGTCCTTCCGTCCGTCCGTCTGTCAGAAACATCTAGCGTCTAAAACATACATGTAAATAACTTAAAATTTTAAGAGGTAAAGCTATAGCCCAAAGCCAGAAATTACAATAAAATGTATGTAAAAAAAATGTTAAGGGCTTTCACCCATACTTTTAAGCGGTGAGGAAAATATTTTTTATTTTTTTTATATACCCTTTTGGGGCATCGTTGAATAGAACTCTGCAAGTAAAGTACAAAAACAGTTTTAAAAAATCTAAGTTAGAAAATAGCAATTTGGTAGGCCATCAAAGCCACTGTTTTAGACCTATTTTGTCCCGGGGTCTATCTCAAAAACGTCTTCACATTTAAACCAGAAACTTTCGTATAATATCCGTTATATCTTGCACTTGAACAACAAATACAGAAATCAAACAATTATTTTAAAGAAAAAATTTAGAAACAGTTTTGAAATATCGTCAATAATGCCTATTTTGTAACGGACTACTTTGATGATGTTCTCGTTTAACCGACTTCAAAATTTACCTCATAACTTCTTTCGTCGTGAGCCGATTTTGATCATTATTTTTTATTTGAAAGCTGGTGATTTTCATGTGGTCCCAGTGAAATTTGATCAAGATCCGATTTCTAGTTTTTGAGTTATCGTCAATAATGCGAATTTAATACGTGTAATCTGATCAAGGTTCCGAAGATAAAGCGATGAAGTCGGTTTTTTTAAGCTTTGCTTGCGTTTAATTCGCTGGAGTTGATGTGTCCCATTTGACCACTAGCAGCTAAAATTGGTGATATATACCCGCTTAGGAAAGCGGGTAGTATGAAGTTATGCAACCGAATGTCTATATTCTATTATATCCTTTCTTGTCTTCAACTTTCCCAACCACGAAAGTTGTCAAATATGTTAAATAGTTACTCATACCTCATCTGCGAAACCCGGAACCGATATAAGGTTTATGATGAGTAGGCGGTTTAACTTGAAACCGGTTTAAACCGGTATTATATAAGGTGCTCTAATTCGGCATTGAGACTTACATAAGTGTTTTTAATGTTACAGTTTTTGGTTTTGTACGTAATTGGTGCGTGTTTATTCGCTGATTAGAATATTATTGAGGCGTTGATTAGTTTTTACCGACTTCCCAAAAAAGGAGGAGGTACTCAAGTCGACTGTTTTTTTATTTTTTTATTTGTTATAGCTCATCTAGCATAACTTCTCTCCACATGAGCCGATTTCGAAAATTTTTTATTAGTTTGAATGATGTTGCTTTCTGATTGGTCCCATTTAAATTTGATCAAGATCTGATCAGTAGTTCTTGAAATATCGTCAATAATGCCTATTTTGTGGACTACATTGAGGATGTTCTCGTTTAACCGACTTCAAAATTTACCTCATAACTTCTTTCGTTGTGAGCCGATTTTGATGATTGTTTTTTATTTGAAAGCTGGTGTTTTTCATGTGGTCCCCGTGAAATTTGATCAAGATCTAATTTCTAGTTTTTGAGTTATTGTCAGTAACGCGTGTGCAATACATTAAATCTGATCAAGGTTCCGAATATTAAGCGGTGAAGTCGGTTTTTTTAAGCTTTGCTTGCGTTTAATTATTTAGTGTAACAGTTTTTGATTTTGTACGTAATTGGTGCGTGTTTATTCGCTTATTAGCATATTATTGAGGCGTTGATTAGTTTTAATACCTGCTACTGATGTGTATAATTATAACTTTTAAGCTTTCGCGTTTCGAACACATAGTTTAAGTAATTAAATAATTCATAATTATTTCATTAAACTGAATAAATCAACGCTTTTACACACACAGCCCCACTAAGATGATTCCCGGCGGGAGCATAAGATTTCTCCCCAAAGAAAATTTGTGTTTCTGGTTCTGGATGTGATTCTAATGTGAATGTTTCCGGCACCTACAATACAAGTCATCGAAGTTAGTATGGGGTTGTAACTGTTTAATCGTTTATGTTTTATGATTTTGTTTATCATCAGTGGCATATTGTTTTATAACTGAGAGGCTAGTGTTCGGACATTATCTCACGTTGGTTGTTGATATTCAATTGATATTAGTTGTATCTTCTATACTGTATCTGTACTCGTACATTAGGAAAATCACATGGAAATAAACAGGTTGGCTTGAAAACAAAACAAAAAAACATATCAAAAACCTATTAAGATCATGTAGGAGATGGCTTTGGGATCTCCCAAAGAATCTTCTTTGGGAGAAAATATCTAGTTTTCACCGAGAATCGAACCCGAAACCTGCTGCATAACAGGCAAAAACTCGTAGCGCGATCAGCCTGATCTGTCGTAACTGATTCACAAGTCAGACCAGTGCTTGGATGGGTGACCATTTAGTGGGACTTTCAATTGAGTGTCGCCATGCTTCGTTACCCAACGAAGCATGGCGATAAGTCGGTCTCAGTTGTTAGTCGTAAGACAACGGTCGTTAAGCCATGTCGGATGCCTTCAGGCGGCCTGAACAATCCTGACTACTCTGAAACTAGTCTTTACGACAAGCAAGCAAGCAGTCAGAATAACCATTGAATCCAGCAACTCTTTAATATTTTTTTGCCGTTTATAACACTATATATTCTATGTTATGTTATATTCGGCTTAAAACACGAAAATTTTTTGACTTACTTTGTAGTCAACTAGTTTCGGACAAATTAGTTGTCCTTCATCAGGATGAGTCAGACGCGCGATACGCAGAGGCGTGCGGCTCGGGCCTCGGCGCCGAGGCCCGGCTAATTTGTCCGAAACTAGTTGACTACAAAGTAAGTCAAAATTTTCGTGTTTTAAGCCGAATATAACATAACATAATGTGTAATACTCACGATAGTTTTAACATTAAAACTATATATTCTTTCAACAAACAATTCAGTAACAGTATTATTGCCATCAATGGCGTCAGATATATCGTCAGAGTCTGTCTTACGTGTTTGTTTGTAATATTGGTACGTGGACTGTTGTCAACACTGGACATTGTTGTTTCGAGACACAATAGTGAGGTGACATAACTGTGGCAGAACCTAAAATAGCAAAGTCTTTGATTTATTTCAGGGAGTGATACCAGAGTGTCTTCTAAAATGAGTGTTTTTGTAACCGTTTTAATCGGCATTCATAATAAAACCAGATAAATACAAATAATTGTCGGAGTCTGTGTGATACGATAAATGATGCCTTCTTAGAATATTCATAACGTTCATAGATATAGATTAGAAGAGAAGATTCTTTATTGTACACCAAATACAGCTAGTTACAGGGTAATCTTAAAAAACTAAAGTAAAATGAACGGACTTAGCGCTAAAAGCGATCTCTTCCAGTAAACCTTTGGATGGAGAAAGGAATATAAAGGAAATAAATATCAAGTCTCGTGCAAATAACATCAATTTTTTTTTTTGTATCAAAACACTGTGAAAGTTATTTCATATACGTTAGACAAATTATTTCTTCAGTTTGTTTATTTTTTTTGAGGCGCGTTTTCACTAAATTTGAATAAAACCATAAAAAATCAAAGATGGACAAAAAAACGCGTGACATTGCGTAACCGCCACGATGTAATTTACACAATATACACCTTTATGTGCAAAGGTATAAGGGGGATAATTGGCTGTAGTTAAAAAAGGTGCTCGCATTGACGCATACCTGTCCCTTAACATATTAATTTAAAATTCGTAAACAGATTTTAAATCTCTTCATTGTTAAATGACAGTAAGTTCAAAAGTTTTCTAAACATAAGCATAATAACAATAAAGCAGTATAACGAATAAATATTTTATGGCAAATGGGATTAGATTTTACAATAAAATTCCTTAATTTGTAATTGAATTACCACCGGGAAAGTTTGAATCAGTAATAAAACGGACATCATTAAAGAAAGCTTATTATATAATTAAACGAAATAAAAGGAACCTTGATCAAATTTAATGTATTAAACACGCATTATTGGCGGTAACTCTAAAACTAGAGATCAGATCTTGATCAAATTTCAATGGGACTACATGAAAAGCAACATCTTTCAAATTAAAAATAAAATTACGAAATCGGTTCACGTGGAAAGAAGTTATGAGGTAACAAACATAAAAAAAAAGAAAATTCTGTCTACTTGAGTTCTTCCTCCGTTTTTTGAAGTCGGTAAAAAACGAATGACGACATTAATGACAAGTATGCCTGAAGGCAAACTGCTCAAGCGCTTTGTAGCCACTACATAATATTAAATACTTAGGTATTTTGGTACCTAGGTAATATAATTCCTGTTTTAGTCATTTAACAATGTTTAAAAAGAAATTCGCTGCCAAGTTTCTCTCCAAGTTCTTTTAGAAATGGTTGTAATTTTGCAGATCTGGACGTAGAGTCATTCACATTAACGAGTGCCTCTTTGGGTCCCATTAGAATAATTTATTTTGATTTGATCTGATATAAAGTAAGTTTAATTACTAAATTATTGATATTATTATGCCTTAAAAATCCAAAAAATAGAGGCCGCTATTAATTTAGATTTTTAACGAAGAAAAGTATTTTTTCTGGACTAAATAGAATAGAATATAATAATCATTTATTATAAATATACGTGCTAGATATATGTTGCTGCGGACTTTTTTGTAAATCTAACGAAGGCCAATATTTTTGCTAAAGCGATCAAGTAGTAAATTTTTCTTCGACTGGTCTTACGAATATTATTATTTCGAATTAAAAACTGAAGTTCATCGCAATAAAACATATGTAGCTTATGACTCTCGGGGATTTTCTACTGATCCAACTTTGAAAATTCTTTCTAAAATAATTTTCAAAATTGGATCAGTAGTTTCAGAGATTACCTTTTACAAATAAACAAACAAACAAACTTTACCTCTTATAATACTAGTATAGATCTCGGTAGAAAATCTGTACAGTAAAAACTTTATGACTTTAAGACTGCATTTTGAACTTTCTCAAGAGGAAGTAGACGGGTTTTAGAACTTCATCATACAGGCCTACATCCACCTGTATACAAATATACATGATTTTTTGCTTCATATATGTCGAATATGGACATGTCCTGCGCATTCCTCAACACATTGTGCAAGCAATGTAAATATCGAGTTATTGTACGACGATCGCGTGCGATGCGCGATCGCGCCCATCTAGAGCACTAGGGCGGGCGGGCGCGTTGTCAATCGTTACACGATAAAGTGAGATATGACGTGACGTGAGTGCTAAATGCTTTTGTAAAAAAATGCAGGAAAAAGTTGGTTTTGCATTTTAAAATATATAGTATAGAAACTATATTACAAACATAGTTGAAATATCATCGCAGTAATGTTATGTCGGTCAAAAAGCTGGGAATTAAATAGTTGACATATTGTCCTCGAAGTAAACAGTTTTGCAAAAAGCCTTTAGTTTTTACATACATAGCCCAAGTCACTGGATCACGCTAGTAATAAGCAAATTTTACATTATACCATCAGTTAAACATGTAAAAGTAAGTTATCGATAAGGATGTCTTGCCTTTTAAAGTATTTTAAACATGTACTTATATAATTTTTACTACTGTTGTAAATAGTCATCGGAAATGTTTTGTAAAGGCATTCGAAATAATTTCAGTGCACATACTCAGTACGTTATTATTCAGTGTACGGAAAATCATCGAGTTCGGCAGTCTGGAGCGCTATGGGTTAAATAAAAACCTTTTACACCGGAAATTTTAGCTATGTTGAAATTAACATCTCAGTCCAATGGGACATGAAATGTGCATCTGCGATGGACTATCACTGCGTCCCCTAAAGGTCGTCACTCATTCTGATTTGAAACAGGTGTGCGTCATCGCAGGTGTAACACTGCGAGGCCTAATTCCTGGCAATAATGGGCCTTTCCATCACTAGCAACCCCAAAATTACGTTGGTATACTTAGTAAGATTTTTATAAACTCTGATGGCACATTTAAGTGATTCGAGGTAATAATCTCGGAGAATATACGACAATAGGCTGGATGTCCAACAAAATCTAACTCTGACAGTTAGATTATCAAAAAATATTAGACAAGTTTATTTTCTTTTTTCAAATAAAAAATCCGAAGATATAGAGCGTTGAAATTCCGCGTGACGTCACGTCTCACTTTTTACCAAGGCAGGACGTCACAAGCCCCTACTCCCGAACTTTGACGCTCTTTATATTTGTCATTTTTGTTTAATTGACTAAAGAAAAAATACGTGTCCAATATTTTTTGATAATCTAACTGTAAATTAGACTTTTGTTATTTTTATCCAAAATAACAAAAAATAAATACAAAATAGTTTATTTTCCTAATAAGCACTTTACAAACATAGGTATCCTAGTTATTAACGGTCCCCGCACTAGGCCTTGCCTGTATCGCGGGAGGCCATTCTGCGATATGCTTATAAACATTTATTTGGAGAATTACAAATTATACAGATTTAAAATATTTCTTGGAAACAAAATCTTACAAAAATATAACAGATAAACTAAAGCAATAGAAACAACCCGGCTCATTTCCTTACGTGGGACACATATGAATGTGTGATTGGGCGGGTGTTTGTGTGTGAATATGTCAAAGAGTTTGTGTGTGTGTGTTTGTTTGTGTGTGTGTTATATAATTTAATATAAAACGTTGTTCCAGTTCCCTTTTGAGTGATAAACAAGGCTTCAGTGGCATCATATACCCAGGCCACATATTTACAAAGCCCGATCTCGTGCGTCAATGGCAACGCGCACATTCCGGCGGTACATCGACCGACGCTTTCCGCGTTGTGACTGCATCTAGATCGAGACCATTTCACTTGGTAATACGGCGATTTATGATTTTGTAACGTTTTTCGAACATATCACCGGCCATTGACTGCACAAAACGTTCTTGTCATCTGATGATGGAGTAAAATCTATGGCAGAAGAGTAGGTTATTTTGAAATCTTAGAAACTGTTGCCTTATCAGACCTACCCCCTAGCTAAAAACCTAAAAGCTTCGTGAAAATTAGACATTATAATATTATTAAAATACGGCTATCACTCACGTCATTTGATCGATATTGTCGAACTAAGTTTCGAGCATGTACGAAGATCTTCTTCGGGATGATTTTGTAACTCATCCCGAAGAAGAGCATCGTACATGCTCGAAACCTAGGTCGACAATATAGATAGACAGAAAATTCTTTATAGCACAAACAGTATTGTAGGTACATAGGCGAACTTAATAACTTGGGTGTATCGAGGATATTTTGATATGGTAGTGCACATCTTCGGTAAAAAGTTGTTTTTATTTTACAATTATAACTTTAATTTGTATATAGTACTTTAATTAGTATTGTATAGTTATATAAAATATAATCTTATTTAAGATACCAAAAAATATATATATTTATAAATACATTTTGATACATTTAACTACTCATATGTTCATACATATATTTTCTATATTGACTTAAATACATAAACATATTTATTAAATAAATATTTTAATTTTAATTGAATTGATCAAATTAATTAACAATATTGATCAAATGACGTGAGTGATAGCCGTATTTTAATAATATCAAAAAGCTTAGTATCTATTTTTGGACTTGATGAGATCCAAAAACCTTTTATTATACAACTAGCAGTGCCCCACGGCTTCGCCCGCTAATATCAAGTTAAAAAGTAGCCTATGTGTTAATCCTAGGTATAATCTATGTACATTCCAAATTTCATCCAAATCCTTTCAGCCGTTAAAGCGTGAAGAGGTAACATACATACTTACACACTTACACACAATTTTTTGGATTTATAACATTAGTATGATATAGGTAAATATTTGACCACTATTTCACTTTCTGCCATATAAGAACAAGACAAAATGACAAATATCATCCATTTATGGTTGACATCCTCCAGTTCGCTCGAAGCGTTTTGATTCTACGTTCATAAACCGTACAGCGAACGAGCGGAACTCATTGCTTACGTCATTGTTCCCCGAGGGGTATCATCTGCGAGTCTTCAAATTAAGAGTAAATAGATATCTTCTAGGCAAGCATATCACATCTTCGGCCGCATCATCACTTTCCATCTGGTGACATAGTGGTCAAATGCTTGCCTATTTGGCATTAAAAAAACTGATATTAAGCGCCGATACTGTCGACGATAGAGCACGTTTGCCTAGAAGATACCTATTCACTTTAGACTTGAAGATTCCCAGATTATACTGCTCAGAAAACAAACAAAGATGCGTGCAATGAATTTCACTCCATCGTCGCGTCGTACGGATGATAAACGTAGAAGCGAATCTCTTCGAGCAAAATATCAACCCAATAGCTACATAGCATACAAAATGTATCAATGCTAAAAACAATCCCGTTCTTTGAACGGTCAAGCAGACTAACTGCTAAGCGACACCGCTACTTATATGGTAGACATTCCACAAATGGGGACGAAGCGTTTTGCTTCCATATTAATGTGCGAACTGCAAATAAATTCCTTGCCTGAATCGGTGTTTCTTGAGTAAAGAGAAGACTATCTATAAGGCAATCTTCAAAAAACGAGTGAATAGGCATCTTCTGGGCAAGTTTGCTCCATCGTTGACCACATCGCTTACCACCAGGTGAGATAGAGGCCAAACGTTTGTATATCTTAATATTTTTTTAAATCTTCAACTATACATCTTCGGCAACATCATCACATTCCATCAGGTGAGATAGTGTTCTATCTAGCATAAAAAAATGTATATATCAATGCAAAAAAAAATGCAAATTTTCTTTCATACACGTTCCAACTACACCAAGCAAACAATCAAATAACCAATCGAACCACCCAATGAACAAATATTACAAAACCCAGTAACAGGTGTTGTTTTTTCTTTTATTATATTTATCTTGACTTTCGCTCGGACCGGTTGCCGAAACTCAAGAGTCCGGGCCCGAGACCATAACTTTCTTCTCGGTTTCGTTTCTGTTTACTATTGTCTCGTTTACTTCCGATCATCGTAACAGACTTCGCGTTTTCGTAGCGGATAAAACGCTCGTTTTTGGCACGCTTATAATGAACGTACTTATTGAAGCGTGAATTACGTTGACAAAATCATAAAACTTCACTTATACTTCACTTTTCAATGTTATATACACAATGTATCATTTATACAACTAACGTATTTTAAATGTTACAACAGGTGGTTTCGTCTAAAATCTCTACCAGGTAACTTGAGATAACTTTTTTGTAGTGACAAAAGTCTATACGCACGTGAGTGGTAAAATATTTGTCTTAATTTTTAAATGTTTTTAGTGAAAATTCAGGTCTCAAAGAGATCTTATGTCTCAGGGTGAAGAGTGCAGATATTAGCTTTAAAAAAAAATTTAATAAATGATAGCGTAACACATATTGTTTGATACATTTCAACATATTTCAAATAAGAACTGTCAATATTTATAGAATTCAAAATATATATGTCATATCCAACAAACGGTTACATCAATTAACCAAACATATCTAAAGATCACAATAAAACCAGCCTAAAAAAATTGCGCATAATTTTTGCCAAAGAATTAACAACTTTTTTAACAGCGCGTTAAAAACGTCCATAACCTGCCCAATTTGTGAACGGACACATCTGTATTGTCTCATTTTGCCGTAATAATTGAATTACGCAAACCTAAACGTAATTTGTGCGCTTTGTTTCACGGTTTTTTGGCGATGTTTTCTACTGTTCGGAAGATTGTGGTAAGCATGACGGATTGTTAAGTAAACGCAAGACCATGACAAAATCAAGAAATGATTTATGAGTATATTGCTTGTCTTCTACACTTGAGTCAATATTTATAATGGTTGTAAAGTTATTGACCAATCATAAAAATTTACAGTAACTAGCTTTCAATTACAATAAAATTGCCTTGTATAGTATGAGTAATTGTACACAATTTTATGCGCATGGCGACATATTTTTAACGTGATAGCCAATTCTAATTTAACTAAGATAATTGAGCAATGAAACCCCTATAACTTCCTTTATTTATCAAAATCCTGTGCATTTTTTTCAAGGCCTTCTTTGGTAGTATAAACCCACTTTCAGCGGATCGGTGGTCGAGTCGAAATAATCTCTACCACTGAGTTATTAAAGTTTTGATTGCACTAAATGATTCTGCCCATAACTGTTATCTCTTTGATAGGCCGGTTATACAACTATCTCACCTGTTGATAAGTGATGATGTTGTTGACAATTTCAAGCTACAATGTGACTGACTTTCTAGCATACTCGTAGCATACCTTAACACTATTTAGAAGTGACAGAATTATTTACTTTTTTAAATGCTTCATAGGCAAGCATTGACAGCATGAAAATTTAACATGCATGCCTAGAAAACAACTTTTTCACTTTTGACTTAAGGACTCCCAGGTTCCTACCATACCGTTCGGGTAACAAAGACGCTACTTGAACTTTGAAGATGATAAGATGCACAAGAACAGAGAACACTATCAGGGATGTTGCCTACACCAAAAGCACAAGCGCGTGCTAGGATTCGAAACTGCGACCGCCTGATCGGGGTCTAGCGCCATTATCACTGCACTGTCGCTTTCATACAAGCTTAGGTATACTTATTTCTTATCCATACATGTCTTTTCTCTCCATAATCTATTTTGTTCCGGTCGAAGAAAACACTATCGTTAGAGTGAAATTACCGGGCGTAAGAGACTTTTCCTACTTACGTCACTTGTAGTTTAGAAAACGTATTTTCGTAATACACCTGTCAGTCAAAATGATAGTTACCTAGTCGGTCTTGAGATTGAAATTTTCTAAATAATTGGAATCACTGAGTCCAGCTCGCACTTGGTCGGTTTTATTTTGGTTTGGTCCCTGCATTTAGTCTACCAAAAAAATTTTTGGAACGAAAGTTCCTAATCGCGCGTTGCGAAAGGAAAAAATTAAGACCAAAAGTTGTAACGACACTTTTTGCTATAGTTGTAAGCCATATCACGTTCTCGTCCGATCACCGAAGTTAAGCAACGTCGGGCGCGGTCAGTACTTGGATGGGTGACCGCCTGGGAACACCGCGTGATGTTGGTTTTTGCATATTTCTTTTAATTTTGGAACGAAAGTTCCTTATCGCGCGTTGCGAAAGGGGGCTAGACGGAAATTGAACTTCGTTCCATCCGGGTGTCCCTTGACACCTCTCAAGTTTATAGCCTGTGACATCGGCATAGTAAACGATACGCTATTTATTCCCATGTCGGTTTACACACATAGTTACATTCATATGCTGCTAAAATCATAATCTTTCTTTATGCTTTGCCATAATCGGGTAAACAGATAAAAGTCTTCTATATATATCTAAAGACCTCGTATTGTTTATTTACATTTATTTAATTATTATGAAATTAAATTACTTAACAATTGTTTAATCATCGCGTAACACACAGGATGCAATAATTGTAAACTTTCAAGCAAACCAATTTGTACACGAAAATCAGGCAAAAATGATTATAAAGTAAATGCTAGAGGATATGAAACAATTCTATTGAGTTAATATATCACAGGTTCCGTTCCGGACATTGGTAAGCGACGATTGGCTTCTTCCTATATGTACCAACATTCCGTCGCTAATGTTTAGGCCTCTACACATAGCGTTTTACATTAGACAACGTTTTAAACGTATATTTCGACAGTCGCAAGTATTTTATTTCTACACTGAGTACAATAAAACAACAATAATTTAAACGCAAGCAGAGCTTAATAAATTGGCTTCATCACTTTATATTCGTAACCCTTGATCGGATTAAATTAATGAAATACACATTATTGAAAATAACTAAAAAAGTGATCAAATTTAATTGCGATCACATGGAAAGCACTAGCTTTCAAATAAAAAAATCTTCAAAATCGGTTCATCTAGGAAAAAAATCTGAGGTAACACAAATAAAAAATACAGTTTAATTGAGAACCTCCTTCTTTTTAGAGTCGGTTAAAACGTAAGAACTGAACAAGACAATTATCTCGGAACACTCGTATCTGATGTATTTTAATATTTGCATAATTTATTCTAATATCATTATATCTAAATTCTGTTAATGAAATCTATTATTTTTAGGAATATAATTATAGTGCTGTAATGCTATAAAAAAGAGTGCTACATGCATTAGAAATTGCATGACCAACATTTTAATTAAATGTCTTAATAGTTTCACTCATGTACAGACTGGACATTCTAATTATGTAAACTGGGTACCCAAGATACAGGCCACGCCTAGTTTGGGGCTTACAGGAATAAGCTACTCTTTAATTAAATAAATATCATATCGTAATAATAATTATTGAGTAAATACTCAATAATTATTATTCCCAAACATCGATCTACAAACAAATGGATCTGAGAATAATACTAACTCCCGAAATAAGTACACTGATTATACTATTCAAACGTTGATACGTGTTTATGATTATAAACAAACCAAAACTATTTTAATTTAAAAATATCTTACTTTTGTAACCTACTACACACTTACTTTTCCTTGCAATATTTTAACAGCATTCAGCCGTACGCAGCTTTGACTGACGACGGTCACACTATTTTCACCTCACAAAGATTTTACTGAGTCGGGATTGTTACTTATATTCCGTTTTGTCGGATTATTCCCGGTCGTCCCCACCCTGTTTATCATCCGTACAGCGAAGGAGTGGAACTCGTTGCCTGCGTCTTTGTTCCCTGAACAATATAATCTGGATGTCTCTAAGTCTAGATTGAATAGGTACCTTCTAGGCAAGCATGTTCCATCTTCGGCCGCATCGTCGCTTTCCATTAGGTGAGGTAGCAGTCAAATGCTTGCCTATCTAGCATACAAAAAGAATTAAATATGGTAGAACTACATTCCCAAATAATATTTCTTCTTCTGGTTCAGGATGTAATTGTGAAAACTACCACCCCAAGGGAGTCAGTAAAATAACCTGAATGCAACGAATTGTAAAGTCAAAGTTTACGTTAAAAATATATCGCCTATATTATTTAACTAGCCGTGCCCCGCGGCTTCGCCCGCTATTATCATGTTGAAAAGTAGCCTATGTGTTAATCCTAGGTATAATCTATGTACATTCCAAATTTCATGCAAATCCGTTCAGCCGTTAAAACGTGAAGAGGGAACAAACATACTTACACACTTACACACAAACTTTCGGATTTATAATATTAGTACGATAGCTGCTATACTTCCGCGCGAACCGAATACGTATCGTGTGTGGCAACTATAACTAAACTAACACTAGATGTATCTCTACAGCAAATAAAACAAAGGAAGGTATGATTTAAGTGTGCACAAAAGAAACGAGAATAGATATTTACTAAGCAAGCGTCCACCTTAGACTACATCGTAGCTTATAAAGGTAACTTAAGTGCTTAAGCCTAACTCAAAGGTTTAATTTTTAACAATTAGATGGTCAACCTCTTATGGCTGTTCCTGATGGTAATTGAGAATTCAGTAGTCCTGGAAAAGGAACTCGTTGCTGAAGATCACGAAACTGCTGGACTGTTTGGTGCATTATTTTTGAGCATATGAGCATGATTATTACTTATTATTACTCATTGTAGATACGGCGTTCAGTTTTAGATTAGGCGAACTCGACCGTTACTTCTCTTTTCTGCCGATTTCACAAAAAAGGAGGTACAAGTCGACTGTATTTATTTTTTATTATATGTTACCTCAAAACTTCGATCCACGATTTTGAAATTTTTTTTTGTCTTAAATATGTTGCTTTCCAATTGGTCCCATTTAAATTTAATCAAGATCAGATCAGTAGTTCTTGAAATATCTTCAATAATGCGTGTTCAGTACATCTAATCTTATCAAAGTTCCGAAGATAATGAAGTCGGTTTTTTTTAAGCTTTGCTTGCGTTTAATTATATTAAGCTTTGCTTGCGTTTAATTTAATCATGATAATCATACGTTTGGACCCTACGATAGTAAATAACAATGTGATCGACGATGCAGCACGCTTGCTTAGACTGTAGAATTGATTGTTTCAAATTAAATATTATTCACGTTTTAAATTAATATTAATTATAAAGCAATAATTTAAATGCAGTAGTTGCTTTATATTTCATTCCATAAATTAAACGCATCATCGATTCCAGGTTATTTCGTAAAACGATAACTTAATTGATTAGGTATTTAGACGTTTTGAAATGTAAAGGAAACATACAGGAGCTATAATGTATACGCAGCAACTTTATAATGTATACGTTTATAGCTTAGGAAATCATTGGAATATAGATAAAATAAATAAAATAATTAAACGCAAGCATAGCTTAAAAAACCGACTTCACCGCTTTATCATCGGAACCTTGATCAGATTTATTGTAGTAAACACGCATTATTGACGATAACTCAAAAACTAGAGATCAGATCTAGATAAAATTTTAATGGGACCACATGACAAGCACCAGCTTTCAAATAATAAAAGTAATCATCAAAATCGGCTCACAACGAAAGAAGTTATGAGGTAAGTTTTGAAGTCAGTCAAAAACGAGAGCATCGTCAATGAAGTCCATAGAATACGCATTATTGACGATATTTCATGAACTACTGATCAGATCTTGATCAAATTTAAATGGGACCAATTGGAAAGCAACATCTTTCAAACTAAAATAAATTTCGAAATCCGTTATGAGGTCCTTTTTTGTGAAGTCGGTAAATAAGATTTATTTATGTCCAGACGACCCAGTTGGCGCAGTGAAAAGGTCTCCGCCCTCTGCGCCGTGGATCCTGGGTTATATTCCCGGTAGGAGCACCAATGCCTTCCCAAAGGATATTAGTGCTTCTGGTTCTCGGTGTAATGTGTGTGTGATGTGAATGTTTCCGGCACCACGGAGAAAACTTGTAATTGTCGTCGGTAAACGATAGCTGCTTCGAAGGCAAACGCGAACCCAACTAAAGCAACCAGCAGTTCGATATCAAGTCCCACTAAAACTAATAGAAATAACCAAGTACTCATGTAATTCAATGCCTGCACACGCTATTAAAGTTCCTTTGTACTTTAAAGTTTGTATTAATACCGTCAATTTAAATACCTGATTACAGTATTACAGTGGGTGTCAGAATGCGCCGGAGTCAAGACACATTCATACCTACACACTGACATACATTATCACAGTGGTTTATTATATGTAAGACTTCAATTACAAATAAATTGCTACAAGGATGATACCTACACACTGTGATGACTTAACTTTTGTGATTATAGTAATTGAATTTGACCTTACGCACAAAAATTAGAGAGTAAATACATAACATTATATTTGACGGCCCATTTGGCGCGGTGGGCAAGTCTCTGCCTTCTGTGCCTTGGATCCTGGGTTCGATTACCGGCAGGAGCACATATTTTCTTCCCAAGGGTGATTTTTGCTTCTGGTTCTGGGTGTGATTGAATGTGATATGTAAATGTTTCCGGCACCCACGATACAAGACTTTGAAATTAGTGTGGGGCTGTGAGTGTGAATGCGTTTGTTTGTATAATTTGCAGTTTGTAAGGCAAGTACGTTTACGTCTGTTTTGGTCCCATTAACTCGATTCGTTTGCAGTTGGCACTCAAGAACTGCCCCTAATTGGATGCGCGTTCGCCATCTAAGCGTGGTTATCGGGTTCGATTCCCGACGGGAAACACAGATTTTCTACAAAAGGAAATCTTTGTTTCTGGTTCTGTTTGTGATTCTATGTCACGTGAATGTTTCCTGCACCCGCGACACAAGTCATCGAACTTAGTGTGGGGCTGTGAGTGTAGGTTCACAGAAGCTTAGGTTCGTGTTACACACTTGGCCAGCTAATAATATATTTCGTATCCCACTCAATAAGAATTACCTAAGAATAAATTAAAAACTCTATCGTAAAACAAAATTGCTTCAACATACTTTGACTGCAGTAAAACTTCTAATAAATTAATTATTCATACATCTTCCATACATTTCATCAACGTCGTTTCAAAATTTGGCGCTGCGTCATTAAATTTTTTAAACTTTTAATTGCTCAAGAACAATCGGTAAAGGTTTTGTAATGTTTATTAGAATAATTGATTTATCACCGGCACTCTACAATTAGATTCAATATATATGGATTTACTAATTGAACCGGATATTCTTATTATTATTTGTTATAAATAAAGTAAACAGTATATTACGAAACAATGAACTAATAATAAATAACCGCTATCTATGGGCCAATAGCCTGGAAATACAGCAAAGACCTAAGTCACCTATAAGGTATTGTGCTTATAGGTAACTCAAGTGCTTAAGCTCACTACCAGCGGATAGGGTTCCCATCATGCTGGCGGCATTGCCTCTCTGAATTGCAATGCTAATACTTATTTTTACTACCACTGCCAGTATGTAAAGGTCCCAATTTTTTTATATTCATCATAGTGAACAACATAATTAACCAACAAACAAACGCATTCACACTCACAGCCCTACACTAAATTCTATGACTTGCGTCGTGGGTGCCGAAATTATTCACATACAGTACCTTCTAGGCAAGCATGCTACATTTTCGGCCGCATCGTCGCTTACCATCAGGTGAGATTGTGGTCAAACGCTTGCCTATCGTACATAAAAAAAAAACCTCACATACACAATCACAACCCGAAACAGAAACACAAATGTTCCTCGATGTGAAAATTTATCTTATCTTTAAGACAAACGTGTCCCATCTTTGGCCGCATCATCACTTTCCATCAGGCAAGATAGTGGTCAAAAGCTTGCCTATTATACATTTAAAAAAGGCTAGAAAAGTACTATTACATACAAAAACTTATTTTTTAAAGTAAAATCTATATGACTAACTTATAGCTAGATCGTAAAAGTTAATATTATAATTATCGTTACAATCACGCGTAAAATAGCTTATACGTAATCGTTTGATTGATCAAAACTGGTTCAGCCGTAAATTATGGCAATTTAGTAATCGGAAACGCTTATGGCTCTTACATATGGCACTCAGTAATTATATGTAATTAGGTAATTTCCGGGAACTTTACATAGCGGATGTATGTACTCATAACTTAAATATGCAGATATAATTGTATCAACGAATTAATTGTCGTTAATTGATATATTTGTGACTAGGTTAAGTAATGAACGTATCTGTTATTATATTTTTACTCGATTGCGCGACGTAAAAGAGGGTTATGTATTAATCATGTTTGTTGCTTTGTGGCGTTTTAGAGATCAAACGCGTGAGTCGATTTTGATGATTCTTACGCCATAATCTTGCGAGTGTCACTTAAAACATCACAGTAATCTGAATTCAATATGGGCCAGATGTCATATTAGTGAAACATAAAATATCAAAGTCAACTGTATTAAGTGGGGTATCATTGATAGATATTTGAAAATCTAATACGATAAGAATCTTTCCTACATCTTACCTTGTCTATTCCTGATTGATTTACTGACTGACTTAGAAACAACGCACAGCTTAAACCACTGTTCGTAGAGACTTACTACCCCTAAGAGGGTTAAATGGGGTGAAAACGTTTGGACGAAAGTTCTTTGTTTTTAACTTAAAGCGATGAACAACAAAACAAACAAAACAAACGCATTCACACTCACAGCCCCACACTAAGTTCAAAGACTTGTATCGTGGGTGCCGGAAACATTCACATCACACACACATTACATCCAGAACCAGAAGCACAAATGTCCCTTGGGAAGGAATTTGTGCTCCTGCCGGGAATCGAACCCAGGACCCACGGCGCAGAGGGCGGACACCTGTCCACTGCGCCAACTGGGTCGTCAATGAATGGTCGTCGATGAAGATTGCTATTTGAGTAGGTTATTTATTATAAAAAAATAATATAACATTTTTTTTCAAGCGTTGTAAGGTGGTCTTATTGGGGATAGTGAGTAAGTAATGGATGATAGTTCATGTCGAAAGTTCTTTATTCTAGTTTGTTTTTTTGTTTTTTAATGACATACATATTGCTTTAGGTTCACCATTGGAATTACGATCTAGCCTTAAGACTAATAAGTAATTTAATTTTGATCTTAACTGCTAAGTAGAGTAGTATACTAAGAATGTGTCCAATAACACTTCTTACTGTCTCTATTAAAGGGAACACACTTTGTTCTTGTGTTCTTTGTTAATGAGTGCACTGTAATTCACTTTCACATCACTACACTAACTCAAAAGGTTTAGTTCTCTTAAGTCTTCTTACTAAGTCTTGTTGAGGAGCTGGATTGCCTCAACGTTCACATGGTGATGAAGTCTTTGTTTGTGAACTTCGGCGAGTCTTTTTAGAACACTAGAGACGTTTAGATCCCGACGAAGATCGTCATTTCTAATGTGCCACGGTGCATTACCAATGCTTCCGAGTACTTTGTTTTAAAATTGTTGTATGATCAGGATGTTGCTATGTTTGATACAGCCCCGAAGCTAAATACCGTACGTCCATATCGGCAATAGGACTTTTTTGTACAAAAATAATTTAACCTAGATTTATCTCTAGTCATTAGAAAACACGTGCAGTTTTCCTCCATGTAACTTGTAATTAATGTAGTCATTTGTTTTATATAAAGCTTTCCTAATAAATGCCCGTTTTAATTCTTATTTAAACTTTCCCCGTGGTAGTTGAGTTACAATTTAACGAATGTTATTATATAATCTAACCATTTATTATGCGTTATTTGCTTTAATTATAATTTGTAATTTCTCATCAAGTATTCTATCGTACTTGACAGCGGGATATTAATGACCATTTCTGTGTTACAGGTAATTTACAATATGCGGTCGTAAGCCTGTCTTCCTAATCTGATAATTGCGAGGAAATAGTTGTAAGTCAAAGAATGATATATTATTAGTATAAGAATTATAAGGCAAAGCTTTGGTCACCGACGACGTAAAGTAGCAAGCCTATCGGTATTCTATCGCTTATATTTTGGAGAGTGTGCTCAGGAATTACATAATTCCTCCATGTCCTTTTTACCATCTAACTACAAGACAAACCGTCAAACGTGATGACGACAATCATTTAGGGTTGACATACGTCCAATTCACTCGAAGCATTTCGCTTTTACGTTTATCATCCGTACAGCGAAGGAGTGAAACTCATTGCCTGCGTCTTTATTTCCTGAACGATACAATCTGGGTGTCTTCAAGTCTAGAGTAAATAGGTACCTTCTAGGCAAGCATGTTCCACCTTCGGCCGCCTTGTCACTTTCTATCAGGTGATATAGCGGACATAAATGCTTGCCTATCCAGAATAAAATAAAAACCATTCTTGTCACGACTTTTTAAGCATAAACCATGAGCTTAAATCAAGGCATCTGAAGCTCATTAAACTGCTCGTTTAGTTAAGTGCCCAATCCTCTTTAATGGATTCGATTGTAGCAAAAAAATCTCAATATAAAAACATTTTCTGCTAGTATTAGTTGTAACAATCCGTAGTAACACGGGAAATAAACAAAATTAAAAACAAATAACAAGTATTGTATTAATTTACCCAAAAAATGTTTGAGACCGGCGCGCGTTGAAGTCTTTTACAAGAAAAATGATGTACTACGAATCATATTTTTTTTATGCGCGATAGACAAGCTTTTGACAATCTCAGCTGATGGAAGGCGGTGATGCAGCCGAAGATGTATACCTATCCACTCTTGACTTGAAGACTCCAAGATTATACCGTTCGGGGAATAAAGATGACGACAAACCCACGACTCGTTTGTCTACTATTAAATAATTAATACGAAATAAAGTTTCTAAAATTATGTCATTTGCAACCCTATTTCATCAGCTTCTGTTCTACACTCTTTGGATATAGACGTTTGACTGTAGTGGCCATAACAAAGGTCAAGGTCGAGGGCCGCAGATGTAACCGTAGGGATGTCATTTTGAAAAATATAATTTAAAATTTTTGTATGGAAAAAAATGTCACCGATTTCGACTCTCGTTCTCTGGCAGACGATTCCCGGCACGATACACATACATACCACCAAGTATTACTACACCATTTTGTTACAAGTTGTATAATTAATTAAACGCTATATTATTATTTCTACATCTCCATGCTCAATTTTCTGGCAATTCATGAGTCGTAATTCGTGAGAGGTTGCGTGGTGAAGGAAATCACACGTCTAATCAAAGTGTAGGCGCAAGGCTACCGAGAACATGGAATATATTAGCTAGGTAACCGGCAACTTTGAGCTTAAAATAACTTGTCATTTACTTAAAGCTTGTCCAGATAAATGTTAAGATTAAACGAACTATATACCTACTAGTTTACTTGTTTATACGTTCGCGTCCATGAGGTAGTCACTAAAATTGGATAAATACTATTTCACACTTATATAACAGTATGTGGTTATAAAGTGAAACGTAGCTTTTTTTTGCTTTTAAATTATATAAAGCCATTTAGTAAGTACTAATTGATTGAACTGCCTTTTAGCTTAGTTGGGTGCACCTTCGCTTTCTTAGTTGCGGGTATGGGATTCAATTCTTGGAGGAAACACCAGTTTTTCTCCTCAGGGGAAATTTGTGTTTCTGGTTCCGGGTGAATTTGAAAGCGTATTTTTTTTATAATAGTCGGATTTTAGATTCACACTTTTTTCTTGTTTTTTCGGCGTACCAGAAAGATTAAATTACACTTGATTTTCAAAGAAACTATATAGATATAGACCTATTTGACAACTAGACTATTCCATCAAAATCTAATTAAGACTAAATAAATCCCGAGAAAAGTGACGGCGGCTGTCAATATCAAGGAGGAAACGTTAACAGCTGCAAGAGTGTAGCCCATCTATTAAATTTAACATCTAGATTTTAATCTGGCTACCGACGAATCACTATTCTCCTCTGCTACTTAAGTAGCTAATTATACTCACATTTAACCACAGATAATCTAAGCTTACAGATGCGGAAAGATTACTAAATAGTGTCGCTGTCAGCCACTGCCAATATTTATGACACAGGGTACATCACTTTGTATACGGCTGACATTAAGGCGCGTATTGTTCAAGTGATTATATTTTTTTAATTTTTAGGCTATTTTTATAAAGATTTATATGG
The DNA here is from genome assembly GCA_948107665.1 of Lomographa bimaculata. Classification (NCBI taxonomy): domain Eukaryota; kingdom Metazoa; phylum Arthropoda; class Insecta; order Lepidoptera; family Geometridae; genus Lomographa; species Lomographa bimaculata. The sequence goes on along the minus strand of OX403608.1, from coordinate 3,073,115 downwards.
GTTCATCGGCAAATAGGTAATTAATGTATATTTTAATCAAATCAAAATCGTTTACATGGCCCCAAAGAGGCACTCATGAAAGTTAATGATTCTACTGCCAGATTCGCAAAATTACAGGCATCTAGAGAAGAACTTGGCAAGAAACTCGGCGACGCATTATTTTCATATTTTTTTTTAAATTATTCGTTAACTCTTATTCATAATTATATTAACCTAGGGGCCTATATTATGTAGTAGCCAGAAAGCGCTTGTGCAGTTTGCCTCCATGCATGCGTTCTTAATTAATGTCAGTTTTACTGATTTAAACTTTTGAAGTGGTAATTCAGTTACAATTTTACAAATGTTATTGTATAGTTGATAGTTTTTTAAACTAGTCGTTCGCGCCGAACTGAGATCTCGCGCCTACATTTTGCCTCGTAGAGAAAAACTTTTCGGGTTACTTCTTATTACTTTTTTCTATATAACAGTTGTTTGATTTCTGTATTTTTTGTTCAAGTACAATATATAAAGGTTATTAATACGTAAGTCACAGCGTTCAGTGTGAAGTCGTTTTTGAGATAGACCCCGGGACAAAATAGGTCTAAAAATAGTGACTTTGGTGGCCTTCCAAATTGTTATTTTTAACTTACTCTGGTTACTACTCTGGTACTTAGCTTTTCAAGCCCTTTTAACGATATAGACCTAACAAGCGTAGTTTAAAAATAAAAAAATATTGCTCCCTACTTACATTATGATGTATTCCCCATACATCCCCTTAATATTTTCATTTCTATAATTTTGCATGTCATTTCCGGCTTTGGGCCGTAAATTATGTGGTTTAGACGCTAGATGCCTCTGACAGACGGTCGGACGGACAAAGCTGAACGACCTAAGTCAACTTAGAGATCTCGCTTCGTTCGATCAATAAATCTACCTATTCGGAATATAGCCTTCTCGTAAGTATAGTAGTGGCTAGCCGGCTACGAGAGCCTTAACTCACTAAGCAAATTGTCTAGTTAATGCACTATTCATACAGAGAAACCTACTAGCTATAGCAGCATAGCGGATGTAGTATCCTAGATTTCTAGTGTTTTAGTTAGCCGTAATTTGAGCTTGAAATGTACTTGCTTATACATTTTTGCTCAAACAAGACAGCTGGTATTGGTCAGACGAGCTGTAACTTTTAATGAGCTTTGAATTGAAATTATTATTTGAATATCATTTTGGTATTTGAGAAGTGTTTCTATTTTAGCGATTGAATATTAAATATGCCTATTTATTATATCTTTTCGGTAACGTCTTAAATTTCCAATATCAATTTTTTTTTATATTAGAGTAATTGTCAATTTGAATTATTTTCAACCGACTTCAAAAAAGGAAGTTCTCAATTAGACTGTATGTTTTTTTTTGTTTGTATGTTAAGCGATATCTCCGCCAATTATGAATCGATTTTATTAATTCAATTCAATTCAATTTATTTATTTCAGATAATTAATCCATATTTTAAAAGAATTCTATTACAAATATATAATAATAACAATTTATAGTATTATACTAATTAAATGTCTAGTAAAAAATAATTAATTGTTTTTATTTGGTAGGGTATACTTCAGAGGTGGCTTGACCGATTTCGATAAAATTTATATGGATATTTATAATCGAAATCGGTCAAGCCAAAACCGAAATATAAGCGATGAAGTCGGTTTTTTTAAGCTTTGCTTGCGTTTGAATTATTATATAAAAGTTTTTTTAATATATTCTCTCTCAGTTCATATTTTTTATTTAAGATACAGTTAAGAGACGTACACTTATAGATCCATCTGCTTTCCGTCTCGCTATATGCTTACGTTTGGGTGCAAGGTGCTATGTTGCCCATAGCTGTCAGTGTGGTACTGCTGTTGACCAGCTTGGTCACCACGGCCTCTCGTGCCAGAAAAGTGCTGGCCGAATTTCCCGCCACGCCAGCCTCAACGATATCATCCGCCGGGCTTTTACCAGTGCCAACGTTCCAGCCATTCTCGAACCGAATGGTCTGATGCGTGACGATGGTAAAAGACCCGACGGCATGACTTTAATTCCATGGAAGATGGGACGGCCTTTAGTATGGGATGCAACTTGTGTCGATACTTTAGCTCCGTCACATCTTCCTGAAACACAGAATGGGGTTGGCGTCGCGGCAACTTCGGCAGAGCAGCGTAAACGGCGCAAATATGGAAACCTTGGCAGTGGTTACATATTTGAGCCGTTTGGTGTTGAGACACTGGGTCCGTGGGGACCGGGAGCTCATTCTATTTTCAAAATTCTATCAGAGCGCCTGGTTGAAGCGACGCGTGATCAAAATGCTGGCACTTATTTGGCTCAACGTATTAGCATTGCAATTCAGAGAGGCAATGCCGCCAGCATGATGGGAACGCTACCCACTGGTAGTGGGCTTGAGCACTTGAGTTACCTATAAGCTCGATGTCTTGTAGGTAAATTTAGTTTTTTGATGTACATAGTTTTAGTTTATTTTTAGGAAATATAGGCAATTGGCCCGTAGTTAGTTAAGAGACGAGACAAGAAAGTCGCTCGCCTGGTGGTACATGTCACGCTTGTTCATCACGGTTTAGAATCACCCAAAAAAAATTAAACTTATATAGTAGATCAAAATCCTGCGCGGCTGAATGTCTGTCAGGAGTTGAACCATTAATTAAATATTTTTTTTGCTACATAGGAACATAGGTAGAGCGTTGGGCCGGCAATACAAAAACGAGTGGATCGAATCCCGCTCCCCATAAAAATATTCATTCATGTTTTTACATAGTTTTAGTCTAAAAGAAATATGAACAATTAATACATGTATATGAAAACCGTTGGGACCGTGGGGACCGGGAGCACATACAATCTTCAAAGAAGAATTAGGGCGTTTGGTCGAAGCAACTCATGACCAAAATACTGGCAAATATTTTGGACAGAGATTAAGCATTGCCATTCAACGTGGCAATGCTGCCAGCATTTTGGGTGCTTTGCCAACTGGCAGCTGTCTATAAGATTAAGTTTTGTACATATTTATATCTAGTTATAGTTATTTTTAATTACTTTTAATTTAGTTTTTAGTTTAATTTATTATTATTGAAGTAAAGCTAGTTTTGGTGTCAATAAAAGTACTCGTTTCTATAAAAACAATTTAATAATATTGCTTTTCCGTTTTATACACCAACGCACACTACGTTAATTAAACTTAATTGATTCAATCACGTACGTAACACAATTTGACGGCACATCAATAAAAAAAATCTCAATTGATACACCTGATTAATTATCAAAGTTCATAATCAACATAAATAATCATAAATTGAAAGGTATATCTTAATTCGATATCATCCAAATCAAGTGAAAGTGACGATGATTGCCTTATGCAAAATTGTTTTCCCTTTCGTTCTTCAAGACTTGACCGTCTGTCACGGTCAAAGTTGGAAGAAAGTGAAACTTTATTACAAGAATTATAATATATAATTAATTAAGCTGTTATGCTATCTGTTATTTCAAGTTATGAGATATGGTAATTATGTGAACGGACGATGACTTGTTCAATATGAATGTGATAAAAACGCTGGATTTTTTCGTTATATACAGACAAACATTTGATCAGTAAGTATCTTACATGATGAAAAGCAATGACGCATGCTTCCTTATCTTTATACTATACTAGCCGTGCCCAGCGGCTTCGACCGCTATTATCAAGTTAAAAAGTACCCTATGTGTTCATCCTAGGTATAATCTATGTGCATTCCAAATTTCATCCAAATCCGTTCAGCAGTTAAAGCGAGAAGAGGGAACAAACATACTTACACACTTACACACAAACTTTCGGATTTATAATATTAGTAGGATAATTGTACTATACGTGTGTACGTCACTGAACTCCTCCTAAACAGCTGGACCGATTTGAATAATTTTTTTTTTATGCGCTTGGGTGGCGCCCTGGATGGTTTAGATTCACAAAACAGCCCGGCAGATGACGCTGCATAGGTCCGCTACACACGGGCAAAGCCGGGGCGAATCACTAATAACAATATTAATACAGCGGTACTTTATCTCAAGAAGAAAAATTCATCGTGGGTTTTGCCGCGAAAGTAAAAAAATGGCGTTGTTGATTTTTGATTATTTTCTGAAACTAGTGATTCTTCGAGTGTTAATGTGTAGAAGTGGTGGATTATTAACCGTTAATACTTAGTAAACGTGCATAATTGTAGGCAAAACATACAAAGTTGAATAATGTGATTTTCGCTATCGCTCCAAAACTCTAATAGAAGTTCTAGTTAAGTTTCTACCACTTTATTAGGGCTAGAGTTGACCATGACTGGACCTTACTCTTTTACTTGACTTTGGCTATGATTTGTGACTAGGACTTTTATTATGGAATAAACATGAAATATTTTATTACTTGACACTGGCTAAATGCACAAAATTACGAAGCCAAATTAAAAAAAAATACAAAGACACACATCGCCAAACTCTAGGCATTCTTCTGACAGCTTTCGAGCTTTTAGGCCTTCTACTCCTCCTTCACATCATCATTTACCTACGGAAAAGATAGCGGTCAAGCGCAAGCTTATTACAAACAAAAAAGGTCAATTTTATATCTAACTCATTGGTAAGCCGATTGTACACTTTAATTTAAGTTAAAAAAATATATTGTAAGTGATTTTTGTAAGGTGTGACAATAAAGCGTTATCTATCTAAGTGAAGAGGAAACTAACATACTTTCGCACTTACACATTTACACACTTACACACTACAGCACTTAAAGCGGAAAGAGGGAACAAACATACTTACACACTTACACACAAACTTTCGGATTTATAATATTGGTAAGATTTAGGCATCAGGTCACTGCTCGAGGCAAACTACTAGTTTTGCTTACGTTTACAAAATCAAAAATTCTTAAAGTAAAAACTACATAAAATAATCCCACAACACTTTCACTGTCTAAACCAAATAACCGATTACAAATTCAAAATATTTAACTCGTGAAATGACCGGCGACTTTCACCTTTGATTCGGCTCATTTTGATTGCCTCGATCAAATGAACAGCAAAGTGAAGAAAGAAATATACAAAAGCTATACTAAACTTTACTAGAGGTAGCTCTACATTTTCTACTTAACAAATGCTTATAATCTCACAAACAGGGCTGTTAATTACTGATTAATAATTAAAATATATACTATGGATATAAGTAGCATGAAACATTCTTACTAATATTGAAACACCTAAACTTATTTTAACTATGTTATGTTATATTCGGCTTAAAACACGAAAATTTTGACTTACTTTGTAGTCAACTAGTTTCGGACAAATTAGTTGTCCTTCATCAGGATGAGTCAGACGCGCGATACGCAGAGGCGTGCGGCTCGGGCCTCGGCGCGTGACTGGCGACGCGAGGGCGCGGGCGTCGCATCGGGTGGTGGTGCGTCCTGCCGCACTCCAGTCGCTGGCTCGGCGTCCGAGTTGTCACAGTCACTGTCACTTGTCTCCGTGACGTCACGATATTGACATACTGTGCTTGTAATATCAGACTCACATTTCCACAGCAATGTATTAGCATTCTTAGCGTCCAGCACCGGTTTCCATGCCGGCGGAATCATCCACCCACTGTCCCGGTTAAAGTTAGGATACCGACTAATTTCGATGGCTTCACGTACTTTACGCGGAACAAAGAACTTCTCTCGCGCAAGCACTGAAACCTTGTCGAAACGTAGGTAATGCCTAGTGTCCGGGATATGGGCGTGCTCAGCAACCGCCGAACGTACGGTATCCAGGTTCTTGACGCTCTTTATGTGCTCTGCTATCCTGGTCGATATGTTTCGTCTAGTCTCACCAACGTAGCTAGCACCGCAGTCACATGGTATCCTGTACACCCCTGGACCACTTAAGGGTTCCTTGTCCTTCGGTGACCTTAACATTTGCCGTAGTTGTGAGGGTGAACGAAAAAGAGTTTTGATGTCGTATTTTCGTTTCAGGTAGTGACTAATTCTGTCAGTGACACCCTTCACAAAAGGTAGAAAAACAGGTGATCGTTCCACCGTATCCGGTCTTTTTCTTGAACTAGTAGTACCCGTCCATTGCCTGCATTTATGCCAGCTGTAGCCATTAAATTCGAGCGCATCTCTGACATTTTGCATTTCGGCATCGATGTGTTGGGGGTCACATACATTTAAGGCCCTATGAATCAGTGATCTCGGTACGGACGCGAGGTGACAAGGATGATGGTGGGAGTCCGCCTGTAGGTATCTGTCTGTGTGAGTCGGCTTCCGATAAACGGTGTGAGCTAACGAACCATCCGGCTTACGAATGACACGGACATCTAGGAAGGGCAAACTCCCGTCCTTTTCCTCTTCTATGGTGAACTGGATCTTGCTGTGTACCGAGTTTAGGTGTAACGTCAAGTCTTCCACTGAGTCTCTCGTTACAATGGCAAAGACATCGTCGACATATCTCCACCAATACCGCGGTTTCATGGGAGCGTCTTTCAGTGCCCTATCTTCGAACCATTCCATGAAAATGTTGGCCACGGTTGGAGCAACCGGCGATCCCATAGCCACTCCATCCACTTGCAGGTAGTACTCCCCTCGCCAAACGAAATAGCCACTTTTCAAGCAGAGCTCTGTCCACTGTATGTACTCAGTAGGTATATTAGTGGCATGTATTAGATCTCTAATCACGATTATGGCATCCTCTACTGGCACATTTGTGAACAGGGACGCGACGTCAAAACTCACCATTATTTCGTTCGGTTGGATACAGATACCCGCAATTAGTTGGACAAAGTGTCTTGAGTCTCTCACGTAGCTGCTGGTTTTTCCAGTCAGAGGCTGAAGAACGGAGACCAGATGTCTAGCTAGCTTATACGTAGGCGCATCAATCTGACTCACGATAGGTCGTAGTGGCCAGCCCGGCTTGTGTATCTTCGGCAGCCCGTAGATTTTCGGCGACGTGGGACTACATGGCCTTAATTGCGCAAGTAATTCTGTGTTATCAGATGCCTTTTAAGCAAAAATTTTCGTGTTTTAAGCCGAATATAACATAACATAATGTGTAATACTCACGATAGTTTTAACATTAAAATTATTTTAACTATGTTTGGTTTAAATTATTTTACACATTTTTACTGATTTTATCGTCTATTGTAAAAAGTAGCCTATGTGTTATTTCTAGGTATAAGCTATATAACTTTCAAATTTCATCCAAATCCGTTCAGCCGTTAAACCGTGAAGAGGGAACCAACATACTTACACACTTGCACGATGTAAGATATTACATCTCAGGGTGACGAGCACAGTGGTTTGCCGTACAGAAATTCGAATTGTGGCACTGACTTGAAATGGGCAAGTGTGACGCTAACCATCAGGCAAGTGACTTGCTCGTCTCTTCCCTCAATTACATAAAGACTTACATAGTTCATTTTTACTAACCGACGTCAAAAAAGTTCTCAATTCGACTGTATGATTTTTTTGTATGTATGTTACGCGATCAATCCGCAAATTGAGAATCGATTAAGATGATTCGTTTATTATTTGGTAGATCATGCTTCAGAGGTGGTTAAGTTTTATCGAAATTGATAAATCAATTTCTTTTAAATTCGCTTATTGTCAAAATCAACAAAAAATTAATTATAAGCTTGCGTTTAAATTATTTAGCATAAGTCTCCTCTAGACGTATATATTTCAATGGACCGTGGATCTGTTTCGTGGTCACGAACTAAGTCTGACAGGTTGACAGGTGCATTGACCTTAAGCGGCGTTCCTCACTTTGATGTTCAGGGCTGTTGATAACTGATTAATATTTAAAATTTAAACTATGAATATAAGTAGCACGACACATTCTTACTAATAATGAAACACTTAAACTTATATTAACTATGTTTGCTTTAAATTGTTTTACAATTTTCTACTGATTTTATCATTTATTGGCAATATAAGATCATTATGTTACATTAAACTAAAAAATAAATTAAAATTAACCGAAAATAACTACAACTAGATATAAATATATACAAAACTTAATCTTATAGACTGCTACCAGTTGACAAAGTACCAAAAATACTGGCAGCATTGCCATGTTGAATGGCAATACTCAATCTCTGCCCAAAATATTAAAATTATTTTTTTAATTTATATTTATTTACAAATTTTGTATTATTAATGTTCTTGAACTGCCCGTTGGCTTATTTACCTAACTAAGTCAATATACGAGTATGCCTTTGCCTTCTAAAATCCTATTTTACTAATATAATAAATGCGAAAGTTTGTATGTGTATGTGTGTGTTAACGTTTTTTACTGCGTATAGGCTATTATAGCCGTAAAGAATAAACCGATTTTGATAAAATGTTGAATTTAAATAGTTTTGATTCCGGAATAAAACAAAGGCTACTTTCTAACTTAATTAACGCGGGTGAAGCCGTGAAACACGGCTATTATAATATATTGGCTTGACTAGGAGACGTTGTTTTAAAGCTAGTCTATCATATAACATTACATGAACATAAACGCTTTCACACTCACAGGCCTACACTAAGTTCAATGATCTGTGTCGTGGGGGCCGGAAACATTCACATCATACACACACAGAACCAGAAACACAAATTTTCCTTTGGGAGAAATTTTGTGTTCCACCGGGAATCGAACTTGATACGCGCTGCTTAGTAACTACTCCGGCATTTCAAAAGATCAATACAGATTAATTTTGACAGCGACAGATGCCCCTGTTGTACCAGGCGTTCAAAAGCAGCGGTTATTTTTTTTTAACTGTGATAGGCAAACATTTGACCTCTACCTCACCTGATGTTAAGTGACGAAGCGGTCAACGATGGAGCACGCATGCCTAGAAAATACCTATTCACTCTCGACTTGAAGACTCCAAGATTGTACTTATCACACACATACACAGACTCTGGTAACTACTTACCATTCGGTTTGTCGCGTGCTTTTACCCTAATTCCATAAAAAACTTGAGAGGTGTCAAGGGACACCCGGATGGAACGAAGTTCAATTTCCGTCTAGCCCCCTTTCGCAACGCGCGATAAGGAACTTTCGTTCCAAAATTAAAAGAAACATGCAATAATCAACATCACGCGGTGTTCCCAGGCGGTCACCCATCCAAGTACTGACCGCACCCGACGTTGCTTAACTTCGGTGATCGGACGAGAACGTGGTATGGCTTACAACTATAGCAAAAAGTGTCGTTACAACTTTTGGACTTAATTTTTTCCGTCTAGCCCCCTTTCGCAACGCGCAATAAGGAACTTTCGTTCCAAAAAGAGGTAAAAGAACTTCCATAAACATATTTCTTTAAAGAAAATTGTATAACAACCCATAAAACACATATGAAGCACATAAAAATACTAACCTTGACTTTAATCGTGAGAAAATCCCACGACACCCATATTTCGTAACACACTGTTTTCTAATTATGTAATTTCGTTCGAAATCTTCACAAAAACTCGTCAATGGATGCTTCTCATTAGCATTCTGCTCGTGAACAGCTTTGCAGCTATTGTAGTGCAAAATATAGGTACCAAGTATGTCAGTATTTAAGGATTGTGTAATTGAAAATTGCTACACTGTTTTTTGTTCTGTAACTTCTTTTATCTCTAACAATTATCTCATACAATTATGTGGTCGAAGGTGGTAATTAAACAAAACAAACAAACACATTCACACTCACAGCCCCAGACTAAGTCGTGTCTTCACAGGCGTGTCGTGGGTGCCGGAAACATTTACATATCACACACACACAATCACACCCAGAACCAGAAGCACAAATGTCCCTTGGGAAGAAAAAGTGGGCTCTTGCCGGGAATCGAACCCCGGACCCACGGCGCAGAGGGCAGACATTTGCCCACCACGCCAACTAGATCGTCAATCACAAGGATGCTAAAACATATTTTTCGAAGCTGCTGAAACATATCTTTTACCGACTTCACGAAAAAGAAGCAGGTACTCAAGTCGACTGTATTTTTTTTATCATTTTTTTTATTTGTGGTCCCATTGACATTTAATCAAGATTTTTGAGTTATCGTCAAGAAAGCGTGTTTAATACATTAAATATGATCAAGGTTCCGAAGATAAAGCAGTGAAGTTGGTTTTTTTAAGCTTTGCTTGCGTTTAATTATTTGTTTTTCATCTTTTATAGCATTTGGCCACCATCTCAACTTAGCGTAAATAATGATGCGGTCGAGGAATGTAAACCAGACGACCCCTGCTTATCCTGGTTAATGTAGGTAAATCAATCCGCGGGCCACAGCTAATTTAAGAATGAAGCGCGTTGAAGACTTTATAAAAAATAACGTTTATTTAAAAGTGTTGCTATAAACTGGAGAACAAAAGTTTTGTGGTGTTGTTTAGTTACCCTGTTAGTTAGTACCCCTGTTTATAACTCCAGCTGGAGCAAATTGTTTCTTACGGTGAGTTCATGCATAGCTATAGTCACACAACATATATTATACTAAACTAGCGGACCCTTCAGCGCCATCAGCCGGGCTAATTTGTGAATCTAAACCATCCAGGGCGCCTTCCAAACGCATACAAAAAAATTCATTCAAATCGGTCCAGCGGTTTAGGAGGAGTTCAGTGACATACACACGTACAGTAGAATTACGATGCGGCCGAAGATGAAGGATGCTTACTAAAACGTCTAGTTTATTTTTGATATATTTTATTTATATATCTCAGCACCCGCTCGCAGGCCTATCAATAGCTATCCACACGTCGTTTATCTTCAACGACATTCATTATGCGATAGCTTTCATCGGCTTTCATATTGTAAATCATGATGTTATGAAAAATGTCCCCAGACGGTATTCACGTCCACTTTCACCACCATATATGTATGATGGCATTTTTGGAAGGCCTTGTATGGTGTTTAATGGACTTCCGCTGATTTATTGCAAATTATTAATACATTGATTGTATGGCTAGTTAGACAATTTAAATGTCTACGGAGCTTCCTGTTACTATTATGTTATTATTAGTTTTGAAATAGATTCGTGACTAGACATTTTGTTTCAAAAGATCATATAAATACAGTCATTAGAATTCAAAATCGTTTATTCACATGAGCCCCAAAGAGCTACTCATAGAAGTTAATGACTCTACTACCAGATTTGCAAAATTACAGCACCTGGCGAGAAATTCGGTGGCGCTTTTAAATTTTTTTTAAAACACTCTTTAATGACTACAGGAATTATATTAACCTAGGTATATCTATATAACGTAGTCGCCAGAAAGCGCTTTGCAGTTTGCCTCCATGCATCCTTGTCATTAATGCAGTCGTTTGTTTTATGATAAGCAGTCTCCATTAATGCATAGAACTGCTCGTTGGGTTAGTTGGGTGGGTGTTCGCCTTCTAAGCAGGGGTATCAAAGGAAGAAAGAAAGAAAGAAAGAAAATATATTTATTTGTGACAATAAACACCTAACAACAATAAAAAAGAAAATAAAATAAATAGTGCCATTGCCACAAATCGGTTCCAACTCAGCATAAATGTTGATCAAAAGATCAGCGCTGGTCTTCCGTTGGGACCGGATTTGTTGTGACGACACAGGGGAATTTTCCTGGTTCTACTGAACTGATTCTGAAAATTCTTGCAATAATAAAAAGATTATCCCGGAGTGTTATATGCCATGTGTTATTGCAATAAAATTAATTACCAGAACAAAATCACGAAAATTCGTAAAACAAGTGTAAGAAGGTTATAAGTATAAGTGCAGGGCTTATAAGTAATTTTTGTTCGCTTGCTATACGAATGTAATTATTGGTAGAGTTGCTACGAGATAGCCCAGAAGACAGTTTGTAGGTTAGTTTTCCGTCTTCTGTGGGATACCCTTTTATACACCTTGTCTTTTATCTATGCAAAACACTCAGTGATCTAGTATATATTGTTCTAACAAGTCAAATAAGTTCTAAAGAAACCCGACTTCGAATGTGAACCTATTTTATATTGTCCTTTTCATTTCCTTTATTTTGATACCTTACTCGATAGGTTTGGTAAATTTTTTTAGTAACTATTTTGCGCCAGGGACCCGTCATTTTTTCTTATTGTTGTAATTTGGGACACTTGGGATTTTAAGACGAATATAACGAAACCTTAACTGTCGAAATACATCCAGTCGTTTGGATGATACGAGGTGATAAATAAATTTACAAATGTACATTCATACAAGATACGCGCGAAAAACATGACCGCGAGTCCCAGCCGTTTAGTAAACAACATATCTTTCTTGGAAGTCGGGTAAAAAATACAGTAGTATTTCTTATCTACTCAATTCTTCGTCAAATGACAAGTTCCGAAATGAGAGTCGTTCTCCATTCAATCTATTCAATTTACAAACCTGTCATTACTTTTTTTTTTTATAATTATTTCATGACCATGGATGCATAGTCCTTCAGTCGAAATATTAAGCAAACATTAACAATTTCTATTCTTCGTAATAAAAGTCTTAGTCACAAGTCACAGTCAAAGTCAAAGTCAAGTATTCAAACTTTACTAGAACTTCTATTGGAGTTTTGGAGCGAAGGTGAAAATCACGTTTTTCAACTTTGTATGATTTGCCTACACTTACGCACGTTCACTAAGTATTAACGGTTAATAATCCACCATTATTACACATTAACACTCAAAGGATCGCAGGTTTTGGAAAATTTTACAAAATCAACAACGCCATTTTTTCACTTTCAATCAAAAAACCTATATTAAAATTAGAATCAAATGAAAAAAAAATAAAAAAAATGTGAGTCGTTCTCCATTCAATCTATTCAATATACAAACCTGTCATTACGTTTGTGACTTCTTTTTAGCGGACTCTATAAATAAATGATTTTCACACAAAGGCGGGGCCGCCGGTTTCACTTTCATTATTTTTTTTTGTTTTGGCTCCGCGATCTTAGTTCATTTAGCCATTGTGAATTAGCATAACTCGACAGGGTGAGATAAGAAATTAAATTTAAAAACATAAGCATAAATATAAATGCTTTCACACACTAAGTTCGATGACTTGTGTCGTGGGTGCCGGAAACATCACAACCAGAACCAGAAAACCAAATTTTCCTTGGGGAGAAAACTTGTGTTCCCGCCGGGAATCGAACCCGATACTTGCTTAGAAGGCCAATGTTTACAAACAAAATTCGCTAATTTGACTGAGCTCTTTTCAACAAACTTCAAAAAAGGAGGTTCTCAATTCGACTTTATGTTTTTTGTATGTATGTTACGCGATATCTTCGCCAATTATGAATCGATTTTGATTATATTTTTTGACTGGTAGATCTTCAGAGGTGGTCCTATATAAATTTTATCAAAATTGATCAAAAACAAAACGAAAATACAAGCGGTGAAGTCGGTTTTTTTAAGCTTTGCTTACGTTTAATTATATATATGCCCTCAGTTTTCAACGAAATTCTTAGATTGTATTAAAAATCTAGGACCTGAAAATATGTAACAGCATATACTTAAGACATGATTAAATCCGCTACTCCAAGACCCACTATCATATATATATCTCTTGGACCTCATCCAGTTCATCATCACGAAGTCCAGTTCTCACGCTAATTTTAATAAAACTTTCTAAACAATAGTTGTATTCCGTGAAGTGAATGTCCTATTGCGCAAGCAAGGTCGCAGCTTGAACTTGTGCATTGTGTTTGTGACCTCTTGCGGGTCATTTGAGGTCAAATAATTTGTAGGAAAACCCTCATCGCTTTGATAATTACAGTTGCCGTTGCCAGCTGATTTTTAGGGTTCCGTACCCTAAAAATACCGTTTCATACCCGTAAAACGGGACCCTATTACTAAGACTCCGCTATCCGTCCGTCTGTCTGTCCGTCTGTCACCAGGTTCTAATGACGATCCAGTTGGCGCAGTGGACAGGTGTCCGCCCTATGCGCTGTGGGTCCTGGGTTCAATTCCCGGCAGGAGCACAAATTCCTTCTCATGGGATATTTGTACTTCTGGTTCTGGGTGTAATGTGTGTGTGATGTGAATGTTTCCGGCACCCACGATACAAGTCTTTGAACGTAGTGTGGGGCTGTGAGTGTGAATGCGTTTGTTTAATAAATTGTGATAGTTAGACAGTTGAAATTTTCACAGATGATGTATTTCTGTTGCCGCTATAACAACAAATACTAAATAACAGAATATAATGAGAAGGACGCTCCCAAACAGCAAACGTGATATTTTTTTGCTCGTTTTTGCTCGATAGTGATAACGGTAACAGGTAGACGCTTGAAATATTCATAGAATATTTAGTTATATATTCAGTTTAAAAATAAATAATTACTTATTAATAAATGTTTACGGCATTAGTAGAAAATCTCTCATCTAATAGCTAGAAAAGCTATGCATCTAATAGCTAGATAAGTCTCTAGACGTTAGGTTCGAACGGACGGCGGGGAACGCGGGAAACAATATGCGGAAGCGGTACCGGTCTGTAACCAAATCTCGCAAGCTGAATTAGACCCACTTCCCCATGTCCGATTGGAGTAATATTTGGTGTACTGTATATTCTCGTAGACAATCAATGATAAGATACCATAGAGGTCTGATGATGGAGACGGAAGGTAGCTATAGGAACACCTGAACTAAACAAGATAAACCCATCGAGTTTGGGCTCGTTTAATTTGTCTCGACAAGTTCTCTGGTTATATAACTTTTTAGTCCTTTTTAAATTACGACTCGTAAAAGCTTGATTTCTTACTTGAATTATTACATCTTTACCAATGACCATCAGTTTGTCTGTACAACTATATTTTTAATCCCTAATAAATGATTTTTTACCGACTTTCCTTAAAAGGAGGAGGTACTCAAGTCGACTGTATTTTTTTATTTTTTTTTTATTTGTTTTACTTCATAAATTCGGTCCACGTGAGCCGATTTCGAATTTTTTTTTTAGTTTGAAATTTGTTGCTTTCTAATTGGTCACACTTAAATTTGATCAAGATCTGATCAGTAGTTCTTGAAATATCGTCAATAATGGCTATTTTGTGGACTTTGACGATGTTCTCGTTTACCCGACTTCAAAAGTGACCTCATAACTTCTTTCGTTGTGAGCCGATTTTGATGATTCTTTTTTTATTTCAAAGCTTGTGCTTTTCATGTGGTCCCATTGAAATTTGATCAAGATCTGATCTCTAGTTTTTGAGTTAAAGTCAATAATACGCGTTAAATACATTAATCTGATCAAGATTCCGAAGATAAAGCGGTGAAGTTGGTTTTTTTTAAACTTTGCTTGCGTTTAATTATTATTCTTCCTGTCAGTCCTTAAAGTCTGTAATAGGCTGAGCTTGCGAATTTCTCTCTATTTCCAAAGTAAACAAATTAACAAACAATATACCATTAACTAACTTTCAAATACATAAACCGTCACCACCATATTTCATGGTCCGCCGAAGATTATACAACAGTAACTCAACAATATTAATTTCTAGCGTCTATTTACTATTACTACTTCCCGAGAAAGCAAAACACAGGAATTTATACCATCAGAAAGCGAAGTCCGTGACTGCATTACAAAACTATTGCAGTATCTCAACATAGCACCGAATTGTAAGTTGAATATATGCGCTAACTCAATAATCAAAAATTACACGCATACAATAATCATTCTAAAATTCTACTACTAATACTAAAAAAAGTAAATAAATGATGATTGACTCAGAAAAAAATCATACTATCACACTAACATTATAAATCAGAAAGTTTGTTTGTGAGTGTGTATATATGTATAAATATTAAAAAACAACGTGTGTCTCATAGTTTCCTTTCTAATGATATTCTTTGCCTTAATACACAATTAGAAAGTTATTTTAATATTTTCTTATTTATGAAATTGTATTTATTAAACAAGTCTAATTTATACAATACTAGCTGATTTCCGCGGCTTCGCGCGCATTAATCAAGTTAAAGTTAAAGGTATTTGTTAATCCTAAGTATAAGCTATTTACGTTCCAAATTCCATTTAAATCGGTTTAGCCGATACAGCGTTTAAAATATTGTTTTAATAAACAATAAAGTTATAAAAACTTTAAAGTAAAGTTAAAGTTTTCATATTTGATTTTGCAAAAATTATAAATTAAATAACAAGCATTCAGAATAGTTAGCATTTTTATAGTAAATCATTATTGCCTAAATAAACAAAAAAAAAACGTCTGGGCAGTGGTTTGATAAGTGTTTTACAAAATTCATGAAACACTATCTGTAACTTTATCAACTTACCATACTGTTAATAGTGCTAGCGTCTGCGCAACCGACCGGTCCATCGACACACAGACATATATATTTAAATACGTATTTAGCCAGCCATCGGATGACCACTCTCGTTTCCGCCAAAAGTGGTTAAGACCATATATCACGTTTGTTTATGGATATTCTGAACTGTGTGAAGATTTCTATTATTGGAATTAGTTATAAAGGCTAAGTTACTACTACAAGATAAACATGTATTTAATTTAATTATTTAAAAAAAGTATTGCATTTGTAATTTTAGTTTAGTACAGAAAATATTCAAAAAATACTTTTTTTATCTCTAACATGCTAACGCTATCTCTATTCGGATCGTAAGTGATGATTATATCACAAAAACTGGTGTATTAATTGTTATGTTTGATAAAAAAATTATAAATTTGCAAAATTTTGATTCACTTGATTGACGTCCTACGCCCACGCTCGAGGTGCCCACACCGAGGACCAACTTACTTAAGTTTTCACCAATACGAATTATAAATAGTGTTTCAAATGTACTAGATATTTTTAATGTCTCCCTGCCACAATTCACAGAGGCGGTACAGAACGTTTTAGAAAATTAGGTACATTTTAATTTTATTACAAACTATATATATGTATATTTGATTAAGTGCTATGTATCTAATATATAAAATTCTCGTGTCACAGTTTTCGTTGCCATACTCCTCCGAAACGGCTTGACCGATTTTGATGAAATTTTTTGTGCTTATCCGGTATCTATGAGAATCGGCCAACATCTATTTTTCATCATCATCATCATCATCACTTTTCATCATTATCAACGCGGGTGAAACCGCGGGGCGCAGCTAGTTTCCTTATAACATCGTCTTGGCTAAGGCTGTAATGCTGTTATAATTGTGTGTGTAATAAATGAAATGAAATGAAATGAAAAATGAAATGACTTATAATAATCAATAGATACTGAAATGTTCAGAAACATTACAAAAAAATATTAACGTAGAAAAAAATATACTAGCTGGATTGAAGGTAGGTACGCAAGTATGACATAATCGTCAAATTCCTACTTAAAGCTTTAAATAACAGAAACCAGTATTAATTCCTACGCCATTTTAAATACGGAAGGAATCTGGTCACACTGGGTCAGCAGCAAAAACTACATCTAAATAGTCCCTTCCCTAAAAGGCAACTAGAACCTTCGCACAAATACTTTGAAACTACACATCGGTCATTCTCCGCTTACGCAATCAAAATTGCAGGATTACACTTACTGACTCACTTTGTATTGCGCTGGTTGCAAATGGTGTTTTGTCGCAATAAGAAAATTTATTGACGCTTGGAATCGGGAAGGCATTTGCGAATTTTTGATTGTGACAGAATTCGTAAGTGCACTTTCAATTATGAATGTTAAGATAAATTGTTAAGATAAATCAGTACTTGAAGCCAATGAAAATGTATTTATGTTGCTTAGAACAGGATCGATGTATAATTTTAGTATAACAACTTATGACGACCTTGTTGGTGCATGTAAGTAATTGTTTCCTACAGCACGGGTCCTAGGTTCGATTCTCGACAGGAGCAAAATTTTCCTTCCAAAGATATTGTATACATGTATTTATATTATAAACATATGTATTTATTATTATTGCCTAATGGAATTTATTAATTTATTTTTGTTTAAGTATGTATTCCCGAACGCGAACGCGTGTTACACAAGTTAAGAGTGAACAGTGCGGTAGGTATCTTCTAGGCCAACGTGCTCGATCGTCGATCGCATCTTCACTTTCCATGAGTGGTCAAAAATTTGCCTATCTTAAAAAAAAAAAAGTGAAACCAACATAAAAAATACCTTTTCTGAGTGCCTCTTTGGGGCCATGTGAATTAACAGTTTCGAATTTGAATCTGAAAATGGTGCATTACGTAACATAGCGATTTTAACGATGGAGAAAATAGAGTTGTCGTGACTTAGTTCTAGTTACTAAGGGTTATTAAGTGTTCGTGAGTTTTACTGCCCATTTCGATTGTAGGGCAAAAATCAATGAACTTTGAAACATACCAGTTCTCTGTTTGAACTGCCCGTTGGCTAAGCTGGGTACGCGTTCGTCTTCTAAGCAAATTATAATATATTGGGTTCGATTTCCGAAATACCGTTTATATATAAGTTTGTTTGACGAGGGAAATTTTTGTTTCTTGTTCTGGAAATGTGATGCGAATGTTTCCGGCGCCCATAACACAAGTATTTGAACTTAGTGTGAGGCTGTGAATGTGAAAGCGTCTATATAAGAACATCAAAATGGCTGCGTTTTAAATTGTTCAAACCTGCTCGCATTATCAAATATTTCTATTGATATTAAATATCATGTTTTCTACCAACTTCACAATAATTTTAACGTAAGCGAAGCTTAAAAAACCGTCTTCACCGTTTATATTTTGGTTTTGGCTTGATCGAAGAATTATTGAAAATAAATAATTTTGGGAATCGGTTTACAAATGGGGGAGAAATCGGTGAACATAAAAAAAATACATACAGTCGAATATAGTACCTCCTCCTTTTTTGAAGTCGGTAAAAAAGGAGAGGGTACTCAATTCGATTGTATTTATTTTTTATTTAAATTGTACTTGCAACAATGATAAAAATAATAAACAATCGATTAAAAGCTTTAACAATAATGCCCTACTCTAGAAATATTGAATTTTTAGGCATTTAAATGCCCGTAGCATTAATTGGGTTCGCTTTTTAAACAGTTAAAAATTTGGTTTAATTCCCAGTGGAAACAAATTTTCTCCCCTAGGGAAATTTGTGATTATGATTCTGAGTGTAATTGTGTGTGTGATGTAAATGTTTTTGGCACAAAGACCTTAGATTCAGGGTGTGAGTGTGAAAGCGTGTTTGTTTGCTCGACCACGTTATCTTCGTAACTTTTTTTTTATGTACGATAGGCAAGCATTTGACCACAATCTCACCTGATGGAAAGCGATGATGCGGCCGAAGATGTAGCATGCTTGCCTTACCTAATCACTCTTGACTTGAAGACTCCCAGAATCTACTGTTCGGGAAACAAAGTTCATGGCAATGAGTTCCACTCCTCCGCTGTACGGATGATAAACGTAACGATAACTACGATGATAACTTGCTGTTGAGCTATTGGTCAGACGCTAGCTTATCAAGGCCTGTTCAAAGGAAATCCTGCTTCAATTTCACCATTACCAAAGAATGGAAAGGAACATCGAGACGAGAACAATACTAAGAGTACTAAATTGTACGACGCTCGCGCTCTACTTGCTCGGGAGAATCGTCATGGCTGGCTTATCTGATACGATTTGATAATAATGGCCTTGGTCTGGTAGGGGATTCAAGATTCTATGATCAAGGGGAGAAGGTTGGATTTTATTTGTTTTCGTTTTTTTATGCTCTAGGCAAGCTTTTGACCACTATCTTACCTGAGGGAAAGTGATAATGCGGCCGAAGATGTAGCATGCTTGCCTAGAAGGTACCTATTCACTCTTGACTTGAAGACTCCCAGATTATACCGTTCAGGGAACAAAGACGCGGGCAATGAATTCCACTCCTTCGCAGTACAGATGACAAACGTAGAAGCAAAACGTTTCGAGCGAACCGAAGTATGTCAACCATAAATGGATGACGTTTGCCAGTTTGTCTTGTTGTTAAATGGTGAAACGGGCGTGGGGGAATTAACTCATATAATTCCTGCGCACATTCGCCAAAATGTAACTGATAGATAGGTATGGATAGATAAGCAGAAGATAGAATAAAGCCCAAAAATTCAGCATTATCAAGCAGTCTCTAGAATGCCACATTTATTTATTAATTTATCTATAAGACCAACATAGTGTACATCAAACCAAATGTCACTATATTTAAAGATGAAGACTACATGCATTTGAATTTTCATTTAAGCGAATAACTTATTATACTGTATTATTACATAGGCTGATAAACACAATACTTTCCTTTGCGTCTCGCAGTCGAGTAAAATGAGAGCATTGGTAGATTCAACACGCTTAGTGTGACTGAAACTGGTGCTATATCAATGTTCTGCGTAATCTCATTCGATAGTTGAGTGAAACTCAGCATATTTAGCCTACTTTTACCATATCCTGGTGCTTTACGTTCTGTCAAATGACTATGCAGTTTTCCTTCGACGTTTTCTAAAGTCCATTTAGATCAATATCAACATTTCACTTCATTCTCGTATGAAAATCATTTTAGCATGCCGTTCAGTATAATTAAATTATGTATCTTTCGAATAAACAAGATGAAATGTTTAAAACCACCAATATATCTGACTAGACAGAATCCAACTAATGGATTTCTATAATTAAAAAAAATGTTCTGTGCTTTATTACTGCATATTATGATATACTAGCCGTGCCCTGCGGCTTCGCCCGCTATAATCAATTTAAAAAGTAGCCTATGTTTTAATCCTAAGTGTAAGCTATGTAACTTCCAAATTTCATCCAAATCCGTTCAGCCGTTAAAGCGCTAAGAGGGAACAAACATACTTACACATTTACACACTTACACACAAACTTTCTGATTTATAATATTAAGTAGGATATTTTAGAAATGGAATTTTAGAGCTCTTTTATTTGATACAAACCGTAACCCGCGGCTTCGCACGAGGCACATTTGTCAAGTTAAAAAGGCTATGTACATTCCAAATTGTATTGAAATCCGTTCAGCCGTTACAGCGTGAAGTAAAGACAACCATATTTACACTCAAACTTTCGGATTTATAATATTAGTGTGAAGTATGAGCATCTCTATGTATTTATAAGCTATTTTTTTAAATAAATAAACTAATAACAGCAGAGAAAGTCACCATAGTTTCCATCATCTCGAGATTTCTACAAAAAAAACATATCTACACAAAATGTATGAGTTTTTTTTTTTTATAGATTTTTTTCCGATTTTTAGTCGTTTATCTGCTATTAGTGGCGGAGGCATACCTAACAAATCAAAGATCAGAAAAATCGGTCCAGTTAAGTTAAAAATGAAGTAACTAACCCGACTTTGTTTGATAAGATAGATTTTAAACTCGCCACCAAAGAGCTGGTTTTACTGTATGCTCGATAGGCATTTGCCCACAATCTCACCTGAGGAAAAGCGATGATGCAGCTGAAGATGTAGCATGCTAGCCTAAAAGATACCTATTCACTCTTGACTTGAAGACTCCCAGATTATACTGTTCGGAAAACAAAGACGAGGGCAATGAGTTCCACACCTTCTTCGCGTAAACTTCACTCATGATTCCAACAATCGAAAGTCCACACAAAAATAGTCTACAAAAGTGAAGTATTCAACAAAAACTGAGTGAAATGACGGGAAGAGTGGTCAGTCCGGTCTCGGTCCGTCTGGGTAACCGGTCCCATTCGATACGGTGTTGTAACTTGTCTGGTCAACGTTATTGAATGTACACCTACAATAGACTATAAATTATACCATGGGGGTATAATTGATAGACGTACGCTTTCAACAAAATAAGTAGCTCTAACATTTTTTAATTTTTCTGTACTTGCTGCCAGTTTGGTTGTCACAAATTAGCTTGTTTTTTTTTATAGTAGATAGGCAAGCATTTGACTACTATCTCACCTGATGGAAAGTGAAGATGCGGTCAAAGATGTGACATGCTTGCCTAGCTTGTGCACTGTATGCGGTGATTTCACTAAAACAGAATACCAGCGGCGGAGTTAGGTGGGTGCTACCTTTTTAGGGTTTCGTACCCAAGGGTAAAACGGGACCCTATTACTAAGACTCCGTCCGTCTGTCTGTCCGTCTGTCACCAGGCTGTATCTTATGAACCGAGACAGTTAGACAGTTGAAATATTCACACATGATATTTCTGTTGCCGCTATAACAATAAATACTAAAAAACAGAATAAAATAAATATTTAAGGGGGCTTCCATACAACAAACGTGATTTATTTGCCGTTTTTATAGATAACTAGTGATTCGCCCCGGCTTCGCCCGTGTGCAACCCCTGTAGCGCCATCTGCCGGGCTGATTTGTAAATCTAAACAATCCAAGGCGCCAACCAAACGCTCCAAAAAAAATTCACTCAAATCAGTCCAGCCGTTTAGGAGGAGTTCAGTGACATACACACGTACAGTGGAATTATATATATAAAAAGATGGTACGGAACCCTTCGTGCGCGAGTCCGACTCGCACTTGGCCGGTTTTTTAAATTCGGTTAGACCTCAAAAAAATAAGGAGTACGATTACAATTGTTTTTTTTTATCTGTGTTGCCTCAGAACTTTTTTCTTAGGCGTGTTGAAATAATTATTGTAACTTGACACAGGCTTAATACACATAGTTTGCGGTGTCAAACCTTAACAAAAAATGTAGCTAAATTAATAAGGCGTGTAATGACTTAGCTCCCACGGTTCTACAAAGTTTTTTTACGTCTACCTTATTTGCTTACACACTTTCAAGGTTTTACATTAGCATGGAACGCCACCGCCAAACAACATTATCTTGCCATGAAAGGATACAAATTAACCTTTGTTACAAATGTTGGGACCAACATTGGTGAACTTACAATAAAACCAAGTTTGGAACAAATTAGGCCACAAGATATTGTGAAAATCTTAGTGATGATTAAAAAAACCGAACTTGGAAATGCCTCCTTTGTTATAAAAATGCTAAAATCAATTATTTTATATTCTACTTACGGGCCAATTGCCTATATTTCCTTAAACTAAACTCAAATTATATACAGCAAAGAACCAAGTTACCTACAAGACATCGAGCCTATAGGTAACTCAAGTGCTCAAGCCCACTACCAGTGGGTAGCGTTCCCATCATGGCGGCATTGCCTCTCTGAATTGCAATTCTAATACGTTGAGCTAAATAAGTGCCAGCATTTTGATAATATTCGAAAAAAAAAACTTATTCACAGATATATTAGCAAATAAATTGAGTGTGATTGTGTGTGTATTGTAAATGTTGCCAGCAACAACGATACAAGTCTTTGAACTGAGTATGGGGCTGAGAGTGTTTGTTAAATTCATCATTCGCTATCCCAAATTGAGGAAGAAATAAATTGAGCAAAATAAGCACAAATGAAAATTGTGAACCTATCAGGAATCGAGCCCGCACCCGCGGCTTAGAAAGCAAATGCAGACTACGCCAATAGGAACAACTTTTATAACTGTTTGATAACATCAAAGAAAGCCCAGCAAAAAGATATCCCATTTGTTCTTTGACCGTAAACAATGAAATATCCAATTAGTCAATGAGGCTTCACGGTTCAGTGGCTGGAATGAACACGCAGCATGCAGGTTCGATTCTCGGTCAAGTAAAACGTATAATCATAACGATGTTTTTTTTACAGGTAATCAGGTGACGTGTTATGTAAGCTTGCGGTGAGCAGGTTGCTTGTGAAAGGGTAAGCGCCGTTTCTTGCGAAGTAACTTATTTTTAAGCTATTGCATACCTTCTATCGCGAGCCTTGAGCGTGGAGACCGAATCCAGATATTCCGTAACGAAAACAACCTAACACTCCCCACTCCGACCGGCACAGCGGTGATACTTTTTAGTTTTGCCATCTATCGATGAATAGCAGAACTTTAAATGACTTTTTTGAAATATCACGCTTGTCTCTTTAGTTCAGCAACTCGCTTCTAGGTGGCAGAAAAAAAAATACTGCTTAAATAAATAATTATAATTGCATAAGTTGATAAAAAATGCTATGCAATAGCTTTACCCGGCAGTCCCCGAGTGCCACACTTCTTTTTTTTAATAAATGTCTGGTATCAAGTACAACCGTTTGGGGTAGAAACTTTAGATCCGTGGGGACCGGGAGCACACGAAATTTTTAAATTTTTATCCAAACGTTTAGTCGAGGCGACAAGTGACCAGAATGCTGGTTCTTATTTAGCACAAAAAATTAGCATCGCTATTCAACGTGGAAAAGTAGCCAGTATTCTGGGCACTTTTCCTTTGGCAAGCGGTTTACAAAATTTTTGAGTACTATTTGTTTTAATCCCCTTTTGTAAACTTATCTGACTTTGTTATTATTATAATAAACTATATATAATTTTAGTAGAACCCAGGTTTAAAATAAAATTTTTCAAGCGCGTGCGCAGCTATCTAGGCCGTAGCAAGAGTAACAGGTCTAGAATTCACGTTACATAGGAAATATTTAGCTTAAACGTGAAAGCTAGTACCGGGTACCGTCCTTGAGTCTAGAAGTTCTAGAACACTAGAACGTATGAGAAATACATCAATAATTATCGGTATTCTATCGATTACATTTTGGAGAATGTGCACAGGAATTACATGACTTGATTCCCGCATGCCCTTTTTACCATCTAACAACAAGACAAACTAAACAACGTCATCCATTTATGGTCGACATACCTCCAGTTCGCTCAAAGCGTTTTGCTTCTACATTCATCATCCGTACAGCGAAGGAGTGGAACTCATTGCCTGCGTCTTTGTTCCCCGAACGTTATAATCTGGGAGTCTTCAAGTCTCGAGTGAATAGGTATCTTCTAGGCAAGCATCTCACACCTTCGGCCGCATCATCACTTTCCATCAGGTGAGATAGTGGTCAAGGCTTGCCTATTCAACATAAAAAAAATTAAAAAAAGTTCTTTTTTTTATACTAGATAGGCAAGCATTTGACCGCTATCTCACCTGATGGAAAGTGACGATGTGATCGAAGCTGGTAAACACACTAGACCTGGAATACGCAGGCTCTCAAGGATAACTGCCGGAACACCGTATTTGGCTTGGCGGCAGACTTTCAACTTGATGGTGGTAAGCTACTTTGGTAGCAAGCCAGGCGAGCAACTCACAAAATGCTCTACCACCTCTTTATTTATTGATATGTTGAGGAAACTTTGCGATTTTTTTGTATCGATCTAAGTTTGCCAATCGTGTTTCGGCTTCCTAAAATCAATACTAAATATATTATATTTCAAGAATCATAAAAAGGGTAAGGTTTGTGTCTCAGGGTAATTGCACCCGCGCGAAGCCGAGACAGATCGCTAGCTAATTTTAAGGATTTTAAAATAAATTAATAGTTCCCGGATGACCGGCTGAAAACACGGATAAAACGACATTTTCTAATATTAAAAGCTAGCTAGATCGATTTATCGCCCCCGAAACATACAGTATACAAAATTTCATTAAACTATTAGATGTAATCAAAAGTCAAATTATATTTATGTCAAATGTTGAGAGTAAATGTCAATAATCAAGCTTTTATAATAAGTTCGTAATGTCAATGTCATAATAAGTTCCATGGCGAAGTTCGTCTCTAAAATCTAATTATAGCATATATATTACTAGCCGTGCCCCGCGGCTTCGCCCGCTATTATCAAGCTAAAAAGTAGCCTATGTGTTAATCCTAGGTATAATATATATACATTCCAAATTTCATCTAAATCCGTTCAGCCGTTAAAGCGTGAAGAGGGAACAAACATACTTACACACAAACTTTCAGATTTATAATATTAGTAGGATATATCTTCTTGATAATTTGTTCATAGGCCTCAGCACATTTCCCACGTCCTTCTAATACATCAAGATACTAGTTCAAGTATCAAGTGACATTCTGTACCAGTTTGACATTTAGAAGCTATAATCCATATTGTTTTGTAATTATGGTTTAGTTTTAACTAAAGGTCGGTTACATTATTAGATTATCAACGGTTTAATAGTGGGCGAGTAACAATAATAATTGATGGTTGGGATGGTATTTTTTTTTAAACAAACACATTCACACTCTAAGTTCAAAGACTTGTATCGTGGCTGCCGGAAACATTCACATCACACACACATTACACCCAGAACCAGAAGCTCAAATATCCCTTGGGAAGAAATTTGTGCTCCTGCCGGGAATCGAACCCAAGACCTACGGCGCAGAGGGCAGACACCTGTATCTTTGATCAGATTAGATGTACTAAACACGCATTATTGAAGATATTTCTAGAACTACTGATCAGATCTTGATCAAATTTAAATGGGACCAATTGGAAAGCAACATCTTTCAAACAAAAAAAAACAAAATCTGTTCACGTGTAACGAAGTTATGAGGTAACACACATAAAAAAAATACAGTCGACTTGAGTACCTACTCCTTTTTTGTGAAGTCGATAAAAAACTTACACATTTACACACAAACTCTCGAATTTATGATAAATATAAACATAAGCGCTTTTCACTCACAGCCCCACGCTAAGTTCGATGACTTGTGTCGTGGGTGCTGGAAACATTCACATCACACACAATCACAACTAAAACCAGTAACACAAATATTCTGGGGGAAAAAAACTTATGTACCCGCCGGGAATCGAACCCGATACCCATACTTAAAAAGCGAAGACCCACCCTACTAAATCAAAGATGTGATTTTTTTTTTTTTTTTATTTAAGATAGGCAAACGTTTGACCGCCATCTCACCTGATGGTAAGTGACGATTTCTGAAATAAATTGATTATTATTATTTAAATGTATTGTGGTAGTCAATATCCAAGTTAGTCTGACTCTTCTATAGTTAGATATATACCTTACAGACTTCTTACTCAATACCTACTATACAATGGCAGCCGGACCGGACAGAGTCTTTGTTGTTAGAAGAGAAAGTGAACTAACTACGCTCTTGGGAAGTACATGGAAAGTGAACGAAGCCCTTGCAACAAGCAATATAAGTAAGCTAGTTCATCTTCGAGCACATCGTCACTTTGAGATAAGAAAATGCGTATTATATGTGAATTCTATTAATATTATTGATTAACTAGTTATCCCTTGGATGGATTTAGATGAGGTATCGTTATATTGGCTTAACAACCAAAAACAAAATGGCGGGTTTTTAGCGCAAAAAAAGTAATACGATAATAAAATAAATTAGCAAACCTATTAAGAAGGGTATCAAAATAAAAGATATTAAAAGGGTATTACATAAATTTACATAAAAAGTAGGTTTACATTATTCAAAGTCGGGTATTTTTTATTTATGAGCGATAGGCAAGGATTTGACCACTATCTCGCCTGATGGAAAGTGATGATGCGGTCGAAGATATGACATGCTTGCCTAGAAGATACATATTAAATATAATAAATAAATAATAGTACCTGGATGAACGAACTTCACTCGGGTTTTTTTCTCATTTTTAGAAAACGAGGTTTAAAAAATATTGAGACCTAGGTCGATTTATCGCCCCCGAAACCCCCTGCATACAAAATTTCATGATAATCGTTGCCGTTTCCGAGATTCAAATATATATAGGTACAAGAATTGCTCGTTTTAAGGTATTAGATAGATTATACTTTAAGAAGGAATGACCCAAAAAAGGATTTTCATGTCCAACTCGGCAAAGCCCCGGCTTTGCCCGGCTAGACTTAACAATCCTCAGGTCTAACATGAAATGTTGTACCTAATTAAATTGCCTGGTAGAGATCGCTATTAGTGATAAGGCTGCCTGTTGTGATACTTTACGTATATGCTTGTTTGTTACCTTTGTTTTATCTCATCTTATAAAGTGGATCAATAAAGTATTATCTATCTATCTAAATAAACATAAACACTTTTACATTCACAGCCTCACTCTAAGTCCGATGACTTGTGTCGTAAGTGCTGGAAAAAAATCACATCACACACACAATAATTACAACCAGAAACATAAATTTCCCTTGAGGAGAAAACTTGTGTTCCCGCCGAGAATCGAACCCAATACCCCTGCTCAGTAGGCGAACGCTCACCCATCTATTATCTCTTATTCCAGGTCTAGTGTGTTTACCAGCTTCGATCACATCGTCACTTACCATCAGGTGAGATAGTGGTCAAAAACTAGCCGGTCACAAATAAAAAAAAAAAAAGACGTGTGGCACTCGGGGACTGCCGCTGTAAAGCTATTGCATAGATTTTTTTATCAACTTATGCAATTATAATTATTTATTTATTTTATTTATGCAGTATTTTTTTTCCTGCCACCTAGAGGCGAGTTGCTGAACTAAAGAGACAAGCGTGATATTTCAATAGATGGCAAAACTAAAAAGTATCACCGCTGTGCCGGTCGGAGTGGGGGGTGTTAGGTTATTTTCGTTACGGAATTTCTGGATTCGGTCTCCACGCTCAAGGCCCGCGATAGAAGCTATGCAATAGCTTAAAAAAATCTAAGCCAACGGGCAGTTCGAGTAATCATAACTCTCTCATTCAAACATAAGTATACTATAGGTAACAAATAGAACAACAAAACAACTTTCCTTTTCTCTCATTACGTACAATAACTACTTATCTCAGACATGTCATAAAATAGACTTGTGTTACTATCGGTAGCTTCAATTACTATGTTAGGCTTCGGCGAGCGTGATAAGCGGTAGCGACAGCGGCCGTGATACAGCGACTTGTTTCTATGACCTACTTTTCTCACTGAATTTATTCTCCACTAGCCGTGCCCCGTGGCTCGCCCGCCTAGATATAAGCTATGTACATTCCAAATTTCATCCGAATCCGTTAAGCCGTTAAAGCGTAAAGAGGGAAAAAACATACTTACACACTTACACACAAACTTTCAGATTTATAATATTAGTAGGATAAGCCGTGCCCCGCGACTTCGCTCGCGTTTATCAAGTTAAAAAGTACCCTATGTTAATCCTAGATATAAGCTATGTATCTACATTCCAAATTTCATCCGAATCCATTCAGCCGTTACAGCATGAAGAGAAAACAAACATACTTACAAACAAACTTTCGGATTTATAATATTAGTGTGATAAAGACAAAATTTCCACTTACATAAGAAATAAAAATTTAATTTAAACGCAACCGCATGGCAGCCGTAAATGAAAGTTGTTGGGCAACATTGAAATCAAAAAAGTGTAAACTGACGTCACGAATCATCAGTCAATAACGTACGGTGTGCTGTTTTGAATTGATCATACATTTTCATTACTTTTTATTCAATAATATCCTGAATTAAGAGCCATTTCACACGTTCAGTGAATAATCAAAGACTTTGAGCGCCTAATTTACTATCTTGGGAAAAGATTTCATACTGTTTTATATTTGTTAAATAAAGATCAATCTTTGGAATTGTCACACAATGGTGCTAATTCTGTTGAGCATCGAAGTAACCTAAACTAAACTAAACATAAACTAATTTTAGTTAAAGAATACCTAAACCCTATTCTGATTTTACGTTGAACTTAATTTAAAAGTTGAAATGACAGGACTAAAATTTATTTTGACAGCAACCAAATTGAATTGTATTCACAAGAGCCGCAATCACATATTCCTCCATTATAGACTTTGTAGGTCAGTATATTTGCTTCATTAATTGCACGTGTTATTCTTTCAAGTATGAGATCACATTAAAAATAATCCAGACCTTTTTCATACAGACTAAATTGAGTTTAAAATTTCTATTTTTAGTCTTAATTTGACGTAAAACATGTACATCAGAATAAGAATTTGTTCATTTTCACTAAATAGAGTAACTAAACTAACTTAGTCCTGTTACCGTCAACTTAATTTTAGTCTAATCTTGCATTTTCTGAATAGGTTTTGGACTAAAGCAGGACTAAAACTAATTTTAGGCTAGTTTAGTCTAATTCTGGACAACAGAATCGGCACCAATGTAAGAGATTTTTTTAAATATCTCTAATTATTTTATAATATGCAATCTTCAGAACTTAGTTTTAGTAAAAACGACAACAGAGTAAAATTTAAGCTCCTTATACACTGATTAAAATTAATTGAATCGATTAGTTAAATATGCCTAAACATCAGGTACGTAATATTATTGACACATAATGTAGCGGAATTTTGATTTTTATTTACGTTGATTAATTTAAAAAACAAATATAAATCCCTATTTTAGCCCTACTTTACTTCAATTTTTAATTTAATATAATATTCACATTTGTGACACAAAATTCATGCGTTTATGTGAATTTATTAAATCTAAATCATAAGTAAAAAAAATAATCATATCTCATAAATCAATATTTATCATCACTTGAAACTGCTATAAATTGCGATGTCAATGCAAGCGCCGTACATTGCGGCGCGAGCGCCCACATTTTGCGAAATGGCTCTTAAAAGCATTTAATATATTTTATGTTATTGAGGGACGAGACGAGCAGGTCACTCGCGTGATGGCAAGCGTTACGCTATCCCATTATAGTTCAGTACCTACCCTCCATAGTTTTGAACGTATATTAAAAAGATTATTCTTTTTTTTCAAACCAAAGATGAATCATGAGCGTGACCTTCGGTCTGCCTCTAACTTACTTTTTGCTGTTCCCCAACATTCCTGTTCTCTTTCTGTTGTTGCTGTCAGACTCTGGAATGAATTGCCAGCTGACATAAAAAAGGTTACCACCAAAGTTACCTTTAAGCGGCAAACTCAAGCCCATTTCTTTAAAACGCTCCACTCTTAATGGTATCATCATCATTATAATAACATAATGTTTTGTGTTTTAGTTCGTTTACTATGTTGTCGTCATAAGATACTTACTAAGTCTAGTACAATTTTATATTTATGTATGTGTATTGTACTTTTTATCTTATATTTTATTTATGTATGATAATATTATATATTTATATTTTGGTATATTTGTTGTATGTTATGTGTATATATGTAGGTATATTTTAAATCATAAATGATAGATATTAGCCCTTATACTGCACTACCACGAATTTTTCTGCACCTTCTCGGTTGACTGGCAGAAAATGACTGAAAATGGCTGAGTCACCCACGTCCGTAGGAGGATACCCCTCAAGTCCCTACACGTGGTCACTACCCGGGTGGTGCTAATCAGGTGACATTTGAGAGGTAGTAGAGCATTTTGTGAGATGCTCGCCTGGCTTGCTAGCAAAGTAGCTTACCACCATCAAGTTGAAAGTCTGCCGCCAAGCCAGATACGGTGTTCCGGCAGTTATCCTTGAGAGCCTGCGTATTCCAGGTCTAGTGTGTTTTCCAGCTTCGATCACATCGTCACTTACCATCAGGTGAGATAGTGGTCAAACACTAGCCTGTCACAAATAAAAAAAAAAAAAAAAAAAAATGCTGTATTAGCATTAAGTCCTCCGTGTACATATGTATTGTGCAAAAGAATAAATAAATAATCGACTAAAAATCAGACTAAGACTTCCTCTTTGCCACAGATTACTAAATAGATGTTTATGTGAGAAAACCGGGTCTTTTCGCGCTTTTATTTTCAAAATAGCATTATTTTGACTAACCTCGACGTTTCGGCAGGGTTGCACCGGCCGTGGTCACGAGAGACTGAGGTGGCGGGTGTCATCGTCTTGATTAGCGAGCAGTATTTACAACTACCCGCACTTGTTTTTCTAAGTCGCTGGACCGACACACAACACTAACAATATCCTCGGATACGTTCGACGATAAATCGCGTCGCGAACACTTTATCAGAACCGGATTCCACGATGACGACAATTTAAAACCATCTTCACGATTGAAATTCGGATATTTTTTAATTTCGATAGCTTCCCGAACTAGCCTCTGATAGTAATGTCGTTCGGTGCAGATGATTTTCGGGTCGTGTAGTTCGATCCAGTGGTTTGGTCCTGATTCCAATATATGTTCAGCGATCGCAGATTTATTTGTTTGGCGATTTTTCACAGCTGCAATATGTTCTTTGACCCGTTCCGCAATTGTTCGCTTTGTTTGTCCGATGTAGGAACTACCGCAGCTGCAATCAATTTTGTAGACGCCTGGTGTTTGAAAAGGGATCACATCTTTTGCCGTCCTTATTTTCTGCCCCACTTTACATAGAGGAGTGTACACAGTTTTTATGCAATATTTTCTTAATGCTGTACCAATTTTATCCGTTATCCCTTTAACATATGGCAAAAACACCGGCTGTCTACTGACATCGAAGTCAATTCGTCGTCGATAACTGCGCCTCGCTTGTTGGTTTTTGACTTTATAGCCGTTTTGTTTCAGTACCTCCTGAACATGTTTCAGTTCACCTTGTAAGTGATCAGGATCACTCAGATCATGGGCTCGATTCATCAAAGATGTAACGACGGACCGTAAATGTCGTGGATGGTGGTGAGACGTAGCATCTAGGTATTTGTCGGTATGTGTCGGTTTTCTATAGACCGAGTGTGATAGAGAACCATCTTGTTTCACCATTACTCTGACATCCAGGAAAGCCAACGATCTGTCCTCTTCTACCTCACAAGAAAATCTAATTTTCGGATGTATTGACTCCAGATGTAGTCTTAGTTCTTCTACTTTCTGTCTGTCACCATTTATTATGCAGAACACATCATCGACGTATCTTTTCCACAGCTTCACAGATGATGACTGCAGTTCCAGCGCGCTTTCGATGTGTTCCATCCAGATATTTGCTAATACAGGTGCCACAGGGCTGCCCATAGCCACACCATCGATCTGGAGATAATGCTGTCCATGGTAGAGGAAGAAGTTACCATCTAAACAGTTTCGAAGCAGAACTATGTAGTTTTCCGAAATGTTGTTTTCCTTGAGTTTCTCTCGGACGACCTCTAAACATTCCTTCACTGGGATGTTTGTAAAGAGCGATTCAACATCAAAACTTACCATAACGTCACCCGGTTCTAGTTTGATGGTTTTTATGATTTCTACAAAATGGCGGGAATCTTTTACGTATGAACCTGTTTTACCCACTAGAGGTTGTAGTACAGACGCGACGTGCTTTGCGAGATCATAAGTAGGTGAGTCAATTTGGCTCACAATCGGCCGCAACGGAACGTTGGTTTTATGTACTTTTGGCAGACCATAAAACTTTGGTGGCTGTACTACCCTGGGCTTATGAAGCCTATCGTAAACATCTTCCGTAAATAACTCCTTGTAGTCTCTAATTACAGCTCTTATACGACGTGTAACTCGGGCGGTCGGGTTGTATGACACTGGTTTGTATATGTTTGTGTCACTCAACAAGTTCCTAGCCTTTGTGTCATAGTCCTCTGAGTTCATCACTATTGTCGCCTTACCTTTATCAGCTCTTAAAACTAGAATCTCATCATTTTGGCGGAGACTGTTCAATGCCAATCGCTCTTCTTTAGTGATGTTACTTTTAGGTAGCTTGGCTTTTCTTAAGATTATGGCAACATCCTGCCTGAGAGCTTCAGCGTCAACAGGCGGCACTTTGTTACGAATAATACCCGCTTCAATACTACTGATGACATTTTCGTATGGAACTTGTGTAGGTGTAGTTGCATAATTCAACCCTTTCGCCAGTATGCCGTGTGTAATGTCATCTATTACAGTGTTTGACAAGTTGACCACCGTATTTAATGTGTGATTATTTGTGTTACTATGATCATAAGCCGACTTACGTGACACTAGCTTTTCGAACTTCTTACGATGTCCATCTCTGCAAAGGTCATACGTTCGACTCGCTTGTTGATAAGTTATCCGATCGCACAAATGAAAATCATCACTCGATAACACTTCATTACACTGTATATGTAGATCATATAGTTGCCGTTGCACTCGTTCTAAATCACAGTGACTATTTCTTATAAGTTGTTTGAGCAGACGGACACTCGCGTTGTGTAGAATTTCACCCGAAAACGCGATATCACTACGCGGTTTTATACGTACGCATGTCGGTAATAAGTTACAATCGCGACACTTTTTCAAAAATGTTAACGATGTTTCCAATCGTACACGTTTTTTCCGGAGAAATTCAAGGTGACGAATTTTGTTAGCAATATCCGGCCCGTATCGGTTTGCAATAGAATTTTTTAAACTTTCGCGAACTTCAATCATGTTTATGTGAGAAAACCGGGTCATTTCGCGCTTTTATTTTCAAAATAGCATTATTTTGACTAACCTCGACGTTTCGGCAGGGTTGCACCGGCCGTGGTCACGAGAGACTAAAAAGCGCGAAAAGACCCGGTTTTCTCACATAAACATGATTGAAGTTCGCGAAAGTTTAAAAAATTCTACTAAATAGATGCTACGTAACCCATAAAATTCCCATATATATTAAATGCTGTGCAGCACTCCGCCCTGAGATGTTAAATCTCTTTAAACCCTGTAATTTCACTGGAAACATTTGCCAGTAATGTTTGCACACTACTGCTTGGCTGTTGAATGTCTGGCAACTGTGCGGTACTGCTCCAGGCGGACTCAGTAAAAGAGTCCTACCACTGCAGCTAATACTTGACCTATATTAAAATCTCATGCATAATTTCACAGGAAGACTTGATGTTTCTTAAATCTATATTGAAAGAAAAAAGAAAGAACATAAACATAAACATAAACATAAACGCTTTCACACTCACAGCCCCACACTAAGTTCGATGACTTGTGTCGTGGGTGCCGGAAACATTCACATCACACACACAATCACAACCAGAACTAGAAACACAAATTTTCCATGGGGAGAAAACTTGTATTCCCGCCGGGAATCGAACCCGATACCCCTGCTTAGAAGGCAAGAAGAAAGAAGAAAGAAAATAATTTATTTGTGACTCAGAAAAATAGTAAAAGAACAATAAAACCATTTTACCATCTAACAACAAGACAAACTGTCAAACGTCATCCATATATGGTTGACATACCTCCGGTTCGCTCGAAGCGTTTCGCTTCTACGTTTATCATCCGTACTGCGAAGGAGTGGAACTCATTGCCCTCGTCTTGGTTCCCCGAGCGGTAAAATCTGGGAGTCTTCAAGTCACGAGTGAATAGGTACCTTCTAGGCAAGTATGCAACATATTCGGCCGCATCATCACTTTCCATCAGGTGAGATTGTGGTCAAATGATTGCCAATCAGGCATTAAAAAAAATCTATAATAAAATATACATATAAATTAAAGTCACAAATCTGCCCCAAGCTCTCAAGCAAATGCCCTCAGCATAATGATGATAGATGACCAGCGCTGATCTTCCGTTGGAGCCGTTCGGTGAAATCACGGCATAGGCGAACACATAACAATAAATAATAAAGCGTTTTGCCACAACTTTTATAATGCGAACTGCAAAGGAGTGGAATACCCAGCCTTCGTTCTTGTTTCCCGATAAGTATAATTTAGGCCTCTTCAAGTTAAGAGTGAACAGGTACCTTCTAGGCAAGCATGTCCCACCGTCGACCGCATCGTCGCTTTCCATCAGGTGAGATGGCGGTCAAATGCTAGCCTATTGGTCATAAAAAAAAACAAATAATACAAATATAAAATATTGGTACCAATATTTTGTCTCATTTAATTGGTTCGCTACCTCTTTCCACCGTGACCCAGCCTTTCATCCGACACCACGTATACTCCGATCAATGGACACCCGAGCCATAGCTTCCGAAACAATGTAGAGCTGCACTCGAGACGAATACAAACATATACATAATGACGATGTTGTCGAAACGAATGGGTTTTAAGAAAGAATGCGAGAAGGTAGCCAAGTTTATGGTTTTTTTTTATGTTTGATAGGCAAGCATTAGACCACTATCTCACCTGATGGAAAGCGATGATGCGGCCGAATATGTAGCATGCCTGCCTAGAAGATACCTATTCACTCTTGACCTGAAGACTGCCAGATTATACCGCTCAGGAAACAAAGACGCGGGCAATGAGTTCCACTCTCTAGCAGTACGGATGATAAAAGTAGAAGCGAAACGCTTCGAGCGAGCTGGAGGTATGTCAACCATGAATTGATGAAGTTTGACTGTTTGAACGCCAGAAAAGGTTAAAAAGCCAACGTCACCGCTTTATCTCCGGAACCCTTGATCTTAATATTTTTTTTATAAATAAATACGCATTTACTACTGGTCAGATCTTGATCAAATTTAAATGGGACCACATAAAAAGCACCAGCTTTCAAATAAAAAAAGATTTTTTTAAATCGGTTCGACTAGAAAAAATATCTGAAAACACATAAAAAAACAGTCGAATAGACAACCTCCCTTTTTGAAGTCGGTTAATAAGTAAACTCTTCCAAAATAATAACTATGTTCTTTTTAGAAAATCTCAGAGACCAGTGAAGGATACTTAAGAACATTGGTTTTTCTACCGACTTCACAAAAAAGGAAGAGGTACTCAATTCAACTATATATATATAAATAATAGGTACCTTCTAGGTAAGCATGCTTCATCTTCGGCCGCATCGTCACTTTCCATCAGGTGAGATAGCGGCCAAGTGCTTACCTATCTGTCATAAAAAAAAAAAAAAAATTTTTTATGTGTGTTACCTCATAACTCCTTTCCACGTGAACCGATTTTGAAAATATTGTTTTTGTTGGAAGCTGTTTTCCCTTAAATGGGACCCATTTAAATTAGATCAAGATCAGATTTGATGAAACGTTTTTGAGTTATCATCAATAATGCGTGTTTGATGATTATTTTTTTATTTGAAAGCTGGTGCTTTTCATGTGGTCCCATTTAAATTTGATCAAGATCTAATCTCTAGCTTTTGAGTTTTCGTCAATAATGCGTGTTTAATACATTTAATCTGATCAAGGTTACGAAGATAAAGCGGTGAAGTCGGCTTTTTTTAAGCTTGGCTGCGTTTAAATTATAGAGTACAACAGTGTAACACTTTAAGTAGGTATAGTTTGAAAAAATGGTCGAAAGTCAGAAACTGTAATT
Source organism: Lomographa bimaculata (assembly GCA_948107665.1). Lineage (NCBI taxonomy): Eukaryota > Metazoa > Arthropoda > Insecta > Lepidoptera > Geometridae > Lomographa > Lomographa bimaculata. The sequence goes on along the minus strand of OX403608.1, from coordinate 3,036,332 downwards.
AAATAATAAAACCACTGGGTAAAGAGAACAATATGCCGACTGATCATTTGGAAGTTGGTATACTTTCCTTATTGTTTCTGTAATGATGTTACACAATTTATTGCGATTTTTTACCGGCTTCCCAAAAAAGGAGAAGGTACTCAAGTCGACTGTAATTTTTTTTACGTGTATTACCCTCATAAATTCTCTGCACGTAAGCCGATTTCGATTTTTTTTTTTAGTTTGACAGATGTTTCTTTCTAATTGTTCCCATTTAAATTTGATCAAGATCAGTAGTTCTTGAAATATCGTCAACAATGCCTATTTTGTGGACTACTTTGACGATGTTCTCGTTTAACCGACTTCAAAAATCACCTCAAGTCACCTCAATTTGATCAAGATCTCATTTGTAGTTTTTGAGTTATAGTCAATAATGCGTGTTTAATACTAATGTATTAAACACGCATTATTGACTATAATGCGTGTTTAATACATTAGTAGAGTACAGTAGTAGACAGATTTAATAATCTGATCAAGGTTCCGAAGATAAAGCGGTGAAGTCGGTTATTTTAAGCTTTGCTTGCGTTTAATTATTTTTAATGTCATTTCTGGCTTTGGGCCGTAGTTTTACATATTCTATGAGAATTTGAAGTCATTCGCTTGTATGGTTTAGACGCTATATGCCTCTGACAGACGGACGGACAAAGTGCTGATCAACCCAAGTCAACTTAGAGATCTCGCTTTGCTCGATCAATTACACATTTTGCAAAAATAAGAACAAAATCATCAACGCCATTTTTTCAATTTCGCGGCAAAACTCATCAAAAAATTTAATAACCATTTTAAATTATTGACATTGAAGAGCAATTATTACTTTCAACGCAAAAAAAAATAAGTACCGCAGGTATAGACGCAACACGCAGCTTGTACAGAAAATTTTAACGCAACTTTTCCCCTCAGACCTACGTTTGAAAGCCACTCTCTCCAAGACAAATCAATGTCTTTAAAGAAAAATAACACCCATTACCGCAGTAAACATGCTTGTTTAACTTAAACTTAGAAGGAAATGAGGTTTACGTAGATATTACTTAAACAAGTTAGCATTAAGTGAGAGCTTTTGTATATACCTGTTTTTGAACACCTCTTCTGTACAGCGTGATTTTTCACAAAGGAGGTTGGGCAAAGGGTTCAATGGGCTGCGATTGGGCCGCTTTCTCTGTTATTTAACTTGTCAATATTCTTAATAATTTAAACGCAAGCTAAGCCAAAAAAACCGACTTCACCGCTTTATCTGCGGGAGCCTTGATCAGATTAAATGAATTTAGGACTCCGGGGGTACGCATTATTGAGGGTAACTCAAAAAGTACTGGTCAGATCTTTATCAAACTAAAACGAGACAACATTGGAAGCACCAGCTTTTAAATAAAAAAGATCATCCTCACCACCTAGAATTACACGATTTAATTCCCCCATGCTCTTTTTACCACCTAACAACAAGACAAACTGTCAAACGTCGTCATTATATGGTTGACACACATCCGGTTCGCTCGAAGTGTAAATGTTCCTTTATGGCGCTCTTGAAACCTGATGTTTATTGATGGTACCTATTCACTCTAGACTAGAAGACTCCCAGATTATACCGTTCGGGGAACAAAGAAGAGGGCAATGAGTTCCACCCCTACATTTACTGTAAATAATGGCACATGCATGAATGTAGGCAAATCAAAGTTGAAAAAGATAGATAACTATTTATTGACACACTTTACAAAAAAAAAAAGGAAAAAACAAAGTGTACAATCGCCGGTCTTATCGCCAACAGCGATCTCTTCCAGACAACTTTGAATGTAGTGTGGATTTGAATTGATTAGAATGATGTAACGGGGGTGTACAATTTAAGTTTATAAAATAACAAACCACAACAAACGCATTCACACTCACAGCGCCACACTAAGTTTAAAGACTTGTATCGTGGGTGCCGGAAACATTCACATCACACACACATTACACCCAGAACCAGAAGCACAAATATCCCATGGGAAGAAATTTGTGCTCCTGCCGGGAATCGAACCCAGGACCCACGGCGCAGAAGGCGTGCCCACCTGTCCACTGCGCCAACTGGGTCGTCAAAATATTTACACATACTTATTCAAGAAAACCTTTTTTCTTTTGTAGTTTTCCTTACATCTGTTTTCCACGGCCAATACTAATCAGATACGTAAGTCATGACTCCAAATGAGTCATTATTCCGAAACCAGGTTAAATCTATGCGGTAATGCTTATATAATGGACATGTTACACGGTTGTAATGTACTCAATGTCTTCCTTGTGATGCAAAGCCATAACAATGGCATGCGAAGAAAATGTATGGACACTAGACCATACATTTTCGATGTGGTCAAAGACCATGTTAGCTACTGAGCTAGCACGGACCAGTCTTTGACCACTGACACAAATAAATGTATGAACACTGTTCCATACATGATGACTTGTGTCGTGGGTGCCGGAAACATTCACATCACACATATGAAATTAAATTAAATGAAATTAAATTAAATGAGTAGGTATATTTCACACAAAATAGAGTATACATATTGGTCTTCATGGTTGAATCGTCCTTCTATTTTGCCATGTGTTGGCATGTGAAATTACATGTTAAATTAATATAATGACAATATTACATTAAATTAATTATATAATATTAAATGTCAATAAAATAATTAAAACACAATGTCAAAAATAATAATAACGAGTTAAGTAGAAATACCGTTATTGATTTTAATATAATATTACGATGTCAATCCAATTTAGTATTGAAAAAAATCTTTCAGACAGTAAAAAGTCTTGTCAAGTAACCAAACAATCACAACCAGAACCAGAAACACAAATTTTCCTTGATGAGAAAACTTTTTATCCCGCCGGGAATCGAACCCGATACCCCTGCTTAGAAGGCGAACGCTCACTTAACTACACCAATGGGCAGTTCTTCAGTCTAAGACCACTTCGAACTGCCCGTTGACTAATTCATAATAATATGTAACTTAAGGAGCCTGCGGAGGTTGATTTGCCCATACAATCGTAATACCGAAATGATTTATAATTCAAGCATATTACCATCGTAATGTGTTGTTATTCAGATTAAAAACATATTAATCTAGGTTCCTGGAATAATAACCTAAAACGAAATATAAACCAATTGATTTTCACACATTATTACGACGTAAATGTCGCATCTTTAACTTATTTTTTTTGTATTAAAAACTAACACATTTCTTTTGTCATTACAACAGGAACATAGATTATAATTTCAAGGTACTATTAATGCAAAAAACAATGGCTAAACATTACATTTTCATTCATAATTTTTGGTATTACGGCACCTATCATAATTTGTTCGGTCGGCAGTGCTATCGCATCAACCATGGGCACAGTTTGCCAGTTAAACAGAGACAGCCTATAGACTCGTTAAAAGACTCCCCGGCCTCTTAAGCTAGTTAACTAAGCATCGAACCCGATACCCCGTCCGGTTTGATTCCCGGTGGGAAAGGGATCACAAGTTATTTGCCACAACGGGAAATTTGTATTTCTGTTTGTGTGTGATGTGAATGTTTCCGGTAGCCGCAACACAGGTCATCGAACTTAGTGTGGGGTTGTGAGTGTAAAGCGTGTTATTGTATTCTATTAAATAATTGATCAAGCCAAACGAGATCTCTAAGTTGACTTGGGTGGTTCAGCACTTTGTCCGTCCGTGCGTCCATCTGTCGGAGGCATCTAGCGTCTAAATTATACAAGCGAATCAAAATCTCAGAGAATAACTATGGCCCAAAGCCAGAAATGGCAATAACAATGATATAAAGGAAGATATAAAGGGGCACCCATATAATAATATGTAAGAAGGAGAAAAATATTTTTAATTCTGTTTTCTGCCCGTGTGTGATATTGTTTAGAAGAGCTTTGCAAGTAGATTTTGAAACCCTTTCTTTTTTCAGAATCTACGTTGAAAAATAACAATTTTGTAAGCCACTAAAGTCACTGTTTTTAAACCTATTTTGTCCTGGGGGTCTATCTCAAAAACGGCTACATATTTAAAGCTGAAACATGCATATCATATCTACTACATCCTCTAATTAAACAACTAATATAAATTAAACAATTATTATTAAGAAAAATAATTATAAGCAATTAACCTCAAACTTTTTCTGTATTAAGAAAAGTGTAGGTGAGAGATCTCTGTTCGGGCAGAACGACTATAATACAATACTTTTTTGTTACTTTGTTATTTTTTAGATCCGTCCGTATAGTTTTCAAGTCCGTGGGTACAAAAAAGTAAACAAACAATATACCTCTGACTTTTCAGGAGTCAAAGTTCAAACACAATGAGATAGTTAAAAATTAATTACGTAAAAAGACGTAAGAGATCTTTACGTTCATATTGTTAATTCAACTGTGGGCTAAAGTAAGTGATGCTATCAATTTTGCGCAGTTTTTTCTCACGTGATTGCGTGAATTGCGCAATCAGAATTATTCTGATTGCGCTAAATTCTCAGGCAATACCGGTGTGGTGTGATTTTGCACCTTTATGTGTGTATCGACCCAGTTGGCGCAGTGGACAGGCATCCACCCTCTGTGCCGTGGGTTCTGGGTTCGATTCCCGGCAGGAGCACAAATTCCTTCCCATGGGACATTTGTGCTTCTCTTCCTGGGTGTAATGTGTGTGTGATGTGAATGTTTCCGGCACTCACGAAGTCTTAAAACTTACTGTGGGGCTGTGAGTGTGAATGCGTTACGAAAAATCTAGTATATATTACCTATGTATTAATTGTTATAGGTTCTAGCTGTGACTAGGAATTTTGTTCGAGTTAATCGGGAATCAGGATACAAAGAAATCGTCATATGCATAAAATGTAACAAGCCGATGTCTGTACACTAAAGATATTGGAGAAAATATAATATGGGAGATTATTAAAACCAAAGCATTTTTAGTATTCTTATCTGTCTGGATGTTTGTACACGCATCAAGCAATAGATTTTCTATGGTGGAGGAACTCATTCATTGCGTTGATGAAGATGTATCTCAAGTAACAGGTCAGGAAAATTTTTGGCTTTCTGAACCAGCAGTATTTACGCTCAAAAATAATCAAGCAGCTGCAATAAATCGCATAGTATTTTGGAAGATTTTGAAGAAGACGAGGTGGTATACCAGTCCGTACACTGTACGGATTTGAATGAAATTTGGTATACATGTAGTTTACTTCCAGGATTAACACATGATATGAGACTTTTTACCTACTAAGCGGACAAAGTCGCGGGCAGAAGCTAGTAAATAAATAAATTTATATGTAATTATGTACTTAATTTTATTAAAATCTGCTCAGCCGTTTTAACAAATAAAAATCCAAACGACTTAATTAAATTGGCACATACGGTATAATCTGTGATTCCCAAGTCAAGAGTGAATAGATATCTTCTAGGCAAGCATGCTAGTTTCCGGCTGCATCATCACTTTCCATCAGGTGAGATTGTGGTCAAATGATGGCTATCGAGTATAAAAAAAACTTAGCAAGTCTATTTGACTGCTATGCCATGAGTACCGGGTTCCCGACACGAGTATTATTTTTAGTCAAAGGAAATCTATGTTTGATTGTGTGGCACATGAATATATTTGACTTTTCTGAGTCCATAACCACAAAGTTAAGTAAGTTATTACATTTACTGTTAATCGGCGAGAGTAGAGATTTCAGTGGAGAACCGTCGGTATGTCTACCTCAAAAATCTTCCAAAAATACTTCAAGATTCTAAATGTTTTCTTTCCTCTTTTCCAGACAATGCAGTCCACTGTGAAGCGACTGGCGTCACTGGTCGCCCTCCTGGCCGTGACGTCATCAGCAAAGGACCAGACCCGCTGGTCCCGACAGATCAGCTCCTATACCTCAGACATCAGCGACTGGGTCCCTCTGGCAGCACCAGTCGAGAGAGAGCTCCCACTTCCCCCAATCAAAAGACAAGCAGTGGCTGAACCAAGAATACTGACAGAACCATTCCCAGGCTTACCTAGACCTTCAGGTTTCAGCTCCGATGCATTCTCATCTAGAAAATACCTTAATTCTCAGCCGAATAGGCAGCTGTACCTGCAATCAGTCCCCGCTGTGCCATCTGCTCCTCAAAACTACTTGACAGACCAAGGTTTTGGCCACAGCATCAGGTTTGGCCTTTCGCAACCAAGCTTCCCCGTGAATCAAGGCTTTATCTCTCCGCAATTCGGATATGATAGTATACCTCAAAGCATTCCTCATACCATCTCCCAAAATATACCTCAGGCTGTTCCTCAGGCTGCTTCTCGTGTCGTTTCACATCCCAATTCTCAAATCAAATCGAACCCTCAGATGGCTTCATCAAATCCTATTAAATTTGAAGACTACAGAAAGCCACTGCAAATACCGATGACAGTATCAATCAAACATTTTAACCAACCTCAAAAAATAAAGCCGGAAGCACCGACATTCATCGATGGTTACCGCGTAGATAATGCATCAAGCGATTTCACGTACAACCAGAAAAAGAAGACTCAATCTCTGCAGAAGATCTACGAAAAACCAGCATCCAGACCTGAAGTTTCACAATATGTTCCAAAATCTCAGCAAAGCTCACAAAAAGTAGAGAAAGAAGAAGTTCAGTTACTATATGTCCCATTAGAATCATTGAACAAGGGTCAATTCAATTTCAGGAGTCCGTTGACTTCAAGTCAAACTTTAAATTCGGAATTGTACTCACAAATTCCTAGTAAAAAATCCAATATGGCAGACCTACACAGACCCATACAGAAGGTTATCGAAAGTCCTGTTCCTCAGAATTACTTCAGCGAATTTAATTCCCATTTACAGCCACAACAAAAAGAGTTGGATCAAGTACCGAAGTTTTCCACACTGTCTTCACCTTTCCCCATCAGCCCACCTACTACTCCAAAACCGAAAAAACTGAAGCCTCATCAGCCGCCATTAGCAATTTTCTTGACTGAAGAAGCGAGCAAGAATAATCAAATCAAAGTAGGAGATGTTTTAGCTTCTCTGAAAACTGCCAATTCAGTCGCCGTTTTGGATTCTGTTAATCCTTTGAATGCGCCAAAGGTCTTCATCGGGCCGTCTTCTTTACAGCCACCAGACCATTACGTCAAGTTTGAGCTGCCATATTTGTCCAACATTGATAACAGCAATAACAAACTTCGACAGCTACCCTTCTTTGTTGCACCTTTAAGTTACAATACGCCTCAAGGCTTTGCCAAGATACCTTTCCCATCTCCTCACGTTGGATCAGTGGTAATTAACTCGCAGATCAGGGAATCAAGTCCACAAAAATCTTCGATCGAGGATGTGAAGCCTAACTACTATACCGGTACATACAGACAAGAGCAAAAGCCGCCTCTGCCTTCCACTCAGAAGCCAACTGTTAGTTTCTACTCCACAGCTACTCCAAAAACCAACCTACCACAAAACTACCAATCCAACTACTACCAATTTGAACCTCAAACAGTTTCAACCCTGACGCCTTTGAGAGATCCGCCAGCAATCACTCCTCCAAGACCTGGAAATTACTTTATAAATAACGCTCCTCAGTATAATGCCCAGGATTATAATAGTCAACAACAATACAACACACAATACAATCCATCTCAGTACGATTTGTCGCCTCAAAACATTTACAAGAATCAACCAGAAACAGTAAAAACATACTCCAGTCCTAAACAGATTGAATCAACAACTACTCCAAGACCAACTTTAAGCACAACGACAAAACCTCCTTCAACATATCCCAGCCAACTGTTAGAAACTCATAATCCTTATTCTATAAATCAGGCGTTCCACTTTAGTACTCCATTGGACTACCGCACATACGTAGACGAATACAAAGAACCTAATGTCGCACCAGTAGCTTCAGATTCCTTATCGACTTCTGAAAAGCCAATAAGCACTTCAAGTACGACACCAAAAGTAGAGGAAGTAGTTACAGAGCAACACAGAATATATCAACAACAAATATCACCTCTTTACCAAAGCTACTCTCCCGAGATTCATTACCAGTCGGAGAATCTAAATCCGACGTATCCCGTCTACAATACAAATGACTACACGAAAACTGAAACTTCTGAGTCTAATAGTCCAGTACAAACAAGTAACACGGAGTATAATACTCCTTCCACCAATTTGCCAGAACATATTGATAACCATGATATAGAACATCCTGTTCAAAATGAAAATCCTAGCATAGATGAAACCAGGTTACCTACGATTTCTGAAGTTGAGAGTCCATCGCAGAGTGACTATAATCATTATGAAACAAACTCCGATTCCAATGAAGCACAGACGTCTTCTACGACTACGACGACATCAACTACAACAAGGCGTATTCCACTACGAGGCAGAGTACGTCCGCGTTATACAACAACACCTAGAGTAGATTCTAGTGAATATTCTACCAGGACTGTAACACGTAGACCCTTGAGAGAAAGGAAACCTATACCAACTAGATCAAGATATGAACCAAATAAAATTACCACTGAGAAACAGACAAGAAGACCTATTGACTACAGTGAAGAAATTACAACAAAATCGTCGAGACCTTCCAGACCTCGAGGACGCGTTACATTTAAACCAACAGAAGAGACCTACGATAGAAGAAAAACACATAACAGCAAAGAACAAGACTTAGCTTACCAAAGAGACGTGCTGCATCAAAATTATCCAGTGACTATCCAAGAACGTATGAGTACAGTTGACATTGAAGCTATAACAGAACCAACAATAAGATTATCGTCAACTAAAGTCATTGAACCCGCTACTGAAACCTACGATACTGAAAATGCTTACACCTACGAAAGAGCATCTCTTAGCCAACATCCAAACGCTGAACCCCACGAAGATATACCAGTATTTCCATCAAGAACGACTGTCTCACAATCCGAAACATCATACGTACCTAGACTGTCAACGCGCAACGAAGAGTATGTGTACTCTTCTAGAAGCAGCCCAATTCCCGTAGAAACTGTATCAGATGAAAAAACACAAACAGAAAAAGAAGAAGAAAGTAATTTGAAGCACACTACCCCTATCCAAAAAGAGGATGAAGCTGTTGCCTTCGCTACAGAAACTACAAGCTCAATTAATGAATGGGCCGAACAAACTGTCACAGATAATGAAGAATACAAAGAAGAAGAAACAACAACAACCACACCTGAAGTCGAAGTTACCAAGGCAGCATACCAAGAAGAAAATGAAGAAGAAGAAGAAGAAAACGTAGTTCAAACCACTCCATCATATAACAGAGTCCGTGTACGTCCAGGCGTAATTAAACAATACCACCAAGCATCTACAGAATCAACCAGGGTAAAAATAGATAGACGAAGACCTGTGACATACAGGCCTGCTTTTGATAGACGACGCACCACAATGCGCATTGATGAAATTCAACAAGATTTGAAAACTAAGCAAGTAAATGGACGTCATGAGGTTGAAGATCACAGACATCCTGTTTACAAACCAGAACTGACGACTGAGTCAACATCTACTCAAGAAGCAACCACAAAAAAAGGCCAATACCGCCGGAGACGTCCTACCTATTCTTACACGACAAGTACAACTGAAGGATCTTCAACTTACAGAAAAAATACTTACGAAGTCAAAAACAGGTTCAAAGGTAGACGTCCCACTACTGATAAGCCAACTGAAAAGACCGAGGTTGCAACGGATACTTCCACAACAACAGCTCGACCTCTGTACTCGAGATACAGTCATAGACCAAGATTGTCCGAAAGATATAATAAGAAACCTGAAGCTCAACCTGAAGAAAATGAAGACCAGGATTCAAACTTCTCCATTAACAGGCCAAGGTACACTGAACCAACTGCTGAACAGTGGTCGCCCAAAATTGCAAGCGATTCATTCAAACCTTATAATCCAAACAACATTGTTGATGAAGAAAAAATAGCCACTACTGAACGAAGATCTGACAAAATAGAGACGGATATAATTACTGCAAGGAATGAATTTGAAGATCTTCTTATTTCGGTTACTCCAGCGTCGAATAATAGAAATAACAAGAAGATTCCCGAAATACCACCAACTTTAGAGGCTTTGGTTGAACAGAGTAAAGTTACAAAGAGTGATTCTAATGATAGCATGTCTACTTTTGAAAGCATGTTAGAAGAAGTAATGAAGAGTTTAGAAGAACAAGACGAAGACGAATATTCATCTAATGTAATGAAGCATAAAGGAGGAGAAATTGGAGAAATACCGCCAGAGCGAATTATCTCTTCTGAAGATAATTACACTAAAGCTACTTCGCCAATATCACACGAAGACACGACTCTCGAACCTATCACAAATGAAGACTTAACCACTCATGAGGTAAATACCAATTAAGTTATTAATAATCACAACGTCACCATTTAATTTGATTTTCTACCGACTTCACAAAAATGGAGGAGGTACTCAATTCGACTGTTTTTTTATGGTCAACAATGCTGCGTGTTTAATACATTTAATTTGATCAAGGTTCCGAAGATAAAGCGATGAAGTTGGTTTTTGCTTGCGTTTAATTATAACATCTAATAATAAGCTAATATTGTCTTGACAAGGTGGTGTGGTCAAGGGGGTAAGCCTATAATGGGAACGGATACTTGCAAATAGCTGACTTTTCACTAGCAGAGTAGTAATTAAACATTTTAGAAAATGCTGTACCACTAAAAAAACAAGTGAATTGATACTAATACTTGACGACACATACCCCTTTCCTTCACCTCTGGGAAGGAAGGAAAGTGCAAGGCATTTCCAACACCAAAAAAAAATGGTATGCCCATGTTTGCTCCTTATTTGCCCGCTCTGACGGCACTCACGCGATTGGAAGGGCTGACCTAATACAACGGCGAGTCCTCGCAATGTAAATGGTGGAAGATTTCACTAAACTTAAGAATTCTGAAAGACTTTTAATGACACTTTATTATAACGGTAGACCCAAATATACAAGTGACAGATGTGTATTCCTTAGACTTGAACTTTATTATGAAAATTTGACCTAAAAATCTTTTGCTTTAATTAATTTGCATACAAAATAATATTTTTAATATATCATATTTTTCATTACAGGATGATACTAAGAAAAAAACTCGCCGTCGTGGCGTATGGAGAAGAGTCAAAGTGCGACCCGTAACCGCAGAATCCATTGAAGTTGCAGAATCACAGTACTACTTGAGCACCGTCAACAAACTCGGCCAGCCCTTGAAATATTCCAAATCCATGTACGACAAACCTAAGAACGAGAAAAAAATATCAGTGACAACCTACAAACCCAACCTTCAATTCATAAAAAACATGTTCGATGAAGAAGATCGTCTGCCGTTAACAAATGATGAAGTCGTGCCTACAGTTGAATTATTTAAAGTAACTGAACCTGAATACAACAAAGAAGAAAAACTAACAACTGTAGAAGAAAATTTAACGCAAACAGAGAAATCTGCAAGTCTGGGTGATTTAGACCTTGGCACTGGCTCTCCTGATCCAACAATAGATGATGTGTACACCACTGAACCTACCACTGTCCAAGCTGAGAAAGCAAACTCTTTTAGCTTCATGGATTATCTTTTCGGCACAACTTCAGAAGATGACTTAAAAGTCATTAAAAATGAAACGAATACGACTCAAATCGAAATTGAAATTGCGACGGAAAATGCTAAAACAAAAATGCCTACGACTGAGAGTTCTTTCGTTCCAGATGAAATAACTGAGACCCTCGAAGAGGTGACACAAATTTTGGATGTAAAGAAAATTGACGCAATTACGCCTAAGAAAGAAGCAACAACGACAGAAACGCCTACAAATGAGACGTCATCTCAATCGTCTTTCATGAATCCTGCAAACGTGATCAGCACATCAATGTCAACTGAAATTTCACACGAAACAGAAATTTGCTTCAGAGGAAAATGCATTAAAACCTCCAAGAAAGGTCTATAAATTTTAAACAGCCTACGTGACTGACTTTAATAAGATCGTGTAAGTGATAAGCCATTGTAAATTCTGTAACGAAAATCCATTATAAATTTACACGCATTTTTAAAAGTATGTGAATTATCTCCATAAAACAGCAAAATATGTTATAAATGTCGTAAACTGGATATTGACATAACGCAGGTTTGACTGTTAATGGCAAAAATCATGGACCTGTGCGATAGAACTTTTTACGTTATTACTACTTATTGTTCGTAACTAACTGGAGAAGAGATCTTGATGAGGCCTTTGACACTCTCAAGCACGCTAACGTCAACATTTGTGGCAAATATGATTGTATTGTAATATTAATCTATCGGTTTACCTACGTTTAATCCTAAAAATAAATACTCTCACACTTATTGTACTTCCTTAAGTATTTTATACGTCAGGTGAAATCTTGTAAATAGTGACCTTTATAGCCTCTTTACTCGATTCCACCAAATAATTGTAATTTAAAATTAGCTTAGTTTTTTAATTTTTGGTATGTGGCCACAGCCAAAATTGTGTATAATATTAGAATAGGATAACTTTGTATTTTAATGTATTAGTGTAAATATTATGACTGAACATATTTTTAACAGATAATTGTTAGTTCCCGTATTTCTATTTATTTCTTTAGTGCTTTATATATTTTAGGGCATTTGTACCCCACCCTGATTGCGACTACTTACTTAACTTAGTGAATGTTTTAATGTCTGTTATCGCTGTATAAATCCTGTATGTGAACTCTTTAATAAAAATATTAATTTAAAAATATGTTTTGTTTTATTAACCTTACAAAGACACCAGAAGACACCAGTCGTTACTCATCCGTTCACCATCAAACACAAACACTGCTTTTCATTTCCAGAGCGAGAGATAGAGTGTTTTACAATTGGAACAGATTACTGAAAGATGTTGTTTCTGCTGCCACAATAAATGGATTTAAAAACAAGCTTGACAATTGGTTGAGAATTAATAAACAAACCTTGTTAGAAAAGTGAACTGTTATGACTTTCAACACTGTGTGATATAGACATATCAGCATTCTGCTGCTCGTCTATAAATAAATAATTAAAATCCGCCGAAGTTAAATATTGAATATCAAAACTATAAAATCAACAACAAAGCCACTATGATGTGATAATTCATCTATGTTAATATTGCTTGTAGTTTATATTACAGCAAAAAATGTTGAAAATCAAATCGTAAAAGCATTGGAGTTACAAAAATATGCATTAGAATCAACTTATTGTTGCCTAGATAATAAGATCATAAACATGTAATTAAATAATATATAGTAATAAATAATATATCATAAAAATATTTAATTAATAAGAATATTAACAATTATGAAGTACCGATATTGATTATACAATGGCTGTACATGTATGTAATTTATTAAAAGGAAATTTTAATGTAGACCATTATAAATGCATGAAAATATTTATGGATTTTATGAAAGTATATACATTTTATGATATTTATGCATAGAACTAAGTCAGACACGCGCGGAATTTAGACGGCGTAAATTTTTACTAACGTTACTTAGATAAATTACTACCATACCATCTAACGGGGAGTAGCAAAACTAGGTTTGCTGAAGGTTACCACGTAACTCGGATGTAGTACTATTTCAAGGCGACAGGTAGTGCTATTACAGCAATAATTATAATTAGCATCAAGTCAAAACAAGAACTGTCAAGTGTCAATTAATTCAAGGATTTGAGGTTATAGTGGCCGCTTGTTTATTTACCTACCATTTTCTACAAATAATATTTGTTTTTAACAATGGACGTCGAAGAAAAGATTCGCGAAGATATGAGAAACTTAGGCTGCACGTCTGAAATGAAAATCACGCTCGCATACCACCTCTACATATATCTAATCGACCACAAACTGATGTACGACACTGAATACTGTTTCAACAACGATATCAATGTTTTATACGTCGTCGCCAAACCCGGCAAGGAAGAAAAACTCAACATATATGTGCCAATACCTACCCAACAAGATTTGAGTTTAGAAGAGATCAATATACTCCAAGAAAACTTATGCACAGTCGAAACCGGACCCAACATCAATCTTGCCTTCATAGAGAGTGATTTTACCATAGTTATATACACTTTTACAAGAGATATAGTGGGGAGACTGTCGCCGACTGCAACTGCTACTTTAAGGCAGGCCCAAGAGAAGCGAAGGTTTATTAATACAGAGTTGAACAGACAGCGGAATGAAATATGGAATGATGCTCTTAATGGAGGTGCAGTTGATGATGATGAGAGGCAAAATTAACATTTACAAAGAATTAGCTTGTCCTAGTGATGTTATGACAGTATCATCCCAACTCTAACATACTGAACTATGACTTCGGATCGCTGTCATAAAAACTTATCCAACATTGTGGGTATATGAAACATCCAACATTAGATTTTCCTTAGACCTTTCTGAGCTGTTAGGGGTATCTGATGATGATGAAGATGAGGTTAAGGTGGAAGACGAAAATGGCCTTAGCATGGCTTATTATCAATCTAACAAGCAACTCCCAGCAAGATTGCCACATCTTTATTATTGAATTTATGGTAATAGTAATAATGATTTAATTTTATTTTAGGTTTCTTATGCTAGTCTATTGTAAATAAATATTATTATAACATTTGTAAGAAACTCTTTGAATTATACTATGTAAAGGTGAGGGAAGGTAAATTTTGTAGCATTATAAAAATAATATTGGTACACAAAGTACTACATAGTAACCAGCATTTTGCCTCCACATTCATTGTACGAACTGCAAAGAAATGGAACTCCTTACCTGACTTGGTCTGTGTTTCCTGATGAGTACAATATGGGAGTCTTCAAGTTGCGAGTGAATAGGTAACTTCTAGGCAAGCTTGCTCCATCATCGCTTACCATCAGGTGAGATGGTGGTCAAAAGTTTGCCTACCATGAATATGAAAAAAAATTGCTGTGGTCTAAGCTCTTTATTCTGATTTGCAAGAATAGATAAGTATGATGATTATATACCTAATTTTTGATGTAATTAAACGAGCGAGTGAAGCGTGTGTAAAAATACTTTCATATATCTGGCAGATGACCTCCAGCTGCATTTTATAGGTCGCATTTCACAACAGATTCTTCCGAAACTTTTTGAGCAGGTACAATAATAATATGGATTCTATTGTTGCGTTTTAAGACTTGGAAATGGTAGATTGGTTACATAAAAAAATATCTTAGCCATTTAGAAAAATATGCGAGGTCTGGGATGAAGTAATATCACCGATGGACTGGACCACATAAATTTGGTGCAATTTAATTTGCAATTTTCTTTTAAATGAGCTGCAGCAGTGCCTTTTTCTGCTTTTACTATCTATAAATAATTCAAGAACCATATACATATTATATGAAATGTCTTCGTCTAGTAGAAACTTTTTGCTAAGTTAGGAAAACCTAGTTTCCAAAACATAGTTAAAGACAAGGTAAAGACTATTAAATATCCAGGTTATATTATCTTTAAAACTTCATGTCAAGTGTGTTTAGGCATCATCAAGGCAAGTATGCCACATCTTAGCTCTTTATAATTGTCTAATGTTTAACTTTCACTCTCAAAAAAGGGTGACTCAGACATAACTGCCGTAGTCATAGAACAAACATAGGAAGAACTAACTATATCTACAAGTTGTTCTACCTCCAGCATCTGCTGTAGCTTTATGCATAAGTGATAGGTAGGTACTTGTTTGAAATTACAATGAATAGAATAGAATATATGTTTATTGTATTAAATTGTGTACAATGTTTTTATATTATTAATAGTGAATCAACTGTCTTCCCATATTGGGCGTACAATAATATCTTAATTTACATATTAAGCTTTAGTAAAAAAATACTTATGTAAATTTTCATCTCAGTTGGTAGTTATAGAGTATATTGAAGACATATATAATTATTACTATGCAATTAAAAATAAAATAAAATTCCACATCGTAACACACTAAGGTTTTGCTACCAGTGTATGATACACACACAGTCTCGGGGGAGAGTTTTCTTCTAGTGGACTGTATGAGGTGCGCAAATGGACAGGTAAGAGGTATATCGATCCTAACAATCATAAAAAGGGAAAAATGCACTCCACCAACCTTTAGATCCACGCCCGCCGAGGGCAGCAAGATCAGCGTAGTCAAATAAACACCGTGGCTTCCTGGTGTAGTCTCCTTTTGTAAAAAGCACGTACGACGCACAATAGAAGGATTGATAGGTCCTCAGGATCCAAATGCTGGATTTCCGCCGTAATCGAGCAGGTCAGCACAACGTGTGTTGAGCTCGGATCATCTCGCAGAACAGAACTACCCTAACGGTAGCAGATACTAAAAATTTTTGGAGTTTTGCAACTACCCTCAATCTGAATTGCAAAGATCGAACATACCCCTCACCGAATTCATCATGAATGAATTCCCTAACTCTTTTAATGCATAGAGTCTGAAGAATATACAGTCCAAAAGTTGCAAAAATATAAGATATATAATGAACTTACGAAGCTCATTAGAGAGGTAAACCTTTGTCTAGAATTTAGGTAAAATAAATAATAATAAAGAGGTAGAAATAAAAATAATAAAGAGGTTAATATATATATTTGAGATTAATAAATATGCTATATTTTATGATAATTAATTAGCGTAAGGTAATGGGCAAATTTTGTTTACAGGTCTTTTTATTAGACCATTTTTGGTTCTCAAAGTGACAACGCGAACTACCTTATCAACGCCTTCGTGTGTCATTTCAATTCTACCAAGCGGCCATTGAAGTGGTCGAGTCAAGTTAGACTTTAATAAAACCAAATCACCTACTTTTACGTTAGGAGGTGAAGAAAACCACTTCGCTCTCTGTTGGAGAGTGTGAAGATAGTCATCTGACCATCTTTTCCAGAATATTTGTGAAATCTTCTGAACTGATTGCCAACGAGACAATCTATTCTGTGGAACATCCTCATAATCATATTCTGGCACAGCCACTAAACTTTGACCTATCAGAAAATGACCAGCGGTTAAAACGTCAAACTCATTTGGATTATCTGAAAGCGTGCACAAAGGGCGCGAGTTTAAAACTGCCTCCACTCTGCAAAACACGGTTGACAACTCTTCAAATGTAAGAGACCTTTCACCTACAGCGTTATAGAGTAACTTCTTGCAGGATTTGATGCCTGCTTCCCAAAGTCCACCCATTGACGGGGCACCTGGCGGATTTGTTCGCCATTCTACTCGGCGCGCTGTCAAGCCTATGAGAATCTCTTCTTGATTTCTTTTATTATTAACAAAGTTAGTTACTTCTTTGAGGTGTTTAGCTGCAGCTACAAAATTAGTTCCGCAGTCAGAATACATTTGTAGATTTGACGCAAATCCACGCCTAGCTACAAACCGATCAAATGCAGCTAAAAAACTTTCACATGATAAATTACTTAAAATCTCACAATTAACTGCCTTAGTTGAAAAGCATACAAATAGGCATAGGTAAGCTTTGTTCACCTTCGCGTTACGACGTAAACTTTCTTTTACGAAAAATGGACCTCCTAGATCGCAACCGACGCTGCTGAAAACTTTACCAGGTTGTAATCGCGGTGCAGGTAACGTACCCATTCGTGGTTGTATCGCGGTAGGTCGGCATTTGAAACATATTTTACATTTCGATAAAACAGATCGAATGATGCTACGAGCACCAACGAGCCAATAATTCTTACACAGTATTCCTTGTAACGTACGCGGACCTACGTGTAAATATATCCTATGCAGATAATCAATTAATAATTTACTCGTATGACATTTTGGAAGCAACACCGGGTGCTTCGTGTTGTATGGAAGGTCGGCTTGTAAAATGCGACCCCCCACCCTGATATACCCCTGGTCTACGAAGGGTGACAACTTACGTAAAGAGGCAACGTATTTACCTTTCTGTAACGCTTGTAATTCTGAATTATAATGATTCATTTGAACAACGCGAATTATTGTGTTATGAGCTTGTTTCAGCTCAGAGGTTCTAAGTGGTCCTACAGACCGATCTGAAGGTTTGCATTGCAGATTTTTTACAAACCTGTGACACCACGAGAGTACTCGCTGTAATCTATTGAATGAGGAAAACTTTTCAAAGTTCTCTTCAAGATCGTTAAGTAATACATTTTTATCGTCCACGGAATTAAATGCAAAAGTTGCACTATTCGCTTTAAGTTCGGGAACCTTTAACTTGTCCTTTACATAAAATGCCTCAATTGGCCATTTTTCTTGGTCTTCATACAGCCACGCGGGGCCGTTATACCACTCCGCGGCGACCTCTACGAACCGAGCAGGTAGAACTCCACGCGAGCATATATCCGCCGCGTTATCTTCGCTTCGAACGTGGTGCCAACAGCTTGGCGGTACTACTTCGGTAATTCGACTAACACGGTTAGCTACGAATGTCTTAAGCATGTAAGGCTGCGTCTGAATCCAAGCTAAAACGTTCTTTGAGTCGCTGAGGGCGACAATCGATAACTGTAAATTATCTATGTTTTGTACGACAAAACTTACGAGTTTGGTTAGCAGCACGGCTGCTTCGAGCTCAAGTTTAGGTATCGACAAGAGAGGACTTAACGGCGCGACTTTTGTTTTACTAGCCAACAACCTAACCTTCACTTCGCCCTTATCATTTACACTACGAATGTAAACACAAGTTGCAAAACCGCGGGAAGATGCATCGCAAAACGCTATCAGCTGCGCCCCTTGACAGTTAGGTATGAGCACGTGACGCTCAAAACGCAACTCGGATAAAAGCGGTAGATCAGACAGAAATTGATTCCACCGTGAGCACGGCTCTGGCGGTAATTCTGAATCCCATCCGAATCCTGATCCTAACTTCCACAGATCTTGCATAATGCACTTCGCGACAAATGTGCAAGGAGATATAAAACCTACCGGGTCAAATATACTCGCGAGCAGTTTTAAAACGGATCGTTTAGTTTGTTTTGTGTCGGTCATGTTGTAGGTAAAAGCGAAACTATCACAGGAGGGTAACCACGTCAAACCTAAAACCTTAATGGATGATGACAACGTGTCATCTTGAAAATCGATTGTTAAAACTTGGTCCGTTTGCATCCTATCCAGTAATTCAGGACAGTTACTCGCCCATTTTCTCAAATCAAATCCACCACTTTTAAGAAGTGAAACTAATTCATCTTGCAACGTGCAAGCCATTTCTTGTGATGGACATGACCACAAGAGGTCATCAACATAAAAACCTTGAGTGAGAACCCTTGCTGCTTCGGAACAAGGTCGCACGGCGAGCTCGTCCTTGGCTAGCTGATGCAACGTGCGAACAGCTATGAATGGAGCGCTCCGAAGCCCGTAGGTATTTGTATTGAGAACATAGGTGCGTAACTGTTCCGATGGGTTTTCGCGCCAAAGTATGTGTTGGTATTTTCTATCCGCGGGATCAATCAAAATAGCCCTATACATTTTAGACACGTCAGCAGTAAAACACACTTCATGCAATCGAAAATTTGTAATAATTTTAAGCAAATCTTGGTGTAGTTTTTTACCTGTCAAAAGAGCGTCATTAATAGAAATTCCATTCTTTGGCTGCGCGGAACCATCGTAAACAACGCGCAGGGGCGTACTAAGGGACGACGGCCTCAGAACACAGTGATGCGGGACAAAAAATGATGTGGGTTCGGTACCTTCATATAACTGCATGTGCCCTAGGGATTCATATTCCCTCATGAACTCAACATAGGCCTTACGAAGGTCTGGAGATCGAGTGAGTCGGCGCTCGACCTGGTTGAGTCGCTTCAATGCTACATCATAAGAATCGCCTATAGGAGCATGTTCCGGGTTTAATAAAATCGGCGAAACATATCTACCGGTTTCATCGCGATAATGTTTTTCGAGATATATTTTTTCGGCTAACTCGTCTAACGGATCCATGGGAACTTCGCACGGCAAAGATTCTAACTCCCAAAACCGCTTGAGAGTTTCATTTAAATGATTATTTTCGATAGTGTACGACACTAAGGAAGTTGTACACGGTACAACACTATTGCTAGAGGAAGTCATCTCTAATCTTCCGGTTATAACGTAACCAAATACACTGCCTAACGCAACTGGTACATCACTACTTATGACGAACTTCTTGCCGTTATAAATGTACGGAAACACGTCACCAGATAAAATTAAATCAATAGGTGATTTTTTATCAAAATACGGATCTGCTAAATACAATCCTTTGTATTCATTTACCACATTTTCCGGAATGGGTACCGTCGGTAATTCGGAAGTAATTTTTGGCAATACTACAGCGTCTATACTAAATGTCGGCGTTGAGCAATGACGAGGTTTTACGGTACATGACACCATTCCGTAGTTTTTTACGTATTCGCCACCAAGACCAAAAATATTATACGGGCATTTATTTGTAGACAAACCTAGCCGTTGATAACATTCCATCGATAAGAAATTAGACTGAGCAGCAGAATCAATTAAAGCGCGGCACGGTTGATACTCGCCGAACGCATCTAAAACCTGTACTACGGCCGTCCCTAATATAGTTGCATAGTTATACGTATGCGACGAGGTTACATGGCAAGTATTATTGTCAACAGCTGTTGACTGCGGCGTAGGTATTGTCTGTGCTGTGCACGGCACAGGAGTAACTGTGGTTTGACTTAAAACCGGTTTCTTATCTATAATGTTATTTCTCGATTCGCGATGCAACAAGACGTGGTGCGATAATTGACAGATTAAGCATTTAAAATTACTTCTACATGTCTTTGCGGTATGATTCGTTTTGAGACAATTGTGGCACAGCTTTAATTCGTTAGCACGGCTAAAACGTTGTTCGACGGACAACTTACGAAATTGATCGCATCGAAAAATCATATGGTTTTCACCACAATGTACACAACTAAGCTGCGAACTCGTAGAAGATGCATGCGTGTATTTTTTCACGTTGGTATTTTGTCGCTGAGGGTCATTTTGTACACGTTTATTTACTTGCGTATTCGAAGCACTGTATGACGTAGAATGATCTAGAACCTTAATTTGGTTGTGAACAAATGACATGAGTTCATTGAAGGTAGGTATGCAATTTTGATCTAACTTTTGTTCAAAAGATTTACGTGTTTGCGGGTCTAATGATCTCAATGCAATATGACACATGACGTAACTGTTTAGGTCCTGAATATTGAGTGCCTGAATAGCCTTATATGAATGTTCGAAATTTTCGATAAACATGTTCAAGTGAGTAGAAGACTCTTTCTGCAACGGGGAAAAGTTCAACATTTTATCTAAATACCTACCGACCAACAATCTGTTATCTTGGTATTTATCAATTAAACTTTGCCAGACTAAATCGTAATTGTTGGCGGATATCGGAACGCTTTTTACAATATTTAACGCACTACCCTTTGTGCACGATAATAAATAATGGAATTTGTCTATTTTTGGAATATGAGGTTGATTGTGAACCAAAGAACAAAATGTCTCATAAAATGTATTGAAATTTTCAATGTTTGAATCAAAAACAAACAGTTCCAACTTAGGTAACCTAGGTCGTGACTCCACAGAGCGCGAAGGATTCTCGCTCTTAACTTCTTCAACGATCGGTTTATTATTGGATGCACATAATTTGACTCGAAAATAAAGATCATCAAAGCTTTTCAGTTCTTGACTTCGCAAAGTCGACTTGGGATCTATTTCGAGCTCGAAATCAAATATTTCAAAAATTATACGTTCATATAAACTACGTAAATCACTGACTTCGGCCGATTGCAATAAAAACAATTGTTTTGTTTCGGGATTTGATAAATCACGAGACATATCATAAACTTCTTGCAATTGTTGGAATAATCGTTGTTTACGGTGAATTAACACGGTTAATTCTTTCGGCATTGTTTCTGGTTCACTAGTACATTTAACTTGCGATCGCGCCATCTTGTAAAATGACACACGACGGGGCGAATGACTAAATTAAATGTGAATATTTTCAATGAATCTCGTAAGATTAAATTAAAATTAATTACACAATACACAGCATATATATTGTACGACAATAATAAATGAGTACTATGTAAAAATATATATAGTCCAGTCTAAAATATGAACATTTAAAGAGGTATGTATAGAACGTCTATACTAGTAATAACGTCGCAACGAAAATTACTATGTAGGTAGAAAAACTATAGGTACAGAACGTCTGCACTATATTGAAGCCTATGAATTACGAATTCAAGGGGAGGTGACCAATAAAAGACTGGTATCTGGGGTCGAAGTGACCAAAAAAAGACTGTATGATACACACACAGTCTCGGGGGAGAGTTTTCTTCTAGTGGACTGTATGAGGTGCGCAAATGGACAGGTAAGAGGTATATCGATCCTAACAATCATAAAAAGGGAAAAATGCACTCCACCAACCTTTAGATCCACGCCCGCCGAGGGCAGCAAGATCAGCGTAGTCAAATAAACACCGTGGCTTCCTGGTGTAGTCTCCTTTTGTAAAAAGCACGTACGACGCACAATAGAAGGATTGATAGGTCCTCAGGATCCAAATGCTGGATTTCCGCCGTAATCGAGCAGGTCAGCACAACGTGTGTTGAGCTCGGATCATCTCGCAGAACAGAACTACCCTAACGGTAGCAGATACTAAAAATTTTTGGAGTTTTGCAACTACCCTCAATCTGAATTGCAAAGATCGAACAACCAGCTATCTCCAATTGCCAATATTTCCTAAAATTAAACTAAAATTATTATACATCTATATCACTTATATATTATTATGTAATACGCTACTGATTTGACATATTTCATAATAAAAATATTTCTGCATCCAACAGGAACTAGTAAAGGAAGTAATTTTACCAACGATGCGGTGAGTCCGAAATATTTGTGTACCAGTAGTTAGAAACGCCGAAGTAGATAATAAAAGAAAATAACACTAAATAATTTGGTATAGCGATGATGTCGTTTGCCAGATTGTGTCCTAGCGACATCTAGTGATCAGCGTTATAACTAAATACACCCTATAAAAGCCGTCAGCGTTGTAGATATGCAGTACAGTTATTCGCCTACAGATATCCCTGATAACAATTTTATTAGAAAATTTCGATACGACAATTACATTCGACAGTACTTATAAAATAACTTTACTGATATCAGCAATCACTTTAACCTTGCTATATACATCGATTTTTTCACATATATATTGGAATATGGACAGTTTTCTGGGGCATGGCAGTGCCTCCGCCTAACTAAAGACACCCTATAAAAGCCGTCAGCGTTGTAGATATGCAGTACAGCTATTCGCCTACAGGTGTCCCTGATAACAATTTTATTTGAAATTTTTGGTACGACATGTAAGTACATTTGACAGTACTTGTAAGATAACTTTACTGTTTTAAGCAGATCACTTTAACCTTGCTATTTTTGAGCACTCAAATCACGTATACATCGTTTTTTTTTTTTACAAATATGTTGGAATATGGACAGTTTACCATGATTTTTCCGAAGAATCTTTATATTTTCTCATCATACAGACATTTATGAAGGACTAAACTTCATAACTACGGGCCAATTGTATAGTTCCGAACCTACAATTAAATTCATCTGTGACGCAAAGAGTTCAATATAAACCACGTAACACCACTCACCGAGCTTAACGTTCTAAAACAACAAGCTTATAGTACTTTATTACACCTTCATAAATAGTCAAATTGGTAATCAATCATTGATCTTCTAATTTTGAAGTTATCATCATCTGTCAGGATGGCCGAGCGGTCTAAGGCGCCAGACTCAAGGTTTACCTTGCTTGTTTAAAACGAGTATGAGCTGTTCTGGTCCTCTCTGAGGGCGTGGGTTCGAATCCCACTTCTGACAAATCTTTTGCGTTGGTAACAAATGTTTTATACATTCTACTCAATATTTTTTAACTTACCTAGCTCATCGTATTAGCATTGCAATTCAGAGAGCCAATGCCAGCTCGATGTTTTGTAGGTAACCTAAGTCTTTGTTGTATAATTATGAATAGTTTTAGTTTAGTTTTAGGAAATATAAGCAATTGGCCCGTAAGTAAATATTTTTTGAAGAAAATGTGGTTATTATATTTGATTTGAAAGATTCATCATTATCCACAATCCTTTTGATCCCACTGCTGGGTATAGCCCTCTCTAATATTCTGCCATTTGCCTTGAACCTAAGCTAGTCTTCCAAAAGATTAACATGTTTGTTTTACCATAAAAAATTCATCATAATAATAGTCATTTATGTTTGCCTAATTACGATTACGTAAAGCTAAATAAAAACTACTTAATATATTTTCCAACATAAAATAAATGTTTGGGAAAAAGCAAAAAGAATTTCCCGTACCGGGAATCGAACCCGAGCCTCCTGGGTGAAAGCCAGGTATCCTAGCCACTAGACCATACGGGAGATAAGTGGTGAACTGAAATTTTGATATAATAACAGAAATTCAGACGTCAATTGTTAAATTTATAACCAGTAACAACTGTAAGTTTGTTTCCTGTCTCGATGCCAGTAACACTTTTTTTTTACATTTGACTTATCGATCCAGTCCTCTAGCACATGATTTAAATTTTTAACCAACTTCAAAATATATGGTCACCGATTTCTCTACCATTTGTGGACCGATTCTCACATTTTTTTTTTGTATGGTAGATTATACTTCAGAGGTGGTCCCATATAAATTTTATCGAAATGATCAAGCCAAAATCAAAATATAAGCGGTGAAGTCGGTATTTTTAAGCTTCGCTTACGTTTAAATTATTGATACTGATTATAAGTCGCAGAACGTGCGTAAAACAGTTTTTGGTTAATAATATTATAATTTTTACGAGTTTAAAAAACTAATAACCGACTTCAATTGCAAATATCTCCGAAACTCTTTAGCAGATCTTGATCAAATTATGATGGGACCATATTTGATAAGTACGTTTAAACGTATACCCTTTCGTATAAAACAATAATTACCGATGACGAAGTTCTGAGGTAACTTACATAGAAAAAAGATGCCGACGAATTGAGAACCTCCCCCTTTTTGAAGTCGGTATTTTTTTTATAGTTAATGGGATGGTTTGAGCATGGGACTGGGACGGTTTGCGAATGGGACCGTTTGAGAATGGGACGTTCTGCGAATAGGTCGATTTGAGAATGGGACGTTTTGCGACTGCGTGACCAAATGCAAATGGGACGTTCTGCGAGTAAACCGTCGTCGTATGGTAGATAGGCTATTCAATAATAAATAATAAGACAACAATATCACTAAAGTAGCTTTTTAAAATAATTATATAATCTATACATCTATACTATTCTATACATATGATCGATATGTAATTTAAAAAAAAAATGTTTAAAGTTCAAAGATCAAAATAGTAATTACTCTATATTAATTACAATATATAAGTAGTGCGAGGCTTTGCCCACGTTAATTGAGATGAAAAATAGACTACCTATATCCCTGCATCATATTCCAGACAGATGATATGCTAGACTATCTACATTCCAAATTTCATACAAATCCGTCAAGTAGTTACGTAGATATAATACATCAAACAGAGAAACTACGCGTCATTTCAAATGAATTTTTTTTTTTTTTTATGTTGAATAGGCAAGCATTCGACCACTATCTCACCTGATGGAAAGTGATGATGCGGCCAAAGGTGTGACATGCTTGCCTAGAAGATACCTATTCACTCTTGACTTGAAGACTCCCAGATTATACCGTTCGGGGAACAAAGACGCAGGCAATGAGTTAATAATAATTACATTATTTACAAGATATTAATAGATTTAGCTGCCCCGCTGTAGTAGTAAGTTAGAGTACCTAGAAATTACCTAGATACCTACTTACATGGGCTCAATGCCCTAATTAGATCCCTACTTCGATATCTCCTAGCTAAGACTTTTTAAGGAGACAAATTCGCAATTTTTTACGTCCCTCAAATTGTTGAGAATTTTAATGTAGGAAACGTAGATCAAAAAGACTAAATATGAAATATAAAAAAAAGCATTGCCAAAAAGTCGTCGCCCCCGGGTGGGCTCGAACCACCAACCTTTCGGTTAACAGCCGAACGCGCTAACCATTTGCGCCACGGAGGCGTTGAGTGGGGTGTTGAAATTTTGTAATACACATATAGCATACATATAAGTAGGTATGAATAGCAATGTGACGTCACTATCAATCTAGATGACATACTTGCGATCCCCCTCGGCTTTGCGCGGATACAATTTCCGACGGAGTTTAAAAAATGTTACATACAAACCTTGCCCTGACAATAACGACCGCAACAAAAAAGAATCAGCCAAATCGGTGGAGCCGTTCTCAAGTTCTTGTGAGACTAACAAACGTCAAATTTTTTTTATATATATATACTAGTTGACCCGGCGAACTTCATACCGCCAATTGTCTGTGGTCAAATATTCAGAAACATCTCCTGTTTGACAGGTACGAACAGTTTGTATGGGAAAATAAAATACTACTTTTTACTAATTTTATTGCAATTTCTTTATATTTTCTCACCTTTTAAACCTTCCCTGAACTTCCACAAATATTTCAAGATCAAAATTAGCCAAATCGGTCCAGCCATTCTCGAGTTTTAGCGAGACTAACGAACAGCAATTCATTTTTATATATAAGAAGAAGAAGAAGATGGGATTGTATTTATTTGTACTTACTAACTTACTACTTTGTATACTTAATAGAAATGTTTTCTGATTTAAATAAATCTTAAATACCAAAACTATATTATATCATTGATGACTTGATGAGTCTCGCTCGGTAGGTATCTTATTTATACTGGATAGGCAATCATTTGACCACTATCTCACCTGATAGAAAGTGACGATGCGGCCGAAGATGGAACATGCTTGCCTAGAAGGTACCTATTCACTCTAGATTTGAAGACACCCAGATTGTACCGTTCAGGGAACAAAGACGCATGCAATAAGTTCCACTCCTTCGCTACTAATTATTAGTCAGCATGCCGTCAGAGCAGTTCCGTGACCAGCATTTTTTTTTTAATGGTGTCAAATCAAATCAAAATCGTTTATTCACATGGGCCCCAAAGAGGCACTCATGAAAGTTAATGAATCTATTGCCAGATTCGCAAAATTACAGCCATCTCGAGAAGAACCTGGCAAGAAACTCGGCGGCGCATTTTTTTTTTTTAAACATTCTTAATTTCTAATACATAATTTTCTTAACTTAGGTGTTATTATGGTAGTCGCTAGAAAGAGCCTGTGCAGTTTGCCTCCATGCATCCTTGTCATTAAAATGGTGTAATGACAAACTTGACCGAAGATGTGTCATGTTTGTCTAGAAATTACCTATTCAGTCTTGACTTGGAGACTTCTAAATTATACCCTTCGGGGAACAAAGACGCAGGTAATGAGTTCCACTACACAATTTTAATAAAAATTTCAAAAAATACAAAAAAAAATCTGAGCAAAATACAAGCAAATTATTAAAATCTTCTCCATCCAAAGGTTGTCTGGAAGAGATCGCTTTTAGCGATAAGACCGCTAATTGTACGCTTTAATTTAAGGTTTAATGTTTTGTAAGTGATTTATGTGAGGTGTGACAATAAAGCGTTATCTATCTAAATATCTTACATATCATAACTTAGTTTAACATCGAATATGACAATAACCTACTTTAAAATAATTCTAAATATTACAAATGAACAATAGCCTGTATAGTAATAAGAGATAAGAAATGAATGTTGCAAACCAGACGGTCCCGAGCGCATTGTTTATGTTTTTTGTTAGGCTGCGGCTGGTGACTTGTTTATGTTGTTTTTTTTTTTTTTTTTTTTTTTATTTATTTACAAAATCCACAGCCCTTAATTAACAGAGTTTGATTAATTTAATTTATACCTAAGGCCAATAACGGATTCAATTTTTATTAATATTACTTAATTATAAGACAGTCATATTACTCTTACTGCTATGTATGTTTTTATTATATTTAAATTAATGAAGTTTAGAGCTACATAAATTAATAAAAACAATATTATAATTAATGCATTGGTTTGTGTGTGTGTGTGTGTGAGTGTGTGTGAGTGTTTTTAATTACTACCTACGCATGTTTGAGCCAACGACTTTGTACCTAATGTTCTTTATTTCTAAGTTGATACGTGTCGAAGTAAACTGGGGAGCTCTGCACCTGGATAAACCATTTTAGGTGTCACAAATTATGTACTTACTTGTAATACTTTCTGAAATAAATAAATAAAATCTAGATCTATCTAAGCCCGCATTTTGGTCACGTGTTGACTTTTCAGTCTTTATAAATTTCTAGTGCACCTGGTCCTCATGGACCCAGCGTTTCTACTCCAAAAAGCACAAATATGTAACCTCTGTCGATGTTTGAATATTTGCGCCATTTTTAGGATTCAGCTGTAGAAATCAGTAGTACCTAGCCCCACTTGCCTGCTGCGATGTTGTTGGAAGATGAGACGGCGCCAAAGTGTCGACACAAGTAGCGGATAGGAGGTTCTTAATTCGACTGTTTTTTTTTGTATGTATGTTACGCGATAATTCCGCCAATTTATGAATCGATTTTGATGCTGTTTTTTGTTTGGTAGATTATACTTCAGAGGTGGTCCCATATAAATTTTATCGAAATCGATCAATCCAAAACCAAAACATAAGCGGTGAAGTCGGGTTTTTAAGCTTTGCTTGCGTTTCAATTATTGCTTTTCAAAAACATCGCGTTAACATGACGGCCGTCCTGCAGATACGCCTGTGCAATAAACTAAAATAGCCCTAGAATGTACTAACGTAAGATCCAAATTAGCAAAGACAACGACACGATTATAGTGATAAACACCGATTCTAAATGTGAAGCAAGTTGTTTTCTGCTTGATAATGCGTAGGCTAATTTCGCTTTTGCATGTCATGGGGATATAGCTCAGTGGTAGAGCATTCGACTGCAGATCGAGAGGTCCCCGGTTCAAACCCGGGTGTCCCCTGATGATTCATTTTGCGTTTTTAAGCTTGATTCTATTTGGTTTTTTAACCTCATTTTTTTTACCGCCTTCAAAAGAGGAGGTTTCCAATTTTGATCGATTATTTTTTTTAAATGCTCAAGCTCACTCCCAGTGGGTAGCTTTTCCATCATGCAATGCTACTACAATTTAATCTGCATAATTTATTAAAATTGTTTGCTTCTTTTAGGCAAGCATTAGACCACTATCTCACCTGATGGAAAGTGATGATGCGGCAAAAGATGTAGCATGCTTGCCTAGAAGATATACAAGTAATATATTCACTCATGACTTGAAGACTCCTAGATACCGTTCGGGAAAAGAAGACGCGGGCACGGGCATGAGTTCCACTCCTTCGCAAATTAATAATAAATAAATATTTTTTATTTGTGCCGTTGTTAGAAACAAGTTGCATATAAATAGTTGTCAAAATTTTAGATTTTGAGTGACCTACAAAACGTAATTTGTTATATAAAATAAAAAGTTCCGCAGCCGGTAGGATTCGAACCTACGCTCCCAGAGGGAATCTGATTTCGAGTCAGACGCCTTAACCACTCGGCCACGACTGCCATGAAATGAGGAGCGAAAATTGTAATTATAAGCATAAGGCTTGTTTGATATCAATGATGTCATAGTTAGAAAGCATACCTTATTACTCGACTGCCAAGGAAAGGTTATGTTTTTTGCACATATCTTGTATGTACATTTGTATTTTTTTTATTATCTCGTATCTTTAAAGTAGTAAGGTAGGTATCGTTATATTCGTTTTAAAATTCCAAGTGTCCTTAGATAGATGTTTGAAAAATAATTAATTGTTTGAAAAAATATTTAATAAGCGATAAAATTACAAAAAAAAAATACAGTCGAACATAGTACCTCCTCCTTTTTTGCAGTCGTTAAAAAACGGTGTGATTTGGCATGACATAGCATATTATTAGTTTTTTAAATTTTTAGTTCATTGACTTGTTTATATATCGTTGTATTGAAGTGAACTATTTATAAACATTATTTAATTAAAATTTTCAACAAATTACAAACAATCATATATCCAAAACTTTCGCAAATATACTTACATTTCCAACGTCTTGCCTATATAGAAAAGAATAGGCACCTTCTAGGCAACCATGTCCCATCTTTAGCCGCATAGTCACTTTCCATCAGTTGAGATAGTGGTGAAATGCTTGCCTATACAGCACCAAAAAACTTAACTAGATGCGCCCCGCGGTGTCACCCGCTGTGTTGGGATAAAAAAAGTATACTATGTATTAATCCAGGCTTTCAGCTACCTCCATAGCTAATTTCATCAAAATTGGTCCAGCCGTTTGAGCGAGAAGAAGTAACAAATACATAAACTTTCGACTTTATAGTGAGGGACACACTGTAGTATTACAGTTACAGATTAAGCATAGTTTGTAAGGTTCAATCTTATGCTTGTAGGCACGACGCGCCAGTCGTCGCCCGCCCAGTGGCGGATTTACCAGCAGGCTGAGTAGGCTCGAGCCTAGGGCGGCAGATTTTGGGGGCGGCAAATTTGGGGAACGATTATTTTTTTTTTACCTCATAGAAATCAAAAAAAAAATTCTATGACGGTTTTCTGATGTCTTACAGATAGAAGTCTGCAACAAATTTTGTCGATGACTTCTCTCACTTGTCATTGCACATTCCGAGAGTAGCAAACTTCCATATTCTAGAGTAAAACAGCTAGTTCGCCGCCCCTCAACCAGTAATCGGCCTCTCGTCTTTGCGCCCTTTGCCCACACTTCTTATGAGTGAAAAGAGCGCAATTGTAAAAAATATGCCCCTCTTCCCACTAACAACCCATACATGCCAGTCTTACTACTGGTTGGAGGCTACGAACTGGATGGTTTGTATATAATTTTTCGATTTTTATTCGAATATAATGAATAATTTTACCGATTTCAATCTTATGTATCGACTATTATGTGTTTCACATGCACTAGTAGCTTCAGAAAATTCGATTGGAATTAAAAAAAAATCTTGAACAGTAATAGCGAGATAGTCTTAAGTCAAAAAAATATTTTTTCCCCGAACGCGGTATTTTTTTAATGCTACAATGTTATCTGAAAGCTAGAAGTGCAATTGATGGTCGAATCGACAATTTACTGCATTTGCAAATTGACGAAGAAATCACTTAGGTATTGGAGAAATGTTCTAAAAAGGGTTGTTGCTGTAGTGAAGCGGCTGTGTTCAAGAGGTCTTGCTTTTAGACGAAAAAGTGAGAAGTTCGGTGATCCACACAACGGAAATTATTTCATGATTCTGGAACTGTTAGCTGAGTTCGATCCTTTCTTAGCCAGTCAATTCGAACGGTTTGGAAATCAAGGATCCGGAAGTACCAGTTACTTATCGAAGACCGTTTGTGATGAGTTTATACTCTTGATGGGCGATAAAGTCTTGAAGCAAATTGGAGACGAGATAAGAAGCGCGAAATACTACTCCTTAATTATCGATTCGACACCGGATATAGCACACGTGGACCAACTCACCTTCGTGATTCGATATGTTTTGGAAACAGGAGAACCCTGTGAAAGATTTCTCAAGTTTTTGCCCTCAGTGGGACATAAAGCTGAAGAAATGTTTGCTGCCATTACTTCGGAATTAAAAACCTTGGGCTTGAATATTGAAGACTGCCGTGGACAATCGTATGACAATGCCGCAAATATGTCTGGCATATACAATGGCTTGCAGGCTAAAATTCAAAGTCAAGCGCCGTTTGCTTTTTTCGTTCCTTGCTCTGCCCACTCTTTAAATATAGTGGCAACTGCGACTGCTGAATCTTGCACAGAAGCTTGTCGATTCTTCATGTTGCTCCAAGAAATATACGTTTTTTTTTCAAGTTCGACACAACGCTGGAAGATATTGATGACTGAAATCGGAGAAGGCAAAACCGTCAACCTCACACGTTGGTCAGCTAGAGAAGATGCATGCAGAAGTTTGAGAGATTCGTGGCACGAAGTCCTTAAGGCTTTGGAAACAATCAGAAATGATGGCACCGGCAAAAGTCTGTCACACGAAACGAAGCAACAGGAATTCTTTCAAAATTAAACAATCTGGAAACGGCGTTAATGGTTGTTGTGTGGAATGTTTTTTTGGAAAGAATAAACAAAGTAAATGTTCATTACACAGTAGTAACAGTAACAGTAGATTTGATTACTGTAGCCGATCTTTATGAATCCCTTCGCAAGTTTTTCGTAGACGAGAACGCTTAAAGCATTTCGAAGAAATGGCAATTGAACTAAGTGCGACGAAGCAGTACACAAAAGACCTGGGAAAAAGACAACCGAAAAGAAAAAAAATTGCTGATGAAACACCCGATGAAGAACTGAGTATGACCGCGAGAGATACTTTCAGGGTTAATACATTTCTCGTCATCATTGACATCCGAATTAGAAAAAAGGAAGAAGGCGTACTACAATTTCAATGAAAAATTTTCATTTCTAACCAAAATGAGCGAATTGTCATCATCAACCCTTACGAAAAAGGCTCTGTCCTTAGAAGAAGTGTATCCTAATGATTTAGAGATTGAGTTAGTTCAAGAATGCATACACTTTCGAGGCCACATATCTTCGCAAAACATTTTCGTAAAGCCAGATTCTGCATCATTAGAGAGCCTATCTTCGTTTCTGCGAAAGCAGAGTTTGCAGAACGTTTATCCGAACTTGGACATAGCCCTTCGTATGGCCTTGTGTTCACCAGCGACGAATTGTTCTGGTGAGAGAAGCTTTCCTTGTCTCAAAAGGGTAAAAAATTATCTGAGATCGACCTTGAGCCAAGAAAAATTAAACGCTTTAGCTCTTTTGGGCATAGAGTCGGAATTAATGAACAAGATTACTTACGACGACATCATCGATGATTTTGCCAACAAAAAATCGCGCAAAAAGGCATTGTAACGAACTTCTATTTCGTCGTAAGTAATCTTGGTCATTGATTCCGACTTGACGGAGTCGATTATTTTTTAACTGTTTGAAAGCGCAATAAAGATTATTTATTAACGTTTACCAAATGTTCATTATTGTGTAAATAGCATACATTACCTAGCCCATACATGATTGAGCTTCGATCAAAAATATACCGAAAACATATTTTACGTGCAATTTCAACGAAATTGTTGCATTGTAAAAATAATGTATGATATGACAATTGTTGAGGCAAGGGCGGCAAAAACTATTCAGCCTGTACCTTGAAAATTTGTAAATCCGCCACTGCGCCCGCCCCTCTATGGGCTAACTTGTATACCTATCCAATAAATATTATTACCGAGTTCCGGATGTTTGAATGAATAGAACCTAGGCACTCACCCTTTAAGTATAGCATACACTAGTGCGTACATATAGTAGGACTAGATGCGTCCGACGGTTATACTCACGTAAGTCCTGCACCCGCTGGAATTCCGGGATAATAAGTACTTAGATACACCAAATTTGAGTAAGTATCATATAAGTACACCAAATTTGAGTCCAATCTAGAAGTGGGTCTAATTTAGCTTGCAAGATTTGATTACAGACCGACAAATAGACAGACAACGGGACGGGTGAAACTAAATAAAAGCTTGTAAAAAAATAGGCATAGGATTGATACCTATATTTTATTATATATTCATGGACACTTATATATTTATTAAATGATAATTATAATGAAATAATACTACAACTATTATTATCATGAGATCTACAATGGTCTGCTGATATATGTGCAATATTATATTTATAATCGATATTTGTAATTAATTGCTATGTGTATCCGTATTCCCTTAAATCCTAATAATAATTTTAAATCGGTAAATTACCCTACCAAAGACCTATAAAAAATATATAAAAATTGATGGTGGCGACTCGACCGCGTGGGGTGCCGCCCGGTAGAGATGACTTCCAACTCTATTAAATTACAAGAGCTGTTGATCCAGAGTCACACACCGCCACATACAGGGAATGGGGTGGCTGCGCCAAGTACCAACTGCTGGCAGGGGGGAATGCACAGTATACCCTAAACTGAACGGCATTACAGACCTTACCACCCCCATTTAGAATTAGGTACCTATATACATTGCTAAAGTTTTCGTGAGGTTGACTTTGTTTTGTTAACCTACTCTCTCCTACTGCTGGGCATAGGTCTCCCCCTTTTTCTTCCACGCATCTCCTTTTGTCCTAATCCTCCTGGGACGCAGTTAAATGATCGCGCCACCTCTTTCTGGGTCTACCTGGACAATGTTTCCCGTCTTCAGGCTCCCATGGTGTGATAATTTTAGTGGTATCTCTGGATCCATTCGGCTTACATGACCCGTCTAATCCTGTTTATGAGAAGCTGTCTTCTTTCATACGTCTGCAATGCTCGTTTTTTTCTCGGGCTCAGAGGTTGTGTTAGAAACTCAATCTAGATGCATGATGACTCATTATATATCATAAATAATACGGCTTCGGTGAATTTCTGTCATGAACTCGCCCGATAAATCGATGCCGATGATGGGATCCATTGCTCGAAACCTAGGTCGCAAGAATGGACCCTTAAAATCGCTCACTATTTAGGGTCGACTCTTCCTACCTATGTTTCGGATATCAAAAACAAAAACTGACCTTAATAGATTACTATATTAGGTATGAGTAATTAATTCGTTTCATTCAGGTTTCATTTAGGTTTCATCATATTTAGGTCACTTCTTGATAATTAGTTCTATGTCTGACATTTTACACTTGATGTACTTTTTACACTTTTTCTCATCATCTTTTATTCTTAATTTGTAATTTTTTATTATTTTATTGTTTGACGGTCATGAGTGTATCAAAATTAAATAAATCAGTTGAATAGGAGCTAAACATCGTCGCTAAGGAATAGTCTTCAGAACAATGGTTCTGCTAAGAACATTGGTTCTTAGCTCACACAGTCTTACTTATAAACTCCTCTTAATTTTTAATCAATGCTTAGCTACAATTTAACAAAATTATCACTAATAAACGCGATTAAGCTCTAAAAGATCGTTAAGTAATGCTTAAATAGTTGCTGGAATTGCTGTATAAAACAATGATATTTAATAAAGTTGTTATTAGATGTAAAATATGTAAGAAACAATGTGTGTGTAAGCCAAAATATAGTGTAGAGTCTGTAACTCTTTATCCTATGTTTACGCTCTGCGTGTTGCAATAAAGATCATAATACATTCTACTTCTATTCTTAACAAATAATTGCCTGAATCCATTAAAACTTCAGATTGATAAGTCATCGTAATGTCTTACCTTACCCCAATCTTCTAAAAGCAAATGTACCCCTCTCTCTCCCACCATTATAGAAGGTGCATTAAGATTACCTCGAGGGACAGTCGGCATTATAGAGGAATCAATAACCCTAAGTCCCTTAATACCATAGACTCTTAATCTAGGGTCTACTACAGCAGTCTTGTCCCACTCAGGCCCCATCTTGCACGTTCCAGCTGGATGGTACGTAGTTGCTGTATATGATACAGCCATACAGGTTATATATTCATCTGTTCCCCATTTATACGACTGGCAAGGCTTCAATGGTTCCTTGTAAAAGTATGCTCCTCTTTCTTTAAAAGCATGGGTTTCTTCCAATGCCAACTGGAATCTGACACCTTTAATTAATGTCTTAAGGTCTTCAACATTTTCAA
The DNA here is from genome assembly GCA_948107665.1 of Lomographa bimaculata. Classification (NCBI taxonomy): domain Eukaryota; kingdom Metazoa; phylum Arthropoda; class Insecta; order Lepidoptera; family Geometridae; genus Lomographa; species Lomographa bimaculata. The sequence continues at coordinate 3,000,691 of OX403608.1, read as the reverse complement.
AGTAGTTAGCATATATAACTGGATCAGCGTAAACATTTGTTGAATTTAATAATACTCTTCCTCTGCTCTTTGGCACTAAAACCTGTGATCTGGGTACTAGAGCATTGTAATAAGCGCTTGGAAGGATTGATACAGATCTGTAAGCTGCTGGTGCTGTAATGAATTGCCTCCAATCCTGTATCAAAGCTACTTGGAACTGTATATCTGGAGCTGGTAAATGTGGATCTGTTTTCAAAAAACCTATAGAACTTACTGGTCCGTTACCAGAAATAGGTCCTGTTTTTATTTTCGACTTTCTATACGCAATCATGTCTTGTATAATTTGCTCGTTATCGACTGTAGTAGCCGTACCGTTTGGTAGAACTATGAAAATACCATCAAAAGTAACATGGTCCTGGAGATTGTATCCTACGTGTAAATCTTTGATCACTTTGATACCAACGTCATTCAAATGCTCCTTAGGTCCAATACCTGAGAGCATAAGCAACTTAGGTGTATTCAATGGCCCAGCGCTAACTATCACTTCATTTCTAGCCGTAGCTGTGTACAGTTTACCATTTCTGATATATTTAACTCCGTATGCAGTACTTCCATGTATAAGTATTTCCACGGCAAGAGATTCAACTTTGATCGTAAGGTTCTTCCGTTTGTACCGTATAGGTTGTATAAAGGCTGTATTGGTGGACATCCTTACGCCTCCTTTTGAGAAGGACTGTGCTTGCATGGTGCCAAATTGTTCGCCGCAGTTGTAGTCGAGGAGAGGCAGACCTAATTCGATATAGGCATCGGTCATCATGATGGAAGGGATATCAAAATAGGGATATCTTGATATGGTTAGTGGACCGTCGACTCCATGGCATTCTCGATTTAGATTCTCCAGGTTTAGATTCTTTTCTGACTTCTTAAAGAACGGCAGCACCTGTATTCATCGTAGAGTATTGTAGGCTTAGTTTTTAAAATATTATCTTAGAGGTGTCACAGCAATAAGAATGGATAGTAAAATCAACTGTATTTGGATTCATAATTAAAGTGTTAGCGAGTAATTCAATTTATTTTCTTTATAGGTAAACGATTGACCACTATCTCGCCTAATGGTAAGTGACGATTATAAATTACTGAAATATTTTCAGAAGTGATCTTCAGTGTTTTCTCTTTATTAGTATTAGTGCTTCTTAGCACATTAGACGTACAGAAGGCAATGATTAAATCCTTAGTTAAAATCAAAACCCGAACATTTAAGAATTTGTTTTCCAAGAGCTTGACTTACATCTTCATGACTCCATCCTATGTTGCCCAACGCCGCCCAAGTGTCATAGTCTGCTCTATTTCCCCTTATATAAGCCATAGTGTTGATGGAACTTCCGCCTCCCATGGTTCGACCCCTAAAAAAGTCATTTTTCAATACGGGCATACAGAATGAAAAAACCATCGCTTATCAGCGTAGGCAAATTATCAAAGACATCTCTACCAAATCTATATTTGGTCAAGCCCATGCTTGACCTAATAGTTACTGTCATAAGGAATATCAGATTATCATTAAATTACGTATCTACTGCTGGGACTGCCTGGGACTCGAGGCCTCTCAATAGGAGAGACTACGCTATATCTACCACGCTGGCAAAGTCTAAGTTGTGGGACGACAAGTGTCCTCGAATTTGGTGATTCTTGGATATGTCGGTTTCATCACAATGTTTTTAATTGTTTCACCTTTTAATAAAGTGTACGGGCACTTTTTGTACTACTATGTATATTGAGTATTTTACGTAGGTATATTTACATTACGTATATATGTATGTATATTTTATAAGTTATTGTACTTTTTATTTTCCTTGACTAGTGTACACCACCATCTAACACATTCTATTTACATTTCTGTCCATACTAAGGTTGTCTGGAAGAAATTTCTATAAGCGATAAGACCGCCGATTGTATTACCACTAAAAGATCTATAATTTCTAAAAATTGTTTAGTTGTATAATTCATATAAACCGGTTATACTATAAAGAGTTTTGTATTGTATTGTAAAGTGAGTACAAATTCCGCATATAACTTGAGAAAGTCATTGGTGCGAAGCCAAGCGGGACCCTAACCAGTGTACCCAGGATTTATAGACGCACATGATACGGGTGAGCTCGTTCAAAGATACCGGTGAGCTCGTTCAAAGATACCGGTGAGCTCGTTCAAAGATACCGGTGACCTCGTTCAAAGATACCGGTCAGCTCGTTCAAAGATACCGGTGACCTCGTTCAAAGATACCGGTGAGCTCGTTCAAGATACCGGTGAGCCACACTCGTTCTCGGTCACAGTCAGTGTTTGCTACACCACATTTGCCACGAGGTCTTTAGGTAGCAGTAAGAGTACTGGAGTTCCACTACTTTCTGCTGTTTTTAAAAGATGCAGTTCATTTCTTCCATCACTTACGTAGGCCAAGAGCATCTCTGGTCAGGTTGCGCAAGACAGGCTCTTCCATCCGGCTGCGTGCTGAAATTCCAGTCAATGTTGGATCCCATCAGGCTATCTGAATGAGCTGGAACCAATGTCACGTCAGGTTGTTCTGGGCCTGCCTCGAGGAGAAGCACCTGGGGAAATATTGTGTTTTTTTTTTAAATCAGGAACATTTTGATATTCCTGAATTTTAGATAATTAAACGCAAGCAAACAGCAAACAAAAATAAAACTTGATCGCTTTATATTCGGAACTTTGATCAGATTAGATGTACTAAACAGGCATTATTGACGATATTTCAAGAACTACTGATCAGATCTTGATCAAATGTTAATGAGACCAATTGAAAAGTAGCATCATATAAGCAAAATCAATTCAAAATGGGTTTACGAGGAAAAAAGTTATGAGGTAAGACAAATAAAAATAAAATAAAAAAATATTTGACTTCAGTACTTTCTACTTTTTTGTGAAGTCATTAGAATATCAAAATTCTTCGTTTAACTTTACATAATTTCCTCCATGAAATGAAAGAAAAAGGACTCTTCCCTCATATCATGGATGAAATTACGATTATGCTATTTCTTCTTCATTTAATTGGCGAAAGCTAAACAAATGACAAGAAGAACGGCTGAGCTTTGTCTCCACTCCGAATAGCAGAAAAAAAAAATATATATAACATAACAAGGAAAAAATCACGAAAATAATTTGTGCAAAAATGCATTCTCTCAATATTTTGTATAATGTACAATTTAAATTTTTGTATGGTATCAAAGTACTAGACAACTATAAACTTGAAAGAGGTAAAATACTTTTTTGCAGGGTGTACCCTGTAAAAAAATGTTTCGCTCTAGCTAGTTTTATTAGGGTTCCGTACCCAAAGGGTAAAACAGGACCGTATTACTAAGACTCTGCTGTCCGTCTGTCTGTCCGTTTGTCACCAGGCTGTATCTCATGAACCGTGGTAGTTAGACAGTTAAAATGTTCACTGATGATGTGTTTCTGTTGCCGCTATAACAACAAATACTAAAAAACAGAATAAGTAAAATAAATATTTAAGGGAGCTCCCATACAACAAACGTGATTTTTTGCTCGCTTTTGCTCGATATTGGTAACGGCAACAGGTAGACGCTTGAAATATTCACAGAATATTTAGTATATTCACTTCCCGTACAATAGACATGTGTTTTTTGCCTTTTTTATATAATAGTACGGAACCCTTCATGCGCGAGTCCGACTCGCACTTCGCCGGTTTAATATATGTACAGTAAATACTCACACTAAAGTCATGCTCCGTCAGTCTATTAGCAACAACACATCCTGCTGCTCCAGCCCCAACTATAATGAAGTCGTAAACTTCTTCTGTTTCCTTTGCATATTCTGTGCTACCTCGATCACATTTATGAGCAAACTGTCGTACATTCTCATGCTGTCCTATTCTAATGTTACCATTACGATTCATCCTAATATTATCTACACTGGCATATTGCTGAGGGTTTCTTTTTATTCTAAGTCTTTGATTATCATATGAACTCCTTTTTGTTCTTCTGTTTTTTAGCAATACATATTCTTTAGCATGATCGGTGTCTTTCCTCCAGTCATGTTCTGCACCGATGTTTCTATCGTATCTGTAAAGATTCTCTTCTATTCTGGTATTGTAAAGGCATTCCTCTATTCTTTCTTTTTCTAGCTGCCTCTGAATTCTTCTGTCAGCGGAGTCCCCATATAGCTGAACTAGTAGGTTAAGGTAGACATAGCCGAAGTATGAACATGAAGTGAAGTGGATATTTGAACCGCAGGTTTCAGTTAAGTTTCTTGGCACCCACACCATATTAGACTCTCTGAGACAAAAAGAAAATAAATATTATACCTCATATAAATGAAACGCTTGACTTACGATTTATGGTCGACTCTTGCGACCTAACTTGACGAAGGTCACTGCGAAATTGCCTGTTCGCTTGAAATTATTTAGGATATTTTGACGCACGCAGGCATAAATAAACAAATAGTAAACGCTGTCACACTCACGTATGTGTTTGTTTCCCTTTCACACTTTAACAGCTGAACGGATTTGGATGAAATTTGGAATGTACATAGCTTATACTTAGGATTAACACATAGGCTACTTTTAAATTTGATAATAGCGGGCGAAGCCGCGGAGCACGGCTAGTTATGCAATACGCAGTTATCTAATGTAATCTTATACCTATAAAAAACGAGGAATTCTTGTATAATCTCGGAAACGGCTCCAATGATTTTCATGAAATTTAGTATGCAGAGGGTTTCGGGGGCGATAAATCGATCTAGCTAGGTCTCATTCTAAGAAAACGTCGTTTTATCCATGTTTTCAGGCAATAAAAAACTGCTACAATGTCATGAGAATATGAAGGTAAATTTCGCTTTTATCTACAAGGTTATATTAGGTCAGGTGGGAAATCGGGCAGACCCGAAACCAGAAGACTTCGGTTTGAGTCCAGATGTATTTTTTTTAATGCTAAATAGGCAAGCATTTGACCACTATCTCACCTGATGGAAAGTGATGATGCGGTCGAAGATGTGACATGCTTGCCTAGAAGATACCTATTCACTCTTGATTTGAAGACTCCCAGATGATACCCCCCAGGGAACAATGACGCAGGCAATGAGTTCCACTCCTTACGGATGATGAACGTAGAAGCAAACCGCTTCGAGCGAACTGGAGGTAAGTCAACCATAAATGGATGACGTTTGACAGTTTGTCTGGTTGTTAGATGGTAAAATGGGCATGGTGGAATTAAATCACGATTATTTTTTTACCAAAAAAAAAACCGGTCATCCAGGTCCTTTTATCCAGGTTATGCAAAAAGTGTAAAGGGGATGATAGGCAGTGGTTAAAATTGTGCTAGCGCATTGACGTACATATAACTCTTACTGCTTCAGCTGCCACTATCTTCGAGATAGATCACATTATATTTTTTTTATGCCCGATAGGCAAGCATTTGACCACAATCTCACCTGATGGAAAGTAATGATGTAGCCGATGATGTACCATGCATTCACTCTTGACTTGAAGACTCCAAGATTATACCGTTGGGGGAACAAAAACGAGGGCAATGAGTTCCCCTCCTTCATCCTTCATTAAGATATTATTGCACGCCCGAAATGGGAAGACTGTTGATTCACTATTAATAATATAATATAAGAAGAACATTGTACACAGTTTTATACAATAAACATATATTCTATTCTATTCTATAAAGATATAAGTCCTAAGAATGATTTTGCAGTACTATAACCTGCCCGTTGGGTGGGTGTTCGCCTTCTTAGCAGGGGTATCGGGTTCGATTCCAGGCGGGAACACAAGATTTCTCCCCAAGGAAAATTTATGTTTTTGGTTCTGATTGTGTATATGATATTAATGTTTCCGGCACCCACGACAATTCATCGAACTTATGGGGCTGTGGGGCCGTTCAAGTATTACGTAAGCACTATAGAGGGGCGGGGGGGTCTTTGACTTGCTTATTTTTGATGACTTGGGGGGTAGGGGGGTCTAGATGATGATTACGTCATCCGTAGTTATTTACTTTTTTACACATATGGCAACTCACACATCGTCTATGCTTGAAAACGAAACGCATTTTCGGGGATTCCCACGAATAATGTATAGGTATTTTCTTATTTATAGAATTAGGTCATAAAAAAATAACTTCTGCTCATGAATCAATAAAAAAAACAATACAGTACGTTGGTAATAGAAAAATGTTTACGTAAGCATGGGGGGGAGGGGTAAGAGCTTTGCTTACTTTTGCTGACAAGGGGGATGGGGGGGTAAATAAATGTAATAAATCTGCTTACGTAATACTTGAACGGTCCCTGTGGGTAAAAAAAAGCAGGTGTTATGCGACTTCTTTTCATACACTTACTCCACGCCTTTCCTTCAGTTGCTGACAGTTTCCTTAGCCTGTACCGACAACCGCAGTATTAGAAGTCGTTAACCAAGGACACAGATAACAGTTACTTCGTAACCTCCGCAACAAAGTAAGAGGCATAAACACACGCACCTCGCAACCAAGACTTGAAACAATGTATTTCAATAACTAGCCAGTATTTCGAAGTAAAAGGAACCGCTTCCGTAGATTGCACGACTTAAGTAACGATACGAAAATTGTTTCCTTTAATTTCAAGTACGTTGCAATAGGTTATATATGACGGTAGGATTGAGAACTAACCGCTGTTCTCGGTTTTTGTTTGTTGGTTCTTGTTGCTAGAATTTAGTAGGGATAAGCCATTTGTTTTTTATTCGATCACTACATTGAGAATTACTTAATCGTGTGTACGCTATTTTGACATGAATTGATGATAATTTAATTTATTATCCTTAAATTAATTACTATTTCTATTGACATTTATGAATAATTAATTTTATTTTATTTATTTTTACTTTTTGAATATTATTTTTAAATATGATTGTTTCTACATTGTTTTTGACCTGTAATAATTATTTACCAATATAATGAATATTAATATGAATATAAAATATTTTATTGGTTTAAGAACATGATAGTCTTGAAACGATAATATATTGCTTATATAAAGATACGTTTACTTAAACGAAACAAATATTTCAAGATTGTTTTTTTTCTAAATTCAAGTAGTCCTTTTTATCCGTGTAGCTGTACCCGGCATGCGTTGAAATGCTACGTTTAGAAAAAGTATTTTACCTATTTTTTCATGTCTGATTGGCAAGCATTTGACTACAATCTCACCTGATGGACAGTGGTGATGCGGCCGAAGGTGTAGCATGCTTACCTAGAAGGTACCTATTCACTCTTGACTTAAAGACTCCCAGATTATACCTTTCGGGAAACAATGACGAGGGCAATGAGTTCCACTCCTTCGTAGTACGGATGATAAATAGAAGCGAAATGCTTCGAGCGAACTGGAGGTATGTCAACCATATGTGGATGTCGTTTGCCAGTTTTGCCTTGTTGTTAGATGGTAGAACGGCCATGGTGGAATTAACTCGTGTAATTCCTGCGCACACTCTCCAAAATGTAAACGGTAGAATCACGACCTCTTACACGTTTATGGTCGCCTAGTACTTTAATACTAAACTAAAAACTTTTTGGATGTTGTTCATACAAAAATATTAAAATCACGATTTAAAATGGGGGGTAGGAGGGAGAATGAATGGAGGGGGTAGAGGAAATTCTCATATCTACCAAATATCAAATACAAACAATAAATGAGATTCTTATATATTAAACAGTTTCCCTATCAACAGCTAACTACGGGCCAATTGCCTATATTTCCTAAAACTAAACTAAAACTATGTATAGCAAAGAACTAAGTTACCTACAAGACATCGAGCTTATAGGTAACTCAAGTGCTTAAGCCCACTACCAGTGGGTAGCGTTCCCATCATGCTGGCGGCATTGCATCTCTGAATTGCAATGCTAATACGTTGAGCCAAATAAGTGCCAGCATTTTGATCACGCGTCGCTTCAACCAGGCGCTCTGATAGAATTTTGAAAACATATATTATGTATTAGATTTACGTTTAATACATTGCCAGTATAATACAAATAAATAAAAGGTTCTTTTTTTATACTAACTGTTATTTTTTACACTCGCTAACACGAGAGTAACTATACGCACTTTATTATAATTCAATATTTATTTAAGATTGGAATGATTGCAAACCAAATTTAAATCGTTTTAGATACTAACGGTAATTATTTTTCACAATATGGCGTCTGCTTGCCGCCACATGCAATTTTAATTATTGACATCCTTTAGTGTCACTGGCAAGACTGACGTAAGAAATATCAAAATTGGGCCACGCTTTCGGTCTCTAGAACGCCACATACAAACATACCTCCTTAACGTCGCGCAGTCGGAAAAAAGTTCATTCATCAAAACAAAATATTTTAAATCATTTTTAAAAAATATTTGAAAATGGAATCTGGTTCGGTTAATTTTAAAAGCAGCCATTTTGACTGTGTCTTCCACGACCACCTGGCACCTTCGCAGGTGCTGGGCTGCGTTCAATGCCTACAACTTCGGTGGTTTTGTTGTTTTTTACCTACGCTCTAAGGCTCCAAACTACATACCACCATGGAATAATAAATAGTTTGCATTTGACCACTATCTCACCTGATGGAAAGTCATGATGCGGCTGAAAATGTGACATACTTGACTAGAAGATACCTATTCACTCATCTCATAAGACTCCCAGATTATACCGATCGGGGAACAAAGACGCAGGCAATGAGTTCCATTACATTGTACAGATGATGAAGCAAAACGCTTTGAGAGAACTGGAGGTATTTCGACCATAAATGGATGAAGTTTGATAATTTGTCTTGTTGATAGATGGTAAAAAGGGCATGGGGGAATTAACTCATATATTTCCTGTACACACTCTCCAAAATGCGTTTACGTGCTATATATTATAATGGCTTTAAATTTTTTCCGACAATTTCATCTTCAACTTTCAGTTTGATTTCACGTACAGCTTTTTGTGGGAATTCTCATAGTGACAGTCAACAGGCATCAGAGTGTTTCAAATCATGTCCATCAAGGCGATTGTTTGGGTTGCGATTAACCGAGGCACTGAACGCGGTTCCGGGGCAAGATAGTGACTACTAGCGTGACCCTATCTTGCCCCACCTCGGCGAGGGACTGCTCACGGGGGGTTTTTTAGTGGGTTCGAGCCCCACATTCCCCTTTCCTTCACCCCTGAGAAGTGCTAGGCATTTTCCCCCACAAAAAAAAAGGCACTGAACGCGCTAAAGCGTTACAACTCGCACTTACCGAACGCACTAACCGAGCCTCCAAACGTGCTGGAGTGAAAGGTTGCAACCAGAGTCTTTGGCACAATACACCCGCGCTATCACGCACGGCACATGACATTGGTTTTCTGTGGCAAATGTCAATGTCGAATCTGACACTGACAATCGCTAGGCCGTTAACAGTTGGCCAGGAGTTTTACCGCGAAAGTAAAAAAATGGCGATGTTGATTTTGTATAATTTTCCAAAACCTGTGATTCTTCGAGTATAATAATTGTGGATTACTAACCGTTAATACTTGCATAAGTGTAGGCAAATGATTTGAAATGATACCAAGTTGAAATACGTGATTTTCGCCTTCGCTCCAAAACTCCAATAGAAGTTCTAGTAAAGTTTCTACCACTTAATGCCCATGCCCTAGGGCATGACTTGACTATGACTGGACCTTGACTCTTTTACTTGACTTTGATTGTGACTCGTGACTAGAACTTTTAATATGAAATACACTTGAAATATATTATTTCTTGACACTGGCTAAATGCACAAGATTGCGAAGCCAAAATGAAAAGAAAAAAAAATGTTATGTTCTCTAAACATGCATTTAACCCATAGATGAATAAGTTATGATTTAACCACGACCTCACCTGATAGAAAGTGATGCGGCCGAAGATGTAGCATGTTTACTTAAGGATATTACTATTATATAATAATCTAAATAAGCGAAAGCCAGATTTGTAAAAGTTTTCTTGATAGAATTATGCTTCGAAATTTAGTCTTTTGAAATATTAATATCGTTCATTCTGAAATAAGAAAAGATCAAATAATTGAAACGCAAGCAAAGCTGAAAAAACCGATTTCACCGCTTGTATTGGACTACCTCCGAAATATAATCTACCAAACAAAAAAAAACATCAAAATCGATTCATAATTGGCAGTCATCGCGTAACATTAATAAAAAAAAAAAACTAAAATAAATTCAGAACCTCCTTCTTTGAAGTCGGTTGAAAATACTTACCAATGGCAATATAGTCATATGCTACAATTAAAGATCCACAAATTTCTGCATTATCCAATCAAATAAAACGTTTTTATTATATTACACTATGTATATATATTTATGTTAGATTTAAAACACACAACAAACTTTTTTTACATCAGAATTCTGATCATTATTTCAGTTTTTTGATGCCACTACAAGCTTGTATCGTTATTTATACCCTATCCATAATTATTTATTTTATAATTGTTTATTATATGTATCTCCAACCACCTGTTAATCTATTTAGGAAATTTAATTAAATAATGATTGATTTATGGCCAGTAGGTATCGCGTTAATTGTTGAATAACTATTTGTTAATTCACCAGTCTGTTTAGAAAATTTGTTAGCGTTGTACCTTTCCTAGCGACTCATAATAATCACAAATAATTAAACGCAAGCAAAGCTTAAAAAACCGACTTCACCGCTTTATTAATTAATTTAATGGGATTAACTTAATTTTAATGGGACTACATAAAAAGCACCATCTTTCAAATAAAAAAAGAATCATCAAAATCAGCTCACAACGAAAGAAGTTATGAGGTAACTTTTGAAGTCGGGTAAACGAGAACATCGTCAAAGTACGCATTATTCGTCACAAAATAGACATTATTGATGATATTTCAAAAACTACTGATCAGATCTTGATCAAATTTAAATGGGACCAATTAGAAAAATCATCTTTCAAACTAAAAAAAAATTTCGAAATCGGCTCACTTCGCTTTTTTGGGAAGTCGATAAAAAATAAAACATGCGGTGTCTTTGGGGACTGCCGATACATGTGAAAACTATATGTAATATATATTATATATATACACAGTATACATATAGCTCATGGAAAGCGTTCGGTGTCGATGACGCGAGTTCCATGATTTTTGTTCACCCAAAAAGTGCTCAACGCGCCTAAAGAAGGTTTCACAAAAAACCTCCTAGTTCGCCCCGAACAGAAACATCTATCTAAGGACAGTAAGGTTTCAAAGACGAATATAACGATATCGGACTGTCGATAAGAATCGAACTGTCAAGCCGTTTGGAACATACGAGGTAAATATACTTATATACAAGATACGCGCAAAAACATAACCCTTCCTTGGCAGTCGGGTAAAAATAAATATTATGAGAAGCTGTTTTTCAGTAATTCAGTTCGAGATGATTGTAATTACTAAGTACATTAAAAATAAAGATAGGAAGAATGAAAAATAATTTATTTCGACACGTTTAGAAGAACATAATTACAATAAATTATATTATACTAGCCGTGCCCCGCGACTTCGCCCGCTATTGTCAATTAAAAAAATAGCCTATGTGCTAATCCTAGGTATAATCTATGTAAATTCCAAATTTCATCCAAATCCTTTCAGCCGTTAAAACGCGAAGAGGGAACAAACATACTTACACACAAACTTTCGGATTTATAATATTAGTAGGATTAGAAAGATTTTTATTAAGTTATCTCACACAGTTAATGACATCACATAATATTTAATTATTTAAAGACGCTGTTACGAAAACTTCTTGAATATGCATAATTTGTTTTCATGCTTTTAATCGTTAATGGCCAAAAATATAATTTAATTCAGAAAAACATTCCATTTCATGTCAAAATAAATATTTCATGGTTCGAGCAATTTTAAACGCGGCCATTTTGACGTACTACTGGTGACGTACACTATCCAATCACGGCTGCCGTAAAGGAACGTTAACATAAAAATCAATCATAAAAATCAAAATCAATCGTCGTCTTTGGATGTGAACAATTACGAAACTTCATAGACGTGTTTATGTCAAAAGTAAAATAAATTATTGGAACGAGTATGAAAGTAAAGTAACATCTTAGTTACAATTACAGCCAATATGTTCACCTTTGCCCCAGTCTTCGGCAATCATATGTGCCCCTTTTTCCCCCACCATTATGGTAGGTGCATTAGTGTTACCTCTTGGAACGGTCGGCATTATAGACGAATCCACTACCCTCAGATGCTCTATGTCGAAGACTCTTAGTCTGTAGTCAACCACAGTATTCCCATCCTCTTTAGGCCCCATCTTACATGTCCCAACTGCATGGTAGGTACTCGATGTAAATGACCTAGCCATGCAAAGTATATAATCAGTTGTACCCCATGCATAAGCGTCGCAAGGCTTCAGTGGCTCCTTATACAAATATGCGCCTCTATCTTTAAAAGCTTTAGTGTGTTCCAAACTGTAAATGAATTTCACAGCTTTGACGAAAGCGTCTGAATCTTTAGGGTTCCCTAAATAATTCATATGAATAATAGGATAGGCGTGAACGCAGTCACTTACATTCAAATACAATCTTCCTACACTTTCAGGACCTAATTGCATAGCCCTGATCATAATACAATTGTAGTAAGCACTTGGAAGTATTGATAGATATTTGTAAGCCGCTGGTGCCTGTACGTATTCCCTCCAATCCTCTACTCTATCTGACTGAAACTGAATGTCCGGAACTGCTAAATCGGGGTCAGTTTTTATAAAAGCTATTGAATTTACGGGTCCAATACCAGATAGAGGTCCTTGTTTGATTTTCATTTTCTTAAATTCAATAATATTTTTTATGATCTGCACGTCGTCGATTGTAGTAGCAGTTTGATTTGGAAGAATTATAATTATACCATCGAAAGTGACGTGGTCATGAAGATTATATCCAACTGGTAAGTCTTTTATTACATCAATTCCCGCTTCTTTTAAATGATCACTTGGCCCTATTCCTGACAGCATCAGTAGCTTGGGGGAACTCAAAGGACCAGCGCTTACAATGACTTCTTTTCTTGCTGTGGCTTGGTATGTTTTGCCACGGTTAATGTATTCAACACCGTAAGCTCTGCCGTTGTCTATAAGTATTTTGGTAGCTAGGGATTCAACTTTGACTGTGAGATTAGGTCGGGTGTATCGTTTAGGACGTATAAAAGCTGTGTTGGCCGACATCCTAATACCACCTCGCGAGAATGATAGAGATTGCATGGTGCCTACTTGTTCACCGCAGTTGTAATCTGTAATTGGTATACCACTTTCGTTGTACGCCTCAATCATCATGTTGCCAGGGTCGTCAATATATGGATAGCTTGATATAGTCTGCGGCCCATCAACTCCGTAGCATTTTGAGTTACTGTTGCCCATGTTGAGATTATCTTCTGATTTTATAAAGAATGGCAGCACCTGCAGTTTAATGAACATTAACATACAAAATAATCATCGATTAAATTGATAGATTCGTTAATTTACTTGAATATTTATTGGAAATCTGGGGTAAAAATAAATTCCTGTGATATTACTCACGTCTTTGTAGCTCCATCCTATGTTGCCTAACGCTGCCCAGGAGTCGTAGTCAAGTTTATTTCCCCTGATGTATGCCAAAGAGTTTATGGCACTACCTCCTCCCATAACTCGACCCCTAAAACAATATGGGTATAATGCTTCAAACGCCAAAAAAGATGCACTAAAAATTGAGAGAAGTGCTAAGGAACTAGGTAGCAATGTCTACTCAGGTAACACGTCTTGGGAGGTTCTGGAATATTCTGGAACTACTTGTCTGATTTAGCCAAATTGCTGCAATAGGATTGACGCGTGGTTAAAAAAAATCTTGCCAGTCCGACAGTTAGATTAACTAAAATATTTGACATGTATTTTTTTTATTTAACAAAACAATTTAAATTTACAAAGAGAGACCGTCAAAGTTCGGTAGCGGGGGCTGGTGACGTCACGCCTCAGTAAAAAGTGTACTGAGGCGTGACGTCACGCGGAATTTCAACGCACTATATCTTCGTACTTTTTACCGACTTCCCAAAAAAGGAGGAGGTACTCAAGTCGACAGTATTTTTTTTTATGTGTACTTCTCTCCACGTGAGCCGATTTCGATTTTGTTTTAGTTTGAAAGATTTTGCTTTCTAATTGGTCCCATTTAAATTTGATCAAGATCTGATCAGTAGTTCTTGAAATATCGTCAATAATGTCTATTTTTTACCGACTTTCCAAAAAAGGAGGAGGTACTCAAGTCGACTGTATTTTTTTTTTGTGGACTACTTTGACGATGTTCTCGTTAACCGACTTCAAAAGTTACCTCATAACTTCTTTCGTTGTGAGCCGATTTTGATGATTATTTTTTTATTTGAAAGCTGGTGCTTTTCAAGTTATCGTCAATAATGCGTGTTTAATACATTAAATCTGATCAAGGTTCCAATAATAAAGCGGTGAAGTCGGTTTTTTTAAGCTTTGCTTGCGTTTAATTAATTAAGCTTTGTTTGCGTTTAATTATTTATCTAATTGACAAAAGAAAAAATACGTGTCCAATATTTTTTGATAATGTAAACGACGGACTAAATAGAAAGATGTGATTCTGTGTACGGTGTGAATTTTCCCGGCATCCACGACTCAATTCATTAAACTTAGTGTGGGGATGTGAGTGTGAAAGCGAAAATAGAAAATTGTTCAGGCATCTAGCCTATTGCGGTCACAATTTATGAAATTCCTTGTCGCAAAACAAACAAAATCATTTATTCACATGGGCCCCAAAGACGCACTCATCAAAAGACTAATAATTTATTACTTACGCAGGCAAAGGACATCTCTGGTTGGGCTGTGCAAGGCAGCTCTTTCCGTTAGGTTGAGAGTAGTATTGCCAGTCAATGTTGGATCCCTGCAGGCATGTGTTCGTTGACGGCACTTCCGTCACGTCGGGCTCTTCTGTTCCGGCTTCTAGCAGAAGCACCTGGAATAACCATTTGATTAGAATTTCGTAGAATGTCTTTTTTTTATGCCCGATAGGCAAGCATTTGACCACAATCTCAACTGATGGAAAGTGATGATGCGGCCGAAGATGTAGCATGCTTGCCTAGAAGGTACCTATTCACTCTTGACTTGAATACTCCCAGATTATACCATTCTGGAAACAAAGACGAGGGCAATGAGTTGAGAGTGTCCACTCCTTCGCAGTACGGATGATAAACGTAGAAGCGAAACGCTTCGAGCGAACTGGAGGTATATCAACCATATGTATATTATATATAATATGTCATATTGATTACTAGCTGTATCGGGCATGAGTTACAATACCACGTAAAGAAAAAATATTTACCTCTTTCACGTTTATAGTTGCCTAGTACTTTTTGGATATTAGTTCATTTAATAATTAAACGCAAGCAAAGCTTAAATAAAAAAAAAAACCGACTTCACCGCTTTTCTTCGGAACCTTGATCAGATTTAATGTATTAAACACGCATTATTGACAATAACTCAAAAACTAGACACCAGATCTTGATCAAATTTCAATGGGACCACATGAAAAGCACCAGCTTTCAAATAAAAAAACAATCATCAAAATCGGCTCGCAACGAAAGAAGTTATGAGGTAACTTTTGAAGTCGGTTAAACGAGAACATCGTCAAAGTAGTTCACAAAATAGACATGAATGACGATATTTCAAGAACTACTGATCAGATCTTGAGCAAATTTAAATGGGACCAATGAGAAAGCAACATCTTTAAAACTAAAAAAATTTTCGAAATCTGCTCACGTGGAGAAGAAGTTGTGAGGTAACACAAACAATTTTACATTCCGACGACATTTGTAATGTGATTTGTAAATGTTTCCGGTACCTGCGATACTGTCTTTGAACTTAGTGTGGGGCTGTGGGTAGATATACAATATAATATGTATAACTATAATATATTATATTTATGTATTTGTTACATATTTGGTATTAACAATTTATTTTTTTATATATAATTTGTTTAGAACTGTAGTACACCACAGTCCAAAATTATTTTGCTATCTTCTCTCCATCCAGGGTTGTCTGGAAGAGATCGCTTTAAGCTATAAGACCGCCCATTGTACTAGCCTAAGTTATTTTTAATGTAATTGTTTGCTGTTATTTTCTTTTTTAATCGGTGTACAGTAAAGAGTTCATCTATCTATCTATCTATCTGTGAGTGTGAAAGCGTTTGTTGTTTGCTATTTGTTAGTAAAGTAGACCGAGGCGAATCGGATCATTTTGACTTTAAGGTTTAAAAAAAGCAACTTCTGTTTAAAGTTAGTTAAATTTATTTATTAGACAACTATCAGTATTTATTGTAGATAATAATAATTACACGTAATAATCTTTTATAAAAAAACGTAAATCTTTCCTTTCACAAACAAAAAATAAAAACTTGAGAAATATCCGATTCGCCCCAAATTCGGGGGCTAATCGGATCAAACAGATATGTACCATAAAATCAAATAAAAACGAAAAAAATTACAAAATAATCTACATACAAACAATGAATATCTAAATTCTGAGATCAGTTATCATTATTGGCACATAAATCACAAGTGTATGGTCCTTTGGCACCTCCTATCAGCGCAGTTCTCATGGCACCATTCTTCGCATGCACTGCACTGAATCCAGTCTTTTGTTGGCGGGTGTACAATTTTTTCTGAGCAAAAAATGCAGTGCCAGTCTCTTGACTGACTCCTGCTCTATACTTTCAGTCCAGGTTTAGCTTTATTCTTCTTCTTAACCGTCATATTCTCTTTGTTTTTGCTTTTCCTTCTACTTTAGATTTCTTCTTTTCTGTTTCAGCTTTTTTCTTGGAGTCTTTTAGACGAAGAATGTCCATGCTTTGTGCTGAAGTTAAATTTAAAATTGGTTTAGTGACTTGGCGAGTTTTTTTGGTTACTACAGAGCTTTTCAGTGGAGAAGGAATTATTTCTTTCATGGCATTCTCGATATGGTTTTGCTGTTGTTCTGCCTCTTGTGGAATGGTAGCTTGTTGAGTACTCGTAGAAGGAGCTGGTTGAGCACTCGTGGAAGGAACTAGGCCATTAGCTTCAATTAAGCCAAGATGGTCCACAGTATCCCCAATGAACTTATGTTCTGGGATTAAGTGGAAATATTCCTAGCTTCTCAAAACCTTTGGCTGTATTCCAACTGTTGCAGATTGGGTCCAAGATTGTTTTAACATCCCACCAAACGCAACTTTGGTTATTCCCTGGTGTGGGTGTGCATATTGCCATGCTGTTGCATGTTGGTTGTAGGAAGTTTTGAGTGGTTTAAAGAAAGAAAAATACCGTGGTTGGGGGGCATGTGAAGTATGCGCAGGAAGCAGGCACATTATACTTCTCAGCTGCCTTTCGTATAGTCAATTGTTAATTCAGAACTTTTTCTGCAGCTTTTCTCATATCTTCCTGAGACCACTGACCTTGGTCAGTTTTTCTAACATAGGTTCGAACCATCTAAAACAATAAAAAAAATAAACTTTAAGCAAATTAGCAAATAGGTACTGATCCGAATCGCCCCGAAAAACATGATCCGATTCGCCCCATATCACTAGCCGTTCAAAATATCTGTTACATAATCATTATAAATCAATTCAATTTAGATTATAACATTCATACCTAATACAATAAAACAAAAACCAAAACAATTCAACGAAAACTTGAAACAAAATTACAAGGAAACATAATTACGTACCTTAGATTTTGGCGCCAAAACCGATATCGACTCACGTCCACTTCCCTGGCGAGCGTCGCCGGCAGTAAACTACTAAAGCAAATGAAATATTTCCGATAGCAATAGATGCGGGGGGGGAAGGAGGAAGAGATGTGCAGCTATGGTTGCGTTCGGCAACGCGCGTAATTTGAAATATTTTCAAATTCCTTATTTTGATCCGATTCGCCCTGTCATCCGAATCGCCTCGGTCTACCCTATCTCCTGTGTAAGAGTTGCATTTCTTTTTATTAATATTGAATCATGTTACTAAATGTTTTCTTTATAGATTCAACTTATATAATACTAGCTGGTGCCCGCGACTTCGTCTGCGCTGGATAAGTACTTCGAGTAGCTGATTTTCTTCTCCAATGTCCTATCTATATTTATACCATTTTTGACGTGAAAACATGTTATAAATCGATGAACACCGGCTGCACGCACGAAAAAGTGTCACGTTCCGCCTGAGCCTGAGCGTGCAAGCGAGAGCGCGGAACAAGCGATAGAGATGCACGATCGGCCTAAGCGTTCGTCTTATGACGCTATCACGCAAAATTGTCGTCCGTAAACCGACTTTACAGACAACCAATTTTTTTTTTATGTGTGTTACTGTTACCTCGTATCTTCGTTCCACGTGAACCGATTCCAAATTTTTTTTTGTTTGAAAGAGTTAGCTTTCCAATTGGCCCCATTCGAATTTGATCAAGATCTGATCAGTAGTTCTTGAAATATCGTCAATAATGCGTGTTTAGTTCATCTAATCCGATCAAAGTTCCGAAGATAAAGCGGTGAAGTCGGATTTTTTATAAGCTTTGCTTGTGTGAAATTATTTTTGAAGCTTTGCTTGCGTTTAATTATTTGTAGGACTATTTAAGATAAACATTTTCATTACATCCTACTAATATTATAAATCTGAAAGTTTGTGTGTAATTGTGTATGTTTGTTCACGCTTCACCGGCTTAACGGATTTGGATGACATTTGAAATGTACATAGATTATACCTAGGATTAACACATAGGCTACTTTTTAACTTGATAATAACGGGAGAAGCCGCGGGGCACGACTAGTAATATATATGTGTAACTCTAACGGTTTTGAACATCTTTATAAATTATAGCCTATGTGTTATTCTGATGTTTAAGGTATATTATTGTATATTTTCATTAAAATCCATTCAGTAGTTTTTGCGTGATAGAGTAAGAAACATCCATACATACAAACTTTCGCGTTTATAATATTAGTAAGTATGAAAAACGTGATTTCTTCGCTCCAAAACTCCAAGAGAAATCCTAGCAAAGTTTCTACCACTTTACTAGGGCGTGACTGGACTATGACTGGACCTTGACTCTTTTACTTGACTTTGACTGCGACTCATGACTAGGTTTTTAATATGAAATACACTTGAATTATATTATTACATGACACTGGGCAATGCACAAGACTACAAAGCGAAAAAAAAAAAAATGCAAGTAGTTTGCAATTAACGTCTTTACGTAATCTTCGCATGCCACGTCCTTTAAGGGATGTGAAATTAATGTGAAAGAATCGATTAATTAATAATCGAATTTTCTTTATTAAAAATTAATCGATTTGTATATAATCGATTTTAATAAAAATAATCGATTTCTGCGAAAAAAGTCGGTTTTTTTTGTATTATTAAAAATTAAATGCTTTTATATTCCAATAATAAACCTAAGAGATTCAAATTAACAATGTATCATATCAAAAATCAAATAAAATTATATGAATAAAAAAATAACCAATCAAAACTAAAAATCAAAGGCAATGTTGCTATAAAATTTCAAGGTAAGGAATTACGAAACCAAATAGCCTTATTGATACAAATTTTAGTACTTTTATATAATCTATAAATATTTATATAATCGATTTACTAAAAATCGATTAATAAAACTATAATAATCGATAAAAAAAAATCGATTATAAGAAAATAATAATCGATTTAAATAAAAATCGATTATTTTTTAACATCCCTCCATAAAACCCTTGTAAATCTAAAGATACTTACATCGAAGTCATCATCAGTCAATCTGCTAGCTACCACACATCCAGCTGTTCCAGCTCCGACCACAATGAAGTCGTATTCTTTTTTATCATTAAATCTATCTTGATCACTTCTACATTTGTTATTAGTTGTTTTCTGTCCAATTTTATCATCTTTTTTATTAATTTTATGAATTACGTGTTTCTCGGCATCGCATTTGTGATTACGAACATTAGCACATGCTATGTTAGGACTTTTTATTAATACATCGTGTTCGTTTGTTATAGTGTTTTTAAAACACTTATTTTCTCTCTCGTCGGCTTCATTGCTCTTATCTTTTTCTGCATCCATTTTTTCCACGTATTTCTGAAGTCTCTCTTCTACTTCTGCGATGAGTTTACAATCATCTAGTCTTTTCTTTTCTAGGTGCATCTGAATCCTTCTATCAGAGGAGTCTCCATAGAGTTGAGCGAGCAAGCTTAAGTAAAAAAAGCCGAAGGGAGAGCATGCGGTGAAATTGGCATCTGACGGGCATTTCTCAGCCAAGTTAACTGGTTCCCAAACCATGGTTACTCTGAAGTAAAGAACATTTTACTAAGTCACTACGCAAAATATGGTTGTAAGTGGTCACTAAATCAATATTTATTATTAATAACAACAATGTCAGATAAGATTGCATGGGGAATAAAACAAATAGTACTCAACAATTTTGTAAGCCGCTTGCCAAAGGAAAAGTGCCCAGAATACTGGCTACGTTTCCACGTTGAATAGCGATGCTAATTTTTTGTGCTAAATAAAAGCCTGAGAGCCTGCGTATTCCAGGTCTAGTGTGTTTACCAGCTTCGATCACATCGTCACTTACCATCAGGTGAGACAGTGGTCAAACACTAGCCTGTCACAAACAAAAAAAAAAAAAAAAAGCCAGCATTCTTGTTACTTGTCGCCTCGACTAAACGTTTGGATAAAAAATTAAAAATTTCGTCTGCACCCTGACCCCACGGACCCAAAGTTTCTACTCCAAATGGTACAAACATATACCCTCTATCAAGGTTGGAATATTTACGCCGTTTGACGTTTTCTGCTTTGTTTGCAGCCCCGCCAGCTTGAACACTAGTCGAAATAAAATAAATCAATTGAGTTTTCTCTACCATGTATGCTACAAAGAAATTCACTGAGATTTGGTTTTATCACTCGTCATCACTACATGAATGCACGAGGAAGGCCATTACAGAAGAGTGGCGACGTGTTGTGAAACTTGCCACCAACACCTGAAGTGATGACCACGACCATTCAAGTCAAGAGTGATACCGACAAAGAAGATTTGATTTTTTATCTATAACTAAAAACTCATCTTTAACAAATTAACTTACATTATTTTGTAAAAAAAAATGTTCTATATATAATTGAAACAGCTGTATAATGTATTTATAGTGTCAATGAAGCGATTTTTTTTTTTTATTTGTGTCAGGCTAGTGTTTGACCACTATCTCACCTGATGGTAAGTGACGATGTGATCGAAGCTGGTAAACACACTAGATACGCAGGCTCTCAAGGATAACTGCCGGAACACCGTATTTGGCTTGGCGGCAGACTTTCAACTTGATAGTGGTAAGCTACTTTGGTAGCAAGCCAGGCGAGCAACTCACAAAATGCTCTACCACCTCTCAAAGGGATAATTCATTTTATTTTTAAAGATATATATGTTCCTATTTTGGTATACCTTAAAGCTGATGATTCCAACTGCAATACTGACGATACGAATGTTAAAAGAGAATTAACGATGTTTTTGTAAAAAATATGTGTTTTTACTATTTTAAATGAGTTTTTTACCTATTTTGCTTTTGCGCGACTAAATAAAGCAAATATTGCATCAAGTGTAACCTTTGCATATAACCCTCTCGAAATAAGTTAATTAAAATGTATCTATAATTAATCGCGCGAAATGAGATCTCTTATTGATGGAGAGAAGCGAGGACTCTAAGTTGACTTGGATGGTTCGGCACTTTGTCCGTCCGTCCGTCTGTCAGAGGCATCTCACATCTAAACCGTAGAAGCGAATAACTTCAAATTCTAGAGAATATGTAATGTTATGGCCCAAAGCTACAAATGACAAAAAGAAAGTGTAAGTAAATGAAAATGTAATCAAATTTTTTTTAGCTGCCCTTGTGGGGTTTCGTTGAAAAGAGTTTGGCAAGTAGAGTACAAAACCGGTTTTAAAACAAAACAAACAAACACATTCACAGCCCCACACAAAGGCTTTTAAAACTTTCATTTTTATCATTCCAATTACCATTTTTGTCTTTGGGCCGCAGCTCTCTGGGAATTTAAAGTTATTTGCTTGTATGGCTTAGACGCTACATGCCTCTGATAGACGGACAGACGGACAAAGTGCTAAACCACCCAAGTCAACATAGAGATCTCGCTTCGCTCGAACAACATCCTGATGAAAGCCGCGGGTAAAGTCTGGCAATTTACCAATGCGATAAAGGATACATAATATTTACTTGATAAGTATTAATTATACATAATATACATAAACAAATGACATTTTCATTATTTCTTTATACCACATTAGCAAGAATTTGAAATTATGTTTGATCTGTTGCAAATTAATATTTAATACATATAATATAATAATTAATATTAATGTAGATGAAATTATTTAACAAGGCTGTTTTAGTTGAGAAATAGTTACCATTATTACTTATGACAAGCGCTCCGCCCCGGCTTTGCGCGGGTTTCATTTCCGATGGATTACAAATATAATATGTTACATACAAACCTTGCTCTGACAATTACGAACACAAAAAAGGAATCAGCTAAATCGTTTAGGTTCAACGTTAAGGGTCACCTCATATACCTCATTGTATTGTTGTTAGATGGTAAAATGGACAAGGTGGATTTAACTCGTATAATTCCTGCGCACAATCTCCAAAATATATAATCCCGTAGTCGGGAAACACAGAATGGGGTTGGCGTCGCGGCAACTTCGGCAGAGCAGCGCAAACGGCGAAAATATGGAAACCTTGGCAGTGGTTACATATTTGAGCCTTTTGGTGTTGAGACACTGGGTCCGTGGGGACCGGGAGCTCATTCTATTTACAAAAATCTATCAGAGCGTCTGGTTGAAGCGACGCGTGTTCAAAATGCTGGCACTTATTTGGCTCAACGTAGTAGCATTGCAATTCAGAGAGGCAATGCCGCCAGCATGATGGGAACGCTACCCACTGGTAGTGGGCTTGAGCACTTGAGTTACCTATAGGCTCGATGTCTTGTAGGTAACTTGGTTCTTTGCTGTATATAATTTTAGTTTAGTTTAAGGAAATATAGGCAAGTAGTCGGGTAGATAGCAAAATTTATTTAACCTGTCCAGCTGTTTAAAAAAACATATAAAATTACATACAAAATCGTGATATAATTACTAGCTGAAATAAACACCTCGTTAGAGCAATTATTATTGATTTAGTAATTTGTAACGTTTAAAAATTATTAAATTATTATTTAAATTATAATAAGTTAAACATTTTCAGAGAAACTTACTTCCGTTAATTAAAATTGTTTGCTCGCAGTCGTTTATTGTTTACTAGACGTGATACGCGGCTTTGTCCATATTCCCTGACTTAAACGAAGTCACAGTAGATGCCAACAACTAGACAATCAACCCCGAGACATCGGTTTATGGTTGATATTCCAAGGTTGCGTACGAATAAATATCTAATTGATCTTATTACACAATGTATATAGAATTACATTAAACATACACGTATAATAATAAATATCCGGATGACCGAGTTGTTTTCGGTAGAATGTGTTTGATTTTGTAGCCCCAGAAAGCTCCATCTAGTGTCAAGTAGAAACAGTTTTTTACATCGGTCATGGCGTAATAGATGGCGCTGATAGTTTCTTTAATCCGGTTTTTCAAATGCAGTTTGGAAACCGTTGATAAATCGATTCCTTGGGCCGAAAAACCCCTAATCTGTAACTTTCATGAAAATCGTTGGAGCCGTTTCCGAGATCCTGATTACACATATATATATATATATATATATATATATATATATATATATATATATATATATATATACAAGAATTGCTCGTTTAAAGATAATTATTAGATAGATTAATATCTTGTACGTACCAATTGCTAACGGTATTTAAACCAAATATTAGTTTATATTATGGATCAGCGCCATCTACATATTTTCTTTCAAACCTAGTAGTACTCTACTTAAGTTAACTACACACTAAAATACATGATTTTTATTACTTGTTGGTAAGTACCTTGCCTCCCATTGTACTAGCGTTATGTTTAATTACTAATTTTCACACTGCTTGTTTCTTTCTTAATTGGTGTACAATAAAGAGTCCAACTATCTATGTATCATCATTGCTGTTATTATCAATAAATGTTCCTTCAATAATTATTTTCTTTGACTACGCATGCATTGTGACAACTATCTAAATGAACGTCTCTGACAACGGACAAGCTTTTTTTAAGCTTTGCTTGCGTTTAATTATTTGTTAAATTGAGTTGGTACATACACTTATTATTATGGCTTTGAAAACAACGTCTCCGTCTTGTACGTCATAGATATGGGTCGACTATAGTAAAAGACTAGAATCGACTATATTAGAGGACTAGAACATATTAATCGATGAGTTATATTTTGGGAAAACCAGGGAATCTAGTCGTGGTAGCACCCCGAGGTTACCCCTCTAACGTTTTGCTTCTATATGTTGGGTGAAGGGAACAAATTAACAAAAATCACATAAATATCTCATTAAGTTATCAGATAGATACAAGTCGTCATAACAACCTAATAGTAATTATCTCCGCTTTTTCAGGGGAGTTTTTATTTTTTCCTTTAATTTTGGCTTCACAATCTTGTGCATTTAGCCAGTGTCAAGTAAAGATATATCTCAAGTTTCAATTTCATATTAAGTCCTAGTCACAAATAACAGTCTAAGTCAAGTAAAAGAGCCAAGGTCCAGTCACAGTAAATTCATGCCCTAGTAAAGTGGTAGTAACTTTACTTAAACTTCTGTTGGAGTTTTGGAGCGAAGGTGAAAATCAAGTGTTTCAACTTGGTATCATTTGCCTACACCTATGAACGTTTATTAAATAATTAATGGTTAATTATCCACCATTATACACCATGATCGAGGAACTTTAGTGTTGGGACACCATAGATAGTGGCAATTTGCCACAATATCACACTATCTACCTACTTAATTTTCTTTCAAATTTCTATCTAGTTATTAGATGCTATCGTTTGCTACTTTTGCAGTGTTATTTTCAACCAAATTTAAAAAAGACTATATTTCTATTTCATAATTTCTTTGATGAAATACCTATTATCTATCTACGCTAATTAGCCTACATTTGTAGTACTTACATAGTGTAATATTTCCTACGTACTTTATTATTATTTAACAATAGCATGTACACCTACAAGTTATAACAAGTTTTTTTTTCTCTATGTTATTTTATCCTTGTTTCCTTCATTAAATTAACTGAGTCAAAAAGTAAAACCATTTGTTTATGATAACATTGTTTTTATTTATTTTATATCTTAGTCTATCACAAGAATATAAAATCTTATTTTCTCCCGACATCTCTTTATTACAATAAAATCAGAATGTTTTTTTGTGATTTTTAAATTTTCTTATATCTCTTACATTTATCTCTATTACAATAACTTGATAAGAATGCCAATATATGGTGACATTTCACAATCTTTAAGATCAAATTGTAAGAAATATTGTTTACAAAAATTCCTTTTACAAATAATTCACAAAGCCAATCCACCTCTGGCGAAATTTTTACGCAATTATCATTCAGAAAATCTCACAAAATCATTCACATCATAGAAGAACAGAAAAGTCCACAAAGCGGACGAAGTTCAACTACTCAACGCTAGATGGCGTCAAACGCCAAAGCCGTACTTAAAAAATACCGACTATTGTGGCGGCGAAAAAGAACCAAACGGTCTAACAATTTCTTTCTTTAACAAAAGAGTTTCGAGTCTTCTTCACTTCTCCGGGAGCTTGATGACTGGCATCTGCGAGTATCCCCAGTTGGATTCACAGTGGTCGACCAAATCTCTCTCTGGATCCGATAGGACTGACAGGTCAATATTCTCGCGGTCGCTAAATGGATCCGAATACGGGTAGTGGACCAAAACGCAGCTGAAGTCCATAGAAGATGTGCGGCAGCCTAGCAGCATTCGCATCTTCTCCTCAGAATCAACCTGTGAACAATGGAGAAAGAGTATAAGTACTGTACTTCTGTGTATCCAACCAAACGAAACTAATGCCGACTTTATTGGTACTATAAATAAAGTTGACTATGACCATTACAGAATACAACTGCCACATGACAATTCTCGTATTGAAATCTGTATGTATGTCTGACCTATATTGTTTTTTTTCTCTATTTCAAAAGGTTCTCTTTTTTGGCTTAAAATCATTTATTACGTAAAATGTACCTACAAAGACCAATTTAACAGATTTTTTGTCACATATGACTTAGAATTATTATGTACTGTGCTATACATATTATTATATTGGTTTCGAGATATAGGTGGTTTGTAAAAAATGTATGTTTACAAATTGATTTTCTTTTTTACCATAACATCTGGAGGATTATCATCAAGAGGTGATTAAACAGGTCATTACTGTTTTTTTTTGTATGTATAGAAAAAACTTGTCAATAATACTTACTTTGATGGTATAGATGTCGTTCTCGACGCAATAGGCTTGAAGCAGTACTTCTTGCATATGAGTTGCGCTGTCCCCCGGCGAAGCTTCCGCCGTTAGGCAAAAGAGGGCGCCATTACAACTAGTGGACAGGTACTGGATGGCGGGGAAAAGGCCAACGGTAAGCCTTTTCTCCACACACGCCCTTCGCAGCACCGATTTGATGCTCTGACTTAATGGGCTGAAACAATAGAGAGACTTTGTTAATATAAAATTCGGAGGGCAAAACTTTATACGTGGTGAGGATTCGAACCATGGACTGCCTGGTAATGCCTGAGCTTTGAGTCTTTGACTCAGATGGCGGTAAGTGTTGAGATTCGTAGATAGGAATGTAGAGATCCAGAAAAAGTAAAACTTAATATGAAATTTGTATTAAAAAGAACATATAAAATATTTTTCTTGACTAAAATATTAACTTAAGTACTTATATAATTTTATATAATAATATGGTAGTCATATTATTCAGATATTTTGATTTTCAAAGTTAACAATTTCCTAAATATCAGTTTTTTATGTTATTTTTATTATGTTCAATCTCATGTGATGATGAATTACATCAATGTAAAATCCACTTTTAAGAGATTGAGAGTTCACATAAGACTTTGTAACACGCCAATACATATTAAGGGAAATTTCGACAATGTTGATCGAAAATGGGGTAAGCTAAAATTACACATTTTTGAACACACTTAGTAATATTTGGTGATAATTACCTTTTAGCAGCCATTCCGCTGAAGGTTTCAGTTTTCACGGGTATCACTGAATCGCCGTACATCTTGTTTATCTTAATGCTCTTGAGATGAATTTTTTCACAAACAATTTTCTGCACTTTTCCTGATGAAGGAATGGTCACAGAATTCACAGCCACTTCACACAAACAGTTAATCTTATGCAATCCGCAAGCTGGTGCTTGAACTTGATAACACACGATATGTCACAACAATTTCACAACTTCGCTACAAAATCCGACGTGCTAATGCTTTGGTAGTTGTACGAAGAATGCTGGCTGGTGACGCCGCGATCACTTTATAAAGGCGATGACGCGCGTCACGGCGCATGCGCCATTTTGTGAATGTGTGTGTAACGCCCGGGCTCAGTGCCTTTGGAGTTTCCACGAAACTCGCTTGTATTTTAAGTTGTGTGAGTGATTTTTGCTAGTGTTCCTGTAGATACACGCCTGTTGTACACGAGGTATGTTTGTGTGAGTTGGAATTACGCGAAGCGTGGCCAGTTCCAACATGTTTCCGATAATCGCCCGATACAAATGAGCTACCTCGCCTCCCGCGTTTGACTGTAGCTAGGGTGTCAGAGGGGATTCTGTAATGATAAAAAGTTATAGTGGTTATGTTAGGTTATCATTGCTATGTGTGAGATTACGGTTTGGAATTCCCGCAGGTTTTTACTCAATCAGAGGAAATTGTCGGTGCATTTTTGTAATTTGGGTTTATTTGTTTTGCATTCGCGGATCTTAAGCGTATCTGTGCAATTGTCGAATTAGGTGAAGGTTTTATGTAATTGACGTCAACTAGAAAACCGGTGGAATGTGAATTATGGATTTTTGAGTGATGCCATTTTATCTACATATAGATGGGTCGATGACGGACGGCCGGCCGACGCACTGTAAGTAGGGAATGCAATCCTCCCGGTAAGGAGTAAAAGTACCTATTCTGTCGTCTTCTCGAGATCGCAAATTCGAGACCTCGTGATATTAGAAATTACAATCTCTCGAGATCCCGGAATTTTCGAGATCTCGGGTAGTTTAAAAAAATATGTTGTTAATTATCCGTATTTTTTTTTAAATCAACGAAAACGATATAAGAATACTGTAAGTCAAATAAAAGTCTAGTTGTAGGGGTGATTTTTGAAACAACTTACAAAACAAAGAATATTTAGAGTGCTGTCTCTTAAACGCCATTATGGCAGTCGCTATGAGCCAAAGATAATATAACCATGTTACCTCATAACTTCTTTTCACGTGAACCTATTTCGAAAATTTTAATTTAATTTTGAAAGATGTTGCTTTCCAATTGTTCCCATTTAAATTTGATCAAGATTCAGGATCTGATCAGTGGTTCTTGAAATATCGACAATAATGCATGTTCTGTGGACTACATTGACGATGTTCTCGTTTCAAAAGTTACCTCATAACTTCTTTCGTTGTGAGCCGATTCTGATGATTTTTTTTTATTTGAAAGCTGGTGCTTTTCATGTGGTCCCATTGAAATATGATCAAGATTTAAACTCTAGATTTTGAGTTATCGTCAATAATGCGCGTGCAATACATTAAATCTGATCAAGGTTACGAAGATAAAGCGGTGAAGTCGGTTTTTTTAAGCTTTGCTTTCGTTTAATTATTATCTAAGTACAGTAAAGGTTTAAGTTCCTCTTACAAGTTACGTTCTTATGTAAGCAAGTACAAAATCAATACGTAAACGTAACACTCGGCTCTACATAGTACTATAGATCTTATCAGTTTACGATAAGGCCAAGTGTTCGAGTGCGTGGGTCATCGGCATTCTGACCCTGGCCTAGGGCATCCTGGCACACGCGCAAACTGCCACGGGGATATTGCTTAGTGGTTTTCACTAAGTCATTGCACCTTCCATCGTATTTCCATCGGGTTACTGTGAGAAAGATTTGTTTTATTGTAATTACAAGCTTTTATTTAGTTTCACCTGTCCCGATGTTTGTCATCAAATCTTGCAAATTAAAATTTGATCCACTTCCCGGTGACCGATTGAGCTGAAATGTTGCATACATGTGTAAATGCAATACTATGATGACATGGTGGTGATCTGATGATGGAGCTGGAAGGTGGCCAAAGGAACTTCTCAATGAAACGACACAACCTCATCGAGTTTGGGCTCATTTGAATCATGTGTGTGTGATATGTAAATCCGGCAGCAAGTCTTTGATGTTAGTGTGGGGCTGTGAGTGTGAATATTAGTTTTACATCTGTCTAACTATGTCATAACTTTAAATCTAACATAATTAAAACAATTTCGTTTTTTGTGCTAACTGTACAAAGTACATCACAAGGATCGCGGTTCCATTTGACCGATTTAAAATCGTTATTGGATGAAAGGAACCGCGGTCTTCTTGTGGTCCATTTTGCCTGAATACTCGTGAATGCGTTTGTTTGTTTTGCAAACAAGCGTGTCATGATTACCACGCTTGCTAGTATGGCTTGTGGACTTTATTCGTTGCACGTACTGGTAGAGGAACCAAGATATGCTATAAATAATTGTATTAATCATCGTGGAGGCGCGTGGTAAACACTGTTCATAAGGAAATTAGTAATTATAGAATAACGTATAATTAAATTGTAAATACATTTATTTCAATGAGTATTGAGGTGCACCGTCGCTGTTTGTTATTTTTATCATCTCCCTTTGGTTGTCTGGAAGAAATCGCTTTAAGCGATAAGACCGACCTTTGTGCTCATCTATACTAATATTATAAAGCTGAAGAGTTTGTGTTTGAACGCGCTAATCTCAGGAACCGCTGGTCCGATTTGAAAAATTGTTTCAGTGTTGGATAGTACATTTATCGAGGAAGGCTATAGGCTATATTATATTTTCAAAAAAATTAGGGATCCTTACTAAAAGTCCAATAATCACGCGGACGAAGTCGTGGGCACTGCTTGTATGTTATATTTATGATTTCTTTCTTTTGGTGTGTAAATAAAGAATTATCTAAATTGCTATAAATGCCATTTTTTATTTAAAAATTTGATCAAGATCTGATCTTTAATTTTTGAGTTATCGTCAATAATGCGTGTTTGATACATTAAATCTGATCAAGGTTCTGAAGATAAAGCGGTGAAGTCGGTTTTTTTAAGCTATGCTTGCGTTTAATTATTTTGTTTGAAATTCATTCGCGTATTTTGTACTAGCAGTGCCCCGCGGCTTCGCCCGTGTTTATCAAGTTAATATATTAAGACGAATCAAACAAGCCCAAACTCGATGGGTTTATCTTGTTAAGAAGTTCCTATGGCTTCCTTCCGTCTCCATCATCAGACCAGCTCCATGGTACCATATCATTGTATTGTCACCGAAGACACACAAGTACACCAAATTTGAGTCCAATCGTACATCGGGAAGTGGGTCTAATTTAGCTTGCAAGATTTGATTACAGACCGACAGACAGACAACGGGACAGGTGAAACTAAACCAAAGCTTTTGTTTAACAAACAAACAAACGCATTCACAGTCACAGCCCCACACTAAGTTCAAAGACTTGTATCGCGGTTGCCGGAAACATTCACATCACACACATATTACACCCAGAAACAGAAACACAAATATACCTTGGGAAGGAATTTGTGCTCCTGCCGGGAATCGAACCCAGGTCCCACGGCGCAGAGGGCGGACACCTGTCCACTGCGCCAACTGGGTCGTGGTTTAGTTTCACCTCGACAAGTTTCAACAAGCATGTAATAGTTATACCGCATGCCGGGTACAGCTAGTAAAATATACAATGTGTAACAGAAAGGTGTAGTAATACTCAAGTCACACAAATAGCTACATGTATGGATTCTAACAGGAACTTCTGCATTCGCGGCAGCAACATTAATATTGAGTTATGATGAATTAAAGTTTCTAAAAAAATATGTCATTTGCAACCCTATTTCATCAGCTACCGTTCTACACCACATTGCCTTTGGACCTAGACGTGATAGTGGTGGCCATAACAAAGATCAAGGTCACACGCCACAGATGTAATCGTAGGGTTGGCAAAAAAATATTTTTTAATTTTCATACTGAACAAATATCTCCAATTGCCGCACTTGCTTGTAGGGTCGTCAAAAGTATTTGAAAAATGTAATTTTAAATTTTTGTACGGAAAAAATTATGTCCGATTTCGACTTTCGTTCTCTGGCAGACGATTCCTGGCACGATACACATACACACCACCAAGTATTACTACATCTTTTTGTTACAGGTTGTATAAGTAGAAGTAAGTACAGATGACAAAAAAGTCTTGGTTTTATTATGTCAACAATAACACGTGCCAAAAATGTTGTATTGACTTTAAATCTGGGAATTAATTAAAACCCGAGACTTTCCTCAATTGCATTCATAAATACTCAAAACAAACAGTTCAACCTAAATTAAGATATCGGAATTCCATTATTTGTTCATATAACTGGAATTATCCAATTCAATACAATAACAATGATCTTATATTTTCTATATAATAATTTAACCTGTTGATTATTAATTAAAATATTTATTTAATAAATATGTTTTGTATATGTCAATATAGAAAATATATGTATGTATATATGAGTACTATGAGCAGTAAAATGTATCAAAATGTATGTAAAAAAGTAAAAAATTTTGGTATCTTAAAATAGACTATTTTTTATATAATACTATATACAAATTCAAGTTTGAATTGTAAAATAAAAACAACTTTTTACCGAAGATGTGCATTACCATATCAAAATATCCTCGATACACCCAGGTTAACTGAAAGAAAATGCTTTGTAGAATTAAGTTCGCCTGTGTACCTACAATACTGTTTGTGCAATAAAGAATTTTCTATCTATCTATTATATATATATATACATATTTATATATCTATATACATTATATATGTGTTATCAGGTCAAAACTAGCACAAACGGGAGAAACTGATCCTCATAACACAGGGAATCCTAGTATGAGGTCAGTGTTAACCACACAGTAATTGCAGTTCAAGCAGCTTCACCTTTCCTTTAATGAATAGATTCTTTTTACTGTATTTCTGCATTAGGTACATATGCAACAATAATTTTACTTGATCATACCTACTATATGTCTGTAGATATAAGTACCGATGTTTTTGTGAATAAACTATTATTATTATTATTTAGCTGTAACTAACTAATGTTATATATAAATAAATATATATATATTTATTATTACAAGCTTTTATTTAACTTGCTGTATGTTTAATCGGGTGGAATCTTGCAACCCAATTTTGAAGCAGATATCTTCAACCGATTGAGCTGAAATTTTTTGTTCAAGTTTAGTTTGGATGACAATGCATCGTTATCTATATATGCATCGCTGTGTGACGTCATTGTAAATCCAACATGGTGGAACACCCAAAATGGCGGACAAGTAATTTTCAATGCACTCCTACAATATGGGTATCAAATGAAAGGGCTTGCTGAGAATAACTCGAAAAATAAAGTGACGTCACTTTAAATCCAATATGGCGGACTTCTAAAAGCTTGTCTTTAATTTTTTTTAACAAGTGACTTATTAAACATTTTGAGATTGTGATTATTATTATTATGTGTCATGTGAATGTTTCCGGCACCAACAACACACGTGATAGAACTTAGTGTAGGGCTGTGAATGTGAAAGGCTATGTTTATCTATGTATGTTCTTTTGTTCCCCCATTGCACGACACAAGTCGTTTATTTTTATGTTTATTATGTTTAAAGAACAAAACCGTTTGAACTTGTACAGTGTTAGTGTATTAGTGTAATGTACTGTTTAATAAGTGCTGCTCATAAAGAACACATGTACAAAGTGTCTTCGCCTTAATAGAGACAATAAGAAAAGTGTTAATGGACACATTAATGGATGTTTTAAATATAGCAGAATAAGTTAAATCTAAGTTACTTATTAGCCTAATCATGGCTAGATTGTTATCAAAAATAGGAAACACGCTATTGTGACCTATAATAGTATAAAAAAGAAAGAAAGAAATATTTTTTTTTATAACACGCTCAACATCACACTACAAAAAAAACATCAAAATCAACAAATAATTGAAACGCAAGAAAAACAAAAAAAACCGACGTTATCTAAACCACTTATATACCACGATAAAATTTATATGGGACAAAAAAAATATACAGTCGAATTGAGAACCTCCTTTTTTAAATAGATTTTTTTAAACTTTCGCGATCTTCAATCATGTTTGTATGATCTCCTTTTTTGAAGTCGGTTAAAAATAAGATACTTATATGTTTATACTAGCTTTTGCCCGCGACTTCGCTCGCGTTAAGAAGTATTATTTTAAAATTGACAAAGTTTCATACAAACTTTCATCCCCTATTTTATCCCCTTGGGGGTAGAATTAATCAAAATCCTTTCTTAGCGGATGCCTACGTCATAACATCTACCTGCATGCCAAATTTCAGCCCGATCCGTCCAGTGGTTTGGGCTGTGCGTTGAGATCACTATGTCAGTCAGTCAGTCAGTCACCTTTGAGTTACATATATTTATATATATAGATATATATATTTAGATTATGTTATTCAATTTGTCCAAGAGATAAGTTTAATTTGTTTTGGATAATCCTAAAGCTATAAAAATGTTTCCTGGGTTTCCGATATCTATATTTATTTTTAATTTGTTATTTTATCGCCGGACGGATGCGGGAGTTCCGCATATTTGTGAATCCCGTTTAACGCATTGGGAATAATTTAAATGCAAGCAAAGCTTGAAAAACCGATTTTACCGATTATATTTTGGCCTTGACTTCACTGATTTCGATAAAATTTATATGGGACCACCTCTTAAGTATAATGACTGGAAGAGATCGCTTTTAGCGATAAGTCCGCCCATTGTACTTAGATATAAATAATATGATTGTTCTTTATGTAATTTTATTTGGTGCAATAAAGTGTTTGGTATTGTATTGTATTGTATTGTACCTATAATCCACCAAACAAAAACAAAATCGATTCATAATTGTGAGAACCGCAAAGGAATGGAAATCCTTACCCGAGTCGGTGTTTCCTGATGAGTACAATATGGGAGTCTTCAAGTCGCGAGTGAATAGGTATCTTCTAGGCAAGCTTGCTCCATCGTCGACCACATCGTCGCTTACTATCAGGTGAGATAGTGGTCAAAAGTTTGCCTATCTTGAATAAAAAAAAAAATTGGCGGCATTACCGCGTAACATACATACAAAAAAAAATTATATACTGTCGAATTGAGAACCTTCGGCTGAAAAATATTTACCGTGTATATATTACTAGTCGTTCGGCCTCAACTTAGATCTTGATTGTAATCATAACATAAATGCTTTTACACTCACAGCCCTATACTAAGTTCGAAGACTTGAGTCGTGAGTGCCGGAAACATTCCATGACACAAAAATACCGTACTTACCACCCCGCACTAAGTGCAAGACTTGTTTCAGTGGTTAAACATTCGCATCACACCTAACCAGTAACACAAATTTCACTTGAGGAGAAAATTTGTTTTCCCCACCGGGAATAGAACCCGATACCAGCTGCATAGAAAGCGCACACCTAACTACGCTAAAGAACACTACACTACGATATGGAATACTATACTATTGATAACCCATATGGCGCAGTGTACAAGTCTACTCTCTGCGCCGTGGGTTCTGGATTAGATTCCCGGCAGGAGAATAATTTTCCTTCTCAAAGGACATTTATGCTTCTGGTTCTGGGTGTTGTTTTTTATGTGATGTAAATGTTTTTTTTATGATTGATAGGCAAGTATTTGACTACTATCTCACCTGATGGCAAGCGATGATGCGGCCGAAGATGTAGCATGCCTACCTAGTAGATACCTATTCACTCTTGACTTGAAGACTCCCACTCCTACGCAGTATGGATGATGAACGTAGAAGCTAAAAAAAATGTTAGCAGTATCCACGATATCAGTCTTTGATTTTAGTGGGGCTGTAAGTGTTAATACATCTCGTATATTTCATATAGCCGTGCCCCGCGGCTTCGCCCGCTATTATCAAGTTAAAAAGTAGCCTATGTGTTAATCCTAGGTATAATCTATGTGCATTCCAAATTTCATCCAAATCCGTTCAGCCGTTAAAGCGTGAAGAGGGAACAAACATACTTTATACACACATACAAACAAACTTTCGGATTTATAATATTAGTAGGATAGTAGGATATATTTATAGACAGACATGTCAGGACACTTGAGAATCAATGTAAAAAGATTTCCCGTTTCATCTCTCCGTCGACGTCTCCTTAGGCATGCTTTGTTATTCACCAGAGCTTCGTTCTTTAATCGGTAGGTGCACCACGTGCAAGTAAAGTGGGCTTGGCCTTGGTTTCATATACCAGTTATACCACCGATTGTCCCCTATACCTAATATGATTACATTTTTTTTTTAAATAAATCTACGGGCCAATTGCCTATATTTCCTAAATCTAAACTAAAACTATGTACAGCAAAGTACTAAGTTACCTACAAGACATCGAGCTTATAGGTAACTCAAGTGCTCAAGCCCACTACCAGTGGGTAGCGTTCCCATCATGCTGGCGGCATTGCCTCTCTGAATTGCAATGCTAATACGTTGAGCCAAATAAGTGCCAGCATTTTGATCACGCGTCACCTCAACCAGGCGCTCTGATAGATTTTTGTAAATAGAATGAGCTCCCGGTCCCCACGGACCCAGTGTCTCAACACCAAACGGCTCAAATATGTAACCACTGCCAAGGTAATAATAATAATAATAAGGTAATACTTAATTGATTATGTTTCATGTTATTGTTAGCTATTTTTAAATTATCGTTATTTTCCTGCAATGCTATGACGTAGGTTGTATTATTTAAGATATTATTATGGACGTAATGAAACTAATCACTTATTAATAATTGCGCAAAAGATATATTGAAATTATTATATAACTGTACTGTTTGGAAGTAAATTACGTAACGAAATGTTTTTATTCAAGGCGTGTTCAAAATATATCCACCCTCGACCACATCATCACATACCATCAAGTGAGATTGTGGTCAAACGCTTGCCTATCGGACATAAAAAAAGTAAAAAAAAAAAAGTAAAAAGTCAAACGCAAGCCTATAGTAATGTTAGGTTTCTTCATTTAATTTTTAATGACGTAATAAAAGTAATGTTGGGTTTCTTCATTAAATTTTTAATGACGGAGGTCTATATAAATTTTAAATAGCCCGCGGATTTGCCCGCTTGAACTAAGTTAATAATTCAAACGTAAGCTTCTTAAAAAAAACCAACTTATATATTGCTTATATTTTGGTTTTGGCTCGACCAATTTCGATAAAATTTATATGGGACCACCTTTGAAGTATAATCTACAAATTATCTAATATTTTTGAGAATCGGTTCACGAATAGGGGAGAATTCGGTGAACATACATTAAAAAAAATACATACAGTCGAACATAGTACCTCCTCCTTTTTTGAAGTCAGTAAAAAAACTTTTAGAATAATTGCTTGAAACTTTTTTTATATTATATACTTTTTTTTAAGTATGTTTACCGATTTATCCCCCATTTGTGGACCGACTCTCAAAATTATCCTACTAATATTGTAAATCCGAAAGTTTGTGTGTAAGTGTGTAAGTATGTTTGTTCCTTCTTCACGCTTTAACGGCTGAACGGATTTGGATGAAATTTGGAATGTACATATCTTATACCTAGGATTAACACATAGGCTACTTTTTAACTTAATAATAGCAGGCGAAGCCGCGGGGCACGGCTAGTGTTTTTATATGGTAGATTATACTTCAGAGGTGGTCCCATATAAATTTTATCGAAATCGATCTAGCCAAAATATAAGCGGTGAAGTCGGTTTTTATAAGCTTTGCTTACGTTTAAATGATTCTCTATTATGCAAAATGTAGGCACGAGTTCTCAGTTAGGAGCGAATGACTAATTACAATTTAATATGCAACTAATTCCGATGCAGCATTATCAGAATCTCATGTTCATGACCTTTATCTGTTAGCAGAAGATACTATTATGTATACTGTACCCACTATCGATCGCACTTCGTAGTAGCCGAGCCGCGAGCAGGGTCAAGGATATTAGGGATGCTCGTTATTTATCGATAAAATAATATCGACTCTAATGTATCTCTTTAAACAAACAACAAACAAATGTTTTAATATTAATGTCTAAACTCAATGGGAATTTAAATTAAATAATAATACATTATTAAAGTGTGAAAAAAAAACAAAAGTTCGTCGCGATCTCGCGGCGTAAACTCATCCCGAAGAAGAGCATCGTTCATGCTCGAAACCTAGGTCGATAATATCGATCAAATGTCGTGAGTGATAGCCGTATTTTAATAATATTATAACAAACAAACGTTTTCACACTCTCAGCCCCATGCTAAGATCAATGGCTTGTGTCGTGGGTCCCGGAAACATTCACATCACACACACAATTACAACCAGAACCAGAAACATACATTTTCCATGAGGAAAAAACTCGTGTTCTCGCTGGGAATCGAACCCGATATGTTTAAAAGGGTAACGAGCAGTTTAATCTTGTGCATTTAGGTAGTCAAGTAATAAAATATTTTAAGTGTAATACACGTTTCATATGAGAAGTCCTAGTCGCAGTCGAAATCAAGTGATAGAGTCAAGTCATGCCCTAATAAAGTGGTAGAAACTTTACTAGAACTTATATAGTAGTTTTGGACCGAAGGTCAAAATCACGTTTTTAAATTTTGTGTGATTTCCCTACACTCATGCACGTGCACAAAGTATTAACGGTTAATAATCCACCATTATTACACATGAACACTCGAAGAATCACAGGTTTTGGAAAATAATACAAAATCAACGACGCCATTTTTTCACTTTCGCGGCAAAATAACCATTTGATTTTTATTGTTAAAATTCGTGTGACGTGCTGTGACGTGCTTCTGTGTTTTAGACGATCGTGTTATCTGTTTTTACGTAGCCAATATACATATTATATACATAATATTATTGTTGATACTATCTGTATGGCAGGCCTGACGCAATTTGTAGAAATGGCCCGGATCTGACTTTTTATTAATTTTGTTTCTCCATAGCCTATATCAGGGGTCGGCAACCTGCGTCTCGCGAGCCACATTCGGCTCTTTGGATGTGAAGCTGCGGCTCTTTAGTTCCATACGCAAATATTAGTTATTTGAAAAAGATCATTTAAAAAAACGTTCTGAATCAATTAACAAGTAAATTATGGGAAGATTAGGTAGATATAACGCGTGCATAACGTTTTCTATACGATACTCATAGTACAGTCGGTATTATTATTGGCATTAAGGATTTTTGTCGGCAAGAAAAAAAAATGTGGCTCTATAAAACTTGTTAATTGTAATTTTTGACTTTAGGTTGCCGACCCCTGGCCTATGGTCATTATCCTAAAGTTTAATAAAACAGTGGAGTGTTAACTTGTTAGAGATAACGCTTTTTTCAGATTGCCCGAAAAAGCGCATCCCTTCTGTTATTGCTTGGTTTGACAGCTGCTTCTTACCTGCATGTCTTTTTTTTACATGTCTTGTTTCTTTTCTTAGAAACGCCTAAAAGAAGCAAAACGTAATAACCACATATATTTACAATTTATTTAGAGCTTTATTTGCTGTCTGTACTTAATATTTTTCTCGTGGAGCGCAGTGGAATAAATGTACTGGCTTATATTATTTTAATTAAAAGTCAGGTAAAGTGCACGTGGAGCAGTGTCTACTGTTTCGTGGAGCGCAGTGACATAACCCGGCTGCGTAAACATTAGAACTTAAGAAGTTTTTGTAATGGTAGGACTCGATTGCAGGGTACACCTAGCAGCACCATTACCAAACATTTAACCGCCAAGCAGTAGTGTGCAAACATTATCAGCAGGATTGAAGGGCAATGTTTCAGTATAAGAGATTTAACATCTAATATTTCGAGGTGACGAGCGCAGTGCTTCGCTGCGCAGGATTTTGACCTGTATAAGTTCAAAACATTAGGTGGCACTGAACTGTATATAGCTTAGTAAAAACAAAGCGTGCAGGCACGTACGTACAGGCACACACACAAGCCGCGTTTGGTACCACTCTATGAAGATAACATACTTCTTTGTTTTTATTATGGTGGCTTTGTTCGTATCGTCTATCAATTACATAAAAAAGCAAAAAGAACGGAATATGCCAATTAATGGCGTTGTTGATTTTGTATAATTTTCCAAAACCTGTGATTCTTCGAGTGTGATTCTTTGTAATAATGGTGGATTATTTACCGTTAATACTTAGCAAATGTGCAAAAGTGTAGGTAAATCATACAAAGTTAAAAAACGTGATTTTAGCCTTCGTTTCATAACTCCAATAGAAGTCCTAGTAAAGTTTCTACCACTATACTAGGAACTATCTACGGGCCAATTAATTGCCTATACCTATTTCCTAAAACTATATACAGCAAAGAACTAAGTTACCTACAAGACATCGAGCTTATAGGTAACTCAAGTGCTCAAGCCCACTACCAGTGGGTAGCGTTCCACCCATCACGCTGACGGCATTGCCTCTCTGAATTGCAATGCTAATACGTTGAGCCAAATAAGTGCATGAATAGACTATGACTAGACTTTTACTCTTTTACTTGACTTTGACTGTACTCATGACTAGGACTCCTAATATAAAAAAAACAATTGAAATATATTATTACTTGACACTGACTAAATGCACACGATAGCGAAAATGCCAAAACTTAAAGAAAAAAAATGGGACACAATAATATAATTATGTCTGTTGTCAAATATTGCGAAGTTCGCGGGGTCAGATAGTAGGTGATACTCGTAAAATAATAAATTATGAAATACATATTACGGTAAACAAAACGCAATTTTTTAATAATACTGAAAGGGTTGCAAAACAGAAAGTTTGTTAATTAATTCCTGTTAGGAAAACGAGGAAAGAAAAGTTTATTTTCGTTTCGAGTTATGTAACAGTTGTGGAAATGTATGAAAGGCGCCAAACGAGACGTAGCCAAGCATTATTAATCTTTAAATCTTATTTATTTCATTTCATTTTGGCTCCGCAATCTTGTGCATTTAGCCAGTTACAAGTAATAAAATATTTCAATTATTACTTATTTCCTAATCACGGTCAAAGTTAAGTAAGAGTCAAGTACCAGTCATAGTCAACGCTCTTATAAAGTGGTTGATAATTTACTAGAGCTTCTATTGGAGTTCTGAAGCGAAAGCAAAGATCACGTTTTTCAACTTTGTATGACTTGCCTACTCCCGTACACGTAAACTAAGTATTAACCGTAAATCCACCATTATTACACCTAATGTGTAAAAAAACTCGAAGAATAAATGGATTAACACTTTCACACTCACAGCCGCACACTAAGTTCGATGACTTGTGTCGTGGGTGCCGGAAACATTCACATCACGCATACAACCACAACCAGTAGATACGGAAATTTTCTTTGGGAAGAAAACTTGTGTTCTCTCTGCTTAGAAGGCAAACGCTCACCCAACTAAGCTAAAAGGCAGTTCCATTATTGGATTTGGATTATTTATGCAAGCATGTAAGATTTGTTTATAGATAAAACAAAGATTCTATTACTTGCAAATATACATTGCTTGTCTCAAAGAATGCCACGAATTTTTCTAAAAGGAATCGATGCTCTTTTGAAAGTTTTTTTTTATTATGTATTATTAGCTCCCGACGAAATAGTTTTTGAGGATAAGTTTGTCACTACAAGATTCTTGTTTTTTTTTTAATTTTAGATAGGCAAGCATTTTACCACTAAAACTAACTTACTCTTAACTATGTTTGGTGAAAATCGGTGCAGTCGTTTTCAGGTAGAGCGTCGGGGGGAATATTCAAAATTTTGTTTTTGAAACTTGTGACATAATTGGATCCACTTACACTTTTCCCTCAAAAAAAACCGTGAAAATATAGATCATAAAAACGTAACTGTAAAAAAAAAGACGTGTCGTAAATACACACGTCAGAAGTGACACTTTTGTATTACAGGGAAACATTTTAATTATTAATCAAAGTGCTTACCCCTACCACTTTTCGTCACATAAAAAGGTTGCGGATCAGAATTTCAAAGCCCTTCCATAAGAAATTTCATTTCAAAAGTCCTTTCACATGTGATGGAACTTGATGGAAGTGATTAGCGAATCCGTCCCATACTTTTTAGTAGAAAATAGTATCGATGAAATAATCATGAAGTTCGAACAACACTACTTCGACCT
The DNA here is from genome assembly GCA_948107665.1 of Lomographa bimaculata. Taxonomy (NCBI): domain Eukaryota; kingdom Metazoa; phylum Arthropoda; class Insecta; order Lepidoptera; family Geometridae; genus Lomographa; species Lomographa bimaculata. The sequence goes on along the minus strand of OX403608.1, from coordinate 2,959,254 downwards.
TATTGGTGACCCAGTAACGAGTTCGTTTACTGGAACCTATAGTAGTCAAGTACTTATATGGAAGAGTAAAAAATAATGATTCGAGGAACGTTCGATTTTCCCTAACCCTATTTAACAAAGTCAGACTAGATTTTCTCAGAATTGAGGGTCATACTATATAGGGGTTGTATAAGTTAGGAATTTACTATGAAGAACGATTTATTAACATGGATTCTCAGATTGTAACATTGGATAGTTGTTAAGTTAGATAGGTTAACTTGTTTGTTCTTTAGACTTGTTGGAATGTCAACTATAAATCGATGTCTCACGACTGCTTTTCCGTTGGTAAAAAGGGACCTTAGGAATAATATACTTTAAATATAATGTTTTACCACTAAATATTGTTTCCAATTTCGATATGTTATAAATCTATCGGATTATCTTTGGTGCATAGTACGGTGAACAATGTGAATTTTGGGACATAATTACGAAACCAAGTAAGTGTGTAAGTACTATTCACATTAAGATTCACAATAGTACCTAACGTTCGTTTAAATAATAATAATTAAAAAAATTCTTGTACATGTTAAACTACCTGTCATTAACTACCTACCTGTTTAGTTGAACTAAAACTACATTTAGCAAAATTAGATTACCGATTAAATTGTTTGTACAATCTACAATAAAGTACCTATTTGTTAGATGGCTGGAGAGCACTGATATCCTACACACAGGGCAACCTAGTAAGGAGTTAGGGTTTATCCATGTACACAACAAATACCTGATCAGCATAGTTTATTTATGAACCACCTGTATAAGCCAAGTTATAATATAAGATGCTGTTTTGACACACAATAGTGTTCCTACTATTACTATAGCTAGTTATAAGTACATGGAGTGTTACAAATTAGTTAAGTTTTTGTCCAAATAAAAGGTTTATCATTAAAGTGAAAAAATAATAATAAAAAAGTATATATAATGGAATTTCAATTCATCTCGTAATGTCAAGTAACAAACGGAGGGCTGCGGCACCCGAAACAAAGTTTTATTACTAGTTCGGGCGTCAAAAGTCTCACTATATCACTGTATGAACATAAATAATGATAAGACTTGGAAATAATTAAAAAATGTAATACTTGGTAGTGTGTTTGTGTATCGTGTCAGGAATCGTATCCCAGAGAACGAAAGTCGAAATCGGAGATATTATTTTCCATACTAAAATAAAAAATATATATTTTTGACACCCCTACGGGTTACATCTGAGGCGTGACCTTGACCTTTGTTTTGGCCACCACTGTCAGGTGTCTAGGTCCAAAGATTATGTGGTGTAAAACGGTAGCTTATGAAATAGGGTTGCAAATTACATAGTTTTTAAGAAATTTTAATGCATAAATTCTCAATATTGATACTGCTGCCGCGAATTTATAGTTCCTGTTAGACTCCATACGTGGCTTGAGTATTACTACACCTTTTTGTTACACATTGTATAGAAAAAAAAGGTAATAAAATATATAATTAAATGAATATAGAATGTAATATTAGGTATCTGTAAGTTATATGTTATATTGTACCAATAAACTGATTTTGATTGCATTGATTTCGTACTGTATTTTTTTTTCAATTTAGCAAGACTTACGGCATTTATAGTTGGTCAAATTATACTAAACTGTCTATATGTAGTACATTATTGTTATTTATATATTTATACACATATATGCTTATAGCTTGCTTAAATAGTTTGTTAAATAATGTGGTCTCGTCAAAAATGGGATTTTAAATAACATTTTGGCTAACTTTGTTTAAAAATGTTAGAGCAAACCGTATCTTTTCATTTATAATAACATCATTGGACCTAATATAAACAATTTAACAAGGCTGTCTGAATGCTTCCTTCATAAATACATAATATTAAGCGTGAACATTTATAAGAACATATACAAACGTTGATAATTTGACCTTTAAAAGGAACAAATTAAGTATTTTATAAGTCAAGGTATAATTATCATTAAAATATGATATAACGGACGGACCCATTAGTTAAATTAATTAATTAAAAAAACATTATGTATCGCATCAAATTGTAAATCTAAACCATTCTTGAACACACAAAAAAGTCACCAAAATCGGTCCCGCCGTTTAGGAGGAGTTCAGTCACACACACGTACAGAATTATATATATAAAGATAATCTTACTAAATATGTAACTAAACGCTATGAATAAACATAATTTATCTCGGTTCGAGTAAGTCATCAATCTTTACTCAAATAGAATAAATGTTGACGTTGTATTTTATTTGTTTTACCGATACTTCAGAAAAATATCGATATTAGTTTTGTTACTATTACGAAAACCATAGAATGCTGCGGGATAAAGATCCTGGTACTTATTCGGCTCAACCCTTTAGTTTCAGTGATCTGTAGCTTACCACCATCAAGTTGAAAGTCTGCCGCCAAGCCAAATACGGTGTTCCGGCAGTTATCCTTGAGAGCCTGCGTATTCCAGGTCTAGTCTGTTTACCAGCTTCGATCACATCGTCACTTACCATCAGGTGAGATAGTAGTCAAACACTAGCCTGTCACAAATTAAAAAAAAAAACTGTGGGCTCAACGTATTTGGCATTGTAATTCAGAGAGGAAATTCCGTCAGCATGATGGGAACGCTGCCCACTACACATCCTTACTAATATTATAAACGCGAATGTTAAACACATCAGAATAACACATAGGTTATAATTTATAAAGATATTGTGTGAATTGTCCAAAATATAACGATAAGTGTCAAGTAAGTAGGAAAAAAATCAGCCATCTGCGAGCTATTCTGGCGTGCGCTGCAAAAACCATTAGAGTTACACGTATAGGGATAATTTGTAATGGAAATGTTTATCTTAAATAATCCTACAAAAAAGCCCGCGATAGCATATGTGTAAGCCGTTATTGCAAAAATTGTGAACCATAAATACAATGAAAATTTCACTTCTAACCGCCTTGACGACTAAACCGCAGAACCAATTTTGATGAATTTTGTTACAAAGATAGATAGGACCTTGGAGAAGAAAATAAGCTACTCGAAGTACTCATCCTGCGCAGACGAAGTCGCGGGCACTAGCTAGATATATTTCTGCTTTTTTTGGCACTTGTCGGACTCACGGACGTGTCAGGACAGGACTCGGCAGACCAAGTTTCACTATAATGTTATGGCTTCTAGTCCTACAGACTGCAGATTTATCCATTAAAACGATAAGATATTTTAGGGGGTAAAATTGACGTACTTTTTGGCCTATGCTGCAAGATGTGCCAAGCAGCGCTCAGGCTGACCAAACATTTTTGAAGCTGCCTGCTATCTCTAAAAACTGATTTTATCCTTTGATCTTATGAGATTAAAGGATAAAACCCCTTGGAGTGGGCTCACGGTCTATATGGCGCATAACATAAGACATCATAATCATTCGTACAGCGAAGGAGTGGAACTCATTTCCTGCGTCTTTGTTCCCCGAACGGTATAATCTGGGTGCCTTCAAGTCAAGAGTGAATAGGTATCTTCTAAGCAAGCATGTCACATCTTCGACCACATCATGCCTTTCCATCGGATGCGATGGTGGTAAAATGTTTGCCTATTCCGCAAAAAAAAATCATAACTAAATAAATAAACGCAAACATAGCTTAAAAAAAAACGACTTCACCGCTTTAACTTCGGAACCTTAATCAGATTAAATGTATTAAACACGCATTATTAACGATAACTCAAAAACTATTGATCTGATTTTGATCAAATTTATATGGGACCAATGGGAAAGCACCGACAAAACAAATAAAAAATCAAAATCGGTTCACGTGGAAAGAAGTCATGAGGTAACACATAAAAAAAATACAATCGAATTGAGTACCTTCTTTTAAAAACTCAAATAAGCCATTGATCCCATTAAAATTTGATCAAGATTTGATGAGTAGTTTTTGAGTTATCGTCAATAATGCGTGTATACATTTACTCTAATCAAGGTTCCGAAGATAAAGCGGTGAAGTCGGTCTTTCTTAAGCTTTGCATGCGTTCACATTATTTTTTCAAAAATTTCTGGCAATTGGTTTTTTCAGGATAATTATAAAGCACTCGTAACATGTAGAACGGTAATTATCGAGTGGCACTTCCTGAAATTTGGGTATAACCCACGGTTGTTGGGTGCTGGGTAGCTGCCAAGGTTAAATCTAGTTTGTCAATTAGCAGCTGCTCTGTTCAGTCATTGAGATTTTTTGTGGTGTTTAGGGTTCCGTACCCAAAGGGTACAAATGTCTGTCCGTCTGTCACCAGGCTGTATCTCATGAACCGTGATAGTTAGACCGTTGAAATGCACAGTTGATGTATTTCTGTTGCCAGTATAACAACCAATACTAAAATACAGAATAAAATAAATATTTAAAGGGGCTCCCATACTTACAACAAACGTGATTTATTTGCTCGTTTTTGATCGATATTGATAACGGTAACAGGTATACGCTTGAATTATTCACAGAATATTTAGTTATACAATCACTTTAAAAATAAATAATTTAATAAATAAAACAAATATTTATTCCCATACAACAGACATGATTTTTTGCCGTTTTTATAGATAATTGTACGGAACCCTTAGTGCGCGAGTCCAACTCGTACTTGGCCGGTTTTTTTTGAGTTATTACTGGACGTAATGAGACGGAATGGTGAATATTATAAATATAATTTAAACGCAAACAAAGCTTCTTCACCGCTTAAATTTTGTTTATATGTAGTTGATTTTCTCAAAAAGCGCTTAATCAATTTCGATAAAATTTATATGGAGACCTTTGAAGTATGACCTACTAGAAAAAAAAAGAATCATCAAAATCGATTCATAATTGGCGGAATTATCGCGTAACATAAATCCAGAAAAAACATACAGTCGAATTGAGATCCTCCTATTTGGAAGATCGTTTATTCACATGGGCCCCAGAGAGGCACTCATGAAAGTTGATGACTCTATAACCAGATAGAATACCCCTGACGCTCTATCTAGAAAACGGCTTCACAAATTTTCACCAAATATAGCTGAGAACACTTTCAATTAAATAAAAAAAAAAAAACGTACCAGCCATAGACAGACTGACACACAGATAGACCCGTTTAACTTATAACACCTCATTTTGCGTTGGAGGTTAAAACAGCAACTTGCTTGCTTGTCGTATAGACTTATGGGCAGTCCTAGTGTCAGGATTTGTCAGGCCGCCTGAAGGCATCCGACATGGCTTAACGACTGTTGTCTTATGACTAACCCGGGACCGACAGTTTAGCGTGTATTCCAAAGCACGGTGACTCTCAAGTTGGGAATCCCACTAAACAGTCACCCATTGAAGCACTAGTCTTACATTACTTGACCTTGTCAATCAGTTACGATCGACCAGGCGGACCGCGCTACGAGTGTACACAACAGCAGGTTCCAATAAATCGTTAGTAAAAATGAAATCCGTTATTGGCCTTAGGTATAAGTTTAATTAATCAAACTCTGTTAATTAAGGTCTGTGGATGTGGGAAAAATAATTAATTAATTAAACGCAAGCAAACTTAAAAAAACCGACTTCTCCGCTTTATCTTCGGAACCTTGATCAAATTAAATGTATTAAACACGCATTATTGACGATAACCCAAAAACAAGTGATCATATCTCGATCAAATTTAAATTGGAGCAAAGGGAAAGCACCAGCTATCAAACAAAAAATGTCATCCAAATCGGTTCATCTGAAAACGTTCATAGTAAAAAGAAGTTATGAAGTAACCACACGAAAAAAAATACAGTCGAATTGAGTACATCACAATCTTCGATTAACCATGCATTTATTAATAGTAATTAGTTAATCCTTAATTTAGACCTACCGTATTACGAGTATCGTATTGATAACGCTATGCACGCGTTATACCTACCTAATCATCTCGTAATTTACTTATTTCAACTGTTTAAATGTACTTTTTTGCTACCTGTGGAGGCTTGTTAATGGCTCTTCTTAAGTTTAAGTTATGTTTATTTTGTAATTATAGCTGTAAGCCACTAAAATACAATAAAATAAATAAATAAAATACATCCTCATGTTTTGTGAAGTTGTTAAAAAAAACCTTAAACAAACACCTGTCTGCTGAAAAACCCCGTTATCAAACCTATTAATAGACGCGATTTCAACACCAAACATGAATCATAGAATTATTTTCAGTTCCTTATCGCAATTTCATGTGTTAGATATAAATATTCACAGCAGATAATAATCACATTCTTTACAAATCCTTGAAGATATTATTGATCGAGCGAAATGAGATATCTATGGGTGGTTCAGCACTTTGTCCGTCCGTCCGCCGGTCTGTCAGAGGCATTTAGCGTCTTAATTTAAACCAACAAGCTAATAACTCCAAATTCTCAGAGAATATGTAAAGCTATGGCCCAATGCTAGAAATTACTATAAAAATTATATAAATGAAAATGCTTTATTATTTTCATTTATATCCCATACACGTACGTGGGGAGTAAATTATTTTCTTTTTCTACCTGTGTAAAGAGTTATGAAAGTAGAGTACGAAACCATTTAAAAAATCTATGTTGGAAAATAACAGTTTGGTAGGATACCAAATTCACTGTTTTTAGACCTATTTTGTCCCGGGGTCTATCTCAAAACGGGCTACACGTTTTAAGCTGATACTTACGTATAATATTTGTTATATTCGCTACTTGGACAGCAAATACAAAAAATCAACAATCATTAAGAAGAAGTTATAAGCAATGAACCTAAAAACTAGTCTACATACTTATCTATGTACAACTCGCGTGTTTCTGATAATCTGATAACGTGACGGCACGTACCCTGATAATAAAATAAATTGGTGTAAATTAAATCTCTCTCTGTCCCTGTGTGTTTCTAGGAAATAAGTCGTTCGCGCCGAACTGAGATCTCGCGCCTACAGTTTGTCTAATAGAGAAAAACTTTGAGGCTAATTGCCTATTACTTTTTTTTTACCTATAATTGTTTGATTTCTGTATTTTTTGTTCAAGTACAGGATATAACGGATAATATATATAAGTTTCAGCGTTCAGTGTGAAGCCGTTTTTGAGATAGACCCCGGCACAAAATAGGTCTAAAAACAGTGACTCTGTTGGCCTACCAAATTGTTATTTTCCAACATTGTTTTTTACTGAAATCGGTTTCGTACTCTACTTAAAAAGTTCTTTTCGCCGATACCCACAAGGATATATAAAAAATATTTTGCTGCCCATTTACATGTATGTAAGTGCCCTGTTAATATTTTCATTGATATTATTTTAATTGTCATTTATAGCTTTGGGCCATAATTTTACATATTCTCTGAGAATTTGAAGTTATTTACTTGTACGGTTTAGACGCTAGATGCCTCTAACAGACGGACGGACGGACAAAGTTTCGAATTACCCAAGTCAACTTAGGAATCTCGCTTCGCTCGATCAATAAACGCTCATAGCCTCAAACTAAGTTCAATGACTTGTGTCGTGGGTGCCGGAAACATTTACATCACACACGCAATCATACCGAGATCATACAAATTTCGCTTTAGGAGAAAACTTGTGTTACTACCGGGAACCGAAACCGATTGAAACTACTACGCCAACGGCCAGTTCACTAAGCCATCGGGCAGTTCAAATAAGCCGAGACGTGCAGTTCAGAGAAATAAAGCCAGTAGGGCATTTTCTCAGGCTCGCCTGAATTGCTACTCTTTCTGCGCCGAAATACAGTCATTCTTCACCAAACTATTCAAAAAGTCTGTCACCAAAATCACTAATCATTCTCGGCTTCACCCGTGTAGTCTCTACGTGTAAGTCAATCTCCATGAAATGCAATGCATGCTTCATACTCGTAATATACGTCATCATCACATTCAAGTGAGATATTGGTGCCGATTCTGTTGTCCAGAATTAGACTAAACTAGCCTAAAATTAGTTTTAGTCCTGCTTTAGTCCAAAACCTATTCAGAAAATGCAAGATTAGACTAAAATTAAGTTTGACAGGACTAAGTTAGTTTAGTTACTCTATTTAGTGAAAATGACCGAAATATTATTCAGATGTACATGTTTTACGTCAAATTAAGACTAAAAATAGAAATTTTAAACTCAAATTAGTCTGTATGAAAAAGGTCTGGATTATTTTAAATGTGATATTATACTTGAAAGAATAACACGTGCAATTAATGAAGCAAATACTGACCTACAAAGTCTATAATGGAGGAATATGTGATTGCGGCTCTTGTGAATACAATTCAATTTGGTTGCTGCCAAAATGAATTTTAGTCCTGTCATTTCAACTTTTAAATTAAGTTCAAAGTAAAATCAGAATAGCGTTTAGGTATTCTTTGACTAAAATTAGTTTATTTTTAGTTTAGTTTAGGTTAGTTCGGTGCTCAACAGAATTAGCACCATTGATTTGGTCGCCTAAAATGTATAATCTAAAATTTCATGTCACCCATCACGTAGATGCATTTGTCCTACTTATCCAGCCAAGGCATTCTTTCACGTAGTCCTGACCACGTGTGACACGGTGATTGTGCAAAACTTTTGACGTATGTAGCAGCCTTGATTTACCCTTGCTTCATTCTTTTCAAACGGATCTCACATCACAATAATACTAGTATTTCGACCCGAACTGATAATACCTCGCGCCTTCATTTTGACTAATAGAGAAAAAGTTAGTAGTAGTAGTTTATTCTTTATAATAAACTAGCGATCCGCCCCGGCTTCACCCGGGTGTGATAAATGAAGAACCGCTCGACCGATTTTGTGCAAACTTCACATAAACCATCCACTAAATAGTCCGAACAAAGCCTAAACATTTGGTTTGGATAGGTGAGCCCGTTCTTGAGTTATAAAACAACGAAAAGTGGCATTGATTTTTATATATATAGATAGATGATAATAATAAATCTTTATTCACAAAAATAATATAGCCTATGACATAGTACATAAAGAATAACGTAAAGTTATAAATTATGGCATAGTTTTAGGCCTTTAATTATGCACGACTGGGGATATCTAATTTCCTCACTAGAATATCCTATGTTGTGGGTAGCAGGTAACTCTTCCTGGTTGTGTACATTTCCAGCGTCAGAATTTGTCATATAACATAAACGCTTTCACACTCACAGCCCACTAAGTTCGATAAGTTGTGTCGTGGGTGCCGGAAACATTCACATCACACACACAATCCGTACCAGAACCAGAAAAACAAATTTATTAGTGAGAAAACTTATGATTCAACTGGGAATCGAACATGATTCGATAATTAGAAGACGAACGCCACCCTGCTAAGCCAACGAGCAGTTCAATAATTAAGACACAGATTTTTACAGTCTACAGGAGTTTGTACCAAAACTATATCATATATACTATATCGAGTGTATATGTATCGATATAAGATTTATTGTTACTATTTGACTCATAATTCAGTACTCTTGAATACCATTAAAATCTTAAAAATTCGTTTGCATCAACTGAAATTTCGCGCCTACTTTTTGCCTTAAAGAGAAATACTTTTGAGGTTAATTGCTTATTTTTTTTCTTTGTAATACGTGTTTGATTTCTGTATTTGTTATTAAGTATAGGATATAACGGATATCATACGTAAGTCAGCTTTAAATGTGTAGCCATTTTTGAGATAAACCCCGGGACAATATAGGTCTAAAAACAGTGACTTTGGTGGCCTAACAAATTGTTATTTTCCAACATTTTTATAAATTTTTATAATAAACTGTTTCGTACTCTAATTTTCATGTTCTTTTCAACGATACCCCACAAAGTAGATAAAAAATAAACACTATTTTGCTCCCGACTGATTTGCATGGGTGCCCCCTTAATATTTTCATTTATATCATTTTAATTGCTATTTCTGGCTTTGAGCCACAGCTTTACATATTCTATGAGAATTCGAAGTCATTCACTTGTATGGTTTAGACGCTAGACTCTGACAGACGGACGGGCGGACGGACTAAGTGGTGCTGTGAATTACCCAAGTCAACTTAGAGATCGCTCTTCGCTCGGTCAACAATTTATCTACGTTACAGTGTACGACTTCGCGTCCTACGTCAAAACATTCACGTAGATAGTTCCACGTCTACTAGTGTTTAGTGAATCATCTTTGTTATTGAGTAATGCCTGAATCGAGGCTACGCATTCCAAAGTTCACTATTTATGCTAGTTAGAAAGGAAACCAAGATAAGCAAGATTCTCGCCTTATGGTTTTTTTTTATCCAAGATAGGCAAACTTTTGACCACTATCTCACCTGATGGTAAGCGACGATGTGGTCGACGATGGAGCAAGCTTGCCTAGAAGATAGCTATTCACTCGTGAATAGGTATAAAATGATGATATAATTTTTTGGTAAACAAAAACAAACAAACACGCATTCACACTCACAGCCCCACACTAAGTTCAAAGACTTGTATAGTAGGTGCCGGATACATTTACATCATACACACAAATACACCAAGAACCAGACGCACAAACGACACGCCTGTTTGCAGTGCATCGAGAGAGCAATACATAAATCTGATACTATATGTGTGTCTTAAAGTCTAGAGTGAATAGGCATGCTACATCTTCGGCCGCATCATCACTTTTCATCAAGTGAAGTTGTGGTGAAATGCTTGCCTATCGGACATAAATAAGAGAGAAGACGATTCGGCTGATTTATTAAATTTGGTCTTCTTTGTCCACGTGACCGAAGCCAGGGCCGTCAGCTAGTCAAATCAGTCTATATTAAAAGGGACTTCCCAAGCATCAAACAAGGCCAACTAAAGGAAGTGGTAATCGCCGCAAGATTGTAAAAAAAAACCTATAAAGGCAATAACCTAAAGCCTAGTTTGTTTAAACCAGAGATTCCCCGTATTGCAAAGATGGCTTTAATAAAATATGAAACGCAAGCAAAGCTTAAAAAAAAAGACTTCACCGCTTTATCTTCGGAACCTTGATCAGATTCAACGTATTAAACACGCATTATTGACGATAACTCAAAAACAGCTGATCAGATCTTGATCAAATTTAAATGGGACCAATGGGAAAGCTTTAGCTTTCAAATAAAAAAAGAAACGTCAAAATCGGTTACGCAAAAAAAGAGTTATGTTACACACATTAAAAAATACCAATAATTGAGAACCTCTTTTTTTGAAGTCGGTTTTAAAAGATAGAATTAAACATAAACATAAACGCTTTCACACTCACAGCCCCACACTAAGTTCAATGACTTGTGTCGTGGGTGCCGGAAACATTCACGTCACACACACAATCACAACCAGAACAAGAAACACAAATTTTCCTTGGGGAGAAAATTTGTGTCCCGCCAGGAATCGAACCCGATACCCCTGCTTAGAAGGCGAACGCTCACCCAACTTAGCCAACGGGCAGTTCAAATTGTGTGCAAAAGTCCCTGAAACAAGGGACTTTTCACTCTGATAATAGTGAAGGTCAATGACCGAGATTAGAGGCAGCGTTTATTATGCCGGTATTACCCGACAATCAAAATGAGGTCGTTGCATTTGTAGAACGCACTTATAAATAAATCCTAATAATATTATAAATCCGAAAGTTTGTGTGTAAGTATGTTTGTTCCCTGTTCACGCTTTAACGGCTGAACGGATTTGGATGAAATTTGAAATGTGGATAGCTTATACCTAGGATCAACACATATGCTACTTTTTCACTTGAAAATAGCGGGCGAAGCCGCGGGGCACGGCTAGTTAGGTATAATGGGACCAACTAGAACGTATAACCGTTTCGAACAAAGCAATAACTTACGGAGTTCAGAGGTAACATACATTACAATAAAAGAACCTTTCCCAGTTTTTGAAGACAAAAAAACATAAACACTTTGACACACTCACAGCCCACAGTTAGTTCAATTGTGTCGTGTGTGCCGGAAACACTCACATCCAGAAAAAGCACAAATGTCCCTTGGGCAGAAAAATTGGCTTATTCCCAGAAGTCCACGATTCCATTGTATTAAAAAAAAATTGTTTCATACTTTGATCGCCAACGGGTCCATGACACTTTAAAATAAATAATATTTTCTCTCCCAATGGGTCCATAAAATTGTTTGGTACAGTTAGCAATAAAAACTTTAATGAGATATGGTAAATATTTGATTATTCTTTAAATGAAAGACGGTGAATAGCTAAATCAGGACTCTTTCTTGAATCACAGAAATTATTATAGAATGTTTAATAACTCCTGGCAGGAATCGAACCCACTCAACCCTGAGTCACTATTTGTAAACAATATTAATAGGTACCTATTTAATCAATGAAGTTATCGATGCTCTGCACTATATACTTATGTGTTGTTACAATTGTATAATTAGATACTTGCTGTAATTGTTACGAAACTCAGAGCCGTTCGGGCTGATGCAACTTGTTATTTATATTGGAAAAAGCGTTTATTTTAAGCTTATTTCGTAACTAGCTGTGCCCGCGACTTCGTCCGCGTGGAATAGTGTCTTTAGGTAGCATTTTTAATTATTTAAGCTAATTATTTTACAATTAAGATACATACGTATAACATAGTTTAGGTTATCTCGGGACTTAATCGCACTAAAAAACTATTTTTATTTACCTCTACTTTTCGGTCAAGTTGCATTGGCCATGGTCTCGAGAAGACTGGAGAAGACTGTTCAAAAGTTACAACATACGTAATAAAAAAAAAAAAAAAAAATCTATTTTTTTAACATTTATGTTACATACTTTAATGAGCTAATTGCAGTTTGTAAGTTTTTAAGCTACCATGGTCACTTTCACATAAATGTTTGTATCAATAACGGGATATTTACTCAAAGCAAACGAAATACATGGTAAATATCCCGTTATTGATACAAACATTCATATTTGCAGTATTTTTATTAGTTTTTTTTTTATTTTTAATAGCTCTAATATTTTGTCTCTTGTCGCAAACTTATAAAACATTCACATAAACCATACATATTTCCATACAAACTTTCATCCGCTATTCCCTATTGTTATTTTACACCCTTGAGGGTAAAACTTTTACAATCTTTGAATGTCATATTTATTTATATCGAGTCAATAGCCTAAAAAATTAATTTCAAGCTTCTAGCTCCAAAAATTACGAAACTTCCATACAACTTTTCATCCCCCCTTTCAACCCTTTACAACCGTTTACAACCCTTTTTTCGCATTAAAAAGTAGCCTATGTCCTTTCTCAGGTTCTAGACTATCTGTGTAGGTACCAAATTTCATTTAAATCGTTTCAGTAGTTTTGGCGTGAAAGCGACAGACAGACAGAGTTACTTTCGCATATATAATATTGTGTATAATATAAGTAAGGATAAGGATTAACGCTTTCACACTCACAGCCCCACACTAAGTTCGATGACTTTTATCGTGGGTGCCGGAAACATTCACATCACACACACAACACAACCAGAACCAGAAACACAATTTTTCCATGGAAAGAAAACTTGTGTTCCCGCCGGAAATCGAACCCCTGCTTAGAAGGCAAACGTTCCCCCAATAAGCCAACGACGGGCAGTTCAAAGAACTCCAACTAAACGCATATTATAAACTAGCCGTGCCCCGCGGCTTCGTCTGCTATTATCAAGTTAAAAAGTAGCCTATGTGTTAATCATACGTATAAGCTATGTACATTCCAAATGTCATCCAAATCTGTTCAGCCGTTAAAGCGTGAAGAGGGAACCACATACTTACACACAAACTTTCGGATTTATAATATTAGTAGGATAATAGGATAAGACAAACAACAAGACAAACTGTCTTATGGTTGACAGCGAAGGAGTGGAACTCATCGCGTCTTTGTTCCCACGATATAATCTGAAAGTTTTCAAGTCAAGAGTTGACAGGTATCTTTTAGGCAAGCAATTTTTTTTTTTATTTGTGACAGGCTAATGTTTGACCACTATATCACCTGATGGTAAGTGACGATGTGATCGAAGCTGGTAAACACACTAGACCTGGAATACGCAGCATACTAGCATGATACACCTTCGGCGGCATCATCAATTTCCGTAAGATTAGAAAGTGGTCATATGTTTATCTATCAAGCATTAAATAGCTTTCAAATTTTAAAAACCAAAGAATGTAACAGTCAGGCTGTTTTAACAAAAAAATCATCATAATCGATTCAGAATTGGCGGAGATATCGCGTATAATACATTAAAAAAAAACATGCAGTCGAATTGAGAATCTCCTATTTTGAAGTCGGTTGATAAAGTAAAAAAAAGTTACGTCAACCTAAATCTAATATCGCGGCCTTATAAAAGATTGTTCAAAAAAAAAATTTTACAAGTAATATATTAACATAAAAAATAAGTACTTACAACTTTGTACGGAACCATGTGCGCGAAACAGACTCGCACTTGACCTTTATTTAACTATGCCACGACCACAGAATAGTGCCACGAACATACACTGCACCGTTAGAAATAGATTAAGAATGCTAATAGAGTCTACTATCCACGTGGCTTAAAACACGTACAATACTTTTTTACGCATTAACATTCACAGCTACACACTAAGTTCGAAGACTAGTATCGTGGCTACCGATTTGCATCACACACACAATCATAGCCAGAGCCAGAACGAATGTCCCCTGTGAAGGGAAATTGAGCTCCTGCCGAGAATGGAACCTACTACCCACGGCGCAGGGGGCAGAGACCTGCCTACTGTGCCAGTGTCGTCATACATTATTTACATAGTTAACAATGTTAATATATACATAAGATTTCGTATATTATTTGCATTTGTTGGCTTCGTTCGATTTAAGAATAATTTAGAATTGAAATTTCGAGAATTTTTACTTCTAAGACTCGGTTGCAATTTTCCTTCTTCCTTGTTTACAATTTGGTTAACTAACTAGCCAAAGTGCGCCTTGATGGTTGAGAATAAAGGTCACCAATTCGGTTGGTTCTAAATTACAATGGAACAGGATCTGGGTTGTATAGTGATATTCCGTCACAGAATAACTACTTTTTTATGCTCGATATAGGCAAGCATTTTACCACTATCTGAGCTGCACGTTGGATGAGTTGGGTGGCGTTAGCCTTATAAGCAGGGGTACCTCATTTGTCAAATCCAACCCTCTGTTATTTCCACGACTGGAAGACACTGTCATCCGTAACAGACGAGACAACAGCAAACTCAGACTGCACTCTGCTAAAACTACATTTATGCATAAAAGCGTGTTTTGCATGGCCCCAGCAATTTATAATAAGGTGCCAAGATGTATTAAAGACCTCAATCTAAATATATTCAAAAAGAAGATGAGAAATTTACTAACAGACAAATGCTACTACCAAATATATCTTCTAATATATAAAATTCTCGTGTCACAGTTTTCGTTGCCATACTCCTCCGAAACGGCTTGACCGATTTTGATGAAATTTTTTGTGCTTATCCGGTATCTATGAGAATCGGCCAACATCTATTTTTCATCATCATCATCACTTTTCATCATTATCAACGCGGGTGAAACCGCGGGGCGCAGCTAGTGATTTTATAAATGACTCCACATTGTGACATTAATTTTATAAATACTTACTTTAATAATCATTATTAATTTATTTTTATTTTTTTACAATAACATTTATATAGAATTTATTATATTATGACATTAATAAACATTATTTTGATAAATTAATATCTTTGATAACAAAATGTCATTAATTATGTGTGTTATTATTAATATGTTTCATTTTTGTATTCGGTCATTATGGCCAACACCATATTTGTACGCCTACTCCTGGGCAGAACATGTATCGACACCAACTAAATTGTACAACAACCTGCATGTAAGCATTCCACTTACATGCAAACGCATGTTTTACAAATAAATTATCTTTATCTTTATCTTTAGATAAGCAAGCATTAAAAATGGTGTTACGGCTGATGCAATCTAAGCAACATTTAAATAATTAAACCGACATAAACATATTATTATGCGCTTTCTCACGGCCCCACACTAAGATCAAAGATTTAAATTGTGGAAGCCGGAAACATTTGCACTACACACACAATCACAACCAGAAGCACAAATGTCCCTCGGAAAATGGAAGGAGAATTGTGCTCCTGCTGGGAATCGAACCCAAGACCTGCGGTGTTGAGAGCAAAGTTATCTTCTTCGCCAACTGGTTCTTCAGGCCCTCAAAAATACATTGGCCTCGATTCTGATGTACACTCACTAAATTAAATTTAAATTATCCCTATCTCTTACAAAATAAAACACAAGACAGAGATAGCATGCATTTTAGTGCTGTCACGCTAGTTTATCAATAAAAATATGAACAGCAGAAGCAGAAAGGCGCGTGTTTTTAGTCAACACCAATACAACACATACTCGACTAAGCTTGCATAGACATCTAAGTTCTGACCAACTTGACAGCACAGCAGTATGCTATCTCAGTCTTATGTTCCTATTTTGTAAAAGACAGGAATAGTTTAAATTAAATTTAGTGTGTGACATCAGAATCGAGGCCATTGGTGCCGATTCTGTTGTCCAGAATTAGACTAAACTAGACTAAAATTAGTTTTAGTCCTGCTTTAGTCCAAAACCTATTCAGAAAATGCAAGATTAGACTAAAATTAAGTTTGACAGGACTAAGTTAGTTTAGTTACTCTATTTAGTGAAAATGACCAAATTCTTATTCTGATGTACATGTTTTACGTCCTATTAAGACTAAAAATAGAAATTTTAAACTCAAATTAGTCTGTATGAAAAAGGTCTTGATTATTTTTAATGTGATCTTATACTTGAAAGAATAACACGTGCAATTAATGAAGCAAATAAAATAACTGACCTACAAAGTCTATAATGGATAATAGGAATATGTGATTGCGGCTCTTGTGAATACAATTCAATTTGGTTGCTGTCAAAATGTTTTTTGTCTTGTCATTTTAACTTTTAAATTAAGTTCAACGTAAAACCAGAATAGCGTTTAGGTATTCTTTGACTAAAATTAGTTTATTTTTAGTTTAGTTTAGTCTAGTTTAGTTTAGGTTAGTTCGGTGCTCAACAGAATTAGCACCAATATAGAACTAACAATTACGATAGTAATACATTTAATCTGATCAAGGTTCCGAAGAGAAAGCTGTGAAGTCGGTTATTTTTACTACGGGCTAATTGCGTTCATTTACTAAAACTATTCAGACGATTGCTTAAATAGTATTAAAATTAGATCATTACACAAAACAGTGGCTTATTTGGTGTCATGGACTTGGAGGAGGAAAATCGCATTATTAAATATTATAAGATCGAAACTAACTCTTCCAATTGATAACTTTTAGTCTTGTTCGTTGAACTGAGGTCTCGCACTTACATTTTGCCTAATTTTGCATAATGACTTTTTGTATTAGGTAAGTAATTTAGCTAAATCTGTATTTTGATTAATCCTGAATAGGCAATCAAGGTAATATTAAAAAAAATATTTTAATTTTAATTTAAGTATTTTTTTTAATAATGCTAAAACAATAATTTATAACATAAACATATATGTATATATAGCCTTAGTGACGATCAGAAGGTCGTCAGCTTAGTGGTTCCTCACAGTGGAAACACTTCTGAAGTTAATTTCTTATAACTTTTGTTTTTACTAATAGGTAGTTGTCTGATCTCTGTATTTGTTGTTCAAGTACAGGATATAACGTATATTATTCGTACGTATAATATCTGTTATAGAGGCCGTCTTTTGCTTTGTTAGCTATACAGCTAGCCTCCTAAGCTTGAACATGCTCGTGGAATGAATGTAAGTGGTTAGCTAATAATACTTGTGTTCGTATATTATTAGTAGTCTTATATCAGCTATGCCTCGCGACTTTGCCCGCGTTTGTCGGGCGAAGCCGCGGGACTTACTACTATTGTTCTTCGGACTTATAATATTAATGTGATAAGATCCAGTTTTTAACATTTATTAGTTTAATTGTAAGTGCCTGAACATGGAAGAGACATGTTGCCCACAACACAGGGTATCCTAGTGTGGGAACTAGAGAGCCTATAAGTTCAACAGCATATATTTATGTACCTATACTAATAAGTCATATTATTTAAGTTGTCTACGTTGTTGTAAGTGCCCACTTGTTATTTTGATTATTGAATTTGAATTGAATTGAATTGAGTTTTAAATGTGCTGTCGTTTTTGAGATATACCTCGGGAAAAATAGGTCTAAAATCAGTAAAATTGGTGGCCTACCAAATTGTTATTTCCAACATAGATTTTTATAAAAAAACGGTTTTGTACTTTACTCGTTAATATCTTTTTGACGATACCCCGCACGGGTAAAATAAAAAATACAGAGCAAGAAAAAACATTGTTATTTTGATAAGAGTGTATACGTTATGACATTATTTCGCACGTGACCGATACAAACAGGATCCGAGTACTGTGTCATAATACCGTTATCACTGCAAAATTCCCATGGATATGTCCTTATCAGACGGGAATTTTGATCATTAATACTGCCACAAACAACATTTTTTAAGATAGCCTTAGTGATGAATGTTGACGATGAGAAGTTCATTGGCGTAGTGGTTCCTCTCACTGGACGTCTCCAAGAACTTCGATTGTTTACGACCTGTGCGGCGCAGATAAAGTAAAACCATAGTATAAACACTAAGTTACAAATTAACATATGAGCAGGGAATTGCCGCGAAAGTGAAGAAATGGCGTTGTTGATTTTGTATAATTTTCCAAAACCTGTGATTCTTCGAGTGGCAATGTTAAATAATGGGGGATTATTAGCCTGCTTAGTAAACGTGCACAAGTGTAGGCAAATCATACGAATTTGAAAAACTCCAATAGAAGTTCTAGTAAAGTTTCTACCACTTTACTAGGGCATGACTTGACTATGACTGGATCTTGACTCTTTCAATTGACTTTTACTGTGACTGTGACTAATATGAAATACACTTGAAATATGTTGTTACTTGGCACTGGCCAAAATCAAAAGACGGCAAAGCTAAAATTAAAAATAAAATAGCATACAATATGTCAAAATTGTTCTAATGTTTTTATGATGAATAAAAAATATCTTATCTTATCTAATAATCATTATAGGGGCCTTAAAATAGTTAAGGCTCAATATTCAATGTAACATAAATTATCGCCAATAAATAATACCAAAGTTGTAATTACTTTAAAAATTTTTCATAATGTGGCATTGCAACATATGCATATATATATTATACTAGCCGTGCCCCGCGGCTTCGCCCGCTATTATCAAGTTAAAAAGTAGCCTATGTGTTAATCCTAGGTATAATCTATGTATATTCCAAATTTCATCCAAATCCGTTCAGCCGTTAAAGCGTAAAGAGGGAACAAACATACTTACACACAAACTTTCGGATTTATAATATTAGTAGGATATATACACTAGCCGTGCCCCGCGGCTTCGCCCGCTATTATCAAGTTGAAAAGTAGCCTATGTGTTAATCCTAGGTATGATCTATGTACATTCCAAATTTCATCCAAATCCGTTCACCCGTTAAAGCGTGAAGAGGGAACAAACATACTTACACACTTACACACAAACTTTCGGATTTATAATATTAGTAGGATATGCATATGTTGCAGCGGTCTGTTCGCTTCTTCCCCTTTCTGATTTTTACTATCATTCTAGCCATTCATACAAACTGTGGATCTCATTGCCATCTTTTTGAAATCCTGTTCTTTTTTTAGACCGTTGCCCACATTCGTCGTAGATGTAATGGAATAAGACTCGTTGTCAACTGGAACATGTACCTGGTACCCACAATCGGCCTTTTTTTTTGTGAGGGGGAAAATGCCTGGCATTTCCTTTCCTTCCCAGGGGTGAAGGAAAGGGGTATGTAGGGCTTGAACCCACTAAAAACGCCCCCGTGAGCAGTCCCTCGCCGAAGTGGGGCAAGATAGGGTCACGCTAGCAGTCACTATCATGCCCCGGCGGTAGGCCCGCATGCAAACTCCTCCGGGCCACTGCGCCCATGGAGGGGTGACCTTGCTCACCAAGGCCACCCCCAGACGTGTGGGCCGTGCAAGCCGATGGAGAGGTGCCCTGACTCTCCACCAGTGACCCCACTACAGAGGAGGAGATAGGAGCCCCCACCCACAATCGGCCTTGTGCATTGTACCTTGTACCCTTCTATCTCTGGGATTCCACCAGTTATCATGTTTCGAGTGCTGATCGCGATGTCACCGGGCAGTACTATCTCTGTACCTAATGCTAACGCCTCCTGATTTTTGCGTGGTGGAAATATGATATATCTGCTATCTGTGAAAGCCGAGAATATCCGTTATAAGTTATAAACAACATGTTTGTGAAACAAGATGAGAGGCGGCGTATCAGGCGGGTTAGTCAGATTAGACTAGTATTTAGGGTTCCGTACCCAAAGGGTAAAAACGGGAAGCTATTACTGAGACTTCGCTGTCCGTCCGTCCGTCTGTCACCAGGTATCTCAAGAACGGTGATAGCTAGACAGTTTTCACAGATGATGTATTTCTATTGCCGCTATAACATCAAATACTAAAAATAAAATAAAATAAATATTTAAGGTGGGTGACAACTATCCTGATTTTTTATAGATAATGGTTCCGTACGAACCCTTTATGCGCGAGTCTGACTCGCACTTGGCCGGTTTTATTTTATCAAGGTAAGTATTTGGAGTCAATTTACACATATTATATCGACTATATATCTGTAATAATTACTAGCTGTTCACCCTTTTTTGCTCGTGGGGGATCTCTGAAAGTGTAATTCAATATTAATCCGTATCAAAATAAACTATTTCATCGTTTTACATAGTTCACGTAGATACAAATTGCCCTTTACTGCATTTAATTTGGCCCCATAGTCGAGGAGAAAACGTAATATTTATTTGAGGGTGAAAACGATGGGTCACAGAATGAATGACAGTTACTGCATAATCCGGCATACTTCTACATTCGCGTACACGTCGCGTGTTGTCCCGAATAAATGTATGCTTTCTTTCTTTTTTTCTTTCTTTACATTTTGAACCAACTTATATAAGAAGGTGGATATAAAACCGACTTTTTTTTTGTTTTGTCGGCTATAACTTATTATTGAACTCTGAACTGCCCGCTGGCGTAACTGGGAGGGCGTTTGCCTTTAACGCAGCTGGTTTGATTCTCGGTGGGAACACAATTTTTAACCCACGGAAAATTTGTGATTCTGGTTTTGAAGTATGTTGTGAATCTTGGATGGTTACGGCTCCACGACACAAGTCATCGTACTTTTAGATTGGGGCTATGAGTGTAAAGCGTTAATGTGTATGCTTTTATTTACCTGAGCAACGCCGGGCGTGTCAGCTAGTCTAAAATATTTTCCGACTCTAATCGGAGAAAAATCGGTGAAACAAACTAAAAAAAACTCATGTCCTACATTGTTATACCTTCAAATACCCATGTTATTGTTGTTGTTTTAAAGAATAAAATTCGGGTAGAATAAAATGGGATGAAATTTAATGACCACCAAAAAAAACAATCGTTGCCCTAAACAGCCTCATCCAAAAAAATATAATATGTACAAATAAATTAAACCTGTACCAAAATCTTTCGGGCTATTGGTATAGGTGGGTCCACTTGTATGTACCTGTTAGAAGGCTAATGCTCGCCTAACCTATTGACTTTCTGGACCGTGGGGACCCGTGGGGACCGGGAGCTCATTCTATTTTCAAAAATGTATCAGAGCGTCTGGTTGAGGAGACGCGTTATCAAAATGCTGGTACTTATTTAGCTCAACGTATTAGCATTGCAATTCAGAGAGGCAATACCGCCAGCATGATGGGAACGCTACCCACTGGTAGTGGGCTTGAGCTTGAGTTACCTATAAGCTCGATGACTTGTAGGTAACTTGGGTCTTTGCTGTATAGATGTATATAATTTTAGTTTAGTTTTAGGAAATATAGGCAATTGGCACTCACTTAGCTGGCATTTGAAAAAAAAATCTAAGCAAATGGGCAGGCAATTTACGCACTTCGGTTATTTTTTGCCATTTTAATATGGAATAACTAGCCGTGCCCCGCGGCTTCGCCCGCTATTATCAGGTTAAAAAGTAGTCTATATATGTGTTAATCCTAGGTATAATCTATGTACATTCCAAATTTCATCCAAATACGTAAAGCCGTTAAAGTGTGAAGAGGGAACAAACATACTTACACACAAACTTTCGGATTTATAATATAAGTACACTGTCAAACAGTGACACGATTCTTAGGTCATAGACTTATAAAAACCCACTGTAAACTCTGTTACTATATAGTGTAAATGTAATAACGAATACATATATAGACCATGTATTTTTCACTGACCCAAAACAACAATCCTTGCCGCATAAAACAAATGCAGATGAACTATTATTTATTCTGTGGTTGTTGGTACTTTCTTAGTCCTAGCTTTTGCTCGCGACTTCGTCCACGTAGATATTATACCTTTTACACAATATCTTTATAAACTATAGCCTATGTGTTATTCATATATGTACTTTTGAGTTATATTATTGTAAAGTTTCATTAAAATCCATTTAGTAGTTTTCACATTTATAATATTTGTAGGATTGTTATGTCGTTACTTTTTTTAATTTATAGTTTGAAAGATTTGCTTTCCAATTGGTCCCATTTAAATTTCACCAAGATCTAATGAGTATTCCTTGAAATATCGTCAATAATGCGTATTCTGTGGACTACATTGACGATGTTCTCGTTTTAACCGAATTCAAAAGTTACCTCATAACTTTTTTCTTTGTGAGCCGATTTTGATGATTATGTTTTTATTTGAAAGCTGGTGCTTTTCATGTGGTCCCATTGAAATTTGATCGAGATCTGATCTCTAGTTTTTGAGTTATCGTCAATTATGCGTGCGTCACAGTTTCTCGTGACCACGGCCGGTGCAATCCTGCCGAAACGTCGAGGTTAGTCAAAATAATGCTATTTTGAAATTAAAAACGCGAAAAGACGGGGTTTTCTCATATAAACATGATGAAATTAGCGAAAGTTTAAAAAATTATATTATTGTGATAAATTCATATTATATCTGATATATTTATCTAACAACAAGACAAACTATAAAACATCATCCATTTATGGTCGACATAACTCCAGTTCGCTCAAAGCGTTTTGCTTCTACATTCATCATTCGTACAGCGAAGGAGTGGAACTCATTGCCTGCGTCTTTGTTCCCCGAACGGTATAATCTGGGAGTCTTCAAGTCTCGAGTGAATAGGTATCTTCTAGGCAAGCATGTCACACCTTCGGCCGCATCATCACTTTCCATCAGGTGAGATAGTGGTCAAATGCGTGACTATTCAACATAAAAAAAAAAAAATCTGTGACATTTCTCAGAAAAATCGTCGGAATTTATCATATGACAAGGTAAATGATTTCTTTATCATATTATTATCATACAGATTCCGGCGAATATTTTTATTTATCAGATTTTGTTAGCAATTCTGGGTAAAACCATAGTAGAAATATATGCTATGGTAAAACGCTTTCTCTAAGACATTCTGGTACCCCCATAGTAAATTAATATATAAATACTTGAACGCAAGCAAAGCTTAAAGAAACCGACTTTACTGCCTAGTTTTAGCTTGACCGATTTCGATTAATTTTATATGGGACCACCTCTGAAGTATATTTTATTTTATTTTATTTAATACTTTATTGCACAGTAAAAAGTGTACAAAAGGAGGACTTAATGCTAAAAGCATTCTCTACCAGTCATCCAGCGGTGGAAAATGAAATGACATGAGGCGTGCATCAATTAGGGATAAAGAAAATATATGTAAATGAAATTTATACCGAATTGTAATGTACATAAATATAAAATACTTAAGATTATACATACTAATAAAAATTATATTACATAAATATCTAAAAATTTAATATATAAGAAAAAATCTAAAAAATATATAACATATATATATAAATAAATATATACTAATAATCTAAACAAAAAAAAGACATTTAAATCGACTCAATTAGCGGAGATATCATAAATACAAAAAAAAACATACGGTCGAATTCTCTCAGGTTTCTCAACCCACTTCATAAAAGGAAGTTCTCAACCTCCTTTATTGATGTGGGTTGAAAAACCAGACTGCAAAAAATCCTACTAAGCCTACTAATATTATAAATCCGAAAGTTTGTTCGTAAGTGTGTAAGTATGTTTGTTCCCTCTTCACGCTTTAACGGCTGAACGGATTCGGATGAAATTTGGAATGTACATAGATTATACCTAGGATTAACACATATATGTATAGACTACTTTTTAACTTGATAATAACGGGCGAAGCCGCGGGGCACGGCTAGTAGTATATATAGTATAATCTAGGAGTCTTCAAGTCTGTAGTGGCTGGTATATGCATACGTAACCTGTAAACGTACGAGTTTTTGACTAATTTGTCCAATGTAATTTGTTATCCGTATTGAGTCTTCACGATACAGGCTTGCCTAGTGTGAAGGCCATAGATATATCCTTTCACCTGTAAGCTATCATCAGCGATTAGCAAAATGTAAAATTAATGTGTATAAACTAATCAAATTGTTTGTAAACTTTAACCACTAACCGCTGCAAAATAAACATTTTTCATTTGTAAGTTTTCAAGCTACCATGGTCACTTTCACTATAAATGTTTGTATCAATAACGGGATATCAAATATCGGAAACTCAAAACAAACGAAATACATGGTAAATATCCCGTTATTGATATAAACATTTATTTTTCATTTGTTTTAATTTTTTTTTTCTTTTTTTTTTTCATTTTTTTTTTATTTTTTATATAAGCATGCTACTACTTCGGCCGTATCATGGAAAATGAAGTTATCATCAGGTGAGATAGTGGGTCGATTGCTAACCTTATTATCAAGTAAACTATTGTTTACTTAGTAAAAAGGTGTTATCAGTGACGGAATGTATTGTCAAAACATTGTTATCTATGGGTATTCCATGAATGGGCGATAATCGCCGATGTCGCCGGCTAGCACTGACTGATTGTACGTACATCTGTGATCCGCCTACTGTAATTCTACGTAGTATAATGGAATACGATACTGTGACAAACAATCATTACTACTATATTAGATGACATAGTGAACTTCGTACCGCGCTTTTTTTAATTTTTTTTTATTTGACTAAGCTAGCGTTTGACCACAATCTCACCTGATGGAAAGCGACAATGCGGTCGAAGATGGAGCACGCTTGCTCAGTAAAAACCTATTCACTCTCTTCTTGAACAACCTCATATTATACTTTTCGGGAAACACAGTAGACGGCAGGGCGTTCCACTCCTTGGCAGTTCTCATAATGAAAGTGGAAGCGAAACGCTTCGTGCGAATGGTCGGTATTTTTACCATTAGCGGATGCCGCATTGCAGTCTGTCTCGATGTTCGGTAGAAGAACGGTGATGCGGGAATAAGATTGTGCTATCTATTGAAAGTTAACATTTTGGAGATTGTGCGCAGGAATTACACGAGTTAATTCCCATCAATAACATAACAACAAGACAAACTATCAAACGTCTATTTATGGTCGACATACCTCCAGGTCGCTCGAAGCGTTTCGCTTCTACATCATCATCATTCTTCATCATCCGTACAGTGTAGGAGTGGAACTCATTGCCTGCGTCTTTGTTTCCCGAACGGTATAATCTGGGAGTCTTCAAGTCTCGAGTGAATAGGTATCTTCTAGGCAAGCATTTCACATCTTCGGCCGCATCATCACTTTCCATCAGGTGAGATAGTGGTCACATGCTTGCTTATTCGGCAAAAGAAAATAGCCAAATCGATCGACTCATTTTCAAGTTTTTGCGAGATTAACTATTGCAATTTTACATAATAATAAAACATTATTGATAATCTTTTACCTTATTAACGCAGGCAAAGCCGCGTGGCACGGCTAGTACATTCTAGGCAAGCATGTCACATCTTCGGCCGCAACAACACTTTTCATCAGGAGATAGTGGTCAAATGCTTGCCTATTCCACATAAAAAAGTACATAATACAGTTAATGTTTTTTTTATTCAAGATTGCAAATGTTTGACATCGCACCTGATGGTAAGCGACGATGCGGTCGACGAAGGAGGAACAAGCATACATAGGCTGATAAACAAATAACGCACCTTTGCGTCGCGCAGTCGGTTAAAACCAGGTCATGTTTCAAATACGCAGAATTGTAGTCGTTTGATAAATGGGCAGCACTCGGCCCAGACCAGTGCTAGTTGGAGACATCGTCATTTCCCAACCTCGGTTTATCTCATGGAATACCCATTGATAATTGTTTTGAACGAATGGTGGGTGGACTCTTGTTTTGACTGAGTATTGGATAAAAAATACCTTTTACATTGCGGGAGAGATATTTCCGTATGAAATTAGGAAACACGTCAAATAATAATAATTATATAATAATAATACAATCTGGGAGTCTTCAAGTCAAGAGTGAATAGGTACCTTCTAGGCAAGCATGCGTGCTACATCTTCGGCCGCATCATCACTTTCCATCAGGTGAGATTGTGGTCAAATGCTTGCCTATCAGGCATAAAAAGAAATACATATTTTTCACATATAGATTTCTGTTTTTATGAAGAACAGTAAAGTAAAATAAATCCTGTTTCCTACTTTTTTTATTTTTTATCCTAGGCAGGCAAGCTTTTGACCGCTATCTCACCTGATGGAAAGTGACGATGCTGCCAAAGATGGAACATGCTTGCCTAAAAGGTACCTATTCACTCTAGACTTGAAGGCACCCAGATTATACTGTTCAGGGAACAAAGACGCAAGCAATGAGTTCCACTCCTGATGATGAACGTAGAAGTAAAGCGCTTCGAGCGAACTGGAGGTATGTCAACCATAAATGGATGACGTTTGACAGTTTGTCTTGTTGTTTGATGGTAAAACGGGCATGGAGGAATTATATCATGTAATTTCTCAGCACACTCTCCAAAATGTAAGCGATAGAATACCGATAGGCTACTAATATTATAAATACGAATGTTTGTGTGTGTGTGAATATTTGTTATCACGTATCTCCGTAACTAATAAACCGATAAGTAGTTTGGGTTAGTTTTACCATGGAATACTGTTCTCATCTTTGAGACCATTCAACTAAATACCAGCTAGAGCTTCATGACAACATTGAGCGATGAGAATTATTTACAGCGATGATGACTGATGCAAAACTTCAGAGCTTAGGGCATCGCCGCATGGTGGCGAGTCTCTCGGTATTTTTACCGACTTCCCAAAAAAGGAGGAGGTACTCAAGTCGACTGTATTTTTTTTTTTTTTATGTGTTATACCTCATAACTTCTCTCCACGTGACCCGATTTCGTAATTTTTTTTTAGTTTGAAAGATGTTGCTTTCTAATTGGTCCCATTTAAATTTGATCAAGATGTGATCAGTAGTTCTTGAAATATCGTCAATAATGTCTATTTTGTGACGAATAATGCGTACTTTGATGATGTTCTGGTTTACCCGACTTCAAAAGTTACCTCACAACTTCTTTCGTTGTGAGCCGATTTTGATGAATCTTTTTTTATTTGAAATTGAACATTATCACATATATTAATAGAATATAATAAATAATACTATTACGTATGTCTAACGTCACACCACTACTCATTGACTCACAAATTGAAAAAACCTAATTATTAAAAAATACTTAAAACAACTTATTTTCCTTTACCTATTGAATAACTAATGTAGTTGATCGAGCGAAGCGAGATCTCGAATGTTAAGTTGGGTCGTTCAGCACTTTGTCCGTCCGTCCGTCTGTCAGAGGCATCTACCATCTAAACCTTATAAGCGAATGACTTCAAATTCTCATAGAATATGTAAAACTACAGCCCAACGCCAGAAATTACATTTATTATTATATTAAGAGAGCTCCGATATATGTAAGTGGGAAGCATAATACTTTTTACCTACAAGGGTACAAGGGTAAATAAAAATATAAAAAGTAGAGTATGAAAATACGATTTGGTAGGCCACCAACGTCTGTTTTTAGACCTATTTTGTCCCGGAGTCTATCTCTAAAACCGCTTCACACTGAACTCTGAATCTTACGTATAATATCCGTTATATCCTGCACTTGATCAACAAATACAGAAATCAAACAATTATTATAAAGAAAAAAGTTATAAGCCAGTAACATCAGAAGATTTCTCTATTTGGCAAAATCTAGGCGTGAGATCTCAGTTCGGCGCGAACGACTAGGTATGCTATACAGGAAAATTTAATACAAAATGCTGTAAACAAATAAGTACCTCAATTTAAATAATAATTAAATATTAATGAACTAACATGAATCTGTATAATTAACGAGAATTTAAAAATAAAGTCACGTTGAAGACAGAAATAAATAAGGCTAATTTTATTGATCCAGTGGAACGTGACCTCTAAGTTGATTTGGTTTGTTCAGCACTGTGTCCGTCCGTCCGTCTGTCAGAAGTATCTAGCATCTAAACCATACAAGCAAATAACTTCAAATTGTCAAAGAATATGTAAAGCTATAGTAAAGTATAAAGTATAGTCAAAGCAAGAAATGGCAATTGAAGTGATGTAAGTTAAAAACTAGTAGCTCGCGTCGAACAGATCTCGCGCCTAGATTTTGCCTAATAGAATAATCAAATCGAATCAAAAATCAAAATCGTTTATTCACATGGGCCCCAAGAGGCACTCATGAAAGTTAATGAATCTACTGCCAGATTCGCAAGATTAAAGCTTGAAACTTTTGGTGTTAACTGCTTACAACTTTTTTTTATTTAAAACAATTGTTTAATATCTGTATTCGTTGTTTAAGTAAGATATAACGGGTAGTATACGTAAGTTTTTAGCCTTAAATGTGAAGCCGTTTTTGAGATAGACCCCGGGACAAAGAGGTCTTAAAACAGTGTCTTGGGTGGTATACCAAATTGTTATTTTCCAACATAGATTAAAAAAAAATGTAAACGACTACATATTTATTATAACGCTATAAATAACATATAACACCCCTTATATCCTCTAATTAAACAAAAAATACAGAAATAAAACAATTATTATTAAGAAAAAAGTTATACGTCATTTACTTCAAAAGGTTTTCTCTATTATACAAAATGTAAGCGCGAGATCTCAGTTCGGCGCGAACGACTAATTAGTTGTATATAAGTTTTCGTGAGTTTGCACATTAAAACCAGAAATGAATGATGATGATGGGGATCGGACATTCTGTAGACCCTAAGAGACCTAGACCCTAAATCGTGAGTCAAGCCGAATATACACTAGAATATTGTATTGCTTAAAAATGTCACGGAGTGATACAGTACTTTTAAATTTGAATATAGTACTATTACTTTTTTATCGACTTCAAAAAAGGAGGACTGTTTGTCTGTATGTATTTTTTTTATGTATGTTCACCGTTTTCTCCCCCATTTGTGGACCGATTCTTTTTTTTTTTTGGCTCATTCTCGAAATTATTTTTTTTTGGCTCAGAGGTGGTCCCATATAAATTTTATCGAAATCGATCAAACCAAAACCAAAATATAAGTCGGTTTTTTAAGCTTTGCTTATGTTTAAATTATTTTTAATATATTTGTTAATAAGACTTATTACGTGATTATATAAGAAAACCGTTAGTTAAGTAAATTAATTAAAAAAATTTAAGTTAAAAATTATCTTATAATTTGGTCTAAAACATGCAAAATACATTTCGCACTTGCTAACCTACATTAATTATCAAATAGGTTATATAACTGTGCAGACTGAACCCTCGTGAACCTCGACCCTTCTCCCTCAGGCAACAGGTTCAACGGACTGGCAAACCTACTTGAACCTTTTTTTTCATTGCAAAGTTCATTTGAAGCGCAGACAGACCCTAAAGATAAGGTCTCCAAGGGCTTTGCCTGTTGCTAAGCTAGTTTTGAAGCGAAAACTTCTTCAGCGGCGTTGTGCACTTTTTTGGGATGGGCAAAAAATTATAACTCGCGTCAGGACACGTGACCTGATTGAAAATTCGTAAGACGGAGGGAGGGAGAGGAAGTAATATCACCCTCTCTTTCTACCGCGTTAATTTCAAGTTTTCACTTCTGCCGGCACTCCCGGAGAGCAACCCGTTGTTTTTTTTCTGTTAGGCAAGAATGTTGGTCAAAATATCTCACCTGACAGAAAGTGACGATGCGGCCGAAGATGTAGCATGTTTGTCAAAGTTTTTTTTAGGACTACATGCTGCTGGCTGTGTGTAGCCTTTGCAGCGTCACCGGAAGGCGCTCAGCCGCAGAAGAGAGGAGACAACTACCGCAAGGGTAACCTAGGAGATGCGAGCCTCGGCTCGCACCGTCGTTGCCAGGACAGGGGAAACGGTAGAGAAACGCCTCGATATATTTCATTTCATTTATTTATTTCAAAAACTATTACAACTACATAATTTGTGACACCTAAAAACCTAAAATGGTTTATCCAGGTGCAGAGCTCCTCAGTTTACGTCGACACGTATCAACTTAGAAATAAAGAATATTAGGTTTGTACCTAATTGCATGTTTGAGCCAATGACTTTGTAGTCGTTGGCTTAAATATGAGAGTACTGTTGATAATGGGCCCTATGAATAAGAACGGTTTGATTAGATCGATTTTGATTTGAGTTTGGAGAGACATGACTGGAGATTCTACGTTCGCCTGTTGTTTGTTTAATCTGAATGTGGTCTGTGAACCGGACGATTGTTTGCCTAGACCAGGGGTCGGCAACCTGCGGCTCGGGAGCCACATGCGGCTCTTTGGATGTGAAGCTGCGGCTCTTTAGTTCCATACACAAATATTATTCATTTTTAAAAAAACATAAATCAGTACCTAAATATATACAGTTGAAACAATTAAATTAGGGGATGATTAGTTAGGTATAGCGCGTGCATATAGTTTTCTTCACGATACTCATTGTTGGCATTAATGATTATTGTTGGCAAGAAAAAAATTGAGGCTCTTTAAAAATTTTAAATTTTGTAAATTGTAATTTTTGTCTCTTCCGATTTAAAAGATTGCCGACCCCTGGCCTAGACGATACCTTTTCACTCAAGACGTGAAGATTCCCAGATACACTATAAAATTCCTAAAATTGTAACTGAATGACCACTAGGAAAGTTTAAATCAGTAATAAAACGGGCAACAACTATTGACTGCATTAATGACAAGAATGCATGGAGACAAACGGCACAGGCTCTTTCTAGCGACTTCATATTTTAGATATACCTAGGTTAATATACTTATGTATTAGTGTTATGGAATGATTTAAAAAAAATGCGCCGCTGAGTTTCTTGCCAGGTTCTTCTAGAGATGGCTGTAATTTTGCGAATCTGGCAGTAGAGCCATTAACTTTCATGATTACCTCTTTGGGGCCCATGTGAATAAACGATTTTGATTTGATTTGATTCGATTTGACACAGCTTGCATATCGAGCTTAAAAAAATATTACATAACATAACGTAACAGGTTACGTAATGTTATGTAATTACACGACTGTTGATACCAAATGCCTACATAATGTACAGGGTAATTAGTAAAATATGTACTAGAATACCTCTTGGGATATCATTCCACCCATTGGGACCATCGTCTTCATACCCTCGTTTCGTTGCATCTGTATTATTAACCGCCTTCAAACGAAGGAGGAGGTTATTCAGTGTTTGAAAGGGTATAGTGTCAAGTTGATCCCATACAAAAAATTACAAGATCATATCAAACGTTCCGGAGATAAAGCAGTGAATTGAGTTTTTTAAGCTATTGCATAGCTTCTATCACGGGCCTTGAGCGTGGAGACCGAATCCAGAAATTCCGTAACGAAAATAACCTAACACCCCCCACTCCGACCGGCACAGCGGTGATACTTTTTAGTTTTGCCATCTATCGATGAATAGCAGAACTTTTAATGACTTTTTTGAAATATCACGCTTGTCTCTTTAGTTCAGCAACTCGCCTCTAGGTGGTAGGAAAAAAAAATACTGCATAAATAAAATAAATAAATAATTATAATTGCATAAGTTGATAAAAAATGCTATGCAATAGCTTTACCGCGGCAGTCCCCGAGTGCCACACGACTTTTTTTTTTGAGAATGTTTATAGTGGTAGGAGTCTTTTGCAAAGCAGCAGGAGCAGTACCACACCATAAAGAGATTTAATATCTAAAATCTCAGGGTGAGGAGCGCAGTGCTTTGCCACAGGAGTTCGAACTAGATACTTTTAAAACCTGTAAAGGGCAAGCGTGACGCTTACCATCGGGCGAACCACTCGTCTGATCTATCAATAACATAGATAATTAAACGCAAGCTGTTTAAATACGTTTAGTAGATTGGTTAAACATGCCACGATCATCAGAATCTCATTAACTAATTAGTATTCATAATTTTTTAATAATATCTAATGATCACAGTGTCAAATACGCGGGAAAACCGTTTCCTTATATTCGTGAGTCAACCTATACATAAGACTATAGGTTGACTCGTGAAGGTAAGGTTCTTAGAACAATAAATATGAGAGAGCGTGTGTGGCACGTTCAATGTATATAAAATTATAGTGAACTAGCGGACCCGTTAATGATATTGATTAATTAAAAGAACTGTATTTCAATCCACCTGAACAAACGCAAAAAAAATAGCTAAATCATAAACATAACATAAACGCTTTCACAACAGTCCCACACTAAGTTCGATGACTTTGTCGTGGGTGCCGGAAACATTAACATCACAAACAATCACAACCAGAGCCAGAAGCACAAATTTTCCTTGGAGAGAAAACTTGTGTTCCCGCCGGGAATCGAACCCTGCTTAAAAAGCGAACCAACTAAGCCAACGGGCAGTTATGCCCGGTGAAGCCATTTAGGATGATAACTAATCACATACAGAATATAGAATTTATTTTATACAAAAATCTCAAATTATCGTATTAAAACAATGATATAATAAAAAGTGGGAAGATATGTGATTAGAGGTGGACCATATAAATTGTGTGCAATGCACAATTTGCCTCAGTGAATGTACCGGGGCGTTTCTCTCCCGTTTCCTCTGTCCTGGCAACGGTTCAAGCCGAGGCTCGCACCTCCCGCCAGTCCCGCAGTGACGCTACAAGGGCTATACACAGTCAGCAGCATGTGGTCAGTAAAAAAAATGTTTTTTTTTTTTTGTGTCAAATGCTTGTAATTTTTTACAATGGACAATACCGTGCTTTTACTAAAATCCCTATGCATAGACTAATCATGTGATCAAAGAACGAATTATATCCGAAAGACTATCTATATATTTTTTATCATAGGACAACACTAAAAGTGGAACTCGTCGCTAGTGTTTATAAAAAGACTCGCCGAAGCTCATGAACAAAGACTTCATCACCATGTGAATGTTGAGGCAATCCAGCTCCTCGACAACACAGACTTAGTGAGAAGACTCAAAAGAACTAAACCTTTTGAGCTAGTGTAGTGATGTGACAGTGTAATATAGTGAGTGCTATTAACAAAGAACACAAGAACAAAGTGTCTTCCCGATAATAGAGACAGTAAGAAAAGTGTTATTGGACACATTCTTAATATATTAATCTACTTAGCAGTTTAGGTCAAAATTAAATTTCCTATTAGTCTTAAGGCTAGATTGTAATTCCAATGGTGTACCAAACGTAATTGGTACAACATAATAAGAAAAAAAAAAATAGGACAACACTTCTCTTGTGTTTATAACTTACGGTGTACACAATACCGTGCTTTTACTAAAATCCCTAAGCATGGCCTTATCACGTGATCAAAGAAAGAAATATAGCCGAAGGACTCCATCTACATATTTTTTACAACACTTCTCTTGTGTTTATAACTACCTACATGTGGTACTGATGTCATTGAACTGAGCAAGGTCGTTAGACAGATGTTGTGTGAATCATAAGTAAAAACATAAATAAAACATAGCAAATTGTTTGAGGCTAGACGATGACCTATATTTACGGATACCAAGTGTGGGATTTCGTTTTAGCTCTATTTGGGATTGTGACTTACAAGAATTTCCCTATTGGACTAAATGGACGAAAAATATTTCTAATATATATAACAAGCCAGCTGCGCCCCGCGGTTTTACGAGCGTAAGTCCCGACCCCGGAATAGAGTAGGAATTTCGGGATACAAAGTAGCCCAAGGTGTCAGCTACCTCCATACCAAATTTTATCAAAAGTTGTCCAGCCGTATGAGCGTGAAGTAACATACTAACACTCAGAAACTTTGGCCTATATTAAATGTGGCAAGCAACAAATGCCCTCACCCTCACAGCCCCAGGCTAAGTTCGGATACTTGTATCGCTGGCGCCGGAAACACATCAAGAAAGAAACAAAAGTTTACCTTGGGGAGAAAAGTTGTGTTTGTGGAACCTTCTTTTTTTTGTGGAAAAAATATGGCATGCATGGCATCTACGCAGCGGGCGCTTGGTTCGATTCGCGAAGGGAAAAAAGGGAGGAGGTCCTCAATTCGACTCTATTTTTTATGTGTACCTCATATCTTCGTCCCACGTGAACCGATTTTGATTTTTTTTTTTGTTTGAAATCTAGTGCTTTACCGTTGGTCCCGTTTTTTGGTCAACATCTGATCAGTAGTTTTTGTGCGTTTAATTATTCTATTTGAAACCATTTTGGCGGGGATTGAACCCGCGGCCATAGGGTTTTTCCTTTCTAAATTTAATACTTTTATCCTTTGCAATTCCTTACAAAGCAGTTCCGATCAATCAAAACTTATGAGGGGGAGTGTCTCCCAAACAATGTCATCTCACATATCAATGTCATAATAATCAGTCATAATATTTTCACTAGTCCATTGACGTCCGCAAGATAACCAACCTTGACAACCATGTTTATATTGTAATAAGGTTGAATTTTGTGTGTGTTTTCTTCAATTATCTACATCGTGACCGCAATCGTGTGTCTGATACAAATATTTAGTACCTAGATAATTAACACTTCCTCAGTTCAAGCACCATATGACGCTGGAAAATTATATTTTGCAGAAACTGTCTACCTGTAGCCATTATCAATAAAAAAACACACACACACACACATTACAAACAAACAAACGCATTCACACTCACAGCCCTAACCCTTGGGAAGGAATTTGTGCTCCTGCCGGGAATCGAACTCAGGACCCACGGCGCAGAGGGCGGACACCTGTCCACTACGCCAACTGGGTCGTTAAGTATCAAGCAAAAACGAGCAAAAAAATCAAGTTTGTTGTATGGGAGCACCCTTAAATATATTTTTTTCTGATTTTTAGTATTTGTTGTTATAGCGGCAACAGAAATACGTCAACTGTGAAAATTTCAACTGTAACTATCACGGTTCATGAGATACAGCCTAGTGACAGACGGACAGACAGACGGACGGACAGCGGAGTCTTAGTAATAGGGTTCCGTTTTACCCTTTGGGAACCCTAAAAACCACATACAGTCGAATTAAGAACTCCTTTTTGAATTCGGTTGAAAAACCGACTTCACCGCTTTATTTTTGGTACCCTTGATCAGATTAAATGAATTAAATACGTATTATTGAAGATTACTCAAAAACTACTGGTAAAATCTTGACACCAAAAGATACAGAGTAACTTATAAAGATAGGTAATATGGGCGGTCTTATCGCTAAGAGCGATCTCTTCCAGACAACCTTTGGATAGAAATATAAACGAAAAGACAATGTAGAGATGGTGGTGCGATAAAATAAATGAAATAAAATTTAAAATAATATAAATACATTGTTTAAACTACAAAACAATAATAATATCAGAATATACTTACATACAATAAATAAATAAAAACATATAAGCACCTATAGTACATATTATTTAACATATATATCATTCCCATATAGTAACGTTTACAGATTGGACTAATAAAAGTTTATTACTTATTTTTTTCTTTTAATTTTGGCTTTGCAATCTTGTGCATTTAACCAGTGTCATGTAATAATATATTTCAAATGAATTTCAAATTATTAAAAGTCTTAGTCAAAGTCAAGTAAAAGAGTCAAGGTCCAGTCATAGTCAAGTCATGCCCTAGTAAAGTGGTAGAAACTGTACTAGAACTTCTATTGGAGTTTTGGAGCGAAGGCGAAATTCAGGTTTTTCAACTTTGTATGATTTGCCTACACTCATGCACGTTTACTAAGTATTAACGGTGAATAATCCACCATTATTACACACTAGCTGACCCGCCCGGCGTTGCCCGGGTAAACAAAAGCTTACATATAAACGCTTTCTCACTCAGAGCCTCACTGTAAAAGTACTATAAGTTGTGTCGTGGGGCCGTAAACAATTAACACCACACACACAACATTCATGTCATACCCAGAACCAGAAATATAAACTGCCCGTGGGGAATAAACTTTTGTTATTGTGTTCCCACCGAGATTCGAACCCGCTGCTTTAAAGACGAACGCGCACTCATCTACGCCAGTGGGTAGTTCAAAGTTCAAAGATTCCCCACTCTGCGTCGCCCGGTTAAAAAATCTACACATAAACACTTCCACATTCACAGCCCCACACTAAGTTCAGTGACTTGTAGCGTGGGGCCGTAAACATCCAAGATTCACAACATATTAAAAACCAGGAACACAAATTTCCCGTAGGGAGAAAACTTCTGTTACCACCGCGAATCGATCCCGCTGCTTTGAAGGCAAACGCGTACCCATTTATGCGAGTAGATAGTTCAAAAGATGACCCGCCCGGCGTCGCCCGGTTAAAAAATATACAAAGAAACACACTTCCACATTCACAGCCCCACCCTAAGTTCAATGACTTGTATCGGGGGCCGTAAACATCCAAGATTAACAAAGTATTCACAACATACTCAAAACCAGGAACACAAATTTCTCGTGGAGAGAAATTTTCTAGGTAAATTACCACCGGTAATCGAACCCGCTGCTTTGAAGGCGAACGCGCACCCATCTACGCCAGCGAGCAATTCAAAGTTCAGGAACGACCCGCCCGGCGTCGGCCGGGCGGGTCGTTCCTGAACTTAAATATTAAAAAACATACCCATAAACGCTTTCACATTCACAACCCCACACTAAGTTCAATGACTTGTATCAAGGGGCAGTAAACATCCAAGATTCACACAACATTCACAACATACTCAAAACCAGAAACACAAATTCCCGTGGGAAAACACCTGTGTTCCCACCGGGCATCAAACCCGGTGCTTTAAAGGCAAACGCCCACCTAACTACGCTAGCGGGCAGTTCAAAGTTTAATGATAAGACTAAACAAAAAAAAGCAGTCGAATTTATATCCTCCTTCTTATGTTAGTCGGTTCAAAACATAGACGTATGCCGGATTACGCAGTAACTGTTTCATTCTGTGATCCACCGTTTTCACCCTCAAATAAACTTAACGATTTCTCCTAGACTATAGGTCCAAATTATGTGCAGTAAAGAGCAAATTACATCTACCTGAACTACGTAAGCCGATGAAATAGGTTTTTTTGATAAGGATTAATATTAAATACTTAAAAAAAGCCAACGAAATAGAAGCCGCTATTTTTTAATGTGCAGGAATTCGTAGTACGTGGCGGTACATTTCTGACCCGTCCCGTTCACGGGCGGGCTCCCGTGAAACTAATTTCACGATTTCTCATAGACTATTTATCCAAATCATATGCAGTAAAAAGCAAAATGTATCTACATGAACTACGTAAGACGATAAAATAGTTTATTTTGATAAGGATTAATACTGAATGTCTCAAAAAGCCAACTAAACATAGGCCGCTTTTTTTTCAGATTTTTAACAAAGAAAAGTATTTTTTCTGAGCTATACATACATGTTAGATATATGCTGTCGCGGACTTTTTTGTAAAACTCATGAAGGCCAACATTTTTGCCATACATTGTATTCAACTATGTCTTACCGTTTAGTCAGCGTACGCCGATAAAGCGGAAAGTTAGCAAATTTTTCTCCGACTTGTCTTACGAATATTATTATTTCGAACTGATAACTAACTTCTATCCCGACAAAACATAGCCTATGA
Organism: Lomographa bimaculata; assembly: GCA_948107665.1. Lineage (NCBI taxonomy): Eukaryota > Metazoa > Arthropoda > Insecta > Lepidoptera > Geometridae > Lomographa > Lomographa bimaculata. Next base: position 2,921,264 of record OX403608.1, on the reverse strand, counting down.
CACTCAGTGATAGTGTAGCTATCTATTGGTGAAAGAATTTTCAGAATCGGATCAGTAGTTTCAGAGATTACCTTTTACATACAAACAAACAAACAAACAAACAAACAAACAAACAAACTTTACCTCTTTATAATATTAGTATAGATTAACACTCGAAGAATCACAGGTTTTGAAAAATTAAACAAAATCAACAACGCCATTTATTCACTTTCGCGACAAAACTCTATATCTTGAGTTTTAAATGTCTCTTGAGTTTGTGCGCGTTTGACATTTACAGGCAGAGCATTCCAGAGCCGCACGGCTTCTATAGTAGAAGAAGAATCGAAGAAGCTCGTGCTGTGCGTATTATGACGTAGTACTTATAAACTGAAACGTGGCCTCTTACTGTGGGCCTTATAAATAAGCTCAGAGTCGCACAACGAGCTATGGAAAGGGCTATGCTCGGAATTTCTCTACGAGATCGAATCAGAAATGAGGAGATCCGTAGACGAACGAAAGTCACCGACATAGCCCGGCGGATTAGCAAGTTGAAATGGCAATGGGCAGGGCACATAGTACGCAGAACTGATGGCCGATGGGGCCGAAAGGTTCTCGAATGGAGGCCACGGACTGGCAAGCGCAGTGTCGGAAGACCGCCCACAAGGTGGACGGACGACATAATGAAGGTCGCAGTAAGACGCTGGATGCAGGCCGCTAACAACCGTTCTTTTTGGAAATCTTTGGGGGAGGCCTATATCCAACAGTGGACTTCTTGTGGCTGAGATGATGATGATGATGACTTATAAACATCGTTTGTACTATGACGTTTAACAAATGCGCAGTCGCGACTTCATGGAAGAAGCCTGTAGAATGCGAAAGGTTTATTTTAGTCGTATGACTAGGCTGCAAGAGATAACGCTAGAAAGGTCTACAGTGATTGTAAATTATGTAAACAGTCACACCTTTTATTCTATTTATATTCTAGTTGAAGCGAAACGTAATAACCACTTATTTTACTAATTTTTTTGAGCTTTTCTTGCTGTCTGTACTTAATAATTTACTCGTGGAGCGCAGTGGACTAAATGGCAAATAAATTCAAGCAATGCAGGCTTATATTATTTTAATTAAAAGTCAGAAAAGTGCTCGTGGAGCATTGTATACTATTTCGTGGAGCACAGTGGCATAACCCTACTTAAGTTCGAATGGTTTTTTTTTTGTTTTAAATTTGTGCGAAGCTGTAGATTAAACAATCTATGTAGGAAATATTGTATATGTATTAAATAAAACGGTTTCGTACTCTACTTGTAAAGCTCTATTTAACGACACACCACAAGGCTAGATAAAAAAATATTATGCGCATAATTTACGTGTATGGGTGCCCCCTTATTATTTTCAATTATACAATACAATACAAAACACTTTATTGCACCAAATAAAATAGCATAAAAAAAAACAATCATTATTTATATCTAAGTACACTGGGTGAACTTATCGCTAAAAGCGTCGCTCACGTCTCTTCTAGTCAACCTTTTGATGGAAAAAGAGAAAAAAATATATATGAGAACGTAGGTTATGTCATTTAAAATTGTTATTTCTGGCTTTGGGCCATACCTCTACATATTTTCAGAGAATTTGAAGATATTCGCTTGTATTTTTTAGACGCTAGATGCCTCTGACAGACGAACGGACGGATGGAAATGCTGAACCATCCAAGTCAAGTTAAAGATTTCGCTTCGCTCAAACAATAAATGTGTGTTACCTTAAAACACTGCTTTAGACAGTAACATCAAAACCCTCATGAGAAGTACTGGCAAAAACAGATTTGATATCAGGTTCAGGGTTTATATCGCAGTCAAACTTTTAGAGTTTATTTTATTTTCTTAGGAAAACTAACGGCTATGTAACAAATTATAACATTCTTAACAAATAGAAGGCCACTTAAAAATTTTCACAAATATTATAAAATACATAAATAGGTACAATAATAGTATATAAACAGAAGGACAAGCACGACGTAAAAATGGAAGGAAAATATATTTTTTATACTGGAGGGAAAGACAAGGAATATTAGAATAGGTTAATTGTAATAAACAATTTTTTTTTATTTGTAATAAAATGTTGTTTGTTTTTAATCAAACGCAAGCAAAGCTTAAAAAAACCGACTTAACTGTTTTATCTTCGGAACTTTGATCAGATTAGATATACTAGACACGCATTATTGACGATATTTTAAGAACTACTGATCAGACCTTGATCAAATTTAAATGGGACCAATTGGAATGCAACATCCCTCAAACAAAATAAAAATTTCAAAATCTGTTCTCGTAGAAAGAAGATACGAGGTAAAACACATAAAAAATATAGTCGACTTGAGTATATCCTCCTTTTTTGCGAAGTCGGTAGAAAAGGCGCTTCAGTTGGAGTGCAGAAGTATTGAACAAATCAAATCTAAAGAGTTGTTCGTACTTTCAACTAGATAAATCCCTCCAAATGAATTACTTATCAGTTATCTTGATACTTCAACTACAGATTACTTAATAGTTACTACATAACAACTCAGTCACAAGATTATTCAGTTATTCCTTTCTACGATAAGCTCCCTCGTGATTCATCCGCATATCGCTTCGCATATTATTTTTCGCATAATCTCATTCCATATAATATTTTTACATGTTTTTTTTTTATCTTTTCTCTAATAACAATAATACTACTTTTGGCGTAATATTCCTTCGGCATTTTGGTATTGGTATTTTATTCCATTGGTGTTTTGGTTAAAAGGCATACATTTGATTGCATATCGCTCAATTGCCATAATACCTTTTGCATAATCTTTGGCCGAAACCTTCAATGGCACTACGCTGCTCTTGGCATAATACTTTCCTTTGGCATATTTTGTTTAGCCCTAACCTACATTTATTCCTACTAACTGTGCGATATAAAGAATTACGGATTACGCGAAAATATTTGAATGGAAATGTTAATGCGTACCAATATAGTACCTACTGTATATAGTAATTTCCTGTTTACTTATATCGCATAGTTAGAAGAAATAGATTTCGATTAGGACTGACCAAAATATGCCAAAGGATTATTATGCCAAGAGGAATGTAGTGCCATTGGAGGTTATCGCCAAGAACTTGTGAGTCATCTTTGTGCTTAATATTCGGCCTTGGGGAAGCGGATCACCTCTTAGGTAATGGTAGCTTGTTGCTTTCTTTCACTTTTACTTTTGAATGGATTTTAGTTATATCACATACCTACTTAAAAATAGGTTAACAATTTAAATAATATGTATGAAGTATGATTTATAGTATTCACTAACTTTTAATAGATTTTTAAAAATGGAGCTTCTCAATTGGACGTACATAATACCATATTGTAATACTCAATGCTATGACGTAGCTTTTTTTATTTTATTAAATTTTGGCTTCGCAATCTTGTGCATTTAGCCAGTGTCAAGTAATAATATGTATCAAGTGTATTATTATTATATTTCATATTAAAAGTCCTAGTCACAAGTCACAGTCAAAGTCAAGAAAAAGGGTCTTGGTCCAGTCATAGTCAAGTTATGCCCTAGTAAAGTGGTAGAAACGTTACTAAAACATCTATTGGAGTTTTGGACAGAAGGCGAAAATTACGTTTTTCAACTTTGTATAATTTGCCTAAACTTATGCACGTTTACTAAGTATAAACGGTTAATAATCCACCATTACCATTAGTACACATGCTTACCACGAACTGTTTTGACCTGCTTCGGGTATCACAGAGTAATTTATCTCATCTAACACAACATTTTGCAGGACAAATTTCGATCCAATAAATCAGCTGCCCGGAACTTGGCAAGCTTAAAAAGTTCATAGTAAGCCTGGGTCAGATCTTATTCAAATTTAAATAGGACCACATGAGAAACATCAGTTTTCAAATTTTAAAAAAATACATTCAAATAAATAATACCGGCCAAGAGCGAGTCGGACTAGCGCACGAAGGGTTCCGTACCATTATCTATAAAAAATGAAATTTGTTGTATGGGAGTCCCCTTAAATATTTATTTAATTATATTTTTAGTATTTGTTGTTATAGCGGCAATAGAAATACATCATCTGTGAAAATTTCAACTGTCTAGCTATAACCGTTCTTGAGATACAGCCTGGTGACAGACGGACGGACAGACGGACAGCGAAATCTCAGTAATAGGGTCCCGTTTTTACCCTTTGGGTACGGAACCCTAAAAAGCTAATCTATAGTAAAATTTATAAGCTATTGGTGCTAATTCTGTTGAGCACCGAACTAACCTAAACTAAACTAAAAATAAACCGAACTAACCTAAACTAAACTAAAATTAAACTTATTTTAAGCACCGAACTAACCTAAACTAAACTAAAAATGAACTAATTTTAGTCAAAGAATACCTAAACGCTATTCTTTCAAGTATAAAATCGCATTAAAAATAATCCAGATCCTTTTCATGCAGACTAATTTGAGTTAATTTTTTTTATTTTTAGTCTTAATTTGACGTAAAACATGTACATCAGAATAAGAATTTGGTCATTTTCACTAAATAGAGTAACTAAACTAACTTAGTCCTGTCAAACTTAATTTTAGTCTAATCTTGCATTTTCTGAATAGGTTTTGGACTAAAGCAGGACTAAAACTAATTTTAGGCTAGTTTAGTCTAATTCTGGACAACAGAATCGGCACCAATAGCTATAGCAAAATCTCAATTTAATTAAAATTAATAACATATCCCGTTTGCCTGTCCTTCATTGCCGATTTGACTCTTTCATGTCTACGGAATATCTTCAGAGAACCCATTTAATAAATTCCTTGGACCAATTAGTACCTTGGAGTCGCTGGCCTCAAGCGATTGACGTAGGCACGAGGACTTTCCCGCTTGCAACAAATTACAATAACTTGCGTAAGTTGTCACTATAAGTGAATGCAATGAGAGGTCTATTAAGTTTATTGCAAACTTAAAACAAATCGAAAATAAAACTAACTACTACTTAGTACGTTATTTTGGTGTTCTTTCATTCGATTTTATGATCGACGTTGCTCAGGTTTTGAGGAGGTAAAGCAGACGGGCCGTAACCGGGGGGCTAAGCTAGCTAGACCCCTAGCCGCCCGTTACACCCGGTGCAACGTTGATACCATCTAACCTTAAGGTGAAACGTCGATACTGGTGCTAATTCTGTTGAGCACCGAACTAACCTAAACTAAACTAAAAATAAACTAATTTTAGTCAAAGAATACCTAAACGCTATTCTGATTTTACGTTGAACTTAATTTAAAAGTTGAAATGACAGGACTAAAATTGATATTGACAGCAACCAAATTGAATTGTATTCACAAGAGCCGCAATCACATATTCCTCCATTATAGACTTTGTAGATCAGTATTTGCTTCATTAATTGCACATGTTATTCTTTCAAGTATAAGATCACATTTAAAATAATCCAGACCTTTTTCATACAGACTAATTTGAGTTTAAAATTTCTATTTTTAGTCTTAATACGTAAAACATGTACGTAAAACATGTACATCAGAATAAGAATTTGGTCATTTTCACTAAATAGAGTAACTAAACTAACTTAGTCCTGTCAAACTTAATTTTAGTCTAATCTTGCATTTTCTGAATAGGTTTTGGACTAAAGCAGGACTAAAACTAATTTTAGGCTAGTTTAGTCTAATTCTGGACAACAGAATCGGCACCATCTCACATTAAGGTGAAATTAGATCGACTTTGCACAGGTTTTGAGGAGGTGAAGCAGACGGGCCGTCAAAATCAGAATCAAAATCGTTTATTTACATGGGCCCCAAAGAGTCATGAAAGTTAATGATTCTACTGCCAGATTCGCAAAATTACAGCCATCTGGAGAAGAACCTGTGTGACTAACCTTTTTGATCGATTAATAAAAATAAGTTATGTGATATTGTTGTCTGTACGATTAATTGTATGATTTTATAGAGATTCCTACAAATTTGAAAATGTTGTATATTAAAATAGATTCAAATAGAATTACAGTAACTGAGGCTAAAAAGGATTATTCTAAACAATAAGTTTGTAAATAAATAATTTTAACTTATTTTCACTGAAGTGAATTATCATCCTCTATTTAGTGAAAATGGATAAATAATCAAGTGTAAATGGTCGGGAGCCCCTCCCCGCTCCAAACAGTAACTTTGCGGCGCCTGACGTGGTTAGTTCCCTCTCCTCTTTAGGAGCATTTACCCTTGAAATTTAAATTTAATAAAAAAAATAACCTTAGTGTCAGTCTGTTAAGTAATGTATCTTGTTAGCTTCGAAAGTAAGAGGATATTCATTTTTTTTTTATCAAGGTTTGTAATGTCTGTCAGTACCTAAGATATACCAATCTCTTCCATAGATCATCATTCCTCGCTTACTCAAAGAACAGAATATGCTGGGTTTTTAGCTCCTGCTCTCTAAGCACACCATCCATCATATCTAGTTTTATTGCGGAATCCACAAGTACTAGATTATTAGTACTATGGGTTTCCTTTCGGCGCTCCTACCTAACTAAATTTTAATCTATACTATTATTAAAGTGGCCAAAGATAGATCGTCAAACTCTACGTTATGAAATTAATGTAACCCGGAACTTTTAAGAGTTAATAAAATAATTCGATTATATGTATGAGTATGTAATATATCTTTTAATTTTAAAAATGTTTTATTAAAAGATACAGAAATACATTGTTTTGTTTAAGCAGAATAATAAATAGCGCAGTAGAAATTTTATAAAGTATATTGAATAAAATAGTTAACAGAAAAGTAGAATGAGAAATATTTTTCTCTTAATATTAGATTTTATTATAATGTGATGATTTCGCTTTTCTATTCCCATTTGAGGGAAACCCTTATGTTTAACATAGAGGGTTAATCTTTTGTAGATAACAAGGCATCAAACCATACAGCTCAGCATGACAGCATACAACATTTAGTTTTATTCATAATTAAATTATATAAAATATAAATGTAGTACAGTTATCAACTGAATATAAAAAATGTTATAATGATGATGTCAACATAAATTGACTACAACTGCGATCAAGACTGATATCAACAATCGTATTTTATATCTGATATTTTTTTGTTTCAATTCATGAGTTTTACCAAGATACAATGGACAAAGTCCCAACAATCCACAGTGTAAGGTAGAGCCAGATTAAACACGGGAGGGGTCCTAGTATGTATACCTACACACGCTTCTGGGTATCAACAGTATACACATAATATTCCACCAGTGCTGGATACCAAACAACAGTAGAAATCACGGGTAATCCAATCATATCAGGGAACTCAAAGATTTTCAGTTTTAGATGGTTAAATCTCAAACCATCAAATAACATTTCTTTATTATAAACTTTGTAATATAAAATGATAAGTTTCCAACATTCCACAGTGTAAGGTAGAGCCAGATTATACACTGGAGGGGCCCTAATATGCATACCTACACACGCCTCCGGGTATCAACAGTATACACATAATATTCCACCAGTGCTGGATGCCAAACAACAGTAGAAATCGAAAACCCATACATACTCAACAGCAAAATTTTAGATTTTAAATATTTTTCATGTTATATGCAATCATGCCAGAACATGCATAGGTTTCAACCATACATAAATGTATTTTATTTAAAAATTAAAATTAAGATTGTTTCATTGATAAACATCTTCTTTGTTTTCTTATTTCGGTTTTGATTGAGATGATCGATTTAATTTAATTCAATTCAATTTATATCCAATTTGGTACAAATAGGTAGACTTGTGAATGTCAATACATTTAAATAGACAAAACTAACAAATTAAAATTTCAAATAAATAAAAAGGATAAATTAATATGAAGATGTCTAATATTCTTTATCGATAATGTATTAGAGTAAATGCTTCTGTATTATGTAAACAAAATTAGCCAAGTAAATAAACTCAAGCTAAAAGGCAAGAAAACTTAACCAAAATATAGCAGCGTATATGTTATTCAATTAATTATAATATAAAACGAACTGTTTCATATTATATCATGATAATCATCCTATAATAATAGGCCATTAAACAATGCTGTATTAGTATTAAAGAGTGAGTCTCCATAATTAAAGCTGTAAGTAGGACATTGAAAATACACACAATAAAACAACTTCAACAAAAATTTCAACACACAAACAAATAAATATAACAAAAACATTCAGTGATTATCAATATCAGGTTGCCAATAAAATACAAAAGATAAAAGAACATTTATCTGAAAATACAATATAACACGACATATTTTGTAGTTTTGTTTCAGTTGAAAAATAAGTGATATTCATATTTAATTAATTTAAAACATAATCCAAACTATCACTCATTCTAACAACCGAATCTGTCATATTGGTTCTTTACCTTTTAACTTTTTGATATAAGTACAGTTTATTAAATGTACATAAAGTTAATATGTAATTAAATTAAATACATATTATCTTCTATCAGAACCAATATAACTAAATGATTAAAACATGCCACAAACCTCTGTCGTCTTCTTTAATCTTAGGTTGTCATACTTTATCTTTCTGAAATACCTATATCTATGTTATTTTAAATAATGTATTCAATTAACACTTACGGTATTTCATTTAATACACCAATACAAATATTTAGAGTAGATTAATTTAAATCTCTGTTACATAAAATGAGTAGTTATTTTCATATACACTTATATATCTCCATGAAGTTTCAATTTCTTTCAAAGGCATGAAATCACTCGAAGATTTCAAACACCTAGAAACCATTTTAATTAAATGAAATCGCTCGAAGATTTCTGAAGCCAAATATGGAATTTTTATAAACCATTTTAAATAAAAGAAGTCAATTGTCGATTTTGAAACTAAATATTGAATATTTATAATCCATTTTAAACCTATGAAATCACTCGAAGATTTCAGAACTAAATACTGCGTATTTATGAACCATTTTAATTGTATGAAATCAGTCGAAGGTTTCAGAACTATATATTGAACACATAATTAATAATCCATTTAAATTCTATGAAATCAGTCGAAGATTTCAGAAGTAAATATTGAATGCATATTTAATAAACCATCAAAATTCTATGAAATCACTCGAAGATTTCAGAAGTAAACATTAAACACATAATTAATAATCCATTTCAATTCTATGAAATCAGTCGAAGATTTCAGAAGTAAATATTGAATGCATATTTAATAAACCATCAAAATTCTATGAAATCACTCGAAGATTTCAGAAGTAAACATTAAACACATAATTAATAATCCATTTCAATTCTATGAAATCAGTCGAAGATTTCAGAAGTAAACATTAAACACATAATTAATAATCCATTTAAATTCTATGAAATCAGTCGAAGATTTCAGAAGTAAATATTGAATACATATTTAATAAAACATTAAAATTCCATGAAATCACTCGAAGATTTCAGAAGTAAATATTAAATGCATATTTAATAAAACATTAAAATTCTATGAAATCACTCGAAGATTTCAGAAGTAAGTATTAAATGCATATTTAATAAAACATTAAAATTCTATCAAATCACTCGAAGATTTCAGAAGTAAATATTAAATGCATATTTAATAAAACATTAAAAATTCTATGAAATCACTCGAAGATTTCAGAAGTAAATATTAAATGCATATTTAATAAAACATTAAAATTCTATGAAATCACTCGAAGATTTCGTCGTGTTTACAATTTAATTATTCAGTAAAAAGCATTATGTACTAATGATATAATCGGTGAGTATGACAACCATAAGATTCAGGTAAACAAATAACATACAGGAACTGTTCTTTGTGCTGAAATAAAATAAGATTATTGCCCATTCCCAATTATACGTTTTTAAACGAGTTTATTTTATTATTATTTTATTTAATTATTATTTTATTAATTGTATTATTGATCCCGAGATGAAGAGAAGTGATCCAGAACTTGTCCATCACTAGCGTTATATGCATCTATCTACCTTAATTAAAGTATTAACTACACGTGGAAGCTGAAATAAAAATAATTAGTTACATATAACTTTCCGGTACACGTTAATTCTGGATCACAATTTTTGAATATTTTTTTGTCACTCTTCCTCTTTTTTCATTACCCAAAGGAATTCCAAATCCAATTTTTGGATATTTATGAAATACCTAAGGTTAATGTATTTTTATATCGAACAATATATGCAATAATAAAAATAATGATTTTATTTATTTTTGAAACAATAAAATGAAATAGTTATAAACGCGATCTGCACTTGAAAATAAATTGAATAATAGATTAACTAAAATTAATAAAACTACAAGACTCGCCACAGAATAGTAAATCCGACACATAAGATTTACTAACTTGCATTCAGAGTTTTTCTATAGATAAGAAAACCTATGAATGTCGGTCTTAACAAGTTTATTTTTTTTATTTTTTTTTTTTTTTTTTAATTTATATTTTAATAATGAATGATCATTAAGTGCAGTTCCTACTATTCCCTAATCATCCCAACTTATGAACTAGCTGAAAAAACCATTGTACCACTTCTCTTGAATATAAGGTGAAACACACTGAAGATGTGTTATTAAAACCATTTTAAAGAGATTTATATCTCAGCCATTGAAAGGAAAACTGCCCTAATTACTTAAAACTAAGTTCGAGAGGCTTTCTACAACTATACCTCAAACTATTGTTTCCTTTCAATGACCTCTTCAAAGTATGTGTGGGTGTTGTAAATGTTGACATAAAATATTATAAATATTTAAATTAAATATTAATTTATAATAAAATTGTATATATGTTAATTAACATATATAAAACACACTGTCTCACTATTATTTAAATGTTGATGTGTATTTTGATAAGCAAGTGATGTATATTACTTAAAACTAATGAATTTCTTATTTATAAAGCTGTTTAATGTATACCATTTCATGATTTATTACATTTCCTTTAAATAATAAATCATTACTTCCAATAATAAAGCGTTCCCTAATGATCTATCGATTGTTATAGCCGATAGATCTTATGTGTAATATAGTAGTTAATATTGAAGTGGTACAAATAGTATTGCACAAATAAAACACACAATAACACACAGAAACAATAAAATTTGAAGGCAAGTAAATAAGAAATAATAATAGAACGTTCATTAAAATATTTATGCTATAGAATAAATATTATCACTTTTGATAAACATTCTATTATTTACCAGTAGCATACTTTGGAAAGAAAGATAATTTTAAAATGTTATATTCAAAACACTGTTCTGCAAAATTAATAGAAAATCGTCCAAATAATAAAAAAACTTACCAACTCAGCTTGAAGTTCACAAGCAAATAAAATTAAAAATAAAACTTCTAACATTTATTAATCTATTTTCTATAACACCTTACCATAAATTATGTAAATTAAATAACACTTTCTTTTAAAATTATGTAATAATTTATAAGTTATTTAATCGGCAAGTAAATCATACGTTTTACTTGTTACTTTTGATTGTTTGCAAAACAAGCTATAACCACTGAAAGATCGTTTGATAACCTCCACTACACAACACCAAGCACTAAAAGCTACCCCGTAAGATCTATGACACCGATCTAGGGCTCACACAATACCTAAGTTATATCGACTTCTCGCGCGCGACCGATCTCTCCAATATTCCAAAATTCACTGCCTTTCTTTCTTTTGTTTTCCTTTTTTTTTTTTCATTTCTATTATTCCACTCTTGCGCTCCATCCCTTCCTTAATCTTCTATCTCGCTCTCTCGACTCTATAAACCGCATGCTTACCTTGTCTTACCTGCTCCTTTAAGGAATCGATTGTGTTACTACTAAACAGCGTAATTCAAGCATAGTGAGAAATAAAAATTGAACTTTATGTTCTGAGATTTAAGACGGATTTTGAATTATCACGAAATTTCTCGATGGACCTTAATTCCAAAACAAACGGCCCATTTAGTTCACACGGCACTAAAATCTTTATTTGCGTAATTTGTTTTCTCCCTCTAATATTTTCTATCTTATATTTGTTAACTTAAGGCTAAACTATGGTTAGGTACACCTGGCAAGAAACTCAGCGGGCGGCGCTAGGGGTCTAGCTAGCTTAGCCACCCGCACGCGTGCACATATTATATCGCTAATATTTGATGTAGTGGCAAGTTGGGCCGATGCTCAATTATAATTTCAAGTGACGTGTTTTGATACCTAGTTTCGTAAATTCTGACATTATGGTGAAAAATTTGTTTTAGTTTTATTGAGACTAATATTACATATACACTACGCTATTTTTTTGGTTAATTTTAATTTAGTTTTTAGTTTAATGTAATATATGTTTAGAAATGTATTTGTTGAAATATAAATATCTACGCTAAATACATGTATATACTCGTCGTTGCGAATGTAATTAATAATAATTCGGTATCCTTTTTAATTATATTTTACTAGCTTTTGCCCGCGGCTTCGCTCGCGTTAAGAAGTATTATTATTAATAAGGTATAGACCCCTATTTTATCCCCTTGGGGGTAGAATTAATCAAAATCCTTTCTTAGCGGATGCCTACGTCATAACATTTACCTGCATGCTAAATTTCAGCCCGATCCGTCCAGTGGTTTGGGCTGTGCGTTGATAGATCACTATGTCAGTCAGTCAGTCACCTTTGAGTTATATATATTTATATATAGATTGTTGCTTATGTTAATATTTGTAATTTTTTTCTGTAACTACTTATTGAGCACCACGCGGGCTATTTTAATTTTTTTTACGAATAAACTTTTTCCTTTTGAATAGGTCTAATCTTCAATGAGGTAGGAAGAGTTTAAATTGGTTGTTCCTGTGAAATTTAGCTTTCTAGTAATTCGTTTATATATCAGGTATTTTTTTTAGCCACTATCTCTGGCGATGGTGGCAAACACGCTAGGTTAGGAATGGAATCTCGCTCTCAAGAACACCTGCCTCGCTTGGCAGCAAATCATCCTGAACCAAATTTTGTTTGTTTCAGAAGACATGCTGAAAGACCTGACTTCCCTCATCATCAAGCACACGGTTCTGTCCAGAAGACACCTCACTCCAGAGCTGGCGTTGAGGGTGATAGACCATACTTGTCCTTTATGGAGAGCCACGGAGGAAGAGTTGCCTTTCAAAGACCCATTTTGGGCTTTTTACTGGCCCGGAGGACAAGCTACTGCGAGGTAAATCCTACTAATATTATAAATCCGAAATTTTGTGTGTAAGTATGTTTGTTCCCTCTTCACGCTTTCACGGCTGGTATAGAATCAGCAACTGGGAAAAAAAAACAAATTAAAAAAATTTACACATAAAAAATTTAAATAAAAATACTTCTTTGTGAAATCGGTAAAAAAATACAGTCGAATTGAGAACCCTTTTTTGAAGTAGGGTTAAAAAAAATACACACCAACATTTTTTAAATATTTTTCTGGTTGTGGTTGTGTATATGATGTGAATGTTTACAGCACCCACGACACAAGTCATCAACTTAGGGGGCTGTGAGTGTGAAAGCGTTTATATAACCTTTTGTATTGAGGTAAATCCTTTGGTACCTGGCCCGGGTTTTTTACAGTACATTTCCCTAATTAATATCAGTATGCTAACCTCATAGCATTATTTTCCTGTTATCATTGAATTTTATTAGATGGCAATGATTGCTTGGACTGAGCTTATACGATTCAATGTATGGTAATTTATGCCGTATCGTTGCCGTTTAAGGCAGGGTTTTGTTTGACGTCAAGGAGGATTGCGTTGAATTCCTCAGAAAAGTTACTAGAACTCCACTGGAGATATACAATGTGTAACAGAAAGGTGTAGTAATACTCAAGTCACACATCTAGCTACATGTATGGAGTCTAACAGGAACTTCTGCATTCGCGGCAGCACCATGAATATGTATGATGAATTAAACTTTAAAAATAAATGTCATTTGCAACCCTATTTCATTAGCTACCGTTCTACACCACATAGACTTTGGACCTAGACGTCACGCGGCACAGATGTAATCGTAGGGTTAGCAAAAAAATATATTTTAATTTTTGTACGGAAAAAATTATGTCCGATTTCAATTTTCGTTTTCTGGCAGACGATTCCTGGCACGATACACATGCACACCACCAAGTATTACTACACCTTTTTGTTACAGGTTGTATAAATATACTAACTGACCCGCGCGAAATTCGTAGCGCCATGTCAAAGTTGTCAAATGTTTGACAGGTACGAACTGTTTGTATGGGAAAATAAAATAGTTGTTTTTACTACAGTCCTTGCAATTTCTTTACATTTTATCACCTTCCTTGGACTTCTACAAATATTTGAAAACCAAAATTAGGCAAATCGGTTCAGCAGTTCTCGAGTTTTTGTGAGACTGATAGAAGATATACCATGGAAAAGCTTGTCGCTACTAGCTTAAAAATACCGACTTCACCGCTTATACTTTGGTTTAGGCTTTATATGGGAATTTATATGGGACCACCCCTGAAGGATAATTTACCTAACGAAAATAGAATTTTGAGAATCGGTCAAAAAAAAACAACCACTATTTTTACATTTGAGGGCGCCATTTACAAAATTTATATAGTCTATGTCACTACCACAATTCTGAAGAATTCAAAAACACGTCATATGTCAAAAACCGTCCATAAATACGCTCGAAAATTCATATGTCAAAAGCCGTCCATAAATACGCTCGATAATTATTACCCTCCTTCTGACGCAGTCGGGTAAGACTACGTCGGGTAAGGGTAGGTAATGATTTTCGATTTGATCCATATTCGTCCCTAAATGTTTGTCCCACATAAAAAAAATCCACATTCGGCCCACATGTATGTCCTTCTTCGTCCCGAAATTTTAATTTTTCCTTTAATTATTATTTTAATCCAGATTCGTCCCATTTTTTGAGTCTTCGTACGGCCCACTTTTTTTTCCTTTAGTTTAAATGCTAATTTTAGTACAGTCAGTCTCAAAAGCGCGCACCTGAGCAATTTTTTTTATCCCTTACAGGCTAGCGTTTGACCACAATCTCACCCGCTAGTAAGTGATGATGTGGTCGGGGATGTTAACACACGAAGCCTCGAATGTGACTAGCTCTCAAGGATAGCTACACACTATTTAGTGCTCGGCGACAGATTTTTCTGCTTGAGGGTGGTAAACTATGACAGGGTAGCTAGCCAGGAGGAAACTGAAAAATGTACTTAAATAATCACACAAAATGTAGCGGCCATTTCTGGTCGCCGTTTAACTGCGCATACGTTTTGCCTCCCGAAAACTACTTGTTATGTCAATATGGTAATTCCTAGATATGAAATTCAGTGTAAATTCATTATAACGAAACTCAAGGGACCGAGCATTTTTAATCATTATAGAGAGTGTTGTAATAAGGAAAACTCTATTACTATTCATATACGAGAGGTGCCTAGTGTGTTTAGTAACGGGTTCAATAGGTGTCTTTCTTAGACATTTCGGCACCTTAAAGAATTCACTTGAATTCTTTTGTAAACTGGGTAACCTTAACAGAGTAATATTATTAAATTTTTTTCCTGATGTTTGAATATGAGCGTATTTCTTCGTAATAGAGAAATAATGAGAGTATCAATGTATGAGTCTTAGAAGGTTTTCGTTATATATGATTACAGGGAATTATAGTGCAGGGTGTGAATGTGTAAACGTTATTATATCGGAATACGTTATGTTGAGTTTACATTGTATTATAAATCAATCTAAAATTGCGAGATATTTCCCGCTGCGTCATGTTATTTTACATCATAACTCAGTTGTGTTTTAATCAAATCAAATTACAAAATTAGAAAGAGTATTTTTTTCACTAACGATTTGATACATAATATTTCATATGATGGTTCGAACATTAAATTTTACGCGTTTCCTCTTTTTTGTCATTTTTTAAAGGTATATATCAGAAAATTCTTCACATACCTATTTTAAAAAAGTGTATTATTTTTAGTATCTTATATTCAATTATTTTTTTAGTTTTTGTTATGTTTAGGTTTGCATAGTAATTTACCAAATCGAATCAATCAGATTAAATCTATAACTTATAGAAATCCAACCTTTGCGCCGTTACTATATCCACCTTCAATCATAACTACGACAAAATTTTTAATTTTTCATTATTTTACTTCTTTCATCTTTATAATTGCCTGGTACCTTACAAACAGTGAGTTTCAACTCTGCTTTTTAGAAGTTTTTATTACCCCTTCCATATTTATGTTTACTTTGTACTATCATAGTTACAAGACAGTAATATTGACTTGTGAAAAATATATATTTTTAATAAACACGTAACTTTAAATTATTTCCTTTACTTTAAAAAAAAATACTTTACCTAAAAGTTTGCTGTTTTTTATTGTGATTGTATTTAAAAATAAATATATTTCTTTTTTATAATAACATAAAAATGTTTTTTATTCGTTTCCTAGGCTATAACAGTAATTAATTGTGCTGTTAGCTTCATTAACAATAATCTAATCAGCATCACACAATTATATTCTATAGTAAAGCATTTTGTTGCTAACTGTACTTGACAAGTTCTAGAAAATGTGGGACAAATTAAGACTTACATTTAGTTTGGGACGAATATGGATTTTTTTGGAATGTGGGACGAATAAACGGGACAAAAATGGACTAAATCTGATTTTCGACGTTTTATCATCCTTGTTCCAGAAACTAGAAAAAAAAAACGTTATCTAAGAATTACATTGTCATTATTACCTATAAACAGAAAAAACGTGTTTTGGACTAGTCAAATTTACATTTTAATCAATGAAACTATCCGTTGAGTATCGCATTCCCGCTGACTGGGTCTAGTAAAAAACTGTTAAACGATATCAAACCCAAAGTAAAACAGAAAAGGTTAAATTTTGAATAGCATACATTGGAACATACAACATTTTAGTTTCGAAGTAGTCT
The DNA here is from genome assembly GCA_948107665.1 of Lomographa bimaculata. NCBI lineage: Eukaryota > Metazoa > Arthropoda > Insecta > Lepidoptera > Geometridae > Lomographa > Lomographa bimaculata. The sequence continues at coordinate 2,904,345 of OX403608.1, read as the reverse complement.
TTTCAAACATGACCAAATTTGTTCAAAATAATATAGACCTTATCAAATAGACTTTAAGATAAAATTTGGTAGGTAGTCAACGTGTGAGTCACGTTTAGGATTTTACCTGAGTCACCTGACTTCATTCATAGCCTCTTGGATCGAATGTTGCCATGCAAGATAATTATGTAAACATGTATTGCATTTTTAAGATTTTTCTTAGAATTTCATTATTATGTGTGCGTACATCGTGGTACCATTGCCTTGAATGCAGTTTTTTTATTTTGGAACTTCTAGGAAATTCTAATTTACCTATGTAAAATTTGAGGAGAATATAATAATAATATGAATAGGATAATATGTACAGTAAGTAGTGCATAACCCTGCAGGGGGTGGTTTTGAATCAACAACCGAACTATTTTTTTTTTTTAAATGAAGTACCTACCTAGTAATTCAAAAACTCATTTAAATTTTGAAGTACTAATTTATATTTTTAATTTAAAAAACAGAAAGCTTGTAGAAATACCAAATATAATAAGTTATATTTACATTAATCTCTCTAACAAATAAGTATAAAAATGTCGTCTTCGGCTCGACCGATTTTAATGTTTTTTTTATTGTCTAATGTAGATGTTTTGGTAGGTATAAGAATATGTCGTAAAGCATTTTTCACTCTCCTACCCCCCCCCCCCCACCCCCCTACCCCCCATTTTAAATCGTGATTCTAGTAAGTATTTTTGTATTCAAAAGTTCTTGGTATCGTATTAAAGTACTAGGCGACCATAAACGTGAAAGAGGTAAAACTCTTTTTCTAAACGTGGCACTGCAAGTACTGCAACGCATGCCAGCTAGTTTTATCTATATACATAAAAAAATATTGAAGTTTCAGTTTGTTAGTCTTACAGAAACTCCAGAAAGGCGGAACAGATTTGCCTAATTTCGATTTTGAAATATTTGTAGAAGTCCAAGGTTTAAAAGGTGAGAAAATAGAAAGAAATTGGAAGTAAAGTAGTAAAAACAACTATTTCATTTTCACATGCTAACTGTTCGTACATGTCAATGAATAGAGACACAATTAATTTTTGAACGCTCTATAAATATTTGACCACAGACAAATGTGACATTTTTTTTGTGAAGTACTCGGAAACTTTTTTACAATGCCAAGGAGAAAACTAACTTTAAAGCTTTTGTCCGAATTAGCTTTATTTATATGTATAGATACGTTCAAACAAATTCATGGCGGTACGACGGGTCAGCTAGTTATTATTTCATAAAATTGACAACACTAAAGCATACCTGAGTAATTCTAGTGATAGTAAAATTATGTAAATATTAGCTAACAACATTACTCATTACTAACATAGCTATACTTAGTAATAACATTGCTGTAACTATGTTCAAATTTTCAAAACCGGCACCACATTCAAAGCCTACTCACACATACGTATACAAAAGGAAAGAGACACACTTCCATGAAATGTAAACAACGGAAAGAGATATCTAACTTACCGAAGCAAGGTGAGACAGCATCACAATTCCCTCAGGAGAGAAAGGGAGGGAAGCTATGATTCATCCTGAAGGCTTTTCAGGAGCCGGGTCAAGTGAGTCATACTGAAATACTGTGTTTCGAGGAAAACGCGAACATAATATTTATTAGGCCTGAATCTTGTTACAGGATCGGGTGACTCACTCATGTTCGTGTATATTGAAAGGATAATATTCGACACTTACATTAAACGTTTATATAATTTATAGGACATAATTAAACGCAAGCAAAGCTTGAAAAAACCGACTTCAACGCTTATATTTTAGTTTTGGCTGGATCGATTTCGATAAAACGTATATGGGACCACCTCTGAAGTATAAACAAAACAAAAAATAAATATTTAAATCGATTCATAATTGGCGGAGATATCGCGTAACATAGACACAAAAAAAACATAAAGTCGAATTGAGAACCTCCTTTTTTGAAGTCGGTTGAAAACTATTCTAACAGCCAATATTGCTGATTTTTCTAGACATTTTTTTTTATATAAAATTATTACACCACAGGCTTAGAGAGTCCGTGCTCTTTTTAAACAAAATGCATTTATTTTCCCCGCACAATACATAAGAACTACTAAATAAGAAAGAACAAATAAATCTATTACTAAATTATAAACAAACTAAATGTTATTGTATTGTTCTAAAAATCTAAACTACTTAACGGTATTTTTTCTAAACATTTCGTTTGTATCTATCGGTTCCTACATACATTTTTTAACTATACGTAAGTTTTAGTTTTAAATCTGTGGCCGATTTTGAGATAGACCCCGGGACAAAATAGGTCTAAAAACAATGACTTTGGTGGCCTTCCAAATCGTTATCTTCCAACATACATTTTTAAAACCGATTTCGTACTCTAGGTACTTGCAGAGTTCCTTTCAATGAACTTCACAAATCTATTAAAATAAAAAATATGTTGCTCCCCATAATTACGTGTATGGGTGCCCCCTTATTATTTTCATTTATTTCATTTTCATTGTCATTTCTGTCTTTGGGCCATATCTCAAGATATTCTCTGAAAATTTGAAGTTATTCGATTCTATGGTTTAGACGCTAGCCTCTGACAAACGGACAGACGGACGGACAAAGTGTTGAAACAGCCAAGCCAACTTAGAGACCTCGCTTCACTCAATTAATTAACCTCAAAAGATTTTCTTTATTAGGTAGAATGTAGGAGCGAGGTCTCAGTTCGGTGCGAACGACTATAGTATATCTAGTAGTGTTTAAATCCTATTAATATTATAAATCTGAAAGTTTGTGTAAGTATGTTTCCCTCTTCACGCTTTAACGGCTGAACGGATTTGGATGAAATTTGGAATGTACATAGATTATACCTAGGATTAACACATAGGCTACTTTTTATCTTGATAATAGCGGGCGAAGCCGCGGGGCACGGCTAGTAATTATATAAATCCGAAAGTTTGTGTGAATGTGTGTAAGTATGTTTGTTCCCTCTTCACGCTTTAACGGTTGAACGGATTTGGATGAAAATTGAAATTGTACATAGATTATACCTAGGATTAACACATAGGCTACTTTTTAACTTGATAATAGCGGGCGAAGCCGCGGGGCACGGCTATTTAGGAATGAGTTACTAATGTATGAGACCCACGAGTGACCAAACTTTACGTAAAACTTTAACAAATGCCAGTTATGGTTCTCAAAGATCGTGAATTCCTGATTTCACGTTTCCAACAACCTTTTTTCTTGTTACCTTGAATCTCCCAAGGTCTTCTGTCGACCTTCATCTGCTCGGTCGGTGACTCACCCTTGACCGAGTGTAGGGGCTCTGAACCCTAGGGATGTTAAAAAATAATCGATTTTTATTTAAATCGATTATTATTTTCTTATAATCGATTTTTTATTATCGACTTTTATAGTTTTATTAATCGATTTTTTAAATCGATTATATAAATATTTATAGATTATATAATAGTACTAATTTTTTTATCAATAATGCTGTTTGGTTACCTAATTCCTTACTTTGAAATTTTATAGGAACATTGCCTTTGATTTTTAGTTTTGAATTGGTTATAATTTTATTTGATTTTTGATATGATAAATTGTTAATTTGAACCTCTTAGGTTTATTATTGGAATATGAAAGTATGTACTTTTAAATAGTACAAAGAAAAAACGATTTTCTCGCAGAAATCGATTATTTTTATTAAAATCGATTTTTTATAAATCGAATAATTTTAAATAAAGAAAATTCGATTATTAATTAATCTATTCTTTTACATTAATCTCACATCCCTACTGAACCCTGTTCTGTGTCAACTAACTGTGTAGAGCTTAGGAATATAGGTTTACAGATGAAGTCTAGCTTTTTGGATGACATGCCACGAGTTCACGACTCCGAAAGGTTCATTTTGACACATAAGAACACATCATAGTTGTTTGCTTTCACGATCACAGCCCCACACTAAGTTTGATGAATTGTGTCGTGGGTGCATTCACATCACACACACAATCACAACCAGAACCAGAAACACACACTTTTCTTGGGAAGAACACTTGTGTTCCCGCCGGGAATCGAACCCGAAAGGCTTAGAAGGCGAAGGCTCACCGGGCAATGAGTTCCACAGTCCACTCCTTCGCAGTAGAAACAAACGTAGAAGCGAAACCCTTCCAACGAACTGGAGGCAAGTCAACCATAATATATGGATAACGTTTGCCTGTTTAATAATAATAATAATATTTATTTATTTCCATATTTATACAATCTATTAAATGGATTTCTAACTTCCACACTAGGCGGACCTGTGTTGTGGAAGGTAGCCTCGTACATGTTTACAGTTGGAAACAAATAAGAAATTATCGCAAAAACAATATTTACAGATTACTTCTGTCAAATAATTGTTAAAAATAGAAGTAGAATAAATTTGTGGATCTGTGGTAGTAATAATAATTAGTAATAATATGGGAAAGACGATAATGCATGTAGATGCGTGTTTAAATTCGATGAGTGTATGTGTGTGTTTGTGTTTGTCTTGTTGTTAGATGGTAATACGGGTATGGGGGAATTGACTCAGGAATTACATGACTCAATTTCCCCATGCCCTTTTTTACCATATAACAAAAGACAAACTATCATACGTCATCCATTTATGGTCGAAATACCTCCAGTTCGCTCAAAGCATTTCGCTTCAACGTTCATCATCCGTACAGCGAAGGAGTGGAACTCATTGCCCTCGTCTTTGTTCCCGAACTGTATAATCTGGGAATCTTCAAGTCTCGAGTGAATAGGTATCTTCAAGGCAAGCATGTTACATCTTCGGCCGCAACATCACTTTCCACCCGGTGAGATAGTGGTCAAATCCTTGCCTATTCTGCGTTAAAAAAAACTCGTGTACTTCTTCCATCTACATAATTATGTAACAGTATATGTCGCGGCGCAAGATCATCGATTCAGCAAGATAACGCCGATTCAAACCTTAGTAGCAACTCAACGTTTAAAATATTAGATAACTTCATTACCCGGCGTTTTAAATACCCACAGTAGCCCACCCACATTTTTATTATATAAAATCTAACTACTCTAATTCAGTAAGAAACATGTAATATTGCACTTGACGTCGACTAAAGCACAATTCAATCCAGATTTCGGGTTTTATATCCACCAAATAGGACTCGCAGCGTCTCCAGCGAAGACAGTATTGTATATTATACTTGTTATCTTTGAGTACCTATATGTATAGTATATTATCATGTCAGTATCACTCAAGTAATAGATAATTATCATTTGTGTCATCGTGTCTATGCCTGACAACTATGTGGTATATCAATTATGTTTATGTATTACTGATTAGATACTGTGTAGTAAACTAGTAACCAAGTTACTTTAATGTACCATCTTTGTATTAACTTCTATGACTGTCACAGATGGCTTCGCAATCTTGTGCATTTAGCCAGTGTCAAATAATATTATATTTTAAATGTATTCCATATTAAAAGTCCTAGTCACAAGTAAAAGAGTCAAGGTCCAGTCATAGTCAAGTCATGCCCTAGTAAAGTGGTAGAAACTTTACTAGAACTTCTATTCGAGTTTTGGAGCGAAGGAGAAAATCACGTTTTTCAACTTTGTATGATTTGCCTACACATATGCACGTTTACTAAGTATTAACGGTTAATAATCCATATATTACACATTACCACTCGAACCAACACAGGTTTTAGAAAATTATACAAAATCAACAACGCCATTTTTTCACTTTCGCGGCAAAACTCCCATATAGCCTTATAGTCTGTGGTGACTTCAGATAAGTTTTTATTTTGTTATTACATAATTGATCGAGCAAAGCGAGATCTCTAAGTTAACTTGGATCGTTCAGTACTTTGTCATGTTGTAGCATAAGGTGAAATTAAAAATAATTTAGACGCAAGCAAAGCTTAAAAAAACCGACTTCACCGCTTTATCTTCGGAATCATTGATCAGATTGAATTAATTAAATACGCATTATTGTGCATAACTCAAAAGCTTGAAAAAAAAAAGTCAGAACTTGATCAAATTTAAACGAGACCACATGGAAGCCTGGTGCTTCCCTACGATCATATGTATAATTATCATCTACCTATCTGAAACCTAAATATATTTTTGGTATGGATATGGAAGAGCGGGGTCTTCTGACACAGGTATTTTTATACTTAATAGAAGGTCCCAACCCACCTTAAGTTAAGCAAAACTTGGTTTCAGAAATAAATCATTTTCATATAGAAAAAGCCCAGAAATAAATTAAAAAAAATAAAAAAAAAAAAATTCATATAATTAATAATTTATAAATCATACAATTTTATATGTTACTGTTCTAACTTTCCAGAAATGGAGAATTACCCGGTGTTTTCTCGGAATTTCCCTCGCCAGACTTCAGCAAAAGAATCTATAGAAGTCTACTATAGTAATACTTGCTTCTGCTGAAAGTAAACACCGGTTTTCCAGAACTTTCGCAGTTACACCCACGCTCAACCTTTAGATAGTTACGTGGAAAACAATGTGATTTACATTTCTTTGTATAAATTAAAGAGCTATATTAGGATTCTTCAAGATTTGCTATCACTACATTAATCTAAAGAAAGTTTTTTTTACCACTATATGAAGTTATTTTATAAATATCACTTCTTCTTAACGAGTCGGTAAAATTAAATAAAGCTTAACAACCTATGTACTTATCGCAATTCGCAAGATGGTGTGAAAATTAAATGTTCTTCCTCGTAGTGGAAGCTACTTTTGGAAACAATCGTCTATATTATTCGCGTTTCCTTGAAAATCTTCAAGTAGGTGTTCGAAATAGCTACACTTTTAATTAGTTAAAATCAGTAGTCATCTTAATTAAGACGTAAATAGATGCAAATAATGCTTAGCGTTGTTCGTGCTGCCATCTATCGTGTATATTTAAACTACTAACATTACTTGTCTTAATTTAAGCCTTGTTAACTTGGGTCTTTGCTGTATATATGTATATAATTTTAATTTAGTCTTAAGAAACAGGCAATTGGCCCGTAATTAATTTATTAATCTGATATATTTAAGGCTGACGTTTTTATTTACCTGTTAACAAAGTAGTTCAAAAACATTCTGGTAGAGGGCGTTGTAAAGTATTTGAGTTTGAAAAATTTTTCATCATTTCAACATTTCTATGTACCATCATTACTTCTTTGTAATGTTTTTGTTTCTTTTTCTGTGTTTTAACACAAATAAGCTTTTGTTGGAACTGCTGAGCAAATTATAATATATTTACTATTTACAGATACATTTTAGATAACGCAAATGTTGTGAAAGACCGAAGAGTGCTGGATGTGGGATGCGGTTGCGGAGCCGGATCTATAGCAGCTGCAAAAATGAACGCTAAACGAATATTGGCCAATGATATTGATCCATGTAAGTACTTATTACTATGCACAAAATTAACCTAGTCAAAATAAGAAGCAAAAGTTGGAGATGCCGGGGATCGAACCCGGGGCCTTTCACATGCAAAGCGAACGCTCTACCACTGAGCTACATCCCCGCTTGTTTGAACTGTCAAAATAAAGACTTTTCTGCTTTTAGACGCCACCACAGCTACAAAAATCAACTCTAAAATCAATGACGTCACAATACAAACTAGCACAGATAACTTCATCGGTACAAAGTGCAAAGAATTTGATGTAATTTTGATTGGAGATATGTTTTATGATGAAGAATTTGCCAACGAGCTCTTTGAATGGCTGTTTCAGCTAAATGAGGATGGAAAAATGGTAAGAAATAGTAATGTAGTCTTATGTTACTTTCAGCTCGAAAAATCCTTACTAATATTATAAATGCGAAAGTAACTCTGTCTGTCTGTCTGTTACGCTTTCACGCTAAAACTACTGAACCGATTTAAACGAAATTTGGTACACAGATGGTCTAGAGCCTGAGAAAGGACATAGGCTACTTTTTAACCCCGAATTCTGGCTGGTCCGGGACTTACGCGGGCAAAGCCGCGGGGCGCAGCTAGTATCTCATAAAAACGGTATTTATGAGATATTACGGTATTTAAAATACCGTCATTGGTAAGTAGTGAACAATCCTACGTAGAAGCTGTCTACGAGTTGCCATAGTTTACTTGACAGTTACTACAAAACAGTCTGCGCCACAGTTTTTTTTATTTAAAAAAAAAATATTTTTCCCAGTTGTTGATTCTAAGCCACCTCCTGCAACATTGTACACTACTTACCATTGTATGTTTATTTTTTCTTCTGAACAAAATGTATTAGTTAAATGCTGCCAGAGAAATCACTGGGCAGATAAACATATTAAATAGGCAATTTACATACTTATTACGATACTCAAGTCTCAGGAGTAGGAGTGCATTGTAGTGCAGCAGTTTTATTTCCAACGATTGGTCAAAATAGGTCTAAAAATAGTGACTTTGAAGTTTGATGGCCTACCAAATCGTTGATTTCCAACATAGATTTTTTTAAAACCAATTTCGTATTATGTTTGTCAAGCCCTTTTCAATAATACCCCACAAGGATAGATAAAAAATAAAAAATATTTTGCTCCCCACTTACATGTACGGGAGCCTCCTTAATATTTCCATTTATATAGTTTTAAATGTCATTTCTGGCTAGTAGCTTTACATATTGAGAGTTTAAAGTCATTTGCTTATATGTTTTAGACGCCAGATGCCTCTGACAGACGGACGGACGGACAAAGTGCTGAACTACACAAGTCAACTTAGAGAACTCGCTTCATTCGATCAATTATTTCATTATAATCAACTATGATCATCACTTTAAGATTTAATTATTCCTAGGTCCTAGTAATTATTATTTTAATATTTCATTTGTATGAACTATTTTTGTTTAAGATCATAATTGGAGACCCCGGCAGGCACGGTTTGACACATAAAAGAAGGAAACACATAACTCTGTTGGCGAAGTATGTTCTTCCTAAAGAAAGTTGTATCGAAAATAACGGATTTACTGAAACTACAGTTTGGACGATGAATAAAAACTAATAAAAAGCTGTAACAGATGTAAAAACATTTTTTTCTCTAACTCAGTAAGTCTTCAAGTTTCGAGTGAGGCCATATTCTAGGCAAGCATGCTACATATTCGGCCGCATCATCAAGTTTAATATGGGGAGAAAGTCAAAATAAAAATAAAAACAACATTTTTCACAAAATATTCCTCAAATGCGCACGAAGCGTTTTGCTTCCACGTTCATTATGCGCACTGCAAAGGAGTCCTTGCCAGAGTCTGTGTTCCCAAATAAGTAAAATATTCGAGTCCTTCAAATCGAGAGTGAATGGGTGACTTTCTAGGCAAGCGTGCTCCAACGTCGACCGCTTGCGAAGAAGAGTACGAGAAGAGACGACTCTTCTCTCAATAACATAAAAATGTATGTAATAGTATATTGAAGCCTTTCTTTGAGGCACTTGCAACATACATACACACTTTTGACCCCTTTCTTCTTGAATTGGTCACTTTGACCACTCCCTTCTCTTTTCTTTCTTCCCTATACCCCAAATCCTATTACCTATAGGTACTACTAGCATACGACTTCCTGGTATATATACCAGGAAAGAATGCTTAAAGGTGTATAAATACACTAACAGTATACTACAAGTGCAATGGTACTGATTAGAGATCGTAGCCAACTTCGTTGAAGTTTCACAAAACTACGTACACAGAGGCTACAGGTAAATTAAAGATCTTCTTATTAAAATATTTATATTCATATCAAAATTAATTAACAAAAATCAATTATTTCTAATTACTTACAGAAAATTAAGCATGATTACCCTAATGCATTCTAGGTACAAGGCACTAACTTCTAAATAATTATAATCGATGTTTGTCATTAAAATAAATGTACGGTAGGTACTTATTTATACAATTAGTGGACGGTTTACTACAATTTACAATACTAGCTATTCTGCAAATACAATTATCAAGTATTTACACTATATAAAATATATTAACTAACAAAATTACATTAAATTATAATTATTATCATTTATTGTACCAAATAATTAATGTATTCAAAAGTTGTTACAGCGCCATCTCTTGAATTTTTTTATGTATCTTTACTACCAAAATGTGCTTAAAACGTTGAGCATGTATTAGTTCTACTATTCGACGCAAGATGACATCAAAAACGCATATCGTTATAGTTCTGCTACTTGACGCTAGGTAGCGCTATTACAGACTAATAAACTGTACAAATATTTAAACATCATTACAGCTGGTAGTTATTATGCATTGCATTAGCGTAAATTCCGTGTTTGGACCTCGCAGTCCTACCAGAGTAGTGGGAATATGTGTCCATATCCATAGGAGCGTGCGGATGCATGATCAGAACCGGTTGTAAAGCGAGAGATTTCCGCGAACCAGACACAGAAGTCCCGTCGGTCACATAGCCGTTGTTGACTTCGCCTGAAAACAAAAAAAAAATATTTTAGTTGTTACATAAATTCAGTATTGATTTTTCACGCTCGCGTCGCAATACCTCAGTTTACAATATACGGTATATTACAGATTTTCTCTCGCAGCTAATGTTCTGTCATATGTCACAACTTTATTAAAATTGTTTTATTATGTAAGTCAGTCAATCGATATGTTTTCATTATTTATGTTAGTTACTCAGACAGCAATTAAATCATAATAATAATATCCTGGAAAATATTATATGTAAATATATGTCTAAACATTGAAAAAAAATAAAAGTAAAGATAAATATAACGACGAAGGAAGATATTGTATGGGGAGTAACAGGACCTCCTTGCAAAAAAAATATCTTATTCTCGACAAATAACGTAATTTTGATGGATCAGTTTGGCTATTTTATTTTATCATGTTACAACTGGCACTAGTGTCCCAGTTTTGCAGTTTAGCATTCTTTCAATTTGTCAGAATTAGGACATGCCGAAAATATTTTAGCTATTTCTAAAACTGTCTTAGAAGTTTGGGCGCGAAAGTGAGAATATGTCGTCAATTTTCTATATTTTTTTTTCAAAATTTGTGATTTTTCGAGTGTCAATGAGAAGCAATGTTAGATTATTAATTCTAACGTCGTTGGCTTAGTTGGTTCGCCTTCTAAGCTGGGGTATCGGGTTCGATTCCCGGCTGGAAAACAAGTTTTCTCCCAAAGGAAAATGTGTGGTTCTGGTTGTGTTTGTGTGTGTGATGTGTATGTTTCCGGCACTACGACACAAGTTGTCGAACTTAATGTGGGGCTGTGAGTGTGAAAGCGTTTATTTATTATTAACGATTAATAGTTCTTAAACTAGCATAAGTGCAGGCTAAACACCTGGATTCTCGAGATACCTACCTAGTATTTATAAGTTGCTACCCGTGCCCCGCGGCTTCGCCCGCTATTATCAAGGTAAAAAGTAGCCTGTGTTATTCTTAGGTATAACTTATGAACATTTAAAATTTCATCCAAATCCGTTCAGCCATTACAGCGTGATGAACAAGCATACTTACACACAAACTTTGGATTTATAATATCAAGTAGGATGCCATCTTAGATATAATATTTCATTACCTAAGTCTTACGACATGACTCGGTCAGATCTAGACAGTATTACGCATCTTTCTTCAATAATGCAATATCATAAGAGGCCAAATAGCTTACTGACCTTTTAATCCAAATATTTCTGTCAAAATGAAGATTAACTCCAGTTTAGAAACCAGTTTGAAGCTGGTTTCTTGTAGGCCAGCGGGCTCTCTTTAGACATTCTTAGATGTGGTATTAGGTTTCAAAAGACTGGATTACCTACTTTTAGAATACATCATAAACGCTATACAGCCCCACACTAAGTTCGATGGCTTGTGTCGTGGGTACCGGAAACAATATTATCACGCACATAATCACAACCAGAACCAGAAACACAATTTTCCTTGGGGAGAAAGCTTGTATTCCAGTCGGAAATCGAACCTGATGCTCTGCTCAGAAGGTGAACGCTCACCCAACTAAACCAACGGGCTGTTCAAAAAGCTGGAGGTTTATTTTTTTATAATTGATCGACGATTATATGTATATACATATATATATATGAGAAATTGTTGTGATCTACAAACCAGTACCACATTACGTGTTGCAGACATTTATTGTTTAGATGTTTTTTTTTCTGGTTCGAGAACCATAAATACAAATTCACACCACACAAATACAACTTCTTGTATTTGTGTGGTGTGAATTTGTCCGGCACCCACGACACAAGTCATCGAACTTAGTGTGAGGCTGTGAGTAAGAAAGTTTGTGTTTATGTAACTAAAAGTTTATTCTTCTCAAAATTCTGCTTCATGTTTATGTATCTATATATTTATTCCTCTTATATACTATTCTGCCTGGTGACAGATACCCAATCAGCACAACAAATACGTCATAAGGCCGACAACACGCTGTAAGTGTGCCTCTCCGTTAGCATATGTATGAGGCAGAAGTATACGTTTACCAAACTTTAGTTCGTATAACCGATAATTTAAGATTGTGGAAAATTTCACTTCGTTTGTGAGTCATGTCTTGTATTGGAAAACAGTTATACACACGTGGAGTAGAACCATTCTCAATGAGATAATTTAAACGCAAGCAAAGCTTAAGAAAACAGACTTATGTTTTGGTTTTGGCTTGATCGATTTCGATAGCTTTTATATGGGTGGTTTTTATTGGTATAAATGTTATCTGAAGTGTAATCTGAAGTCTACCAAACAAAGAACCATCAAAATCGATTCATAATTGGCGGAATTATAGCGTAACGTACATACAAAAATAAGTAGAGTCAATCAAAATCAAAATCGTTTATTCACATGGGCCCCAAAGAGGCACTCATGAAAGTTAATTCGCAAAATTACAGCCATCTCGAGAAGAACCTGGCAAGAAACTCGGCGGCGCATGTTTTTTTCATTCATTTTTTTTTAAAACATTCTTAATCTCTAATACATAATTTTATTAACCTAGGTGTTATTATGGTAGTCGCTAGAAAGAGCTTGTGCAGGTTGCCTCCATGCATCCAGCAATCATACCTTTGACACTCGATGGTTTGACAAATTTGGTGGAGGGGCATTTACATTTAGAATTGTACTACTCTACATCAAATATATATACAACCAGACGAGTATATTATATAATCTGATCTCGGAAACGGCTCCAAAGATTTTCATGAAATTAAGTATGCAGGGGGTTTCGGGGCGATAAATCGATCTAGCTAGGTGTCATTTTTAGAAATCGTCGTTTGCCGCCAACTGAGTCAATAGTGCGTTATAGTTTAAATTATGGTACTTTTTATCATTATCATCAATTATCGAATCGTCGACTTCATGAGTGCCCCTTTGGGGCCCATGTGAATAAACGAATTTGAATTTAAATTTGCTTGCCGTACAAAAGCCAAACAAAATAACTTTCACCGTCACCGCCCTATGTTCACTTTCGATGTTCATGTTCACCACCATAACGCACAGTTTGCGTGATTATGTGTGGGGAATCAGACCATATCCTCGACTGTATGACGTCACAAGCTACCTCAAGAACCTCATGGGAGCAAAATTATCATTTGTGAAGCAATGATGCGGCCGAAGATGTTGCAGGCATGCCTATATAAAATACTAGATGCTCCCCGTGGTTTCGCTCGCGTTGATCAGGATATTTGTTATTCCTGGATATAAACTATGCACATTTGTTATTCCTGGAAATCCTATTTGTTATTCCTGGATATAAACTATGCACATTCCAAATTTCATAATAATCTGGACGGATTTGGATGTTCTGCCTGTTCCAGCGTGAAGAGAAAACAAACATATTATTTATCATTTACACAAAATTTCGCATTTATAATATGCGTAATAATACCAGTTCTCTCTACCAGACTTGAAGAATCGCAGGCGAATTATAAATGTAGAAACAAAACGCTTCGAGCGAAAATCTGGTAATACTACGTTTAAAGTTTTTTTTACCGACTTCTAACAAGGAGGAGGTACTATGTTCTGTATGTATTTTTTTTTATGTTCACCGATTTCTCACCCATTTGTGGACCGATTCTCAAAATTCTGTTTTGTTTGGTAGATTATACTTGGTGATCCCATATACATTTTATCGAAATCGATCAAGCCAAAACCAAAATATAAGCAGTGAAGTCAGTTTTTTAAGCTTTGCTTACGTTTAAATTATTTTATTTAAAGTATGTTTTTCATAAGGTGTATGACGTTTGTAAACCAAACTAATGTTAACAATTTTTTTTTTTTTTAATTTGTGACAGGCTAGTTTTTGACCACTATCTCACCTGATGGTAAGTGACGATGTGATCGAAGCTGGTAAACACACTAGACCTGGAATACGCAGGCTCTCAAGGATAACTGCCGGAACACCGTATATATTTCGGCACAAAAGTCGAAGAAACTCGCCTCAACAAGAAATGAATTGATTATAAATTGTGTAAAAAGATTGGAATTAAAAACCGATTGATTTAGTTACGCAAAATGCAGCTAAAGGGCAAATGGCCGTGATGATGGGAGCTCGTCACGGCACGAGATTTGAAAGCGAAATGAGATCTACTTTGGGAGATCAGAACAAGAATAACTTGCAATATGAAACAAGTTATATACTTATTAAATAATTTAAACGCTAGCAAAGCTTAAAAAATGGATTTCACCGCTTTACCTTCGGAACCCTTGATCAGATTAATTGTATTAAATGCGCATTATTAGTGACCATTCAAAATGTACTGGTCATATCTTGATCGAATTTAAATGAGATCAATTATAAAGCAATATCTTTCAAACATAAATAACAAACAAAATCGGTTCACGTGGAATGAAGATATGAGGTAACATACATAAAAAAAAACAGTCGCCTTGAGTACCTACCTCCTCCTTATTTGTGAAGTCGGTAGAAAACCCGATTTCACCGCTTTACCTTCGGAATCCTTGATCAGATTAAATGTATTAAATGCGCATTATTAGAGATAATTCAAAATCTACTGATCAGATCTTGATCAAATTTTAATGGACCACATGGGAAGCACCAGAATTCTAATAAAAAAACATCAAAATCTGTTCACCTAGAGAAAAGATCTGGGGTAACACACTACAATGTTATATAGCCAAAGACCTTGTCGAGACGAATCAAACGAGCCCCAACTCGATGAGTTTCTCTTCATCAATATAAACCCATCTAGTTTGGGCTAATCGTCTGAACTAGAGTTCAGAACTTCCGTCTCCATTATCACCAGCTATGCAGCTCCATGGTACCATATCATTGTATGTCACCAAATAAACATAAGAAAACCAAATTTGAGTCCAAACGGACATCGGGAAGCGAGTAATTTAGCTTGCAAGATTTGATAACAGGGCAGATGATGCCTGATAGAGATCGCTATTAGTGATAAGGCCGCCTGTTGTGATACTTTACGTATAAGCTTGTTTGTCACCTTTGTTTTATCTCATCTTATAAAGTGGATCAATAAAGTATTATCTATCTATCTATCTAAGATAACGGGGAAGTGAAACCAAATAAAAGCTACAAAGTACGACGAAAGGTCCAAACTATAGTACCTTTGTAAAGGCTCGGTGGGGGGTAGCCCGTGTCCGGTTGGAGGCGGACGTGCCTCGTGGCTAAGATGAAGGCTAGTGCTGACAGCACCACGCCGTCGAGGCAGCCTATCACGGCGAGGAGGTACGCCCAGCGGATGTGGCAACGACCTGGTAACAAGAAAGAAAGAAATGTATTTATTGCTATTGTAAAAATAATAATTAAACGCAAGCTAAGCTTAAAAAAAACCGACTTCACAACTTTATCTTCGGAACTTTGATGAGATTAGATGTACAAAACACGCATTATCGACGATATCTCAAGAACTACTGATCAGATCTTGATTAAATTTTAATGGGACCAATTGGAAAGCAACCTCTTTCAAACAAAAAAAATTTCGAAATCGGTTCACGTGGAACGAAGATATGAGGTAGCACACATTAAAAAACAACCTGTCGACTTGAGTACCTTTTCCTTTTTGTGAAGTCGGTAAAATACTTTAAATTAAGCTTAGACCTTTACTTGATACTTTTTATAGAGCTATCGGAGTAATGTCAGCTTGTTCTGCGTGTTCATTTACATGAGCACACAGTGCTGGTTTTCAATTTACCCCGATCCTCGGCCTAAGATATATACCGGAATAAAAAAGTACATAGTGAGAAAAAAAAAAATGTCTATAAATTAGATAGATAGAATCATATATTGTAAGGTGTACCTAGTGCTTTTTCAGGTAAAAACAAATGCTTTGTTTGAATTATTGATTGATTTAATGATTTATAGTACGTCTTACAAACATCCAAACAGGTACTCAAACTAGGAGACCTCTGGGGTCTACGACTAGGTGGGGCGACCGTATTTGACAGGTGATAAGCAAGCATTTGACCACTTTCTCACCTGATGGAAAGTGATGTTGCGGTCAATGATGTAGCATGATTGCCTAGAAGATACCTATTCTTTCTAGACTTGAAGACTCCTAGATTATACCGTTCAGGGACTAGGCAATTTGTTAAAATTCTTCGCTGTGTGGATGATGAAAGAAGAAGGAAAACGCTTCGAGCGAACTGTAGGTATGATAATTACTCGTTGGCTTAGTTAGGTGGGGTTCGCCTTCTAGCAGGGGGGTATCGGGCTCTATTCCCCGCTGAAACACAAGTTTTCTCTACAAGGAAACTTTGTGTTTCTGGTTCTGGTTGTGATTGATTGTGATGTCAAGTGATGTGAATTTTTACGGCACCCAAGACACAAGTCATCGAACTTAGTGTGGGGCTGTGAGTGTGAAAGCGTTTGCTTGTATTATTACATACCTATATTATACTGATCGGCAGTGGGACCGCAAGTCTCCTGCACCGAGGTCTCGTTCCATGCAGCCGGGTACACCGCTACTCCTGCCACCATCGACAGAGCTGGAAACGAAGAAAACACAAGCGTTATTGATGCAGTTTACATTTTATAATCATTCATCCTACTAATATTATAAATCCGAAATATTGTGTGTAAGTATGTTTGTTCCCTCTTTACGCTTTAACGACTGAACGGATTTGGATGAAAATTGGAATGTACATAGATTATACCTAGGATTAACACATAGGTTTTTTAACATGATAATAGCGAGCGAAGCCGCGGGGCAGGCTAGTTAAGAAGTAATTACAAATTATTATTCGTTTCGAATAATATGAAAATTAAAACTATCGTGAGTATTACTCATAATTAATGTTGTGTACGGCTTGAAACACGTCTAAATTTCGACTTACTTTGTAGTCGACTAGTTTCGGACAAATTTGTTGTCCTTCATCAGGATGAGTCAGACGCGCGATACGCAGAGGCGAGCGGCTCGAGCCTCGGCGCGTGACTGACTACAAAGTAAGTCGAAATTTAGACGTGTTTCAAGCCGTACACAACATTAATTAAGTTTCGAATAATCATGGCGCAGTGCGTGTTGGACGATGATCCGTTGGCGCGGCAGGCAAGTGTCACAGCGCCCTGGGTCTTGCGTTCGATACCCGGCAGGAACTTAGTTTCACTTTTTATTTTTGTTGTTATTTTTTATGCTAGATGGGCAAGCATATGACCATTATCGCACCTGATGGAAAGTAATCATGCGGCCGATGATGTAGCATGCTTGCCTAGAAGATTCCTATGCACTCTTGACTTGAAAACTTCCTTCCAAGGGTCATTTTCGATACAAGTCTTTTAATTTATTGTGAAGCTGTGAGTGTGAATGGGTTTTGAAATGTTATTCAAAATAGTACATTTTCCTTTTCGACTTAATCGAGACGCAAGGTGTATATACCTGCCTGTGAATGTCAAACGCGCGCAAACTCAAGAGTCATTTAAATCTCAAGTCAAATACTTTTATTTATCCAATCTGTAAACGCTACTATAATATGTATGTGAATTATATATGTTAAATGATATGTATTATAGGTACTTATATGTAAATATTTATTTATTATATGTAAGTATATTCTGATATTATTATTGGTATGTATTGTTTATGTAGTTTAAACAATGTATTTCTATAATTTTTAAATCTATTTCATTCATTTTATCGCACCACCATCCCTACATTGTCTTTTCGTTTATATTTCCATCCAAAGGTTGTCTGGAAGAGATCGCTCTTAGCGATAAGACCGCCCATTGTACCTACCTTTATAAGTTTCTCTGTAAGTTGTATTTATCTTTTGGTGTCAATAAAGAGTTTTTGTATTGTATTGTATTGTATATAAGATTCATCGAAACGGTCACTAGCTTTTGTTCCACCCCGTTCCTTCACGTTTCTCTTCATCTACCCTAATAGCAGAGAAATCAGAAACGGCATACTTTCTTGAGACGCGTCGGACCATGGCTAGCTTTCGATGATTACGGAACAGCTGGGTAATCTATATTTAAGAGGGAAAAGTTGATACTGGCCTGTAGTACAAGAAATACGGGTTGCAGATGGTTGATATTGGAGGTAGCATGCAGCTCAATAGAAATTATATTGCAAGGAAGCAAACTGCACAAGCGCTTTCTGGCGACTATATAACATAGTTATACCTAGGTTTATACAAAAATAATTCCTGCATTAATGTTAAATTTAAGAGTAAGTTAAGAGTGTTAAAAAAATATATGAAAATATGCACCGCCGAGTTTCTTGCCGAGGTTCTTCTTGAGAAGGCTGTAATTTTACGAAGCTGATAGTAGAGTTATTATCTTTCATGAGTGCCTCTTTGGGGCCCATGTGAATAAACGATTTAAAATCTATGATTTATACAAACAAATATAATATTGTGAACTGCCCGTTGACTTTTGGTTGTCTTTTCGTTTATATTTCCATCCAAAGGTTGTCTGGAAGAGATTGCTATTAGCGATAAGACCGCCCATTGTAGCTATCTTTATAAGTTTATCTATAAGTTGTATTTATCTTAAGGTGTCAAATTATAGGTACGTAGTAATATTAGCTCAGTGGTCAAAGAGTTTTGGTATTGCATTATATTGTATTGATTATATGTTATTCCAAGCCCAGACTTCGATAAAGTATTTGGTACTGTTCAAATATAATACGACTGTAATAAATAAAGTATCCTCTTAGTAGTCTAATGTTACAAGCTACAATAGCATTAGACTTAGTTGTGGATACTAGTTGTTTTTCTCTGGTTTCATAAATTTTCGTCAGTGTAGAACTGTGCAAATCCTACCACTACCACCAACATAGTACCAATATATGCGAATTATTCTTTCAAAGGGGACTAAAAGATCCACAGCTCCAATTTTACTAGTCAAACTTCAATTGGTTGGTATTGAACCGCCTGCCTTCCAGTGTTTTCATCTAACAACCGGATGCTCAAGCGTAAAACAATGAAATGCCCCAGAAACATCTACCTTCAAGACTTAGGAAGTCATACCCTCTTTTTGCACGCACCTATTGTGGGTAAGTACATCATTTTGTACTCCCAGGTGTAATATCCTTGAATCTTGAACAATAGGCACAACTTTATCGTGGACAATGCGGTTCTCACGAAGTATTCGGTATTTAGCATATTTTAGTTGGCAATAGGTATTTTGATGTCTTGAGAAAGAAGGATGAAATGAATATGATACTCATCATACGAGTTAGTAGTATCTTTTGTATTTTTATTTGTGACAGGCTAGTGTTTGACCACTATCTCACCGGATGGTAAGTGACGATGTGATCGAAGCTGGTAAACACACTAGACCTGGAATACGATAAGATAAATAATACAATAAGATGTATTTTCTACCGACTTCACAAAAAAGGAGGAGGTACTCAAGTCGACTGTTTTTTTAAGTGTGTTACCTCATAACTTCGTTCAACGTGAAACAATTTAGAATATTTTTTTTGTTTGAAAATTGTTGCTTTCTTATCCCATTTAAATTTGATCAAGATCTGATCAGTAGTTCTTGAAATATCGTCAATAATACGTTTTTAGTACATCTAATCTGATCAAAGCTTCGAAGATAAAGCGGTGAAGTCGTTTTTTTTTAACTTTGCTCGCGGTTAATTATAGTATAATGATAAGTTAAGGATCTGATGCGAATATCATCGAGATAGGAGACAAACACTTCGGTATTTAAGGCAAATATTGAGACTTTTGGCTCCTCAATCTGTGTGCATTTAGCCAGTGTCAAATGATTAATGAGTCGTTAATTAAGTTTGTTTGGTTTTGTCGAGAGTTTTGGCCTGAAAGTGAAAAAAATATTATGTATAATTTTCCAAAACCTGTGTTTCTTCGAGTGTAATAATGGTGGAATATTTATCGTTAATACTTAGAAAACGTGCATAAGTGTAGGCTAATGATACAAAGTTGAAAAACGTGATATTCGCTTTCGCTCCAAAACTACAATAGAATCCTTTTTTGTGAAGTCGGTAAAAAAACCGACTTCACCGCTTATATTTTGGATTTGGCTAGATCGATTTCGATAAAATTTATATGGGACCACCTCTGAAGTATAATATACCAAACAAAAAAAACCATCAAAATCGATTCATAATTGGCGATATCGCGTAATATACATACAAAAAAAATACAGTTGAATTGAGAACCTCCTTTTTTGAAGTCGGTTAAAAATAGACAACAACTGACAAAATAGACAAAGGAACAAACATGCATTAAATACATATACATATATGCTGATAAACACATAACTGCATTTGCGTCGCGCAGTCGGGAAAATAAAGGCTAATAACACTGTTTCAACTGGTTTGAAGTTTCAACCCAATTCCAGTAATCCCAACAAAACTTTACACGGAGACCACTAGACCGCGTAATGATAAGCCGTGGTGCTTATTAAATGATGTCTAAGTAAGGTTTCATAATACAGTAATGTGATGCTTTGCTGCTCGTCGTAATGATTACGTTATCATTATCAAATTAGACCCAGTTTGTTATTATTTCTACCGAAATCACAAAAAAGAGGAGGAAATCAAGTCGACTACATTTTTATATGTGTTACCTCATAAATTCTTTTCACGTGAACCGATTTTGATTGCTTTCCAATTGGTCCCATTTAAATTTGATCAAGATCCGATCAGCAGTTTTTGAGTTATCGTCAATAATGCGTGTTTAATACATTGAATTTGATCAAGGTTCTGAAGATAAAGCGGTGAAGTCGGTTTTTATAAGCTTTGCTTGCGTTTAATTATTTAACGCATTCACACTCACAGCCCTACACTAAGTTCAAAGTCTTATCGTGGGTGCCGGAAACATTCACATCACACACACGTTACACCCAGAACCAGAAGGACAAATATCCCTTGGGAAGGCATTTGTACTTCTGCCGGGAATCGAACCCAACACCAACGGCGCAGAGGGCGGACACCTGTCCACTGCGCCAACTGGGTCGTCGAACGGCACTCGTATTCTATTTGCATTTGGCCACGCATTCACAAAACTAGCCGTGATGACCAATTATGACAAACTAGCCGTGCACCGCGGCTTCGCTCGCGTTAATCAAGTTAAAAAGTAGTCTATGTGTTAATCCTAGGTATACGCTATGTACATAACAAAGTCTATCCAAATCCGTTCAGCGTCAAGAGAAAACAAACATACTTACACACAAACATTCGGCTTTAAAATATTAGTGTAATTATTGCATATTCACTAAACCTAGCTAATAGGTATTTTGTTTTTACAGCATTATCCATGTTATTGTAGTAATTTTAGGTTCTCGTGCACTATTCGAGACAGGGCTTGTTAGCTCAACGGTCAGAGCCGCTGAGCTAACCAAGCCCTGCCTCAAGCGATGAAATTATTAAAAGTCTTATGTGGACTTGTGACACCATCTAATAATAAATAGGTACATTTTCTTTCTTCTTTTCTTTTTTATACCAAAATAGTTATAAACTTCTACGGCCATCGAGTAACTATGGCCGCGTATTCAACAGCAGCATAGATAGATAGATATATTCTTTATTGAACACCTTAAAATAACAAAGAATAGGAATGACAGTAAAAAATTATATAAGTGTAACAATAGGCGCTCTTATCGCTGAGAGCGATCTCTTCCAGACAGCATAGTAGAATGATAGCAGCTTCAAACGATTTCTTCCTTTCTAATTTACTACTTTAGCTAATAGGTACTTACGTAGTTAATGAAGATTATATTAAATCACGCATTTAGCTCATTAGTTAATTTTTCGATTTGTAGTCATGAGCACCAATACGAGCCTACGTTTCTATTAAATTTTTATTATATCATAAATCTTTTGGAGAAAGTTTTTCAAAATGGTCAGATTAATTCAGTTTACATTGATTTGTATTTTTAATATTCGATAAGTAACTCTACATACAAATTAGAGTGGGTAATAAGATATATTATTACATAATTACTTATCGACATATACATAATGTTAAATTAAAAAAAATATCATATCATTATATACTTTTAGATAAAACAGTAATATAAACGTGATATGATACATATATTTTTGAAATGGTTTTATCACTAGCTTTCATTTGATACCCATATTGTTATGGTAAGAAAAAATAAAACGACCCCCTTCATTTTCATTTGCGGGCGCCATTTTCAAAATGTATAAAGCCTATGTCACTACCACAATTCTGACAAGTTAAACGACACCTCATATATGTCTAAATCCGTCTCTAGGCGTTTGGGCTCTAAAGCGTGCCAAAGAAATTAACATACATATATACATACATGTATACGCTCGAAAAAATCACCCTCATTCTGACGGAGTCCGGTAATAAAATAATAACTACAGCAGTTATTTTTTTATTACCGGATTATTCGGATCTATAAAATTATTCGATATGTTTTGTGAATTTTTCTCTACAATCAATGATTGAAATTTATTGACAGTGTTTGACATGTTTGACATGTCCTGTTACAGAACATTCTTACATGTTATTTTTCTGTATATAAAAAAATGGTATAACGTAAATATAACAACGCTAATAAAAACTCATTTTCCCAACTTTTGTTCTTTTAATTTGGCTTCGCCTGAGAGCAATTTCCGTTGGATTAAAAAAAATACATACAAACCTTGCACTGACAATTACGAACACAACAAAATAAGAATCAGCCAAATCGCTCTATCAGTTCTCAAGTTTTTGTGAGACTAACAAACGTCAATATATATATATATATAGATTTGATAATAAAACACTAGAAGAATCCAAAGATTTTATTATAAATAGCAAGATGGCTAGCTCCAAGGAAATGGATCGCTTAAATTAGGTGTAACGCACACAATTTGCCTGTCACAACAATGACAGATAAAGTTGTAGGTTGATAAATTAAAGCCGATTACTTTGTCCTGCTTATCTTTAAAAATCTTTAGTTGTCACAATTATTATTATGAAAATATATAAAACGTATGTAAGAACAAATTTACGTTCTTACCTAACTTGGAACCTTTTCTAAATGAAACTATTGCGTAAGTTGAAACAATTAATGGTTCATATAAAAACAGTTAAAAGACAAGAATCTACTGAAAGCCGGGCATCATTAGCACTCATTTATTTGGAGTATGTGAGCAAATTGAGTTCCTCATTGCGACAGTACTTTTGGTGTTAGGTAACGTGTCTTTGTTTTATTTTCATCAAAGGAAATGTTAGTTCTTTTTTTTATTTTGGCTTCGCAATCATGTGCATTTAGCCACTGTCAAGTAATTATAATATATTTCAAGTGTATTTCGTATTAAAAGTCCTAGTCACAAGTCACAGGCAAAGTCAAGTAAGTAGTCAAGGTCTAATAATAATCAAGTCATGCCCTAGTAAAGTGGTAGAAATTTTACTAGAACTTCTGTTGGAGTTTTGGAGCAAAATAACCTTGTTACAACCCTCTGTATGCATCGGGGGTTAGAATAAATTTTAGCGTGAGGTGATAACCAAACTAAATATTCAAGTCGCGAACGGTTACAATGACAACAAACAAATTCTATCTATTTACCACGGACTTGAAAGAAATACGGACCTAAACTCGTCTAAACTTGAGTGAAGCATGCAGATGTGTATGCGTGCATCTTGTTGCAAACTGCCACAACAACTAAATCGTTACTAGGTATATTAGCGCTGATTGTCGGACCTATGTATTAGTGTGCGTGTAGCTCGCGTTATGACAGGCGAAATTTTTCCGACCTAGGATGCTTCACCAGTTTTGTTTACGGCATTACGTCTGTTTTTTTACGTCTGTCCTATTTACATAGAGATCAATGAATTAGTTCTGAATTTGAATGTTATGCGTGCTGGGGCACGTGCGTACGCCCGTGCACACATACAAGCCGTGTTTGGTACCACTCTATGAAGACAACTTACTTATATATTTCTACTATGGTTAGGGTGAGATAGTGGTCAAACGCTACCTATCAGATATAAAATAAAAAAGATATTCTATAACTTACGTGATCTTGGGTAATAATGATAAAAAAAGAATAGTAAATATCAGAATGACTATCATGAACTATCATCACGTATTCGTGATGAACGCGAGATACGATCTCTTAGGCGTGACGACACGATTTGTGTTCATGCTTCTTTTATGATAGACTATTACTGTTAATGTGTGAATGTGTATCATATTTTTACCCGACTGCGCGACACAAAGGTTCTTTGTTTTTCAGCTTATTTATGTTTGTTCCTTTATGGTGGTCTAGAGACTAGAAATGCACAAGATGGCGGAGCCAACATTAAATAATTTAAACTCAAGCAAAACTTAAAAAAACTACCACTTCATCTTCGAAACCTTTGATCAGATTAAATTAACAAGTCATACATTCAAAAGTTTTTTAAAATCTAGCTTTTACAAGTTGTAAATAAATAGGACTAAAAGTTATATAACTAGACAACTTGTCAAGACGAATCAAACTAGCCGAAACTCGATGGGGTTGCGTCGTTCCATTCATTTCAAAAAACATATTTTTGTATTGTCATCGGTCCTTGATAAGTCTACGAAGTTTAAATGAAATCTGACTGTTTGAAGTGGGTCAAAATTAAGCTCGTAAGGATTAGGTCCGTTAAGCCCGTTAAGAATTAAGCCCGTTAAGGAGTTGGTTACAAATAAACATACATACATACAGGTGAAGCTAATAAAAAATATTACTCAACGCATTGTCCGTTTTCTAAATTTTTCTATTGAGATAGAATCACCTCAAATCCCACAATGATATCTTCACAATCGTTACATCATGTTCCCACAAAGAACTAGGTTGCATGGCCTAACATTATTTACGAAAATCTTCTATTCAAAATTGTGTTCAAAATAATGAGAGCTATGGAATGGGCCATCGGGCCTTGCTCGGGGTTTCATAATTCCTCCATGCCCTTTTTACAATCAAATGTCACCTATTTATGGTTGACATACTTCCAGTTCGCTCGAAGCTTTCGCTTCTACGTTTATCATCCGTACGCGAACGGAGTGGAACTCATTGCCTGCGTGTATTTCCCGAACAGTATAATCTGGGTGTCTTCAAGTCTAGAGTGAATAGGTACCTTCTAGGCAAGCATGTTTCATCTTCGGACGTATCTTCACTTTCCATCAGATGAGATAGTTGGTTAAGTGCTTGTTTATACGGCAAAAAAAATAAGAATAAAGCTTTCGCGCCAAAACCCCCAAGATGTCCTTTATTAGCCTTCGAGGCCCTTTTAGTTTTGTAATAGACATTTTTCGTATATTATAAACCTAAATCATAATAATATTATAATTCTGAAAGTTTCCGTGTAAGTATATTTGTTCCCTCTTCACGCTGTAACGGCTGAACGAATTTGGATGAAATTTGGAATGTACATAGCTTATACCTACGACTAATACATAGGCTACTTTTTAACTTGATCAACGCGAACGAAGACTCGGGGCACGGCTAGTAAACCTATGATATTGTATGATAGTGATCACATCGGCAAATAAAATAAATTATTATTTAGACCAATGATTTACTAACAAAAAAAGAAGTGGCATCAGTAAGATCAGGCATTGGCAAATTCTTCGGCAGTGGGCATAAAGGCTCGAACTCTGGAGCATCTATCCTGATCTATCAGCAAAGTCTTCCTCTTACACGCTATTTCTTTCTCCAAATCTCCCCTATACTTCATCATCTCGGACCTGACCGCTTCTGCTTGTCGTATCCTATCCTTAAAAGAATCCGCCGTTTCTTTGAGAAACTTAGCTTCTCCTATCAGGCTGTACTGCGCGTCATCCCGACAGTTCTCCACATTAGGTCTCGAATAGTTCCTGTTATGCAAACGAGTCATCACTAGTTTATTCCTCTCATCTATCTCCATCAAAGAATCTCTCAAATAGTCTAACAGTTTCTCAATTTCAGCGGTAGATTTCAGGTTGTCAACAAGAGTTTCTTCAAGCTTGTCACACATTTCTTGTGAAGCTGAGACCGTCTCCGCTATCGCCATGTTAGTTCTATCCGCTTGTAATTTCAAATCCTGACTTCCTTTAATAATAGCGGTCATCAAATCGCTTCTCAAATTTTCAGATTTCTGTCTCACTTCTTCACAGTTTCTTATACTCTCATTGCAGTAATGCTCCCAGTATTCTTGTGATGTACCATTATCAGGCCATCTTGCTACTCCAGGATGCCAAAGGATTAAGTTGGATTTGTTATCCAAGGATTTGTTTACTTTGTCTAATCTTAACGTGACCATTTTATCACTCCAATCGAACTCAATGCTAGATTTAGCAGCTTTGTTCATTTCCATTTGTACTTCTACTTTCGCTAAAGTGTCCAAGAATACTCTTCTAATTTCTCCAACAATTGCTACTTCTTTAATGAGCTCTTGCTCAGCATCATCTCTCACTAAATCCGGTTCATATCTGTTAGTACGTAGTTCTAGGCACTCCCTAGAAATAGCTTCGGGCAACATTAAGATCTTGCAAGCCCCTTTTAGTTTCGTTCTATTCTCATCTAACGTAATAATTTCACGAGTGATGGCATTTACTGATTTGTGTACTTGTTCTTTCAAATACTCCATATCATTTATCTTCTTATCCAGGTTTTTATTCGAATTAGCCAGTTTTGCATCCAAATCGGAGAAGGCAGTCGCGATGTCTTTCTTCGTTTGTTTATCTAATGCTTTTGCTTTGTCCGTGGCTCTTGGAGTGAGGATGTACTCATTGTTTTTTCTCCATTCTCCAGTGCTATATCTAGTGATGGAGTATTTGTCGACGACCGGGCGTACTCCTGTAGTGCCGGCGGTCGGGGTCCAGTCTAGATGTCCGGCTGCCCAGGGACCTATTGCTCCCATGCCGAGGATGTCACCACTGGTAGTGTCTGAGGGTTGGGGGAGATATAGAGGTGGCGCTCCAGGAGAGTATACCTTCTTCTCTCTCGGCACGATCATGCCAGGTACATAGGGAATTGCGTGTGGATTACTACGTGATTGGACCATTCCAGCTTCAAGATACTCAGGTGCAGGTATTTTGCCACCACTGGCCGGACAAATATCTGGACAAGTCGCCATAGTCGTTTCTCTGGCAGCAATGTTAACGATAAATTTGATATTAGTAAAATAAAAGACTATTTAATAAAAATTGTTGTAAACAAAATGTATAAAATAAACATCAAATAAATCAAAAGAAAAAGTGTAAGTCACTGAGTCATTGTCATTTTGTGACTCAAGTTTATTTTCATAATACCAGCTGCGAAAAGTACCTAATGCAAAGGAGATTTTATTTGGATCTCTTTTCTATCATTGTACAAATATTTTGGGCGACAGTAGGTATACTGCAGTATTGTTGTACTTAATTAACAAGTCAATAAAATAAATTTTAAAAAACCGACTGTATACAAAGTTAATTAACTTTTTTTATTTTACACATGTTTCGTTAATAAGACGTATTATGCGATTCTATAAAAACGTAATCACAGCTTTATTATAAGAATTGAATAAAGAGAAAATGATTGTAATTGTAAATGATATAAGAAATTGATGATTTTCAAATACCTATTCAATGATGCACCGCGTAGTTAGATAGTCGACTTGAATTTTTTTTATTTTTGCACACTAAGGCGTCTGGTTGTCGGCATATAAAGAAATGTCCCCGGAGCAGATAAATAGTGCTCTTGCCGGGAATAGAACCCAAGACCTTCGGTTTGGAATCTATACCTCCCTGCGCCAACAGGTTATCATATCGTAACTATAATTTTAGCATTAAAGTGCCGTCTAAAAGTACATATTTGCAATTACCAACATTTTACCTAATAGAGAAAATCTTTTGAGTTGTTGAATAACTGTTTTGCTACCCATTTACGTGTATGGGTGCCACCTTAATATTTTCATGTATATCATATTAATCGCTATTTCTGGCTTTGGACCATAGCTGTACATATTCTGTGAATTTGAAGTAATTCGCTTGTATGGTTTAGATGGCTGTGACAGACGGACGGACAAAGCTCTGAATCACCCAAGTCAACTTAGAGATCTCAGTTTGCTCGATCAATTATACGTTACTTCACTATAACATGTATAGGCATTTAATTTACTCGTAACGGGAACTAATCTGAATCAAGTCCCATCATCCATGCATGGGATACCAGAAGGCATTGTTATTTAGTTCCCATACTTCCCAGAATGAGAATCTACGGTGGGGTATCCATTGTTCTCGTTTCTTGCAAATTGTTCAGAAGAATCTGTTTTAACTGTCTATATTACCACTTGAAACAGGTTTTTTTCTATTTGTTTTTTGGCATTTGACCACCTTCTAATCTTTTTTTTTATTTTTTTTTTATTTTTGTGACAGGCTAGTGTTTGACCACTATCTCACCTGATGGTAAGTGACGATGTGATCGAAGCTGGTAAACACACTAGACCTGGAATACGCAGGCTCTCAAGGATAACTGCCGGAACACCGTATTTGGCTTGGCGGCAGACTTTCAACTTGATGGTGGTAAGCTACTTTGGTAGCAAGCCAGGCGAGCAACTCACAAAATGCTCTACCACCTCTCAAATGTCACCTGATTAGCACCACCCGGGGACCACGTGTAGGGAGTCAGACTTAAGGGGTATCCACCTACGGACGTGGGTGACTCAGCCCCCACGTGGGTGACTCAGCCCCCGATAACCTGATGGAAAGTAAAGATATGGTCGAAGATGATGCTTGCCTAGAAGATTCTATTCACTCTGGACTTTAAGACTACCAGATTATACCGTTCACGCAAAGTGTTTTATAATATAGATTTTACTTACTACACATTAGGAACTCTGCTAAAAATACATTGGCAATAGGAATATGATTTTTTTTAACGCTTTAGTCGATTTTCTATTTTCATATTGCAGAAAATAAAACTTCATTTATAAATTATATAATAGTAATACATTACATTTTAAACAACAAAATAAATATTTTTGAAGATGCTAGCATATTTTAGAAATTTTATAGGCGGCCATTTCAACGTTCTTTTTGTATCATACACACTCTAATCACCGCCAATGAAAGTTTACCAACCATTGACATCAAAAATGTGTGAGCAGACGTCACGAATCAGTTAAACCAATAGCGTGCGTTTTACTGCTTTGAGTTTCCCATGCATTTTGATTACTTGTTCATTAAAATTCCTTAATTAAATAGCTTTATATAAGATAAGTAATTTTATTGGTATAATCCTATATTTAATGTTCATGCATATTCCCTATTAACTATTCTGTGGTAGTGGTAAACCGATTTTTTTTTATAAATTTGCCATAAAATTATACGTCACGCAAGAAAATATGTAATTTTGTAAGTAACCAAGTTCAAATTCAATTCAATTTGTTCATTCAATTTATCAATATTAATTTTGACATAGAATTAACTCCCTTTATGAGTGTAGTCAAAGAATTCTTTAACACTGTAGAACGTGTTGTCGATCAGCCAGGCTTTTTATTTACAGGTACGTAACAATTAGGTGTAATTTAGGTACATAGCACTTAGCGCCAATGTATCATTAGTCTGTCAAACATATCGCTACTTAAGTAAAATGTCACATTGTGCAACAAACACTTAGGTGTGATGATCGAAACAATGTTAGGTGAAAGGACGTAGCTTCGGCACAATATCGCATAGCTTATGTAAGTAAGAAATCTGCTAAACTTTAAGATTGCTAATTAAATACTACAAAATAAGAATACGGTTGGAAAGTTTGGTGGATCATCTGTCATTATTACAAGCTTTTTAGTTCTGTCCCGTTCTCTATCTGTGGGTCTGTAATCTAAATGTTGCAAGCTAAATTACACTCCCGATGTCCGATTGGAATCTTGTTTTCTTTTTTTTTATTTGAGGCTAAGCTAGCATTTGACCACAATCTCACCTGATGGAAAGCGACGTTGCGGTCGAAGATGGAGCACGCTTGCTCAGTAAAAACCTATTCACTCTCTTCTTGAACAACCCCATATTATACTTTTCGGGAAACACAGTAGACGGCAGGGCGTTCCACTCCTTGGACTCAAATTTGGTGTTCCAATGATATGGTAGCATGGAGCTAGTCTGATGATGGAGACGGAAGATGGCCATTGGAATTCAATATTTTTTATTTCGAATGATTGTTTATGGTCTATAACGATTTAAAGTTAGTTAGCAAATACATGTCATATGGTAAAAATTACCTGAATAGACATTTAGGATTAGCTACAGATAAAGAAACTCTTGAACGGTCTGCAGCACAGACACGAAATTGTGTAACGTATTCAATTATGATAGTTTTAAGTTTACCATGAGATGATTGCTCCTAGGGATCTTTTCAATAGTTAGCAGTACAGACCACAGATATGAAGACTTATTTTTCTACCGACTTCACAAAAAAAGAGGAGGCAATCAAGTAGACTGTTTATTTTTAATATTTGTTACCTCATACCTTCTTTCCATTGCACGTGAACCGATTTTGAATTTTTTTTTGTTGCTTTCTAATTGGTCCCATTTAAATTTGATCAAGATCTGATCATTAGATCTTGATATATCGTCAATAATGCGTGTTTAGTACATCTAATCTAAGCAAAGTTCCGAAGATAAAGCGGTGAAGTCTGTTTTTTTAAGCTTGGTATGACAGTAAGTGTATACTTATACCTATTTCTATTACGTTTTAAAGTTATTATGTATCATAGATACATTGCAATTCAGTAATTTGTAAGGCTTTTTCTGCGAATTTAAGGTCTATTAAGGCCTAATTGTCATCAATTATTCATATAATCGAGCTCTCGGCTGAGAAAACTTGTACTGGATCTAATAGACAAAAAAATATTATTATTATCTATCTATAATATTCAATTTCATACTCTCTACTCACTTACGTCAGCTACAAAACTCTATCAAGCGAGTTATAAATATTAATTTCACTAAGTGCGAATGAAAGTTGTTTTCCATCAAATTGGCTGCACCTGCTTATAATAACACATTAAGTTAACAGAATTCAAAAGTTTATTCAAAAAATACATTAAAATCTAATACAAAAATCGAAAAATTCTTCGTTCAATAAACGTAAATTTTTAATAATTAGATGGAAGTAGGTGAAACATACATATTTAAATTGATTCTTGATGAGCTTCATATTAAATTATAACGTTATGCAAGTTGAACTAGTGATCTGCTAATCGTCTGATAAGTCGTAATAATTTCCTTTTATTTAGTGACCGGCTAATTCAGAGGCCGAAGGGTAATGGGACCGCACCATCCCGCATCTATCTCTGTCTATATTCAAAGTCTTCCTCTTCGATGCTATCGCTCTTTCTAATTCGATCCTTTTCTTCATTAGGTCGCCTCTTACCCTTTCTGCGTTGTTCAACTGGCCAAGTAAAGAAGTTACAGTTTCGTGAATCTTTTTCACTTCTTCGATCAGCCCTAGATGAGGTTGGTCACGTACGCTTTCACCGTGAGGTCTCCAGTTGTTTCTGTTATCAAGTCTTGTTTGGGCCAATTTCATAGCTGCATCCATTTTCTGGATTGACGCTTTTAACTCATCCATCAGACTTTCCATATCAGCTAGCTTTTGAAGAGTTTCGAGCAAGGTTTTTTCGAGCTTAGCGCACAGTTCGGTAGTTATAGCGACTGTTTCAGCTAGCGCCATATCGGTCTTGTCAGCTTGTGTGCGAAGCTTTCTGCCTCCATTGACTAAGATAGCGTTCAAGCTTCCACGCAAATCAGCAGATTTCTGTCTAGTTTCTTCTACATTTTGTACAGTATCTCTGCAGAAAAATTCCCAGTATTCCAAAGGCGCTGACATTTCCCCAAATCTGGTAGCCCCGGGTCTAAAAAGAATAGTGGATGATTTGGTATTCAGACTGATATTGGTAGCTTCGGTATTGTAAGCTAGTGTCTTGTCGCACCAGTCGTATTCAATCTTGTGTTTGGCTGCTTTGTTGATCGCCATTTGCTCTTCAATCTTATTGAGTGTTAACATCAAAGTTGCTCTCACTTCACCTACAAGATTCATCTCTTTAATTAATTGTTGTTCTGCTAAATCTGCGACCAAATCTGGTTCGAATCTATTAGACCTCAAATCTAAGCATTCTTTCGAAATCGATTCTGGCAGCATCAGAACTCTAGATGCTCCTTTCAGACGTTGCCGTTCGATTTCAAGCAATTCCACCTCTAAAGTGATCTCTCTACAAGCTTTTTCTACTTCTACTTTCCAACGGTAAATATCTCTCGCCTTCTGTTTGAGTCTTTTGTTGTTCTCAGATTGCTGCTTATCAATATTTCCGAAAGCCTGCATCATGGAAGTTTTGGCATTGTAGTCGATGATATTAGACTCGTTTATAGTTTCTGGATCTAAGCAGTGTTCGTTGTGTTTCCTCCATTCATTGAGAGAGTATCTGCTGATGGAGTATTTGTTAACTGGTGGTCGAGTTCCAGTCATGTTTCCTAGTGGTGTCCAGTCTACCTTTCCATCAAGACCTGGTTTTAAGCCAGGCAGATGTTCTTCGCCGAGAGGTCTGTCAATTCTGGGCTCTTGAATCATGTGGGCAGGCATATCTTTTTGAGCAGCTTCAGAACTTGCTTTAGCTTCCTTAATCTCTTCCAAGGCTTGTTCAGGAGATTTAGAAGCCTTCGTAAAAGCCCCGATGTCGTTACAAACTTTCGTACAAACATTTGTTTGAGGTATTTTAGCCATTATTTCGATTGATTTACCACGCAAAATATTAACTCGTAAAAACTAATAAATAACTAATAAAATCGTAAATAGCGATACCACGACGAAATGTATGTCACAGACAGAGATAAATAAGATATATACCCAAGGGTCACAGAGTATGTAAAAGGAGTGCTTATATTATCTTTGTATGTAACTTGATTGTATACTTTTTGGTCAGAGTAGGAATAAAGTGTGTACTGTAATGAAGTGTAGGCAAATCATAATATATATATATATAGGTATACAAAGTTGAAAAAGTTGTTTCGGCCCAAAACTCCAACTGAAATTTTAGTAAAGTTTCTACCAATTTATTACGGCATGCTTGACTATGACTGGACCTTTGACTATTTCACTCGACTTTGACTGGACTTGTGACTAGGACTTCTCTAATGTAATACACAAAGATAATGTAATCACTCCGTTTAGTAATGCACTAGAAATATTTAGAGACACTGGCCAAACGCACAAAGGTTGCGGAGCCAAAATAAAAAAAACTTGTCTTTAATATGGTCTAATATTACGATCTGACCCTATATTTTCCATCTCTTTTGCAAACGCTTTCAATACTAAATTGATAAAACTCCTAAGAAATAAGGTTAATTTTGCCTTAATTTAATTAGAAACTGCTCGAGATAGGTCTGGTTATAGAACCCCGGCATACTGTCCGTAGTCCGTAAGTATTTACCTGAGCGGTCGGCTCGGACTCGAGGCCACTTTCTAAGCGCTTTTACTAAGTTAGTACTTATTTTCACATCCTAGAGAAGTTGTTGATCCGACAGCACAGCCTCGATCGAGTAGTATAAGTGGAATACGGTACAAAGTTTTCTGCGATGGAGCTGATTGTTTTCCTAATAAGTTTCATTTCAAAATACTTATCATAAAACCTTATTAATGTAGGAACACAAATAAGGTTTTGTGATAAGTATTTTGAAGTGAAACTTTTTATGTAAGGGGTTTGAAATTCCGATCCGCAACCTATTTGTTTGACGAAAATTGGTGGGGGTACAAACTTTTCTGCGAAGGAGATAGTTTTTTTAATAAGTTCCTACATTAATTAGGTTTTGTGATAAGTATTATGAAATGAAACTTTTTATGTGAGGTCTTTGAAATTCTGGTCCGTAACCTTTTGGTGTGACAAAACACTGTGATTGATAATTAAAATATTTCTCGATTATAACAAAATAAAGGGAATCAATAAGGGGATATAATAAAATAAATAAAATTACATAATACATATTAATTAACCGCAAGCAAAGCTTAAAAAAATCTTCACCGCTTTATCTTTGGAACCTTGATCAGATTTAATGTATTAAAGACGCATTATTGAAGATAACTCAAAAACTAGACATCAGATTTTGATCAACCACATAAAAAGCACCAGCTTTCAAATAAAAAAATAATCATCAAAATCGGCTCACAACGAAAGAAGTTATGAGGTAACTTTTGAAGTCTGTTTAAAACGAGAACATCGTCAATGTAGTCCACAGAATACGCATTATTGACGATATTTCAAGAAATACTGATCAGATCTTGATCAAGTTGAAATGGGACCAATACGGAAGCAACATCTTTCAAACTAAAACAAATTTCGAAATCGGTTCACGTGGAAAGAATTACTACTACTTATGAGGAAACACAATAAAATCGACTTGAGTTCCTCTTCCTTTTTTGTGAAGTCGGCAAAAAGTAGGTTCACCTTTATTTGCATTTGGATTTTTTTTAATGATTAGTACACATGTTGTTCAATATTCATAGCAGCATGCAATATGGCTGTGAAAGCTAACCAAATTAACAAAATTGAGAAGTTTTCTATTCAAATTGTAACAATGAGCAGTTTTGTGCCATTTCACATGCGATAATGATAGATGTCAGCACCTGTTAGAATTAATTAGCGTGTTATATTGCCTTCTCATGCATTTATTGCTGCTTGGGTAGGTACATCATTTTTAAACGACTTCAAAAACAGGTGGAGGTTCTCAATTTGACTGTTTTTTGTTTTTTATTTCAGAACTTCTTTCTAGGTAAACCGATTTCGGTGATTCTTTATTTGAAAGCTGGTGCTTCCCATGTGGTCCCATTTCAATTTGATCAAGATCTGACCAGTAGTTTTTGAGTTATCCTCATTAATGCGTATTTTTCATAAGTGAAAGTAGAATCACTAGTAGAATGCACAAAGGTAACGTTTTATTATTGGACACTGGCTAAATATTTTTACAGCCAAAATTTAAAAAAAATCTTTTATCAAGCTGTCAATTCGATTTTTGCTGTCAATTTAGGAATCACCTAAGCTTTACGCACTGCCAATCGATGTCCTAAGTTTAGGTAGCTCTTAAGGTCGTTAGACATCTCCTAACGGTTGGTGAAACGTGTTTAAATAAAGTTCCTAAGGAGCCCATACAATAAAATGACAGCTGTTTAGGCAATACCTAAAACCTTAAGAACTGGTGAATCGGTTAACTAAACTTAGGTAGCTTCTAAGGTTGTTAGGTAACACCTAAGGTTGATGAAACGTATTTTTGTGCTAGGTAGCTCTTAAATGCTTAGGCGTCTCATTTAGGCGACTCCTAAGGTTGGTAATATTGGCGGTTAGCTATTAATAATATAAAGATAATTTTATCTATGAAAACATGCGTTTACATACTATTTATATATCTGGTTATAAACAAATTATATTACTTCTATATAAAAAATAAATTAAAAGCTTTAGAAACATCTTATTTGTCGAAGTACTCTTTAAGGTTATAATGCATTCTAACCAAATTCTAAGAGCTCATTGAAAAAGCGTTATCACGGTTTAATTTCTTTTTAAAAGCGTCACAAATACCGTGACATTTAAATAAATCCGCTGTCATTATATCACAATTAACTTTTACTTTAGGATTAGATCGGACAGTAGTTAAAATGGTTTACGTGCGTGCAATATTTCATTTGCGGGTTGATCTGTCGTAACTGTCAATGCAGTTATTCGTGTCTTATTGGTCGTAAAGCTCGCCATCTTTATAGGGAGTTTTGCCGCGAAAGTGAAAAAATGGCGTCGTTGATTTTGTATAATTTTCCAAAATATATGATTCTTCGAGTGTTAATGTGTAATAATGGTGGATTTTTCGTTTTCGTTTATACTTAGTAAACGTGTAAAGTGTAGGCAAATCATACAAAGTTGAAAAACGTGATTTTCGCTTTCGCTCCAATATTACTTTACTACTTTCGCCTTTATAATATGAGTGTGATTATTCTGTACGTGTAAAAAAACACAATTTATCGAACCTTCCTTCCAACTTTTAAACCGCTGCATATTTCAGTTTATTTTCTTTAGTTATTTGCATTAAGTTTTTATGTATATATAATAATAATACTTATTTTATAATATTAGTGTATATTATTGTTTTATTTATGTAAAAGTATCTAGAGTAGGTGTGAAAAATTATGTACTATTATATATTTATTGTACACCATTGTCTATTCCTTCTTCTGTTTATTACTGTCTATCCATAGGTTGCCTGGAAGAGATCGCTTTAAGCAATAAGACCGCCCATTGTACTACCACGATGATTGTAATATTTTATAGCCATTGTTTTTAATTTGTTGGTACACAAAGTATTTTGGACTGATTTCGATGAATTTTTTGTGTGTGTTAAGGTGGATACAAGAATAGTTTGCACATATGGCACATTTTTTTAAAAATTTGTATTTTAATACGTTTGAGCAGGACGTCTATCGGGTCCGCTAGTATAAGTATTATTATACATATTATACTATTATTATCTTTTAGCAAAAATTGTGTTATTGTACATAATATTCCAATTTTGTTGTGTTACCACAAACTGCGTTTTTTAACTTTTTTCTAGTGTGTTTACCAGCTTCGATCACATCGTCACTTACCATCAGGTGAGATAGAGGTCAAACACTAGCCTGTCACAAAAAAACAAAAAAAACTGCTGCAAAATAAACACGTTTCATTTTTATTAGTAAAAAACGAATGAAATGTGTGTTCGTTCATCGTAAATCGCAACCAACTTTCCTTATTTAGCAAAATCTTCCGAATTAACACGTAAATCCTAACAGTTCACTTATGTGTAATACGAATATGTAACATTCGACTTTTTGTCGATGGAGTTGAGTTTAAATTGAGTTGCATTTGTGGAGATTTTTTGCCGGTCACGTAGCGGTAGTGAACCCACGAGTGTTGATGAGGTCAGAGAAACATGGGGCTTCGCTGTAATGTGACTATTATGTTAACACTGGCCAGCGCAGCGTGGCTCGGGCGAATAGCCACTTAAGAGTTGCGGGTAATGCTGTTATGCAGCTTATAGACATTTTGATGAGTGCTGAACGACCTTTCTAAAACATTACATGATGATGAGATACGATTAAATTTCGTAATATTTCAGTTAATTTAGTACCTAACTCAATGTTCTAAGCAATAGAGCCTATGATGGAGTAAATACTAACTAATATATTTTTGTACTTCAATTACCTAATTTTGATATTTGGATATCCAAAGATGTTAATAAAAATGCCCATCATAAACGATCTATGATACTATAAACGATAATACCATCCATGATAAATGTAGGAGCGAAACGCTTCAAGTGAACATATTCATTACGTAAACGAAGGTACGCACGGATTTAAATAGAAAGTTAGGTAAGATTTGTTATGCCGCGGCATAACAAATCTTACTAGTCAAAACATAAAAACTTAGCCACCTTTTAAATTTAGTTAGTTAGGTTTAAGAACCCGTATACATTTTTATGTCTGTTTCGCTCGCACAATTCATTAATTTTGAGAAATAAAAATTATGGAGCGAGTTATGGAAAATGTTGTCAATAACTTTACTAAATAATTATGTAACGGATACTTTAAATTAATTTTCGTTTAAGTACCTATTAATTAGACGAAGAAAGAGTGAAAAAAATATAAAATCAATTTGACATCGATTTTCTCCGCCAATCCAAAAGCTAAGAAAACGAATATCAGTTTATAAGATCCGTGATATTATTATTTAGGGATTATATTGACAACATTAACTCACACCGTCAGTTTTATATCTCAAAATCAGTGAATCGTGCGAGCGAGAAAGACATAATAATGTATACGGGTTCTTAAGAAGTCCACCTGGTGGACTTCTCAAACCTAACTAAATTGAAATTTTTTTGATTAGCTGTAGCTGCCTGTCCCTTCGCCCGCTATTATCAAGTTAAAAAGTAGCCTATATTTTAATCCTTGGTATAAGCTATCATTCCAAATTGCATCCACATCCGTTCAGCCGTTCAAACGCAAAGAGGGAACAAACACTTACACAATTACACACAAACTTTCGGATTTATAATATTAGTAGGACTACTTCGATGAATTTTTTTTTTTACGATGGACTATCTACGGGCCAATTGCCTATATGTATTTCCTAAAACTATATACAGCAAAGAACTAAGTTACCTACAAGACATCGAGCTTATAGGTAACTCAAGTGCTCAAGCCCACTACCAGTGGGTAGCGTAATACGTGTATTAATACTTAGTCAGGAAATAAACATGATCACATTAACGCTTTCACACTCACAGCTTCACACTAAGTTTGATGACTTGTGTCGTGGGTGCCGGAAACACTCACAATCACAACAATTATTAAGATTAAATGTTTTTTATACTAGATAGGTAAGCATTTGACCACTATCTCACCTGATGGAAAGTGATGATGCGGCCGAAGATGTTGCCAAGAAGATACCTATTATTATGAGCATGAAGCACATAATAATTTAATTTGTACGAGCCTTCTTTTTGTCAATGTTTCAACAGTTGTAACGAGAACTTGTTTTGATGGTCTAATGTTAATTTGTAATAAAACCTCCGATTCGAG
This sequence comes from Lomographa bimaculata, assembly GCA_948107665.1. Taxonomy (NCBI): domain Eukaryota; kingdom Metazoa; phylum Arthropoda; class Insecta; order Lepidoptera; family Geometridae; genus Lomographa; species Lomographa bimaculata. The sequence goes on along the minus strand of OX403608.1, from coordinate 2,865,401 downwards.
CCGCTATCGCCGGTCGCGCTTCATTTTTGTTCGAAATTCTTGTTGCATGACGGAGGCGTTTTACCGGTTATGTCGGCGGTTTCTCAATTACTCACCAAAGAAATGTGTTTGTCAGCAGCCGTGTTAAATTAGCGTTCCTAAATTGAAATCTCGTCTCATCTGTTTTAATTGCTATATTCACTATTAAAAAAAAACAACGGGTTGCACTCCGGGAGTGCCGGCAGAAGTGAAAACTTGAACATTTTTCGCTGCGCGGTAGAAAGAGAGGGGGATATTACTTCCTCTCCTTCGTCTTACGAATTTTCGATCAGGTCACGTGTCCTGACGCGAGTTTAAATTTTTTTTACCCATCCCAAAAAGTGCACATCGCCACTAAAGAAGTTTTCACTTTAAAAAATATGGTGTAGTTATTATTTGCCGAGGTTTTACAAAGTACCTGCTTCATGAATCTAGTATTTTAAAGTGAATCTTTTTATGGTAGGGCTTGATTGAAATTCTGATCCGCAACTTTTGTGTGACGAAAAGTGGCGAGGGTGACACTGTGATGAATAGTGAAAATGTTTCCCTGTGATGAATAGTGAATTGTATTACAACAGTTTCACTTCTGTCATACTTTTTTTTTATTTAATTTTGGCTTCGCAATCTTGTGCATTTAGCCAGTGTCAAGTAATAATATATTTCAAGTGTATTTCATAAGTCCTAGTTACAAGTCACAGTCAAAGTCAAGTAAGAGAGTTAATGTCCAGTCATAGTCAAGTCATGTCCTAGTAAAGTGGTAGAAACTTTACTAGAACTTCTATTGTAGTTTTAGAGCAAAGGCGAAAAACACGTTTTTCAATTTGGTATAATTTGCCTACACTTATGCACGTTTACTAAGTATTAACAACCGTTAATACTTAGTAAACGTGCATATGATTATTAACCAATAATCACAGGTTTTGGAAAATTATATAAAATCAACAATGTCATTTATTCACTTTCGCGGCAAAACTATCTATCATAGTCTTTACGACAGACACACCCTATTTATTTTTAATTTTGGCTCCGCAAACTATGTGCATTAAGCCAGTGTCAAGTTATAAATATTTTTCAAATTAGCTAGGTAATTATAAAACCAGTCCAAGTCTCAGTCAATTAAAAGAGTCATGTCTAATCATAGTCAAGTCGTGACCTTTAGTAAAATGGTAGAAGCTCTTCTAAAACTGCTATTTGAATTTTGGTGTGATAGCTAAATACATCACGTTTTTCAATGATACATTGATTTGAACACTGCTGACTCATGCACGTTTACGAATTATTAACAGTTAATAATCCACCATCTACCTACTCGAAGAATCATATGTCTTGGAAAATAATACATATTCGATAACGACATTTTTAACTTTCGCGCCAAAACTGCTAGTCTTTTAAATTAGACTTTCTTTGAAGAAGAAGAAGTTTATTTTGACTTTATATCATTTTTTTTTTTTCTAGTTGGAGAGTTAGGCTCCGCACAGTTTGAGTATTTGCCAACGTCAAGTTCAATCTGTACATTTTTCTTTGTCTGGGTTAACTGCTATTTCCGCGAATTGTTAGTTAAATTTATGTTTTTTTAATACATATAGAACGTGTAAATATAAAAAGGGTAAACGTATTCACGTGTTTAAATAAAGACATGAAAATAATGAGGTAATTTGGACGAATAATCATCAAAGTGGAATACCATATATCAATAGCTTTTGTCTAAATATACCTACTTAGTTTTTGTATAGTTTAGATCATTATGCAAAAAAGTGACAGATGGTAAGTCAGAGAAAACGATTCGTTTTCGAACAGTGGACTGGATATATCATGATGTTGTATGAAAAGTGATTTATTAACTCAAGTATGAAAATTTAGTTTAGGGCTATTAGTAATTGGGCGAGTAAGTAGTTACTTACTCACCCAATTACTAATAGCCGTAATAGTATTCTGTGGGTTAGGTAGTTACCTAAACCACAGAATACTATTAGGTACTCCCTAACCGAACCACTCAAATACGATACAGGCAGCAGAATAAGTGTCAGTTCAAGCGATAATCGAACATCGCAATACAATTCGTTTTTCGAATACGATTAAATAGCAGTTTAATTTAAGCGATAAAATCGAAAATACGATTCGTTTTTCGAATATTGTACTGGCTAAACCTTACACTATTTGATTTATGAAAAATGACGCAAAATATCTCATCAGCCAGTTAAACATCGATTAGTATGCCAATATAATCGAACATCACATTCTGGCATAACCTATTTTTAAAGTCAAGGATTTTGCACTGAGCTGCGCTTATGTATCCTTTTACATGTCATATGATTTGTATGCATTCACTACCAGCAATTAATGTTATTACCAAACCAAGGTTCGCCTGTTCCGTAATCGGATTAAAAAGAATTTCTCGGAACGTAATTAACAGTAATGCAAGAAGGTTATAAACCTTCTATACAGATTGGTGTCCAATTTCTAAGATTCCGTGACTACTTCGTTAACATTTTTGTTGCTTTGTGAATTCTTTCTCACCGTATTATTTACGTAAGCGTTGCCATTTAAATATCCTTTTGTGCCTTTCATTCTTGCCTTGGGCAGGTAGACGTACATATACAGGTAGGTAAAGGAATTGCTATTGCGAGATATTCCACCTGCCTGTTACCGGATGCGTCTAGCTAGACTCAAGTTAAAACTTAGAATAGGCACACCTGCTTGTGTCTGTTTTGTACATATACGCTTGGTTAGCTCCACAGACTTGTTTTACGACAACACAGTGCAAGGTCAATCTGATCCGTTGCCTATATGAACAAAACTTTCACTGGAAACAAGTTTGTTAAATGTCAAACCGTTATGAACAATCTTATTAAGGTCTTGATAAATCTTTTGACAGACCATTAACACATATTCGAAGGTTTTGTTTGAAGACGATCTCTTAATGGTAAAGTAATAGTGATAAACTAATCAATTTGTTAGTTTATGTAGCCTTCTAGTAGTTAGTACTTATGTCCAATACCTAGGCTAAACTTACCAGATAAGATTTGTAGCCAGCCACAGATGTGAAAGACGGTTGTCGATTGACAAAAGAAGAATAACAACATAGCACATATTGTAAACAAGGCCAATGCAACAGCGGCACCCACTAGTACAGTCGCTATCTTAAACACAAGTCCATTTATCGAAAGGAAGTCGTCCAACCTTCCCTTGCAGTCTTCAATGGCTTCATCAGCCCTACACACTTGCCACAATCCAAACTTCCTCGGATACTCAGTCTCTAAATCACCAATCCATTCTGGAGTCACGAAAGCTACGATACTGATAATAGCGTAGCAGATCGTGAATATAGCCCAAAGCACTCCAATAGCTTTCGAATTACGGACGTAGTTGGTCGCGTATAAATGCGAGGAATCCACGTACTCGATTTTCGAACCCATGATATCCGGTTGTTTACAAAACTTTTTCGAAAACGGATCACTCGTTTATTCTTTACACATTTTTAGTTTTCTAAATGTCGTTTGTTAACACTGAATCGTTTGTTTAACATAGATTGTATTCATGTCTCGAAGGAAAAGTAATATCGCAACGCACTCGAGGACACGAGAAACACGACACGGAGCGAACGCAATGAGAGCCCGCACAACCTCTCGCCGCGCGCCATTCGGTAAAGTGAAGCAGGGTGGGGATGAGTAATGAAGCTACGATGACCTATTGCCTTTGCTGCTGTCTTTTGTTTTTCAATGGAATTCACATTACTATTATACTTTGCAGTTGCTGATGTACCTACTTACAATGTGTTTTGTACTCTTCGGATGCATCGTAGGTATATTTGAAATATTTTAGTATATGTCAATATAGGTTGGTATTACTTAAAAATCAAACTTGACTGCGTAAAGAGATAACTTACTTTTTTATTTTACACATTTACTTTGATAGTCCAATGGGTTTATTAGGCTCACCTCACCTAATAAGACTTATTAGATGAGCCTAATAAACCAATTGGCCTCCTTTACTGTCCTTAATATTTTCTGATTTCTGATTTCTTACCCATTTATTAAGTTACTAGCTGACCCGCTCGGCGTTGCCAGGATAAAAAACATGACAAACATACACAAACGCTTTCACACTCACAGCCCCACCACCAGTTCAATTACGTGCCCACACTAGGTTCAATTGCGTCGTGGGGCCGTAGATTCACATCTTACCCAGAACCAGAAACTCACACTTCCCATGGAGATAATAAAATTTGTGTTCCAACAGGGAATCGAAACCGCTGCTTTGATGGCGAACGCGCACCCGCTCCCGCAGCTAGGGAAGCGGAAGCTTCAAGAAGTTCAAAGTTCTTCGATGACCAGATGCCTAGCGGGTGCCAGGCATCGCGTCGCCCGGGTAAAAACATAAAAATGTACAGCTCTCAAATTCACAGCCCCACGCTACGTTCAATACTTGTGTCGTGGGGCCGTAAACATTCAAGTCACACACAACAAAATTCACATCTTGTTCACATCACACCCACAACCAGAAACACAAATTGCTCGTGGGTAACAAACTTGTGTCCCCACCGAGAATCGATCCTGCTGCTTTGAAGGCGATGACTCGCCCGGTCGCGGCGCCCGAGTACTAAACAGCAAAAAATCACTTAAACGCTTTCACACTCACAGCCCCACACTAAGTTTCATAACTTATGTCACATCACATGATCAAACACACAATATTCACATCGAACCCAGAACCAGAAACAAATTTACCGTAGGGAAAGAACTTGTGTTCCTACCGGTAATTTAAAAACATACACATAAACGCTTTAACACTCACAGCCCCTCACTAAGTTGACTTGAGTCGCGGGTCCGTAAAAATTCACATCATATGACCACACACACACACACTCACCCACACACAAAATACATTACATTTAACCAAGAATCAGAAAAACACATTTTTTCCGTAGGGAGAAAACTTAAGTTTTCACCGGGGATTGAGCCCGGTGCACGGTGCTTTGAAGGCGATCGCACATAGCGGGCAGTTCAAAGTCCAAAAATAAGTCATAACCGGTTAAGCAAAAAAAATCAGCCGGCTTTAGATCCTCCTGTTTATGTAAGTCGGTTCAAAACGTAGACGATTTTACACGCATAACGTGCCGGATAACGCTGTAACTGTTACTCAATATGTGACTCGTCTGCTTACACAGGCACACGCCCCAGTGAGTTTTAGTGCTGCCAAAACTCATTTAACGAATTCTCCTAGACTATTTGTCCAAATTATAATATGCAGTAAAGGGCATGTAGTATCTGCATGAACTACGCGAGAAGATGAATAGTTTATTTTTATAAGGATTCATATTGAATGCCTCAAAAAGCCAACAAAACAGAAGCCGCTATTTTTATAGATTTTTAATAAAGAAAAGTTTTTTTTTGGATTCTATATACATGTTAGAATATGCTGTCGTGGACTTTTATGTAAAGCTCATGAAGGCCAAAATGTTTGCCATACATTGTATTCACTTAAACTATTTGGTCAGAGCGTTCGCCGATAAAGCATCCAAATAATACGTTTTTCAAAAACATATTGTGTCTGTACATCATTCATTACATATTGTTTGGTATGTTTAATTTATTCGCATATTTAATTTAGAACGCTTTATATCTCTGACAAACGAACAAATAGGTTGACTGATTTATCCAAGTTAATGTAGAGATATCACTTCGCTCGAACAATAATAAAAAACAATTGTTTGAAGAATTAGAAATATTTGACTTTGTGTAAATATGTGCCCTTAAATTCACGGGCTTCTTTATTCTAGGCAAAAATTTGGACTTGTTCTTGCAATTATATCTAATGCTTAGCACATAAGTCTCTTATAAGTTGTAACGCTTGCAATTATATTGAAAATATTACGATGCGATTTAGTGGAGAATATTTTCCAAAACATCTGCGTGTAACGAGATGTTAACTTTACTGTCATTTTGTGACAGTTAACTGTTTACTGTCACAAAATATTTGCAAATTGCATATTATTACGTTCAAGAAACAGAGTAATAAATGAACATTAAAGTGAGAAAGCATGACCATAATTTATAATGTCAGAAAGAGATAAAATACTATGTACGTCATAAAAGTTGCAGTTGTCAATGAAAATTTTCAGAAACAAAACAATCGAGTTTGTTCAAGTTGTGTTGGATGTTTGCCTTTCAGTTTTCTCGTTAAAATTTGTCCTCATTTCGCTATTTTCATGTAAATTACTCTTTATCTCTATTAGCGTCGTGGTATGAGGTTAACTCTCGCTTCCAATGTCCTGATATGAATATATAACGTGGAATAGAAAACTGAACAGTACAATTCAGTAAAATGTCGGCAAAAGACAAGTGGGTTCGCCGGTTTTCCGTCGACGAAACGGCAAAACACAAGAATGGATTTACTATTTACAAGATTACTTCAGTGGTAAATATAATTGAGCTTATTTTATGACATTCATTCTTTGTTCAGGGAGTTTAGCTCGAGGTAATAAATGCATCAGCAACAATCTACTACTATACAAGTAGGTATGTAACAACTTGATTCCTTCAATATAATTTGATACCCAATCTATTAAGAACTATGTATGTAGTGTACTTGACTCTAACCCTACTATGCTATATAAGCTAGAATCTAACATCTAAATTAAGGAAAACTGTGTAACTATTATAAAATATGTAATTATTCCTAATTAAAATTCTATGCTCAGTGACTGGAACTAAGTGAGTCACAATTATAATATTTCTTGTGCAATATGGTACAGAAGTTAAAGAAATTCTTTGAATAAGATAATATTACAATAGTTACATCTAGTTTTATAACAATTATCTCAGTACAGCTATTGTGATGAGAAAGATACTGTTATTTTTATTATTTTTTATTAATGTTCGTTTGTTGACTAGCAGCGCAGTGCTGGTTTGACTAGAACATTGCATTGTTTTTCTTATGCTAAATAGGCAAGCTTTCCACCACTAACTCACCTAGGAAAGTAATGACGCGGCCGTCATGCTTGTCTAGAACCTATATATACTATACCTATAGATACCTATTCACTCTTGACTTGAAGACTCCCAGATTATACCCCTCAGGGTACAATGATGTAGGCGTAATGAGTAAATGAGTAATGAGTTCCACTCTTTGCTGAACAGATGATGAACATAAAAGCAAAACGCTACGAACAAACTGGAGGCATGTCAAACATAAATGGATGACATTTGACAGTTTATCTGTTTGCTAGATTGTTAAAGGGGCATGGTGGAATTAACTCATGTTATTCATGCACACACTCCAAAATGCAAATGATAGAATACCAATAGACTTGCAACTATACATCATGACCGAGGCTCTGCAATCTGGACTCAACAAGCTTATTATCCCCAATTTCTCTTCTTGCTTGACGATCAATTTGTAGTTATAGAGGTTATTAAGCGAATGGCCCCTTAGCTCTTTCTAGTTCTCTTACAAGATTCGCTCTTATTAACAGGAGAGGTTTGCGAGAGAACTAGTGGTTGGAACCCTATCTGAAATAATCTCTTCCTGTGTGTCTTCGGTGTGTGTGTGTGTGAATGTTTCTGAGACTGGTAGTACAAATTTTAGAACTTTTGAGGTCGTTTTATATTCTGATTTTAATAATCAACTGACTTCCAAAAAGGAGGTTCTCAATTTGATTGCATGTTTTTTTTGTATGTATACGCTATATCTTCACCAATGATGAATAGATTTTGATGTTTTTTTTGTTTGGTAGATTATACTTCAGAGGGGGTCCCATACAAATTTTATCGAAATCGATCCAGTCAAACCCAAAATATAAGTGTTGAAGTCGGTATTTTTAAGCTTTGCTTGTGTTTAATTATTTGTTTTTATTAATGATATTAGACTATCATTCATGTAATAATTGTTAGAATATATTTTTTGTTCACAGCCCCATGCTATGTTTGAAGGCTTTTATCGCCGGTGTATATTTACCGTACACACACAATTACAACCAGAAACACAAATTTCCCTTGTGGAAGACTTATGCTACCACCTGAATTTACAAATATTACCCACTTACGTGTCATCAGGTATTAGAAGTGAGTACTAAACAAAACATAAATCACTGTAACGCACTATAAGAATATCAACGTTCAGATGCCCCAAATCTATCGACATGCAGAGAGAAGAACTAGGATTTTTCAGGAACTTGAAACTGCAGAGTTAGGCTTGGTTAAAGTTTTCCTTTTTTTAATTTCAGCTGTTTCCGATAGACTCCCCTGAAGCGCTCACCTCTGTGTCAGTATGGAAGCGATATAGCGATGTACAGAGGCTGCACAAGAGCATGAGAGCGCTTCATGTCGGTTTGCATTTACGTGGGATGTTCCCCACCTTACCGAGGTATAGCTACTTCAAGAGATTTCAGCAGGAGGTGAGTAGATTTAGAATAGAGTAGAAACCTAGCAGAATAGAAAAGAAACATAATTGTTTATTCACAGCAAATATTTACAATGCACATAAATGAAAAAGATCTCATTGGTAGGTAATTGATACAAAAACTATTCTATTTCTAGTTTAAAATTTATATACTACAAGCCGTGCCCCACGGCTTATATCCTATGTGCTAATCCCAGGTATAACATATGTATATTCCAAATTTCATCCAAATCCGTTCAGACGTCAAAGCTTGAGGTAACAAACATACATACACAATTTACAGATTTCACACAAACTTTCCGATTTATAATATTATTAATATGGTTGTTACTCACATCTAGATAAATATTGTTAATATGATACCCCACAAGGGTAGATAAAAAAATAAAAAATGTTTTGCTCCCCACTTACATGTTTGGGAGCTCCCTTAATATTTTCATTTATACAAATTTCAATGTCATTTCTGTTTTTTGGGCCGTAGTTTAACATATTATAAGACGATTTGAAGTCATTTGCTTATATGGTTTAGACGCTAGTTGCCTCTGACAGATGAACGGACGGACGAACAGACAAAGTGCTGAACGACCTAAGTCAACATAGAGATCTCGCTTCGCTCGATCTATTAATTATGTATTGTAATTTTCCAGGTGATTGAAGAGAGAGCAAAGACTCTTAAGGCCCTACTAGAGTTTGTGGCGGAGCACAGATTGCTTTTCACAAGCACTGACTTCGTTAACTTTTTACAGGTAAATTAATTTAAACAACTAAAAATACTCTTTTGTAGACAACCAAACTAAAAGTGGAATTGCTAAACCTGAAAATCCTGGTAAGGATTATGGACTAACTAATCTATATAGATAGGTATCTAATAAAAGATACCTTCGGCCGCATCATCACTTTCCATCAGGTGAGATAGTGGTCAAATGCTTGCCTATACAACATAAAAAAAAAAAAAAAAATCTAAGTAAGTTGTATTTATGTCTATTATTATGTGTACCATCTAAAGGTTGACTGGAAGAGATCATTTGGCAGTGTACAAAAAAGAATTTTCTATTCTATTTAAATCATTGCATAGTCTTTGGTCCTTGATAAATGTGTAAAGTTTCAAATTAATGTGACGTTTTGAAGGGTTTAAAATCACGTTCATATATTCTTTTACATATGTATATACATACCAAGCTAATAAGAAAGTTTGTTAATAACACATTCAGATAGATGGCGTTATTTATAAACTAGATATAAACAACACAAAAATACTAGTGGTGGAAAACTAAATTTAGGTCAATAGGGTATGCATGAAATTTAAATAAAGTTCAAAGATTTTTATTTTTACCCTTTGTAGCTATTGCATTCTGGTTGTGATTGTGTGTGTGATGTGAATGTTTCCGATATCCTCCACACAAGTCATCGTGTGGGACGGTGACTGTGAAAGCGATTTTAATGTTAAACGTACGCCTCCGCGTTTAGCGCGTCTGACTCATCCTGATGAAGGACAACTAATTTGTCCGAAACTAGTCGACTACAAAGTAAGTCGAAAAAATTTTCGTGTTTTAAGCCGAATATAACATTGAAACATAGTGTGAAAGCGAGCAAAATATTAACTTTTTTGCTTTACTCAAAGTCAAATATCTTTAGTCATATAGGCCACATTGACGACCCAGTTGGCGCAGTGGACAGGTGTCCGCCCTCTGCGCCGTGGGTCCTGGGTTCGATTCCCGGCAGGAGCAGAAATTCCTTCCCAAGGGACATTTGTGCTTCTGGTTCTGGGTGTAATGTGTGTGTGTGTGTGATGTGAGTGTTTCCGGCACCCACAAGTCTTTGAACTTAGTGTGGAGCTGTGAGTGTGAATGCGTTTGTTTGTTTGTTATAGAGCACTCATGAAAATTAGACTCTAATGACACTAATATTATAAATCCGAAAGTTGGTTTGTAAGTATGTTGGTTTTTTCTTCACGCTATAACGGCTGAATGAATTTGAATAAAATTTGGAATGAAAATATTTTTATACCTAGGATTAACACATTATGCTACTTTTAAGTTGATAAACGCGGGTGCAGCCGCGGGGCACGGCTAGTAATATTATAAATGAAGAAATATATTTGTAAGTATGTTTGATTTCTCTTCTCGCCGTAACATGCCGTAACATAGCACATGACATAGGTCATGTGATTGTGTGTGTGTGTGATGTGAATGTTTCCAGAACCCACGACACAAATCTTCGAACTTAGTGCGGGGCTGTTAGTGTTAAAGCGTTTAAAAAAAGCTTAATATAGTTGATTATTATTTTATGTTGTGAATGTAATATTGACACATTTTCAGACCGGATATCCGGAACCGGAACCCCAGCCGGGTGGTGTAATCAACGCCATCCGCTCGTCGCTACATCTGCCCATAGAAGAGACTCCCCCTTTGGAGTACCAGACAGATGACGATGATACCAGAAGCCCTTCACATTCAGGTAAACAAAAAAACGGTGAAAGTGGCATGAGTGAGAACTCATGCCGTGCTTAAAATTGATAAACATGACAAAATCAAAATTTTGAAAATCCTACTAATATTATAAATCCGAAAGTTTGTGTATAAGTGTGTAAGTATGTTTGTTCCCTCTTCACGCTTTAATGGCTGAACGGATTTGGATGAAATTTGGAATGTACATAGATTATACCTGGGATTAACACATAGGCTACTTTTTAACTTAATAATAGCGAGCGAAGCCGCGGGGCACGGCTAGTACTTCATATGTTCATCATCCATACGCCGTAGGAGTGGAACTCATTGCTTGCGTCTTTGTTCCTCGAACGGTACAATCTTGATGTCATCAAGTCTAGAGTGAATAGGTATCTTCTAGGCAAGCATGTTTCATCTTCGGCCGCTTCGTCACTTCCCATCTGGTGAGATAGTGGTCAAATGCTTGCCTATTCTGCATAAAAAAAAGCTTTACTATAGATTCTTGTTTATAGGTTGTCTGGAAGAGATCGCTTTAAGCGATAAGACCGCCCATTGTACTACCACGATGATTGTAATATTTTATTTGTCATTGTTTATATATTTTTTTTGGTATACAATAAAGTGTTTTGTATTGTATTGTATTGTATTGTATATCATTATTCATTAGTCATGCTAAGCAGAATATGGTATGGTAGTAAATCCTATTGCTCTAACCTCTGAGCTATTCAAGCCCCAACTTAGTTTGGAGCTGTGAGTGAAATCTTTTGCATACGTTCTATATACATTTTATGTATATACATTTTAGAAATCTGCAAATTCGTCCGCAAACACCCCCATACCTACATCAGCCGAAATAATACACAAACTAAATATAACTTACGACAAAGAAACATGATAGCACTCCCAAATTCAGCTCTAACAATGCACTCGAACAGTTCCTATGTAATGTCTATAAAAATATACAATAAAGTACCCAACTCCCTAAAAAATGAAACTAATGACAAACTATTTATAAAACACCTAAAACGGTTACTAACATCCAAATGTTATTATTCTATAGAAGAATACTTCCAAGACTCGATTTAAGTACCTTATTGATTTATCTACCTCTCTGTAAAACCCTTCTATAACTTCTATAACTTCCATCATCATGAATATCATGTTGCATGTGCCCGACAGGGTCCATAATGATCTCAATATGTAACTTATTATGTTATGTAATTTTAAGAACCCATGTACATTATGGAAGCAATAAAGAATTGAGTATTGAGTATATTAGCTTATTTCCTTCACAGCGCGACCATCCGAAGAAAGCCGGCCTATAAGCATAGACGAAACAGATTTTATATCACAAATACCTATTTACGAACCAGCCGATGTCGAAATACGAGAATTGCCTGACAACAAAAAAACGGACAGTTTCGAATCTTTTTCCTCAATAGAAAGCATAGACAGCGAACTCTATGAAGAACTAAACAAACTAACTATAAAAAAAAGTAAGCCGTTAATCAAAAAATCAGTGTTACCCGATCTTATTATATTCGACGCGCCGTCCACTTCAACATTCGAAGATTACCACACTATGCCCGTAACTGGCTACACTGATGATCATTCCATGCCCGCAACCGGTAGCACTGATTACACTATGCCCGTAACCGGTAGCACTGATTACACTATGCCCGTAACCGGTAGCACTGATTACACTATGCCCGTAACCGGTAACACGGATCCGGAAACGGTGTCACTGTGTTCCGACATGGAATCCGCGTCGATGTGCGAGTTGAGACGTCGCAGCAGTTCCAAACTGTCTTTGTATAGTAAAAGGAGCGTGCTGTCCCTTTCTAACGTGGAGAGTAAGACGAAGACGGAGGATAGTTACGTGTTCGAAGCTGGGTATATGTTGAATTTGGCGGCGAGATGCGAGGATGTGGGTGACTTCCATCGAGCCTTCGAGTGTTATAAGTCTGGAATTGAGAAAATGCTTATTGGAGTACAGTGTAAGTATCTAAAACATTTTAATATAGCTTTTATTGTATAGAAAAACTTTTGACCTCTCACCTGATGGCAAGCGACGATGCGGCAACGATCGAGCACGATTCCCAAGAATGCTTACTCAAATATCCATTTACTAGTTGAAGCCCCCACGGCTTCGCCAGCTAATGATGATGATTAAAGTAGCTTATGTCCTAATCCAGAGTCTAAGCTACCTACATTTTAAATTTCATTAAAATCGGTTTGGTAGTTACGGAGATACGTGGTAACAAACATTCACACACACGAAACTTTCGCATTTATAATATTACTAGCTGACCCGGCAAACGTTGTTTTGCCATATATTAGGAAATTAAAATGGCCAGTAAAAAATAGGGGTTGATTGTAGAAGGGTGAAAAAATAGGGTCGTATGTATTTTTTAGCGTTGAATCATAAAAAAAATAAAAACAAAAAACAATTGTCCAAAAATTAAAAAAAATATGTTATGGGTGAACCCTTCTCACTTAGGGGTATGAAAAATAGATAGTAGCCGATTCTCAGACCTACTGAATATGCATAATTTGGTAAAAATCAGTAAAGCCGTTTCGGAGGAGTAAGGTAACTAACATTGTGACACAAGAATTTTATATATAAGAAGTAGGATTGATTGAACCAAATAACCTGGCTTGCTACCAAAGTAGCTTACCACCATCAAGTTGAAAGTCTGCCGCCAAGCCAAATACGGTGTTCCGGCAGTTATCCTTGAGAGCCTGCGTATTCCAGGTCTAGTGTGTTTACCAGCTTCGATCATATCGTCACTAACCATCAGCTGAGATAGTGGCCTAGTGTTTGGCCACTATCTCAGCTGATGGTTAGTGACGATCATGTCACAAATAAATAAAAAAAAAATACCCTCTGCTTAAAAGGTGAACGCGCATCAACTAAGCTAGCGGACAGTTCAATTCCTAAATATTTGCGAAAGGTTACATAGATGTTTGCGTCTCAAGTGTCTCAATCACGCCGAAACTACTGCACCGATTTGGCTGAAATTTAAAACATAGGTAGTTAGATGTCTGGAATGATACGTGCCTTCGTTTTATAAATGCGGGTGAAGCCACTAGGCATAACTAGTACTATTCAAATGTGTAAGTTTGCATGTTTTTTTTTTTATGATAGATAGGCAAGCATTTGACCACTATCTTACCTGATGGAAAGTGAAGATGCGGCCGAAGATGTGACATGCTTGCCTAGAAGATACCTATTCACTCTAGACTTAAAGACACCCAGATTGTACTCTTCGGGAAACAAAGACGCAGGCAATGAGTTCCACTCCCTCGCTGTACGGATGGTAAACATAGAAGCAAAACGCTTCGAGTGAACCGGAGGTACGTCAATCATATAAGGATGACGTTTGATAGTCTGTCTTGATGTTAGATGGTAAAAAGGGCAAGGGGGAATTAAATCATGTAATTCCTGCGCACACTCTCCAAAATGTAAGCGGTAGAATACCGATAAGCTTGCGACCTTACGTCGATGACCGAGACTCTGCAACCTGGACTCTGCAACCTGGACTCGACTACCTTATCATCGCCAATGAGCCTCAACCCATAACTGCAAAATCGATTGGTCTGAAATTTTAAACAGATAGTGACCTGGGATAACATATGATATTGTAAGCTATTAAGGGTCAAATGAAACACTGAGCAGGGTATCAGTGCAGGTCTAACCACCCCCAACGTAAATTACAATTAGAACATAGGATATTTTTCATTAGCATCATCATCAGCATCGTTTCGCTTCTACGTTTGTTATCCGTACTGCGAGGGAGTGGAACTCATTGCCCTAGTCTTTGTTCCCCGAAGGGTATAATCTGGAAGTCTTCAAGTCAAGAGTGAATAGGTATCTTTTAGGCAAGTATGCTACATCTTCGGCCGCATCTTCACTTTCCATCAGGTGAGATAGTGGTCAAATGCTCGCTTATCGAGCGTAAAAATAAAACACTTTTCATCGTCTCGTCTTTTTATCACGTCAACTCGGGTGAAACCGCGGGATCTAACTAGTATATACATACAAGTAAGGCATAGTATGTCATTACAGGCTTACTAAGAAACTTTTGGATTTATAATGTAGTGTAATGATAAACAAATGACCTTATAATAGCTATAATTAGAGTCTAATTTCCTTAAACCTAGGGTCATTACACATGATCAATTAATGAACTTGGTCATTGAACTGCAAGCGATCATTAAGAATTGCATTAATATCTATTTATAGAATTATGCACCTTAATACCTAGAAGTTATGATAGATATTCGTGCCAACTTAAGATAATGATTGACCCATCTATGCTGTATGCGGTAAAAGCTATAAGTGTAAAGCGATTTAAATAATACTATCAGATGTCTGTATCTTCCTTAAGGAAGCCGTTTTCGACGATGCTAGCACGTACGTTACTACAGTCTCAGAATACTTGTAGTATTTACATTTATTATTATTGGAACGAAAGTTTCTTATCGCGCGTTGCGAAAGGGGGCTAGACGGAAAAAAATATGACCAAAAGTTGTAACGACACTTTTAGCTGTAGCCATACCACGTAGTTGTAAGCCATACCACGTTCTCGTCCGATCACCGAAGTTAAGCAACGTCGGGCGCGGTCAGTACTTGGATGGGTGTCCGCCTGGGAACACCGCGTGATGTTGGTTTTTGCATGTTTCTTTTAATTTTGAAACGAAAGTTCCTTATCGCGCGTTGCGAAAGGGGGCTAGACGGAAATTGAACTTCGTTCCATCCGGGTGTCCCTTGACACCTCTCAAGTTTTTTTATTTTTATTAATGTGTACACTAGATAATGTATATGTATATATAGGTCTTAACCTGAAATAAATGATTTAAATAAAATAGATACATGAGATTCGCTTCTGCGCCAGTTGATTTTTAAGGATTTTTCTCATTAAAAATAGCTATGTTACGTTAAAGCTTTTAGTTACAATTTAAACAACTTTTAATTAGGCATCGATTTTATAGTACAGAACTATACAATTTAAACCTAATCATAACATAAACGCTTTCATCTCACTCTATTTCAACAACATCTGATTTGGCATAGGTTTTATAGCACAAGGCTATTTTATTACATAAACGAAATTTTATTTTGATACATCTCTACAATTTTAATTTGATGCAACTTAAATTTAATTGTCAATAAGTCGTAACCTCCCGAATTTTTCGTGTTAATCGAAATAACTAATCCTGGCATCGATAGTTAGCACTCTATTAATAATATCAGAGCCTAAAGTAATAAATATAAGTATTGCTTATGCTAGTTTTCTACTCATAAATAAATTCGCAATTTTTTTATATTCTTCAACCGACATCAAAAATATATGTTGTTTTTTTTTGTATGTATGTTACGCGATATCTCTGCCAATTATGAATCGATTTTGGTGATTTTTCTTGTTTGGTAGATTATACTTCAGTATACTTTAGAGGTGGTCCCATATAAATTTTATCAAAATCGATCAAACTAAAACATAAGCGGTGAAATTTTTAAGCTTTACTTGCGTTTAATTATTATGATTTCATTGTGTCCAAGTAACTATTACAGTAATAGTATACCACTTTCTAGTACTCCAGCACCGAACCGAACTCCAGCATCAATCCTTGAGATCCAGTTTCCATAGGACACATATAAGGAGGATTGAAAAAACTTTTAAAATATACTATTGAATAAGTTTATAACTTGTACCAAACTCTACTATTCCGATAAACAAAGTTATCGGAGCTAGCTAAACCAACCTAGTTATCGGAGCTAACTTATCAGTATCCAAACACAAGCTGCCATAGAGTGGTGTGTTATACATAGCTATAACTGTGTTATATATATATATACTATAGATGTGTGTTTAATAGTTATTTATTCATTGTTTTTGAGCGAAAATATTGTTTCAGATTTTCTATTGACAGTGATTAATAGTATTGATAAAACAGCTGTAAAGTAGTTTATTTAACTTGCAAACAAAAAGTACTGTGACTATTGCACAACAAATTTTAATGTTGGTGAAATATTATTCAAAACTAGCCGTGCTCCTGGGTTCGGCCCCGTTAATTAAGTTAATTTTTTTTTTGTTTGATAGATGTTAATTTCCAATTGGTCCCATTTAAATTTGATCAAGATCTGACTAGTAGTTTTTTAGTTATCCTCAATAATGCGTATTCTGTGGACTACATTGACATTGACGATGTTCTTGTTTTTAACCGACTTCAAAAGTTACCTCATAACTTCTTTTTTTGTGCGCCGATTTTGATGATTATTTTTTTATTTGAAGCTGGTCCTTTCCATGTGGTCCCATTTAAATTTGGTCAAGATCTGATCACAAATTTTTGAGTTATTGTCAATAATGAGTGTTTAACACGTTAAATCTGATCAAGGTTCCGAAGATAAAGCGGTGAAGTCGGTTTCTCTAAGCTTAACTTGCGTTTAATTATTTATAACTTGAATATTTTTATTTTATAACTAGGTCTTAGTATCAATAAGTGCCTTAAAGTTTCTTCTCCATTAATATTTAGCGTGTTTTCGTTGAAATGGATTTTCTGCATTTGGTTCACTATATGCAATTCGAAAACCGATGCAACATTATTGAGGATCAAATATGTAAGATTGTTAATTTTATTTTATACTAGTTGTTACCCGCGGCTACGCCCGCGTTAATTAAGTTTTAAAGTAGCAAATTTTCTGTCATACAAGCCTTGTCCTGATAATTACTAACACACCAAAAAAAATCGTCGAAATCAGTCAAAATTTCATATTAAACTCAAAACCAGAAACATAGGCAAGCATTTGACCACTATCTCACCAGATGGAAAGTGATTACTCATCTATCTAATACCTTTAAACGAGCAATTCTTGTTTATATATACATATATACTAGTTGACCCGGCGAACTTCATACCGCCAATTGTCTGTGGTCAAATATTCAGAAACATCTCCTGTTTGACAGGTACAAACAGTTTGTATGGGAAAATAAAATACTACTTTTTACAAATTTTATTGCAATTTCTTTATATTTTCTCACCTTTTAAACCTTCCCTGAACTTCCACAAATATTTCAAGATCAAAATTAGCCAAATCGGTCCAGCCGTTCTCGAGTTTTAGTGAGACTAACGAACAGCAATTCATTTTTATATATAAGAAGATATATAATCTGAATCTTGGAATCGGCTCCAACGATTTTCATGAAATTTAGTATGCAGAGGGTTTCGGGGGCGGTTAATCGATCTAGCTAGGTTTCATTTAAAAAAAATGTGATTTACCAAAAAAAATACCGATCATCCAGGTACTGTTAATAAACCATGTACTATTTTCCAGCTGATTCTGACCCACAAAGACGCGCCCTTATCAAGGAGAAAACAAACAAGTACTTATCATACGCAGAAGAAATATACAAGAATCATTTATACGATGCTGAACAGAGTGTAAGTTCTTTAAATATTTTAGACTAGCCGTGCCCCGCGGCTTCGCCCGCTATTATCAAGTAGCCTATGTGTTAATTATAGGTATAATCTACGTATATTCCAAATTTCATCCAAATCCGTTCAGCCGTTAAAGCGTGAAGAGGGAACAAACATACTTACACACTTACACACTTCACACAAACTTTCGGATTTATAATATTATAGTAGGATATTTATGCTGTAAATTGCTCATAAAATCAAACCAGTCAGCCAGAACCATTATGACTATTGTGTTATCTGTATTTATTTAATAATAATTAAACGCAAGCAAAGCTTAAAAAAAATCGACTTCACCGCTTTATCTTCGGAAAGACCAGATTAGATGTACTAAACACGATTTATTAAAGATATTTCAAGAACTACTGATCAGATCTTGATCAAATTTAAATGGGATCAATTTGAAAGCAACATCTTCCGAACAAACAAATCAAAATCGGTTAACGTGGAAAGAAGTTATGAGGTAACACAAATAAAACATTTTTTTTTTTAAATGCAGTCGACTTGAGTACCTCCTCCTTTTTTATGAAGTCGGTAGAAAACGCACAACTCGTAAGAAAACCATTCCTTTTACTGATTTAAGAACGTTAAGAACGGACTTTAAACAATTTTTAACCGACTTCAAAAAAAGGAGGAGGTTCTCAATTCGACTGTATTTTTTATTTGTGTTACCTCGTATCTTCTTTCATTGAGAGCCCACTTTGGTGATTATTTTTCTATTTGTAAGCTGGTGCTTTCCATGTAGTCTCATTTAAATTTGATCAAGATCCAATCACTAGTTTTTGAGTTATCGTCAATAAAGCGTGTTTAATACATTAAATCTGATGAAGGTCCCGAAGATGAAGCGGTGAAGTCGGCTATTTTTAAGCTTTGCTCGCGTTTAATTATTAATAAATCGAACGCCATTCAAATATCAAACATACACGTTGCATGTCTAAAAGTTTGTGAAACTGAATGTTCCCTCTCTTTCCCACAGCTTATGCCAGAGCAGGACAGCGCTCGAGCGCTTCACTGTCCCATTCCCATTTCAATGCTATCGAGGCCCTACGAAGACCTATCCTTGTACAGAGTGCTGGCTCTACTCGGCACGAGCATGATGCTAGTCTTGCACAGAGGAGATAACAAATGCTATGCCATGAAGGTAAGTAATTCGCTCGAAGCGTTTCGTTTCGCGAAGTTAATCAACAGCGAGGGAGTGGAAGTTTTTGGAGGACATTGCGTCTTTGTTCCCTGAACGGTATAATCTGGGAGTCTTCAGTCTCGAGTGAATAGGTATCTTCTAGGCAAGCTTGTCACATCTTCGGCCGCTTCATCACTTTCCATCAGGTGAGATTGTGGTCAAATGCTTGCCTATTCTGCATAAAACATATTTTATTAAGAATTTTTGTTTACATAGCATTAGCCATGCTAGGCAGACCTATAGTAGTAAATATAGAAAGGAAAAATGGCAGAGATTGAACTAAAATATAAGCGGTGAAGTCGGTTTTTTAAGCTATGCTTACACGTTTAAATTATTCACATATTATTAGTAACTTGTATTGTTATCATATTTCTATGTACACAACAACCTACACGCACCTATAAAAAATTATATCCTACTTAAAGGGTTCGCTGGAAGAAAACTCTGAAGGGTTAAGCTCACCTTTGTGCATCTTTTGTTATGGCCTTATTTGTAAATGTGTGTACAATAAAGACTATAAGAACACTATAAACTTTATTATGTTTATGACAAGGATACATGAAGCCAAACTTGCCCTTTCGTTAGTTGGGTTCGCTTTCTAGAGGTACCGGGTTCGATTCCCGGCTGGAACGCAAGTTTTCTCCCCAAGAAAAAATCGTGTTTCTAATTCTGGCTATGTGATTAAGGCACCAACAATACAAGTCATCCACGTTAGTAGGGCTGTGAGTGTAAAGGTTAATTTATTTATAAAAATGTGTAAGTGGTATTCCTAATTCCTACTAATAAAAAAAATATCTTATCTTGTATCCAATTAGTAGATAAAATCTGCAATAAGGGCTGTGTTATCGCGATTGAAAATGGTGTCACAATTAAATTGATAACACCAATATTTTTTGTTAATATGCGACTTTAAATATTCCGTTGTAGATTTGCATATCTATAAGTATAACTGGTCGTTCGAGCCGAACTGAGATCTCGCGCCTACATTTTGTCTTATAGAGAATAACTTTTGAGTTTACTTGCTTGATAAATTTATTTCCATATAATAATTGTTTGATTTCTGTATTTGTTGTTCAAGTACAGGATATAAAGAATATTTTACGAAAGTTTCAGCGTTCAGTATGAAGCCGTTTCCGTGATAGACCCCGGGGCAAAATAGGTCTAAAAATAGTGACTTTGGTGGCTTACCAAATCGTTATTTTCAAATATAGATTGTCTTAAACTGGTTTCTTACTCTACTTGTTAATCTCTTTTCAATGATACCCCACAAGGGTAAATAAAAATATATACAATATTTTGCTTCCCACTTACATGTATAGGGGCCCCCTTAATATTTTCATTTATATAATTTTAAATGTTATTTCTGGCTTTGGGCCGTAGTTTTACATATTCTATGAGAATTTAAAGTCATTCGCTTATATGATGTAGACGCAAGATGCCTCTGACAGACGGACGGACGGACGGACAAAGTGCTGAACGACCCAAGTTAACTTGGAAATCTCGCTTCGCTTCGAAATTCAATATGATTACCTCCAGACCCCATATTGTGAAAAAAAAAATTGACAAACCTTGTCAAATGGGGTATCATTTAATAGGTGTTTGAAAATAGTTTTTGGGTTTCTTAACCGTTTTCATTTTGAATAACCAGAACCAAATTTAGTTTAGAATCCAAAACGACTTAAAGAGTAATATTGGTTAAAATCGCATTCTTTGTCACAAATAAATTAAATACTCCTCGTGCTCTGCATTTTTCTAGTTTTCATGTGTTTATTGTACATAATAAAGACTTATTATTATTATCCAAGTATTTATTTTATCTCGCGGGTCTGTGCCCGGATCTTTGTAAGGCATTAGCGGAGACGTAGCCAACGCTAAGAGGCCCCCATTTTATTAATAACATATCAGGCGTCTCCAAACATTTGACGGACATCTCTTAAGTTATTAGTTGACGCTGTTTTATGCTTGCACACGCCTTTACAATAATTGTATATATAATTATTATTATTCTTTCCAGGTAATACAAAAATTACCAAACAACCTAACAGAGTTCGATGAGTATTTCCTACAAAGGACAGCAGAAACTAGGTCACCAACACTACCAACCGTTATACCATACATGGTACCACTACACGCATACATAGAAACACACAACCTCCTGTTTTTAATACTGGCATGCGCCCCTGGGGAGAAACTTTTCGATTACATCAAAAACTACGCAAAATCCATCCCCAACACCCCCGCTAGGGAAGTCAACTTGGAAAACGTATTTACTGAACCGAAAATGAAGAGTTTGGACTCTGAGAATAACGTCAAACTCACCGGACATAGTGAACATATTGATAGTTATACTGATAATGAAAAAGCTGGACACTGTCATGTTAATAACGAAAGAGCTGGTCATAACAGTCAAGCAGAACACAGCTGTAATGAAAGAGCTGGAAAAGTCAATAATGATAGAGCTGGAAACATCGATAATGAAAAAGCTGGACATAATGGTGTAGATAATAAGCCGGTTGAACATAATGATTATGATAATAACGAACGGAATAGTGTTGATGAGCTCGTGATGAATTCTCATAAACTGTTGTTGAACGTTGATAAAGTGTTGTCGGAAAGTGTTGTTGTCGTTGATAATGTAGTTGATAAGGAGATGAATAGAGATGTGCTGAGCGAAACTGCCAGTATTAAAAGGGTAAGATATTTACTTCATGTTTTTTTATAAGCTTTTACTTAGTGTCACCTGTCCCGTTGTCTGTCGGTCTGTAATCAAATCTTGCAAGCTAAGTTAACCCCACTTCCCGCTCTCCGATTGGACTCAAATTTGGTGTACTTATGTATCTTCGGTGACAATACAATGATATGGTACCATGGAGCTGGTCTAATGATGGAGACGGAAGATAGCCTTAGAAACTTCTGAACTAAGCAAGATAAGCCCACCTAGTTTGGGCTCGTTTGATTCGTCTCGACAATTTCTCTGGTTATATAACTTTTATGTCCTTTTTATTTACATTTGTTAAAGGCTTGATATAAAAAAACTTTTAAAAGTATTCCTTGTTTATTACATGATAATATATTCATGATATTTGAATATAGGTCGAGTATTTTTTTCAATTTTATAATTGTAGATATAATTTTCTTCTTTTCATATAATTTTCTTATTTAAATGCATTTAAATTTGAAATTTTAATATACATTTATAATATACTAGCCGTGCCCCGCGGCTTCGCCCGCTATTATCAAGTTAAAAAGTAGCCTATGTGTTAATCCTAGGTCTAATCTATGTGCATTCCAAATTTCATCCAAATCCGTTCAGCCGTTAAAGCGTGAAGAGGGAACAAACATACTTACACACTTACACACTAACACACAAACTTTCTGATTTATAATATTAGTAGGATTAAGTTTATACATTTATGGTAAATTGAAATGAAACGCACGCTATTGAACGTCAGTGTTCACATTTTTATTGTCATTATTTAATATGGCCGCATTTATAATTAATCTAATCTCATTGCAATTTGAAATATTAATTTAACATTTAATATTTTAATGAGTGATGATATTTTTTTCATTTCAAAAAAGGAGAAGGTTCTCAATTCGACTGTAAGTTTTTTTTTGTATGTTTTGTTACGAGCTAGAGTTCAGGATAATAATAAATGTATGACAATTAATCAAAATTAACCCTTTACTTCGCACCAACAATTAACTTTTGCAAAACACTTGTATAACACTTATACCATTAGGTCATAGGTCGTGCCCCATTGCTGTAACCAGCTGAGCTATCCAAGCTTCAATACAAGTGATGATTATATCATTTTCTTATTAAAAATATTGCGTCGTGTTAATTATGAGTCTAAGTAACTCTAAATAAACGAAATTTATTTTATTATTTATTTATTATTATTAACTTTTGATGGGGACGTGTAATGACAATACTGTTTTCACCGAAACTGGTCAACCGTGGATGTTATAGCGCATGCAACACCCTTCTGGAGTGATGTAAAACTATTTCTTAGCGGAAGCTATCTTTTACTGTCTGTTCCCGTTCTAGACCTTGCGTGCTTACCACCCTCGACTACATCAAACTAAAGAATAACGTTATTTCAAGCTTCTATTTAGTTTTACCTGTTTGTCATCAAATCTTGCAAATTAAATTTGATCCACTTCCCGGTTACCAATTGAGCTAAAATTTTGCACACATGTGACAATGCAATATTATGATGACATGGTGTTGATCTGATAATGGAGCTGGAAGGTAGTCAAAGGAACTTCGCAACGACACAACCTCATCGAGTTTGGGCTCATTTGAATCGTCTTAACATGTAGTTTGTCTTTCAACGGTAACCAGGGTCTTATGATGGAGCTGGAAAGTGGTCATAGGAACTCTGTAATGAAACGACGCAACCACATCGAGTTTCGGCTCGTTTGAGTCGTCTTGACAAGTTCTCTGGTTATATAACTTTTAGTCCTCTTTATTTACAACTTGTAAAAGTTTGATTTCATAATACTTTTGAAAGTACGACTTGTTTTACAGCTAACGCCGCATCCTCGAGAAGTATTGCCTCCATCGGCGATATGTAAGTGGGGAGCAGAAATACTCACTGCTTTAGAGAGCTTACACAACAGCGGAGTCATTTGCAGGTAATTTACAGTATACACGAGTGCCACTTTGGTGCCCATGTGATTAAACGGGAAATTGCTAAAAACGCTAGAGCTAACGCAACAAGGTTCGATTCCCGGTGGAGACACAAGTTTTCTCCCCAATGGAAAATTGTATTTATCTCCGAGTGTTATTGTGTGTGTGATTTGAATGTATCCGGAACCAAGATACATATCATCGAACTTAGTATGGCCTGTGAGTGTGAAAGCAGTGATGATTTCTTTTGTTTTTAATGCAGAACAAATGTTATTTTTAACACGCTTTTATTAGCTTCACCTGTATGTATGTTTGTTTGTAAACAACTCCTTTGGACTTGATTTTGGCCCACTTCAAACAGTCAGATTTCATTTAAACTTCGTAGTAGTAGTATGTATTATTTTATTTTATTTACAAAGCGTGATTTTAAATTTTTTTTTAACTATTATATTTTATTTACTACACTGTGTAGTGTAGTAAATAAAATATAATAGTTAATAATAGTCCCTCGCAGTACGGATGATAAACGTAGAAACGAATCGCTTCAGGCGAGCTGGAAGTATGTCAACCATGAATGGATGACGTTTGACTGTTTGTCTTGTTTACCGACTTCACAAAAACAGAGGAGGTACACAAGTTTTTTTATGTGTATTAATTACCTCATAACTTCTCTCCACGTGAACCGATTTTGAATTTTTTTTTAGTTTGAATGATGTTGCTTTCCAATTGGTCCCATTTAAATTTGATCAAGATCTGATCAGTAGTTCTTGAAATATCGACAATAATGCCTATTTTGTGTACTACTTTGATGATGTTCTCGTTTAACCGACTTCAAAAGTTACGACGATGTTCTTGTTTAACCGACTTCATAACTTCTTTCGTTGTGAGCCGATTTTGATGATTATTTTTTTATTTGAAAGCTGGTGCTTTTCATGTGGTCCCATTGAAATTTGATCAAGCACTGATCAGCAGTTTTTAAGATTCCAAAGATAAAGCGGTGAAGTCGGTTTTCTAAGCTTTGGCTGCGTTTAGTTATTGTTAGATGGTAAAACGGGCTTAGGGGAATTAACTCGTATAATTCATACACACTCTCCAAAATGCAAACGATAGAAATCCTATAGGCCTTACGTCGATGACCGAGGCTTAACAGTTTCCCTTTTTATCGTCAATGAGTCTGTTAGCTCGTCAGTCGATGGATACACTTAAAGTAAGAGTGATAGCTTATCACTTCTACGTTCTATTCATAAACATAAACGCTTTTACACTCACATCTCCACATTAAGTTCGATGACTTGTTTTGTGGGTGCCGGAAACTCAACACATCACACAAAATCTAATCAAAATCGTTTAAACACATGGGCCTAAAGAGGCACTCATAAAAGTTAATAATTCTACTGCCAGATTCGCAAAATTACAGCCATCTCGAGAAGAACCTGGTAAGAAACGCGGCGGCGCATTTTGTTCATTCATTTTTTTTTATCATTTCTTCACATGCAAATACACCCAGAACCAGAAACACTCATTTTCCTTGTAGAAAAAATGTGTGTTCACACCGGGGATCGAACTATTTTATTCAACACTAGCTTTTGCCCGCGACTTCGCTCGCGTTAAGAAGTATTAATTTAAAAGTGACATACAACAAATTCATACAAACTTTCATCCCCTATTTTATCCCCTTGGGGGTAGAATTAATGAAAATCCTTTCTTAGCGGATGCCTACGTCATAACATCTACCTGCATGCCAAATTTCAGCCCGATCCATCCAGTGGTTTGGGCTGTGCGTTGATAGATCACTATGTCAGTCAGTCAGTCAGTCACCTTTGAGTTATATTTATTTAGATTATTATTCTTCTAATTTCCTTTTCCACAGAGACCTCAACCCTTCAAACATCCTCCTCAGCGAAGGTGGTCAAGTCATCCTCACATACTTCTACTCGTACGCCGGACTAGATATGACCCTCTCCAAATTACGGCGGAGTGCCGACATCGATATGTACATAGCGCCGGAGTTGTACCTCAACACTATTGTCGATGATAGGGATGAGAACGAGAACGTTTGCGACTATTGGAGTTTTGGGGCTGTTATGTATCAGTTAATATGTGGGGTGGTGAGTATTCGTACGCTAGCTTAGGGGCATCCATTAATTACGTCAGATTTTTAGACCCCCTGTCTCCCCTTGGTGAGATGTCTTGAGATGTTGCTCGACCCCCTCCCCGCTGCCTCCTCCCCTAAACTCACGTGAGATTCTACGAAATGCGTATATTTAATGTAAATCCTATTAATCCGAAAGTTTGTGTGTAAGTGTGTGTGTTAGTGTGTAAGTGTATAATATGTTTGTTCCCTCTTCACGCTTTAACGGCTGAACGGATTTGAATGAAATTTGGAATGTACATATATTATAGTGATAAATTTACATGTACATAGATTATACCTAGGATTAACACACAGGCTACTTTTTAACTTGACAATAACGGGCGAAGCCGCGGGGCACGGCTAATAAGTTTATGTGTATATTATTGCATTAAATTTATTTAACACCTTTTATGTTTAATTCTTTTTATTTAAGACTAATGGTTTAGCCTTAATTCAGTAGTTTTTTTTACTTCATTAAACACCCCCCTCTCCCCACGTAAGATTGGGTGAGGTTCGACTTGACGCCCTCCCCCCCCTAAGCGCCTCAGGTAATTAATGGATGCCCTCTTAGAACAGATAAAAAAAATGCTTTTTAAAGGTCTAATAATAAATAAACGCTTTAACACTCACAGCCCACACTATGTCGCAAATATATTTAACTAGCTGACCCGGCAAACGTTGTTTCGCCATATATATTATTTGTATGTATTTTTCAATGCTGAATCAAAAAAAAAATATAAAAAAAAAAATCTCCAAAAAAAATTTTTTTTTTTTAGTTGGACCACCCTTAACATTTAGAGGTATGAAAAATAGATGTTGACCGATTCTCAGACCTACCCGATATGCACACAAAATTTCATATATCGGTCGAGTCGTTTCGGAGGAGTTTGGTTACAAACACCGCGACACGAGAATTTTATATATTAGATTTATTATAATATTTGCAACTGGATTTTCAAAAAGGAGGTTCTTTTTTTTTTGTATGTATGTTACGTATATACATACGATAGCTCCGCCATTTATGAATCGATTTTGAAGGTTTTTTGTTTGGTAGAATATACCTTAGAGGTGGTTCCATATAAATTTTATCGAATGATCAGGCCAGGACCAAAATAGAAGGGGTGAACTCGGTTTTTGTAAGCTTTGCTTGCGTTTCAATTATGTGTTGTATAAAATCAACAACGCAATTCTTTCACTGTCACTGAAAATCTCCGTAACAACAGTAGCCATTGTGGACATACATATATTTGTATGCGCTTAAACATGACAAATCCGTTGGAATACAATTATACAGACTATAAAACGTTTAAACAATTAGACCGATTGTAAAAGGATATCGTTAAGCCAAGGTCACCCCCCCATTGGTGCAGTGGTCCGATTTGTTCCCGGGCCTACCGCCGCGCCGGGGCAAGATAGGCCCACTTGGCCCTCTGCGCCGTGGGTCCTGGGTTCGATTCCCGGCAGGAGCACAAATTCCTTCCCAATGGATATTTGTGCTTCTGGTTCTGGGTGTAATGTGTGTGTGATGTGAATGTTTCCGGCACCCACGATACAAGTCTTTGAACTTAGTGTGGGGCTGTGAGTGTGATTGCGTTTGTTGTTTGTATTTGACCACAATCTCACCTGATGGAAAGTGATGATGCGGCCGAAGATGTGGCATGCTTACCTAGAAGGTACCTGTTCACTCTTGACTTGAATACTCTGAGATTATACCGTTCGGGGAACAAAGACGAGGGCAATAAGTTCCACTCCTTCGCAGTACGGATGATAAAAGTAGAAGCGAAACGCTTCGAGCGAACTGTAGGTATGTCAACCATATATGGATGACGTTTGACAGTTTGTCTTGTTGTTAGAAGGGTAAATGGACAAGGTGGAATTAACTCGTATAACTCCTGAGCACACTTTCCAAAATGTAAACGATAGAATACCGATAGGCTCGCGACCTTACGTCGGTGACCGAGATAAATCTTTAAAAGTTAGTATCAATTTTCCCCATACTAAATTGAATGACTTGTATCGCATATGCCTGAAACATTCCCATCACACAATCACACCCGGAGCACGACACACAAATATCCCTTGGGGTGAAAACTTGTGTTCCCGCCGGGAATCGAACCCGATACCCCTAGCTTAGAAGGCGAACGCACCCAACTTATCTATCAAGCTGTTCAATATGGGAAAAGAAATAAACATAAAGGCTAAAAACGCTTTCACACTCATAGCCCCACACTAAGTTCAATGACTTGTGTCGTGGGTGCCGGAAACATACACATCACACACACAATCACAACCAGAACCAGAAACACAAATTTTCCTTGGGGAGAAAACTTGTGTTCCCGCCGGGAATCGAACCCGATACCCCTGCTTAGAAGGCGAACGCTCACCCAACTTAGCCAATAATAAAAACTGTTGTTGTTTCAGCCTCTCTCTTGTTACCATAGAACGTTGTTCACGAGCCACACGATTCTACAGCTACCCGACGGCATGTCGGTGGAAGAGGAGTCTTTGCTCTCACAGGTGAATACCACTTACATAACTAATGCCTATCTAATTACAACATATATCCAACATCCTTACTTTAACTTCCTTTTCCCACTTTTTTTTTTACTTGTGACAGGCTAGTGTTTGACCACTATCTCACCTGATGGTAAGTGACGATGTGATCGAAGCTGGTAAACACACTAGACCTGGAATACGCAGGCTCTCAAGGATAACTGCCGGAACACCGTATTTGGCTTGGCGACTGGGAGTGGGCTTGAGCACTTGAGTTACCTATAAGCTCGATGTCTTGTAGGTAACTTAGTACTTTGCTGTACATAGTTTAAGTTTAGTTTTAGCATATATAGGCAATTGGCCCGTAGTTTTAGCTAAGCCTATAAAAAAAAAAAAAACATCCTTACTAATAACATAAATGCGAGAGTAACTCTGTCTTACTGTCGCGCTTTCACGCTAAAACTTTTCTTCGGACCTGAAGCCAAAACCGACAACAAGAGATGGACCAAAGGTTTGGAAATTTTCAGGTCCAGGTTCCCGGCTGGTCTTGGAAGACTTGCTGGTCCCGGAGAATTTCCAAACCTCTAGTACTTTAGATATATAAAGTTTTAGTTTAATTTGAGAAATATAGGCAATTGTACAGCAAAGGAGTGGAACTCATTGCCTGCGTCTTTGTTACGGTATAATCTGGGAGTCTCAAAGTCTAGAGTGAATAGGTATCTTCTAGGCAAGCATGTCACATCTTCGGCCGCATCATCACTTTCCATCAGGTGAGATAGTGGTCAAATGCTTGCCTATTCAACATAAATAAAAACAAAAAAAATGTGCTGTAGATATTTTTTTATGATAAAAATAAATGACCTCCCAAATTTCTTGGCGCATTCCTGACAGTAGCTTTTCTATGCTAGCATAAAAATATACCTTGCATATTTAGATAGGCAAGATACTATAATTATATTTAAAAATCATGAAATAAAGATATAATATTATATTTTCTATATATTCCAGCTCCTAACCTACGATCCTTCAGAGCGTCTGGGCGGCGGCAAAAATGGCGTCGAAGAAATCAAACAACATCCATTCTTCAAGAGCATAGACTGGCAGTATATATACGAAAGCTGGATCGTACCGGACTGAACTAGACATAAGCATAAATGCTAACGCTTACACTCACAACCCCGCACTAGGTAGCACTAGATGTTTGTGCCTGGAACATTCCACAAATAGACAGGGTGTGTCGATAGAAGTGAAACTTTTGTATTACAGGGAAACATTTTAATTATTCGTCACAGTGTTTGCCCCCACCACTTTTCGTCACACAAAAAGGTTGCGGATCGGAATTTCAAAGCTTTCCCATAAATAGTTCACTTCAATAGAAAGAGAGTAGTCAGGAGTCATATTTTTCCTTTCTAAAGGAGATGTTTCAATTTGGGCCAGCACTATGTACCATACATAGAAAAATAGGGAACACATATTGCATTTTCTTAAAAATACAAATAAATGAATCTGCAGAAGATCACAGCTGTACCCTCAAATTATTATTTAGTGAGTTTTTAAATATGTTAACCCTATTTTCGGGGCAGTCATGACAAGAAGATACTGAATTTCACTCTGTTCTGAGTTTCAATCAAGTAACATATTCTATAGTAAATTATAATTATAACGAAACCCAAATATTTTAGAATTGGTATGATGTTAACAATACCTAAAAGATCATTGACAATAAATGACACGTCAAAATGACAGTTCAATATTGTCGCAATCCGCCATTTGTAACTGTGTTGTGTTGCTATCGATGTACCAAGATATTTTAAATGTACATTAAAACGAAATAAAAGTAAAGAAAATAAACATTCAAAAATAGTTTCTATATTGTATAGCTATATGTATGTATATGGTACATGGTGCTGGCCCAGGCTCCTTCAATTTTTAAAACATCTCCTTTACTATGGTTCTATCTTGCATGGCTAATGCTATACAAACCAAGTCTAACCTACGGATGCAAATGAGATAGTGACGTCATTAGCTAGTATTCTGTAGCTGTTGGGCATTATCCGGTGCTCACCTAGCCTAGCTACCCTACAAAAAAAAATGGTTGTCTGTAAAGTCGGTTTACGGACGATGATTTTACGTGATAACGTCATAAGACGATCGCTTGGCCGATCGTGCCTCTCTATCGCTTGTTCCGCGCTCTCGCTTGCACGCTCAGGCTCAGGCGGAACGTGACACTTTTTCTTGCGTGCAGACGGTATTCATCGATTTATAAGACGTCACGTCAAAACAAAATACAGTCAAGAATCAAGAATAATTTATTGGTGTACTGGGAAATTATAACGCTATGCCCTTGCATAGTTAGTGTTTTTTGTGCAGATTTGTAATATCAGTTTACCCACATCGGGCATTCAGTATTTAGACAGCACTAGGTATTTTTTACAAGCTTTTATTTAACTTGCAATGTTACTATGTTTGTTCGAGTGGAATCTAGTAACTCAATTTTGAAGCAGATATCTTTAACCGATTGAGCTGAAATTTTGTATTCACGTTTAGTTTGGATGACAATGCATGGTTAGCTCTGTGACGTCATTCTAAGAAATAGTATTTTAGAACTTTGTCAATTTTGATCTTAAGGCAAATGTTTGTACTAGGGGTCTAGTACCAGTTCCGATCGAAAGCAAGATTTTTTTATACGCCTGATAAGCAAGCATTCGATCACTACATCACTTGTGGTGCGGCATTTATTTGCCTATCAATAATACAAAAAAAAATTACATGTTATTAAAACAATCTATCGTAGATTCCGGAAATATTTACATACACACACAGTAACAAGAACCAAAAGTACAAATGTCAATTGTGAAGGAAAATTGTGCTCCTACCGGGATTTGAACCCAGACCCACGACGCAGAGAGGAGAGACTTACCCGCTGCGCCTGGGTCAGATTCAGTTTTCGCAAACGATCAGAACTTACTACGCCCCATACTGTTTAATTTTGTACATAAGTACATTAATGCATTTTATGTAACTAATGTAAGGTCCTGAGTAATATTTATTATCCATTTTCTCACAGTATAGTACTTCCTTTAAAATGTGTTTAATCTAGTCTACATTATTTGGAAATATAGATCCTAAATTATAAGTATTATTAAGTTAAGGTACTTAATCAGTTTTTAATTAAAAATATAGAATAAAATATGTTCAATGTTTAAACATGTTAGGTGTTACCTTATCGTATTATAATGAAACATATAAGCAAGTACACATCAAATAGTTTAAAATTACATTTAAAATATGCAACTATAATATGTACAAAATAGATCACACGCATGTCACAAAAGCATTTCGTCACTACGCCCTAATGCTTATTACGCCGTTCGTCACAAACTCAATTCGTCATGAGCCTAGATTTGTCTCAATCACGTTTGTCAGTATTCTTTATTCGCCACCGTTGTATAGCATGGTGATTTGTGTGGAATTTTATCTGTCAGTACATTAATGTAATTTAGACCAAAATAATGTAAAGTAAATTAATTAATGTAAAGTAAATAACAAGTGGCAAAATCAAATTTTTGTAAACACCCCCAATGTTTTATCTGGAAAATAGCAGCACTTATTCACCACATAAGTATGAACACTCGATTAAGTCACTTAAAACAAAATCGATCCAGCCAGGGAGCTATGACGCCACAGACACCCTAAAAACTTGTAACAGCCCTTTTTTATCGGGAATTAATAAAATAAAAATAATTAGTATTTGATTTGTATAATAAATAATAGACCTAGCGACAATCCGCGTAATGGACGAGTTGCGTTTGTGACAAAATGCATTAGGGGCCATCCATAAATGACGTCACACGTTAAGGGGGAGGGAGAGAGTCGACGAAGTGTGACATTGTGTGACAAGGGGCGGGGAGGGGTACCAAATAATGTGATATCACATTTTTTTCAAAATATACTATTTTATATCTAAGTATCACAACAAAATTTAAACTACATACCTACTAAATAACATAATAATAATGACGTCATTAAATTATTTATAATTAAACGCAAGCAAAGCTTAAAAAACCGACTTCACCGCTTTGTCTTCGGAACCTTGATCAGATTTAATATGTTAAACACGCATTATTGACGATAACTCAAAACTAGAGATCAGACCTTAATCAAATCTAAATGGGACCAATGAGAAAGCAACAGGTTTCAAACAAAAAATATTTCAAAATCCACCACATTTCATAAATTTCTAAATGTAAAATCGCAAAATATTTGACGTCACACTAGGTAGAGGGGGGTCTCACAAATGTGATCAACTGTGACAAGGATGGGGGAGGGGTCAAAAAATCATGAAATAAGTGTGACGTAATTTATAGATGGCCCCTTAGTGACCAACTGGTTAATATCTTTTTTTTGGCTATGCAGTCTTGTGCATTTAGCCAGTGTCAAGTAAGTATAAGTCCTCGTCAAAGTCAAGTAGAAGAGCCAAGTTCATGTCATAGTCAAGTCATGCCCTAATAAAGTGGTAGAAACTTTACTAGAAGTTTTGGAGCGAAAGCGAAAATCGCGTATTTCAACCTTGATTCTTTGTGTTCTATGTTATTATTGTTCACTTACTACACATTAACACTCGAAGAATCACAAGTATTAGAAAATAATCCAAAATCGACTACGCCATTTTTACACTTTCGCGCCAAAACCCGGTTAAAATCTAATTGCGTGACGAATTTGGTATATGACGTAATGCGTTTGTAACATGGCGCGAGTGATCCAAAATAATATAAATGTAATCAACAAATCCAAAATGGATCTCGATTTGATATTTGGGTGTATTCGGATATTGTATACAATTTTAGATGACAAAGTTATTCTTGTTCACTCAATAAACGATGCAGTATGAAATTTAATTTATGGTTTTATTAGCTGAGCCCCGCGGCTTTGCCCGCGTTTGTCAAGTTAAAAGTAGACTATGTTTAATCCTAGGCATAAGCTATATATCTTCCTAATCCATTCAGCCGTCATATGCGTGAAGATAAAACAATCATATACGGATTTATAATACAGTGAAACCTGGTTAAGTGAGACATCAAGGGACCTGCAAATTTGTCTCAGAAGTATTTCACCCAGTGTCTCAGATATCCAGGTATAAATAAATATCTGTCTCATTTCCAGACGGATTAATAGAGGTCAGAATACAGTTATAGAGGAGCGTTATTATTTAATAAAATAACGTATTATGTAAACATTATACGTGAATTTTAATCTTTATTGGTACCAAATCAATAAAAGATAAAAATGTAATAAAAAAAATATTGAAGCACATTTTTTATAAATAGAGATCTAGTACAAGAGTAGATTTGGGCACATTAAATTCGACACAGACATCATTGCGTGTCTTCCCACTTTCATAAGCGGATATTAACTTCAGTTTTTTGCGGGTAGAATAAGAATAAGTAACTAAACAAACAAAACCATGTGTTATTTCAGTTACTGAGTTTAAAGCATGTAAAATTCACTTGCTATCTCAGTTATTGAGGTAACTATGACGATAAAATCGAAAGAACGAATCCCAGATATAGAGGTTTGCTTCGTCCCACTAACAGAGGTAGTCAAATAACGACGGTCCCAGTTCTTTTTAAAAACAACAATTTGATTTTTAAAAGATGTCGTTTATTCGATGGTTCGCTTAAGACTAACTTATTAATTAATAAAACAGTAGGCGTCTGGGGCCATAAACATCCAACGGATGCATACAATCTTCCCTTCGTGAGAAAGGGTCTTATCTGACTACGTTCGAATGATCATGGTGCCAGTTGCAGGTGCGCGGGTGTCGAGTCGCATGACTAGGTAGTGTTGGGATCTCAGCATGAGTTCCAGTTATTGAAGTTTCTCTTCAATAACTGGAAAAAAGAAAAAAAAGAATTAGTAAAAGACTTTTTTTTAAAGTTTCAAAAATAATTCGTCAAATGTAGACGTTGACATTTTAAAGTAATTAGTAAATTTCTTCTCATCTTCTCTTAATAACGTTAACTTGGATACTAATTCTCCACACAACAATCTAGACGTGACATATGGGCTGATTGGCTGTCGCTCTTGTCTACGTCGTCTTTTGGCTAGGTAGTATATCAACAAATAAATAGATATCGACTGTACACCCGAGCGATCGCAATTGTACTGGCGGCGGCGCTGCGAGAGACGCGACGGAGCAGGTCGCGGGTCCCCGCCACGGACACCCGCGACTGACGCCCGCTCAACGCAGCGGACGCCCTCATCCAGCCGGATTTCCCGCCAGCCTCGACGACAATGACAATAAGGTTTTTTGAATATTATTTATAAAAACATGCTTGGACTCTCGGGGACAACAAAATGAAACACTTATTACATAATTATTTATTTCGTAAATTTTTCTATGTAATTTATTTTTGCCTTTTAATAGTTGAAGTAGAATAGATTCACTTGATTCATCTATATTAGTTATAAAATTGTATACATACTAGATTTAAAACTTAATTTTGGAATACTCCCTCACAGGGTATGTACCAATTAATCAAGTTCTTGTCTGACTATTTAGGTATACAAATAAAACTCATAAATAATTAAAATAATTAGAGCGCAAAAAAAACCGACTTCACCGCTTATGTTTTGGTTTGATCGATTTCGATGAAACTCATGGGGTACTTCTGAAGTATAATCTACAAAACAAAAAAAAAACATCGACATCGATTCATAATTGGCGGAATTATCACGTTAAATACATACAAAAAAACTTAGTCGAATTGAGAACCTCCTTTTTGAAGTCGGTTGAAAAAAAAATATTTCAATTTAATTGTAAAAATGTAAATTACTACAAAAAGCATAATCACAAATTATCTATATTATACTCTTATAAATTAGTTAAATTTCACAAATCTTTGGCCTTAATGTATATAAATTTTATATTCGTAAAAAATAACACGAGGCAACTTTATATACAGCCTTTATATATATATATAACTTTACCTGAACATTGAATAGCTTAGTTCCATATGGCACTGATTTTTTTTTCCATTTTAAGACATTTGTTTACATGTTATAAGTTTGACCGATGTGTATGTCTGTCTGTGGCGTCATAGCTTTGAAACAGCTGGACCGATTTAGATATAGGTTTTTTTTAACTTAATTGAGAGTGTTCTTAGCTATGTTTGGTGAAAACTTCTGCAGCCGTTTTCCAGATAGAATGATAGGCATATTTTCTAAATTTAGATTTTGGCACTAGTTTTATGAACTAGGCATATCATATTTAGCTATTTAGTGGACTAGCAATAGGTATGTTTTTCTGTTTACAATGGGGAATTTGCATGAGATTGAAATAAAGGTCATGTATTATTTTATTTTTTTTCCCAACACTAGCATCTCTGATGCAATACATGTTGAAAGTTGAAGACCATCAAAGAAAGAGTGATACCATGATTAGATCATGACCCCCTGCATTGGGGTATCAACTCAATGAGTTTTTTTTTTTTAATATTTATACGATATAATTACAAGTATAAAATTATTTTCTTATCTAAATGCTTCTTAATTAGAAATAATAATCAATAAAAAGTGAGAAAAAGCATAAGAATTTTTAAATTGCAAAATGCATGCTTTATAGAATGTTAGATGACTAATAATTGTTCAACTTTACGACAGCCATGATGGGGTCGCAATGACTCAAAAGACCCATCATAAAGCCACAATAGAAATTGCCTGAACCTGATTGCATTTTAAGATTTTTTAGCAGCAAAATGTTAACGTTAGCAATAAAAAATATTCCATATATTCACTATTGTGCGAGATTAACTTATAACAAATATTATTCTTACATTAATATTAATCAGTTTTTCTTACATCCTTGATATATAGACACTGAATTTACCATTTCAATGCACAACCAGCATCAATATTACGCTGCTATCTATAGAGTAAATATATATATGTATATGAATAAATTGATCTAAATGTAAAATATGCACATACAGAGACTAAAGTAATATCAGTATTTTACTTTTGAAGATGATTGTCATTCTTACTAATGAGGTTCGTGACCGTATATCTACTATATAAAAATAAGTCGGGTTTTCCTTCCTGACGCTATAACTCCAGAACGCACGAACCGATTTCCACGGTTTTGCATTCGTTGGAAAGGTCTCGGGCTCCGTGAGGTTTATAGTGGCGAAACGGAGTTCGCCGGGTTCGCTAGTCGTATATATATATCGTAACCCCTATTCATGACACTCGCAACATTTCACACTTCTTATTCTTTTATTTTTGATTAATTTGTATGTATATGTCTGTGTATTTTATTTATTTTGCTGTTTGTTTGTAGTGTAAATGTTGTGCGTGTCATTAATAATAAATGTATTTTCTTTCTTTCTTTCTTTCTTATATGATTTGTCTTATTATAGTATTAATTATTTACTTATTGTTATAGCTGAACTCAAAAATGCTCTTGATCAACTGTGGGGACTGCAACAATTTGTAATCATCGGTTTGGATTATCTTTTCCATTCGGCCATCGTTGATGTACTGTAACGTAAGCTTTTTTAAATTCAATGCCAAGTATTTATCAGCTAACATAAGAGTCCCTATTGCGTTGTCAACAGTTAAGTTATGGTACAGCAATTCTTCGCACTTTGATTTCAGGCCGTCTAATAGGTAAAAGTCTGCTGCTTCTAGCATCTTTTCGGAATCATCCTCTTGTGATTCAGTTTTCTGGAATTGGTCTGTATACATGTATAACAACACCTTTCTGAGAATGCTTTCTTCAAACGGAGATTCGACAGCATTGGTTATTGTTTCTTTTGTCCCATGATCGAAAAGTGCTTTGAAAACTGCGCTGCGAGCAGCCAGGATCGCCTTGTGTGCTGGAATCTGTATTCCATCATGTGAAAATATAGTCACATCTGTTAGGGTGGAAGTCTTGAGTAAATTTTGTAGAGCGAACGTAAGATCAGTCATAGACACATCAGAGTCGTATGTTTTTCCGCCAGCATTATGAACAATGCTGAACTGATACTTCAGCTCGTATTCATTGAAACCTGATGACAGGTTGTTGTTTAAGTTTATCTTGAAGGTGTCTATCAGTCGCATAGTTAGCAACTGCCACTTATTTGCCAGCACCCGGTCTGCTCTACATGCTATGATGTAATTCAGATTTTTGTTGTAGAGATCGACCCGTACATACATAGAGATAGGCGCTCGAAACCAAAACTCTACGACGTCACTTTTCACCAGCATCAGTTCCATTTTTAAAAATTCTGGTGTGCCCTGTGGATAGTTCTTATTTTTGTCACTTTTTATGACAATTTTTTCAGTATTTGAGCTATAGATAACGTTTCTTAAGTTATAGATCGTCCATATCACATTGTTTACAGGATTAGTTTCACTATTGATTATACTAGAGCTGAATTCGTAATTGTAATGTTCCATTTTGATGTTTAATTCACTCACACTGATTGAATAAAAATATTTATATAGGTATTACAGTAGTCTACAATCTATATGGGAATTTTAGCATTGGTTCGATAATATCACACAAAGCACTAAAATAGTTTCCGATATGAGGATTCCTCTCTAAAGGCATCTATAACTATAACCCGCAATACACAGGTAAATTGTAATCGACTGTGATTAATGTTAAAAATGAAGGAAGCGTTTATTTACACTACATGACTTGAAATATTACCAGGACAAAAAAAAAATTACCACATACATAAAAAATACCTAAATATATTGAGTTTTTATTTCGTGCTATGTATTGTTGCTCCAATTTAAAGTTTTTTCGTTTTAGTTAAATCTTAGAGAGAGAGGCACGCATTGCAGTCCCTCATAGAACATTATTAAGTAGGTATTCAAAATCTTTAGTGATACTGCAGTTGTACAACGACAAAGGTGTTACTTACCTTCAGGCGAGTGTCTAGCCCGTCTCTTTTCTCTCTAGCATATAAAAACAACTCTATGGTTTATTAGAACATTTTTAATTTCTGATAGTTAGGCCATTGTTAGATCACTGTTAGTCTAGTGGTAGGTAAGTTACGATATTGTGGTGGAGAGTGGTAAACATACTTAAAAAGTTGGAAATATACCGCTACCGATTTGTTATTCTAAAATGGCCATAATACTGCCAGCTCGCTATGTACGCTTGAACCGATTCTGCTTGCGCTTGTTATGCGGCTCATACGGCTGTTTAACAACTCGTATTAAACTAGTCGTTCGCGCCGAACTGAGATCTCGCGCCAACATTTTGCCCCATAGAGAAAAACTTTAGAGGTTAATTGCATATAACATATTTTCTACTTAATAGTTGTTTGATTTCTGTATTTGTTGTTCAAGTAAAGGATATAACGGATATTATATGTAAGTTTTAGCATTCAGTATGAAGCCGTTTTTGAGATAGACCCCGGGACAAAATAGGTCTAAACAGTGAGTTTGGTGGTCTACCAAATCGTTGTTTTCGAACATAGAATTTTTTTAAAAACGATTTCGTACTATACTACTTGTCAAGCCCTTTTCAACAATACCCTACAAGGGTAGATAAAAAAATAAACAAAATTTTTCGCACTCCACTTGCATGTATGGGAGCTCCCTTAATATTTTCTAAATGTCATTTCTGGCTTTGAGCCGTAGTTCTACATATTATATGAGAATTTGAAGTCATTTGCTTATATGGTTAAGACGCTAGATGCCTCTGACAGACGGACGGACGGACAGACAGTGTTGTGTGCTGAACGACCCAAGTCAACTTATAGATCTCGCTTCGATCGATTATTTAATCAATAATGGTCGATTATTAACCTTAATCCACCATTAATTATCACCACCATTAATAACTTAATATAACTAATAATTAGTAAACGTGCATAAGTGTATGCTAATCATACACAAAATTGAAAACCTGATTTTCGCCTTCGCTCCAAAACTTCGATAGAAGTTCTAGTAAAGTTCCTATCACTTTAATAGGGCATGACTTTACTATGACTGGACCTTGACTCTTTTAATTGACTTTGACTGTGACTAGAACTTTTAATATGAAATACACTTGAAATATATGATTACTTGACACTGGCTAAATGCACATGATTGCGAAGCCAAAAGAAAAAAGTCTTTCCGTATACTATTGACACTATTTAACATGAGTCTTTGGGTAATAAGTCTATGCACGAGTCGTTGAGTTTGACATTCAGTTTGACGTGTCAATGCGTGATAAAATAAACGCTCAACAATCTCGATAGGAGGCCACACCACAGATTTGTAAAACAATTACGTAGCGTTCGGGTTATTCCCCGTAAAAGCAACTTTAACGCAGCTTGTGAACATTTATGGTGTGACCAGATTTAAATTGATAAAATAACTTAATGATAACAAAAAACACTCAATAATGGTTACTTAATTTGTATATATATTATGTATGTATAATGTATATATAACATAGAAATAATAATATTCGGACTAATTAGGTAAGTAAGAACTTATCTATAGACTGGGATGCCACTCACATTGTAATATAGGACAACTAAGTTGCATTTTTTTTAAACTGCACTATTATTGAAAATTGCAGACCATTATTGAGAAGGTTTGAGCCGGTATTTGAATGGGCCCCGGCTGTTGAAGTTTCTAATATATATATATTATATTATTATACATATATATTCTCCGAATAAGAATTTATTACCTAATACTTTAAATGTAGGTATATCAATCATGAAACTAATTCAATGGTGTAGTAGGTCAGCATGCTTCATCTTCGTCCGCATCGTCACTTTCTATCAGGTGAGATAGCGGCCAAATGCTTACCCACCTGTCATAAAAAATTAGATGGATTAAAAAAAACTTTTGAATTTCTTGTTTCTTATCCTTCCTGCGCAGTGTGTACAGAATGTATGGAGAATGCAGTGTGACGTAAAGGCATGAAAAACCAAGATTCAGGTTTGTAGGTACTTTCCTTCCGAGATCATTCAGCCTCGTAGGCATCCTGCGTATCTAACAAGAAGCGTTCAGATCATCATGCGTACATAGTTTTATAAAATCTCATTGTTTTTGTAATTTGTTAGTCGTTTTCTCTAAATGACAAATAGCGTTTTTCAGAGATAACGCCTTAATTAAAATTTGTTTTTCATTTAAATACGCCTGAAATAACATGAATAGCATTAAAACTATAATCCATTATGTATTTATTAATTAAAATATATATATTTTTTAAAACGAACAATTTAGTGAGCACAGAACCCTGGCTCGCTATTTACCGGGTTTGATTCTCGATAAGAACCTGTTTTCCTCGTCAAGCTTAATTAGTGTTTCTGATATTGTGTGTGCGGAACTACTCTCTAAACTTAGCATTGGTAATAACAAAGAGGCAAGGAAAGAATTAGGTGTTTTATAATTTATCAGTATTAGAGAGTGATAAATTATAAAAAGACTCATCGATTATAAGAGTATATAATAATAATCTTTCATAGAATGGTGGTCATATTCTAAACTAAATAATATGAGATCCTGGAAATAGAGGCGCAGAGAATATTGTACAATAATAGTCAAGTAACTTTTTAACAAAAATAACTAGTACTACTAGTTACCTATTTATCCTTACTATACATTATAAACTTTAAACTAAAAGATAAAACGATTTTTACGAATTATGCCAGCATAGACGTTCTTTGCCATACTTTATTGCCAGATACGTGGAACGGACACGCAGTATGTCAGATCAGCAGCTGACTTTTTGCAACTAAATGTCAAATACGCGAAATGCCTGGGATGCCTACGCGGCTATAAGCTTATCTTTTCGAAGGAAAGTACTCTACAAATTCTACAATCCTTAATCTTTGTTCTTAATATTGCAATCTGCACACTGTGCAGGAAGGGTAAGAAAAAATAACATTGTAGGTAGATAAGTAAGTACTTTTTTGATTCATTATTTTCTAACGGACACTTTTCTGCATACAAAAAGAGACTTTTTACACAGGTATTACGTCAACTGACAAAATAAAGATTCTGCGCGCGCTTTCTGGCCCACTCAACCATGCACCGCATACCTTTCGAGGCCACATTTCTTCTAAGGTGATCCAGTCAAGATTTATATTAGCAAGCCATTTTACGCATTAATAACTAGACAATTGAGTGTAGTTTAGCGCTGACAAAATAACCCATTCAATTTTTAAATTGCCAAGAGAGAAGCGATCCTTTGATAAGCGCTCTAAAGTCTATATTTTAAAATCAGACAGAATCAAAGCCTTACTAAGAAAATGTGATGTTACCATTAACAAAAATTAACTTTAAAACAATGGGATAAAGTGCAAAATCTTTTGATTTTATATAAAATGAACCAAGAAGCCGGTTTTACGACGACGTACGCGCAATGTACCTTATTTACGACAGCTGGGCTACCATTCAAACTCGTTTGTATAATATTCCGTTCCGATCTTGGGAGAACGCGCGAAGCCGATTGGTCGATCGCCACTCGACACCGACAGTCTTCTGTCGAGCTTCTTAGCGCGTACCGACCGCGCATGCGCGGAGCAAGAAGTGAATGTTTTTAAATTATCAAGTAAGACATTGTTTTGTGCCTGTTATAAATCGAATGAGACAATAAATCGATACTTTATACGAATAGTGGTTTTGGAAGTGTAAGAAATTTTCGTAAATTCTTGGAATTTATGAAAACTGGTTTGTGCGTTTGTCTAGTTTGGATTTTGTAATCAAATAAATATAGAAATCGAGTTTTATTGTTTACTTTTGTATTTGGATGCTGCAGCGATATTCCTATTGGATTCCAGTTGAAAAGGTGAGTAACTGAAATAAGTATTATCCAATCCTGTTAGCGTGTAGAGAACAATTTGCTTTCTTTGCTACTCGCGGTGAGAACGTTAGGCGTCTTAAGTTCGATTCCCAACAGGAGCACAATTTTTCTTCGCAAGGGATACCTACTTGGGCTTCTGGTTCTGAGTGTGTGTGATGTATTTCCAGCAACAACGATACGTACATGTTTTTGAGTAAGGAGAAGGGCTGCGAGGGTTGCATGTTTTGGGGATAAATAAGAAAAAAAAAAAATTGTTATTCAGTGCATTATAATGTGACCAAATTAAAAGAACTCGTTTATTACACAAATATTCAAATTGTACAGGTGTTTTTTTATCGGCTGGTGCAATAACACAGGTGTATTTTGTAGGGGTCCGTAAAACTTAAAGAAGAATTGAACCTTTACAAGAATAATTCGTTCGTCTGTCTGTCTATCAGTCAAAACCCTTTTCTCAGGATCGGGTGAAGATATCAAGTTGAAATTAATATAATAATAAATACTAAGCTCTATGAAAAATTTACAAGCTTCTAAATCAACGCAATAACATTATTTCTTAATCTGACATAACTAGTCGTTCGCCCCAAACTGAGATCTCGCGTCTACATTTGCCTAGTAGAGAGAAAACTATTGGTGAATTGCTTATACCTTTATATCCCAATAATAATGTATTTAGTGTTTAATTAGAGGATACTAGACATGCCCCGCGGCTTCGCCCGCTATTATCGAGTTAAAAAGTAGCCTTTGTGTTAATCATAGATAAGCTATGTACGTTCTAAATTTCATCCAA
Organism: Lomographa bimaculata; assembly: GCA_948107665.1. Lineage (NCBI taxonomy): Eukaryota > Metazoa > Arthropoda > Insecta > Lepidoptera > Geometridae > Lomographa > Lomographa bimaculata. The sequence goes on along the minus strand of OX403608.1, from coordinate 2,822,020 downwards.
ATCCGTACAGCCGTAACAGTGAAGAGAAAACAAACATACTTACACACAAACTTTCGGATTTATAATATTAAAATGATAACTGTGGTAGATGAGTATTATTTAAAAAAAGTACCCTTTTTACCATGCCCCATTTTTTTTATAAAACAAGAGGGCGGCAACTTAAATTATTCCGCACAAAGGTGAAAAAATCTGAGATGCACAAACACACGGACAATGAATGCTTCACTGAGAATATAATACTATTATAAAACAAAGCCTTGTAAGTTGCACCAAAAAAAAAAAAACTAAAACTCAAGAACGGCTAAAGCCATTTTTACAAATTATTTTTCTTTCTTCCTTTTTTGTGAAGTCGGTAGAATATCGCATGTATGGCAAAGCAAATTAAAAATTCATTCTTTTTTTCTTTCTTCCATTTTTGTGAAGTCGGAAGAAAATCGCATGTATCGCAAAGCAAATTAAAAATTCTTTCTTCCTTTTTTGTGAAGTCGGTAGAAAATCGCATGTATGGCAAAGCAAATTAAAAATTCTTTCTTTTTTCTTTCTTCCATTTTTGTGAAGTCGGTAGAAATTCGCATGTATGGCAAAGCAAATTAAAAATTCTTTCTTTTTTCTTTCTTCCATTTTTGTGAAGTCGGTAGAAAATCGCATGTACGGCTAAGCAAATTAAAAATTCTTTCTTTTTTCTTTCTTCCATTTTTGTGAAGTCGGTAGAAAATCGCATGTACGGCTAAGCAAATTAAAAATTCTTTCTTTTTTTCTTTCTTCATTTTTTGTGAAGTCGGTAGAAAATCGCATGTATGGCAAAGCTAATTAAAAATTTTTTTTTTCTTTCTTCCTTTTTTGTGAAGTCGGTAGAAAATCGCATGTATGGCAAAGCAAATTAAAAATTTCGCAGCGTCCAGCACTTTCGCATTTAACGTTACTCAACTCTCTGCTAAATATTGCCGAGTTAACACTTCGACTTTCTTCTTACGTAACGTATCACTTTTTTATGTAAATTTGTAGACCACACCCATTGCTATCTGACTAGTTTGCAACGTTGGAAACAAAAAACGCTTTCACACTCACAGCCCCACACTAAGTTCGTTGACTTGTGTCGTGGTTGCCGGAAACATTCACATCACACACAATGAACTCTATGACCCAGAAACACAAATATCTTTTGGGGAGCTTGAATTAAACAAGAATTAACCTTATATCTTACGAAGATATGCAAGAACGGCTTAGTTGGATGAGCTTTGGCCTTCTAAGCATAGGGGTATCGGGTTCGATTCCCGGCGGGAACACAAGTTTTCTCCCCATGGAAAATTTGTGTTTCTGGTTCTGGTTGTGATTGTGTGTGTGATGTGAATGTTTACGGCACCCACGACACAAGTCATCGAACTTAGCGTGGGGCTGTGAGTGTGAAAGCGTTTATGTTTATGTGTTTTTATTGTTATTTGTATAGTTTAAAGTAGTGCATGCTGTGTTTACCTATAATTGGTTGTACACATAGATATAATTGTTTTAGTTTATAAATTATGAAAGTATTTGTGTATCTACTGTTGGTAAACAAAATAAATAAATAAAAAGGGTATGGGGGAATTAACTCATGTTATTCCTGTGCACACTCTCCAAAATGTAAGTGATAATTCTATCGCTTACATTTTGGAGTGTGTCGGTATTCATTGTGCGAACCGCAAAGGAATGGAACTCCTTACCCGAGTCGGTGTTTCCTGATGAGTACAATATGGGAGTCTTCAAGTCTCGAGTGAATAGGTATCTTCTAGGCAAGCTTGCTCCATCGTCGACCACATCGTCGCTTACCATCAGGTGAGATAGTGGTCAAAAGTTTGCCTATCACGAATAAAAAAAAAAAAAAACAGATAAGCTTGCCCCCTTACGTCGCTGACCGAGACTTAATTAAAATAGTTAAACAAGCAGCAAAATCAAAATTTTGATAATACTCCCGACTACGTTCTATCTGAAAAACAGCTGCACCGATTTTCATCAAACATAGCTAAGAACACTTCCGACTTATTCACCTTTCAAACAAAACAAAATCATAATCGGTTCATCCGTTCGGGAGCCACCGACAGACACACACATGCAGACACATGAAACTTATAACACCCCCTTGTTTTTGCGTCGGGGGTAAAAAAAGGGGTTCTCCTTCTAAGCAGCGGATATCGGGTTCGATTCCCGGTAGAAACTCAAGTTTTCTTTCCCGAAAGAAACTTGTGTTTCTAGTTATGTGATTAAGTGTGTGATGTCAATGTTTCCGGCACCTTCGACACAAATCACCGAACTTTTTGTGGGGCTGTGAGTGTGAAAGTGTTTATATTAGTCCTCGTTTAGTAAACTAACCGTGCCCGCGGCTTCGCCAGCTATTATCAAGTTTAAAAGTAGCCTATGTGTTAATCCTAGGTGTAATCTATGTACATTCCAAATTTCACCCAAATCCGTTCAGGCGTTTAAGCGTGAAGAGGGAACAAACATACTTAGTTTACACCCTTACATACAAACTTTCGGATTTATAATACTAGCCGTGCCCCGCGGCTTCGCCCGCTATTATCAAGTTTAAAAGTAGCCTATGTGTTAATCCTAGTTATAAGCTATGTACATTCCAAATTTCATCCAAATCCGTTCAGCCGTTTAAGCGTGAAGAGGGAACAAACATACTTACACACAAACTTTCGGTTTTATAATATTAGTAGGATTGTTATTGATTATGGTAACGATAATTCTTAACCAAAACCGAAGTAGTATATAGTGCATTGCTACATGTAGATACTTACCATACTTTGTGTTACAACACTACTAGACTGTTCATTGTTAAACATGGGTTCCCATGCGCGGCTCCCATGAAAGAATACCGCGAAATTGACGTAAAACATACGGAACCATCGTTGTTGCATGATTGATACGTACACACACACACAAGTTGCTGTAGAACTATCTTAGTGAACTGGCCCTTGGCTTTGTTGAACTGCCCAGTTTGGCTTTGTTGGCAAGCTACACATTTTATATCAAGCTCAAGAATTGAGCTTGATATAAAATATATAGCTATCTATACTAATATTATAAAGAGGTAAAGTTTGTTTGTTTGTTTGTTTGTTTGTATGTAAAAGGTAATCTCTGAAACTACTGATCCGATTCCAAAAAATCTTTCACTAATAGATAGCTACACTATCAGTGAGTGTCATAGGCTATGTTTTGTTGGGATATAAGTTAGTTATCAGTTCGAAATAATAATATTCGTAAGAGAAGTCGGAGATAAATTTGCTTACTTTACGCTTTATCGGCGTACGCTGACTAAACAGTTAGACATAGGTGAGTACAATGTTCAGCAAAAATGTTGGCCTTCATGAGTTTTACAAAAAAGTCCGCGACAGCATATATCTAACATGTATGTATAGCTCAGAAAAAATACTTTTCTTTGTTAAAAATCTGAAAAAAAAGCGGCCGATGTTTAGTTGTCTTTTTGAGACATTCAGTATTAATCCTTATCCAAATAAACTATTTCATCGTCTTACGTAGTTCATGTAGATACCATTTACTTTTTACTGCATGTGATTTGGATAAATAGTCTATGAGAAATCGTGAAATTAGTTTCACGGGAGACCTCCCGTGAATGGGACGGGTCAGAAATTTATCGACACGTACTACGTATTCCTGCACATAAAAATAGCGGCTTCTATTTCGTTGCCTTTTTTTAGGTATTTAATATTAATCCTTATCAAAAAAACCTATTTCATCTGCTTACGTAGTTCACGTAGATGCAATTTGCTCTTCACTGCATATAATTTGGACCTATAGTCTAGGAGAAATCGTTAAGTTTATTTGAGGGTGAAAACGGTGGATCACAGAATGTAATAGTTACTGCGTAATCCGGCATACTTCTATGTTTTGAACCGACTTACATAAGATGGAAGATATAAATTCGACTGTTTTTTTTTTGTTTAGTCGGTTATATATAACTTATTATTGAACTTTGAACTGCCCGCTGGAGTAGTTAGGTAGGCGTTTGCCTTTAAAGCACCGAGTTTGATTCCCGGTGGGAACACAGGTGTTTTTCCACGGGAATTTGTGTTTCTGGTTTTGAGTATGTTGTCAATGTTGTGTGAATCTTGGATGTTTACAGCCCTACGATACAAGTCATTGAACTTAGTGTGGGGTTGTGAATGTGAAAGCGTTTATGGGTATGTTTTTTAATATTTACTACCCGGCCGACGCCGGGCGGGTCGTTCCTGAACTTTGAACTGCTCGCTGGCGTAGATGGGTGCGCGTTCGCCTTCAAAGCAGCGGGTTCGATTCCCGGTTGTAATTTACCAAGAAGATTTCTCTCCACGGGAAATTTGTGTTCCTGGTTTTGAGTATGTTGTGAATGCTTTGTGAATCTTGGATGTTTACGGCCCCCCGATACAAGTCATTGAACTTAGTGTGGGGCTGTGAATGTGGAAGTGTTTATTTGTATATTTTTTAACCGGGCGACGCCGGGCGGGTCATCTTTTGAACTTTGAACAATCTACTCGCGTAAATGGGTGCACGTTTGCATTCAAAGCAGCGGGATCGATTCGCGGTGGTAACAGAAGTTTTCTCCCTACGGGAAATTTTTGTTTTTAATATGTTGTGAATCTTGGATGTTTACGGCCCCACGCTACAAGTCACTGAACTTAGTGGGGGCTGTGAACGTGGAAGTGTTTATGTGTAGATTTTTTAATTGGGCGACGCAGGGTGAGGAATCTTTGAACTTTGAACTACCCACTGGGTAGATGAGTTCGTCTTCAAAGCAGCGGATTCGAATCTCGGTGGGAACACAATAACAAAAGTTTTTTCCACACGGGAAGTTTGTGTTTCTGGTTCTGGGTATGACGTGAATGTTGTGTGTGTGGTGTTAATTGTTAACGGCCACGATACAACTTATAGTACTTTTAGAGTGGGGCTGTGAGTGTGAAAGCGTTTATGTGTAGGCTTTTGTTTACCCGGGCGACGCCGGGCGGGTCAGCTAGTATTATTATATAGCTTGGCTTTCAAAATTTTATCAGAGCGCCTGGTTGAAGCGACGCGTGATCAAAATGCTGGTACTTATTTGGCTCTACGTATTAGAATTGCAATTCAGAGAGGCAATGCCGCCAGCATGATGGGAACGCTACCCACTGGTAATGGGCTTGAGCACTTGAGTTACCTATAAGCTCGATGTCTTGTAGGTAACTTAGTTCTTTGCTGTACATAGTTTTAGTTTAGTTTTAGGAAAAATAGGCAATTGGCCCGTAGCTATATATATATATGAGTAAAGATGATTGTCATTTTAAGAAAAACTAAGTACACAATACACGATCACACTTAGTGTGATCGTGTATTGTGTACTACGGTCACCTCTGGGTTGGATCCGCTAAGTACCAGCTTGATGCTCTTGAGTCTATTGACCGGGGAGACAAAAGACTCATAGGCGACAGTAAGCTAGTTGAGTCGACACTGCAAAGTCTTGGTAACCGAAGTAAGGTAGCAACTAGCAAGCCTATCGGTATTCTATCGCTTACATTTTGGAGAGTGTGCTCAGGAATTACATTATATAATTTCTCCATGCCCTTTTTACCATCTAACAACAAGACAAAACTGTCAAACGTCATCCATTTTATGGTTGACATACCTCCAGCTCGATCGTAGCGTTTCGTTTCTACCTTTATCATCCGTACTGCGATGGAATGAGTTCCATTGCCTGCGTTGTTCCCTGAACGGTAGAATCTAGGTGTCTTCATGTCTAGAGTGAGTAGGTACCTTCTAGGCAAGCATGTTCCATCTTCGGCCGCATCGTCACTTTCCATCAAGTGAGAAAGTGGTCAAATGCCTATCCAGCATTTAAAAAAAGTTGTGTGTGCGTTCGCCTTCTATGCAGCGGGTTGTGGGTTCAGCTGTTCTCAACATTCTACAAGTCCTTTTTTTTCAACAGATTCTCGTGAAATCTGTGTAAATTGAAAACCAGCACTGTTTGCTTATGAAATGAAAATGAAAATGAAAATATTTATTTGCTTGAAACATGGTGCAATTGGGTGTTTTTATAACGTTGCGCGTTGGAACAACATGTTTCACCATGCAAAAATTTTAAGAATTATTTTTAAATTAATTATATACATTTGAATGAATTTAACTTTACCTAATTAATTACCAATACATTATTACATTTTATAATTGTTCTTTACTTATCACTATGAATATAGGTATGTCTTATTTATTAATGATGTCAAGGAAAAAATGTCAAAATGGAAATAATTCATTATGTAAATGAACACGCAGTTCAAAGTTGAATTTACTCCGATTGCTCTATAAAAAGTATCAAGTAAAAGTCTTGGCTCAATTTGATGTATTTTTCTTTTTTATAATAGGAATAAATACATTTCTTTCTTTCTTGTAATATTGCGAGTAGGTTCGATAATTTTAAGGTTTTTTTTTGTCGATACTATTCAAAATGGCGAAATACGGAATTTGCAATCCATTTTGAATAATTTTAACGCAAGCAAAGCTTAAAATAAATTGACTTAACCGATTTATCCAAACACTTTTCTTACACGCCCAGGAAAGCTGGTAGATAATGCTTCATACCATTAAGGTATTCCTTGTACACTGTTTTGTGCTAAACTATTAAATAAATACATAAATTTATCCTCATAATCAGATTCAATGCATAAAATACGCATTATAGAGGATAACTACTGGTCAGATCTTTATCAAATTTAAATGGGACCACATGGAAAGCACCACCGTTCGAATAAAAAAAAAACAAAATTGGTTCACCTAGAAAGAAGTTATGAGGTAGCACACATAAAAAAAAATGAATTTAGAACCGCCTCCTTTTTTGTGAAGTTAGTTAAAAATTCGTGAAGTCTTCATCTCACAGAGTTACTAGTAGTTCTATTCTGTGCGTTCTAGCTAGGAGCTTCCTAGCTAGGAGCGTCCTGCATGGCGCATCCATCTAATCGTCAATACTCGAACGTTTATTTACCTACCGTTCACATTCTAGGAACGATTGCGCAAATCTTAGCAAACACATAACTTAAGCAAACGACCAGCTTGCTCAACACGTAACGGTCAGCATCCGAGAGAAAACGTTTAAAAACATGTAGAATCTTAGAAAAGACGTAATTTTTCTGTACGTAAATGTACGTAGATAGAAAAAACACATAGTGTAGAATGTTCAGCGTGGAATTCTACGGGTATTGTGGATAGTGCAAGTTTTCCCATGTTGATTATTTCCTGGTTTTTTACTATGAATGGGTTTTGAACGCATTCTTTGGAACCGACTTGACTTTCAGAAGAGTCGGGGTTCTCAAATGAAACTGCTTTTACGATGCGTTTTGCTTCCACATTCGTTATGCGAACCGCAAAGGAATGGAACTCCTTACCTGAGTCTGTGTTTCCTGATAAATACAATATAGGAGTCGCGAGTGAATAGGCATTTTCTAGGCAAACGTGCTCCATCGTCGACCGCATCGTCACTTACCATCAGGTGAGATAGTGGTCAAACGGTTGCCTATCTCGAATTAAAAAAAACTGCTCCATTTTTTACCCGACTGCGCGACACAAAGGAACCCACCTCCTTAGTGCTTATCAACCAATGTATGTACTTTTTTCCAACGCGTGTCTGATTTTGATGATTTTTACGTCAATCGATTTGTCTTAATCTTGCGTGTGTCACTAAAGACATGACAGTAATCAAAATTCAAAATGGCGGTAACCAGACGCCATATAGCAATAACAAACGCAAGCAAAGCTTAAAAAACCAACTTCATCGCTTATATTTTGGTTTTGGCTTGATCGATTTCGATAAAATTTATATGAGACCACCTCTTAAGTATAATCTACCGAAAAAAAAACATCAAAATCGATTCATAATTAGCGGAGATATCGCATAACAAACATACAAAAAAAACATAGTCTTTTTTTTTAATTCATGATAGGCAAACTTTTGACCACTATCTCACCTGATGGTAAGCGACGATGTGGTCGACGATGGAGCAAGCTTGCCTAGAAGATACCTATTCACTCGTGACTTGAAGAACTTTATAAAAATTTACACAGTCGAACTTTCTTTTATGAAGTCGGTTGAAAAGATAATTAACCGACCGGGCGCAAAGCGCGAGCACAGAGTCTCGGTTTCAGTTTGGGCAAAAATGCTTTCGTAAATTCGGATTTCCGGTTGTTCTCCTCTACAGATCGCAATTCTCAACCGATACTCGTGAAAGAGTCGATAATAATATAGATATTTTGTGGCGAAGCCGATCAAGGAAGTTTTCCAAAATGACTGAGTTACGGAGGTTGAAAACTTAAAAAAAAATTGATAAAATAATGAAAAAAACATGTAAATAAAAATCAATCATCACAGAGCCACTAGCATTACTTAATATAATTTTATTTAAATAAATTCAAATTAGCTACGGGCCAATTGTCTATATTTCCTAAAACTAAACTAAAATTAGATACATCTATACAGCAAAGACCCAAGTTAAAGTTTTATGTAATGATCTGCGCATGTCCAAAATGTTTTCTTTTTTTAGGCCTACACTAAGCGACGCACACAATCTTAATACTAGATATAAGCATAAAATTACAGTGCGCGCATTTAGATTAAGCAAAACGAATAAATCTTTTATGGCAAATGGGGTTAGATTTTACAATAGAATTCCTAAAATCGTAACTGAATTACCACTGGGAAAGTTCAAATCTGTAATAAAACGGGCATTAATTAAGAAAGCTTACTATAAAACCACAGACTATATTAATGACAAGGATGCATGGAGGCAAACTGCACAGGCTCTTTCTAGCGTCTACCATAATAACACCTAGGTTAAGAAATGTATGTATTAGAGATTAAGAATGTTTTAAAAAAAATGAATGAAAAAAAAATTCGCCGCCGAGTTTCTTGCCAGGTTCTTCTCGAGATGGCTGTAATTTTGCGAATCTGGCAATAGATTCATTAACTTTCATGAGTGCCTCTTTGGGGCCCATGTGAATAAACGAAAAAAGAAAAAAAACTAATTTCGATGTCTTGTGTCGTGGGTGCCGCAAACATTCACAATCACAGAACCAGAAACACAATTTTTCCAAAACTTGTGTTCCCGCCCGGAATAGAACCCGACATACTTAGAAGGAGAACGCTCATCCAACAAGCCAACGGGCAGTTCGCAACGTTTTGTTGAACACCTTCACTCACAATCACAGACAACTTGACAAAGGTCGGAAATCGAATCATAACAAAATATCGAAGCGGAAACTGAGTCAAAACAATTTAAACTTTTTTTTGTCATTTAATTAAACAACCTTTAATTGATAGGTTACAAGCACATAATCTGAGTCAAAACCAATTTTAACTGAGTCAAAACAATTTTAACTTTTATTTTGCCATTTAATTAAACAACCTTTAATTGATTGATTACAAGTGCATAATTTTTATTTAAATCCCTGATAGACTAGAATTTGACCACTAACTCTAAAGAAGTCTATCTGGCTAACTTACTTTATCTCTGTTCCGAAATCAGATTCCCCCTTGCCCTTTTTACCATCTAACAACAAGACAGACTATCAAACGTCATCCTTATATGGTTGACGTACCTCCGGTTCGCTCGAAGCGTTTTGCTTCTACGTTTATCATCCGTACAGCGAGGGAGTGGAACTCATTGCCTGCGTCTTTGTTTCCCGAACAGTACAATCTGGGTGTCTTCAAGTCTAGAGTGAATAGGTATCTTCTAGGCAAGCATGTCACATCTTCGGACGCATCTTCACTTCCCATCAGGTGAGATAGTGGTCAAATGCTTGCCTATCTATAATAAAAAAAAAAAAAATCAGACAGGCTGTTTTGTGTCGGACATTTTCCTCTAATATTTAATTTAAGATCTTTTGTTTATATAAATGCTTTAAATGCTTTCACGCGCAGCTCCTAACAAAGTTAGATAAATTGTGTCGTGGGTGTCGGACACATTCACATAACACACAAAATGACACCCAAAACCGGAAACACAATTAATAGCTTGCATAGAAATCAATTACATGTATATAATTGATCTCTATGCATGTATATCGTCATGAAGTTTTCTGAAATTTTCAAATTATCTGCGCATTTTCGTAATCAACCGACTTAAAAATGGAGGTTCTCAATTCGAGTGTAGGTTTTTTTATGTATGCTAACAAAATATTCATACCACAAGAACCGTATCAATTTGGAAGTTCGAAGAATATACTCCAAAACATAAACAGAAATCAGTTGTACTATGTTAGATATATCTAGAGATCTCCAATCAAGTAGTACATGTACGTCCATTGTTTAATATATCGGTTTCATAACAATGGACCAGTGTTAAGGAACTTTTTATACACAGTGGTAAATGAGATGCATCCAATTCAGATGAGAGATACGGGTCTCCACAGACGAACTACACGGCGGCCACAAAAAGGTGGCTGTTTTACTTTATACACAGTGGTAGATGGGATGCATCCAATTTAGATGAAAGATACGGGTCTCCACAGACGAACTACACGGCGGCCACAAAAAGGTGGCTGTTTTACTTTATACACAGTGGTAGATGGGATGCATCCAATTCAAATGAGAGATACGGGTCTCCACAGACGAACTACACGGCGGCCACAAAAAGGTGGTTTTACTTTATACACAGTGGTAGATGGGATGCATCCAATTCAAATGAGAGATACGGGTCTCCACAGACGAACTACACGGCGGCCACAAAAAGGTGGCTGTTTTACTTTATACACAGTGGTAGATGGGATGCATCCAATTCAGATGAGGGATACGGGTCTCCACAGACGAACTACACGGCGGCCACAAAAAGGTGGTTTTACTTTATACACAGTGGTAGATGGGATGCATCCAATTCAGATGAGAGATACGGGTCTCCACAGACGAACTACACGGCGGCCACAAAAAGGTGGCTGTTTTACTTTATACGCAGTGGTAGATGGGATGCATCCAATTCAAATGAGAGATACGGGTCTCCACAGACGAACTACACGGCGGCCACAAAAAGGTGGCTGTTTTACTTTATACGCAGTGGTAGATGGGATGCATCCAATTCAGATGAGGAATACGAGTCTCCACAGACGAACTACACGGCGGCCACAAAAAGGTGGCTGTTTTACTTTATACGCAGTGGTAGATGGGATGCATCCAATTCAAATGAGAGATACGGGTCTCCACAGACGAACTACACGGCGGCCACAAAAAGGTTTGTTTTACTTTATACACAGTGGCAGATGGGATGCATCCAATTCAAAAGAAAGATACGGGTCTCCACAGACGAACTACACGGCGGCCACAAAAAGGTTTGTTTTACTTTATACACAGTGGTAGATGGGATGCATCCAATTCAGATGAGAGATATGGGTCTCCACAGACGAACTACACGGCGGCCACAAAAAGGTTTGTTTTACTTTAAACACAGTGGTAGATGGGATGCATCCAATTCAGATGAGAGATACGGGTCTCCACAGACGAACTACACGGCGGCCACAAAAAGGTGGCTGTTTTAGTTTATACACAGTGGTAGATGGGATGCATCCAATTCAGATGATAGATACGGGTTTCCACAGACGAACTACACGGCGGCCACAAAAAGGTGGTTGTTTTAGTTTATACACAGTGGTAGATGGGATGCATCCAATTCAGATGAGAGATACGGGTTTCCACAGACGAACTACACGGCGGCCACAAAAAGGTGGTTGTTTTAGTTTATACACAGTGGTAGATGGGATGCATCCAATTCGGATGAGAGATACGGGTCTCCACAGACGAACTACACGGCGGCCACAAAAAGGTGGTTGTTTTAGTTTATACACAGTGGTAGATGGGATGCATCCAATTCAGATGAGAGATACGGGTCTCCAAAGACGAACTACACGGCGGCCACAAAAAGGTGGCTGTTTTAGTTTATACATAGTGGTAGATGGGATGCATCCAATTCAGATGAGAGATACGGGTCTCCACAGACGAACTACATGGCGGCCACAAAAAGGTGGCTGTCATGAGAGATACGGGTCTTCACAGACAAACTACACGGCGGCCACAAAAAGGTGGCTGTCATGAGAGATACGGGTCTTCACAGACAAACTACACGGCGGCCACAAAAAGGTGGCTGTCATGAGAGATACGGGTCTTCACAGACAAACTACACGGCGGCCACAAAAAGGTGGCTGTCATGAGAGATACGGGTCTTCACAGACAAACTACACGGCGGCCACAAAAAGGTGGCTGTCATGAGAGATACGGGTCTTCACAGACAAACTACACGGCGGCCACAAAAAGGTGGCTGTCATGAGAGATACGGGTCTTCACAGACAAACTACACGGCGGCCACAAAAAGGTGGCTGTCATGAGAGATACGGGTCTTCACAGACAAACTACACGGCGGCCACAAAATGGTGGCTGTCATGAGAGATACGGGTCTTCACAGACAAACTACACGGCGGCCACAAAACAAGAAAATCATGTATGTAGTGAGTAAAGTTAGGCGATCAAGGTCGAGACTCGATTTTTGCCCGTTATGCTAGGGGTGTACGATCGAACGGCTGGACCAATTTTGATGAAATTTAGTATGGAGGTAGCTGACACCTTGGATTAACACATGGGTACTTTTATCTCAGAATTCCCGCGGGTCCGGGACTTACGGGTGTGAAACCGCGGGGCGCAGCTACTAAGCTGATAATTGCAGTTCGCCTGACAATGCCCTTAGCTGAATAAAAGCTGTGTGAAATAACCAAAACGCTCACATATCAGTAAACAATGTTACTTTGTTTTTCGGTTATAAATTAGTTTACATCCGGTACTGCACAAGAATTCTTATTACCTTGCTGTGCCCCGCGGCTTCGCCCACATATATCAAATTAAATTACGTAGTAACTGTTATGTAATCTGTGATAAAAGTGGCGATTCAACAACAAATACTTTATATATTCACTAGATTTTGCCCGCGGCTTCGCTCGCGTTAAGAAGTATTATTATTATTATTAGGTATAGATACCCTATTTTATCCCCTTGGGGGTAGAATTATTCAAAACCCTTTCTTAGCGGATGCCTACGTCATAACATCTACCTGCATGCCAAATGTCAGCCCGATCCGTCCAGTGGTTTGGGCTGTGCGTTGATAGATCACTATGTCAGTCAGTCAGTCAGTCACCTTTGAGTTATATATATTTACTAGCTGACCCGCCCGGCGTTGCCCGGGTAAACAAAAGCTTACATATAAACGCTTTCTCACTCACAGCCCCACTGTAAAAGTACTATAAGTTGTGTCGTGGGGCCGTAAACAATTAACACCACACACACAACATTCACGTCATACCCAGAACCAGAAACATAAACTGCCCGTGGGGAAAAAACTTTTGTTATTGTGTTCCCACCGAGATTCGAACCCGCTGCTTTAAAGACGAACGCGCACTCATCTACGCCAGTGGGTAGTTCAAAGTTCAAAGATTCCCCACCCTGCGTCGCCCGGTTAAAAAATCTACACATAAACACTTCCACATTCACAGCCCCACACTAAGTTCAGTGACTTGTAGCGTGGGGCCGTAAACATCCAAGATTCACAACATATTAAAAACAAAAATTTCCCGTAGGGAGAAAACTTCTGTTACCACCGCGAATCGATCCCGCTGCTTTGAAGGCAAACGCGCACCCATTTACGCGAGTAGATAGTTCAAAAGATGACCCGCCCGGCGTCGCCCGGTTAAAAAATAATAATACAAATAAACACACTTCCACATTCACAGCCCAACACTAAGTTCAATGACTTGTATCGGGGGGCCGTAAACATCCAAGATTCACACAACATTCACAACATACTCAAAACCAGAAACACAAATTCCCGTGGGAAAACACCTGTGTTCCCACCGGGCATCAAACCCGGTGCTTTAAAGGCAAACGCCCACCTAACTACGCTAGCGGGCAGTTCAAACTTCAATGATAAGACTAAACAAAAAAAAACAGTCGAATTTATATCCCCCTTCTTATGTTAGTCGGTTCAAAACATAGACGTATCCACCGTTTTCACCCTCAAATAAACTTAACGATTTCTCCTAGACTATGGGTTCAAATTATGTGCAGTAAAAAGCAAATTGCATCTACCTGAACTAAGTAAGCCGATGAAATAGGTTTTTTTGATAAGAATTAATATTAAATACTTAAAAAAAGCCAACGAAATAGAAGCCGCTATTTTTTAGTGCAGGAATTCGTAGTACGTTTCTGTACATTTCTGACCCGTCCCGTACACGGGCGGGCTCCCGTGAAATTAATTTCACGATTTCTCATAGACTATTTATCCAAATCATATGCAGTAAAAAGCAAAATGTATCTACATGAACTACGTAAGACGATGAAATAGTTTATTTTGATAAGGATTAATACTGAATGTCTCAAAAAGCCAACTAAACAGAGGCCGCTTTTTTTTCAGATTTTTAACAAAGAAAAGTATATTTTCTGAGCTATACATACATGTTAGATATATGCTGTCGCGGACTTTTTTGTAAAACTCATGAAGGCCAACATTTTTGCCATACATTGTATTCAACTATGTCTTACCGTTTAGTCAGCGTACGCCGATAAAGCGGAGAGTTAGCAAATTTTTCTCCGACTTGTCTTACGAATATTATTATTTCGAACTGATAACTAACTTCTATCCCGACAAAACATAGCCTATGACACTCAGTGATAGTGTAGCTATCTATTGGTGAAAGAATTTTCAGAATCGGATCAGTAGTTTCAGAGATTACCTTTTACATACAAACAAACAAACAAACAAACAAACAAACAAACAAACAAACTTTACCTCTTTATAATATTAGTATAGATTTAGATTTATATAATTTTGATTGCCATTTTTGGCTTTTTGCCACAACTTTACATATTCTCTGAGAATTTAAAGTTATTCACTTGCTTAATGCCTCTGACAGACGGATGGATGGACGGACAAAGTGCCGAACCAACAAAGTCAATAAAAAAAAAAAATATGCCCCATTATCATCTAAAGATAAGGCAAACTGTCAAACTTCATCCATTTATGGTAGACATAACTCCAGTTTGCTCGGAGCGTTTCGCTTTTACGTTCATCATCCGTACAGCGAAGGAGTGGAACTCATTACCTGCGTCATTGTTCCCCGAGGTGTATAATTTGCGAGTCATCAAGCCAATAGCGTATCTTTTAGACAAGCTTGTCATATCAGCCCAAAGATAATATTTTCGGCCGCATTAACATTTTCCATCAGGTAAGAAAAAAAAGACGTGTGGCACTCAGGGACTGCCGCGGTAAAGCTATTGCATAGCATTTTTTATTAACTTATTCAATTATAATTATTTATTTATTTTATTTATGCAGTTTTTTTTTCCTGTCACCTAGAGGCGAGTTGCTGAACTAAAGAGACAAGCGTGATATTTCAAAAAAGTCATAAAAAGTTCTGCTATTCATCGATAGATGGCAAAACTAAAAAGTATCACCGCTGTGCCGGTCGGAGTGGGGGGTGCTAGGTTATTTTCGTTACGGAATTTCTGGATTCGGTCTCCACGCTCAAGGCCCGCGATAGAAGCTATGCAACAGCTTAAAAAAATACTTTTTTATCTCACAAAATTTTTTTTTTCTGTTTAGCATAAAAACAATCTAAAAATAGCATCCCAACAAGGAAATCCTTATTATAAATCCGCGTACCGTAAGCTATATTTACCTAAAGTCATTATTACAAAATCTAATCAATATTCAACACGTTCGCACCTCCGATAACCCATATTCAGTGTAATAAAAACTGATTTACGTTCAAAAGTAGTTCATATCGAGCCATAAAACTTTTCACGACATAAATTCTACTAAAGTGTACTTTCAATTTCTAGAACTGTCGCTGGCAACCTTGAGAGTAGGTAACTTTGTAGATCTTCTCAATTCATCTGTTTTTTAATATAAGTTACTTGTTAAAAACTTTTTTAAAGACAAACTTTTAGAATTCCGTCATATTGGATTTAAAGTGACGTCACTTTATTTTCGAGTTATTCTCAGCCAGCCTTTCATTTGACACCCATATTGTAGGAGTGCATTAAAAATTAACTTGTCCGCCATGTTGGATTTAGAATGACGTCACACAGCTAACCATACATTGTCATCCAAACTAAACGTGAATACAAAATTTCAGTTCAATCGGTTGAAGATATCTGCTTCAAAATTGAGTTGCAAATTCCACCCGAACAAACATACATACATTGCAAGTTAAATAAAAGCTTGTAAAAACGGACTAATGAGTTATATAACCAGAGAACTTGTCAAGACGAATCAAACGAGCCCAAAGTTGATGGTTTTATCTTGTTTAGTTCAGGAGTTCCTATGCCCATTCCGTTGCAATCATGAGACCAGCTCCATGGTACCATATCATTGTATTGTCACCGATACATACATAAGTACACCAACTTTAAGTCCAATCGGACATCGGGCAGTGTGTCTAATCCTTACTAATCCTTACTATCCTTACTAATATTATAAATGCGAAAGTAACTCTGTCTGTCTGTTTGTTACGCTTTCACGCTAAAACAACTGAACCGATTTAAACGAAATTTGGTACACAGATAGTCTAGAGCCTGAGAAAGGACATAGGCTACTTTTTGAATTCTGGCTGGTCCGGGACTTACGCGGGCAAAGCCGCGGGGCGCAGCTAGTCTAAGATAGATTTGATTACAGACCGACAACTAGACAGACATCGGCACAGGTAAAACTAAACGAAAGCTTGTAAAATTGTATATTTTATTCAATAATGTGTACAACTTACCAACCAAGCTAATGTTTCTCTAACTTAGTCAATAGAACTTGGTATGTATGAGTTGTATGGTATGTATGACGCAACTTGCGGCTCGGAACCGGTTACAAGTTATTTCATCCGGTTACCTGAGTTACCACTCTCGGTTCATATTCCTGGATCGTTTTATTTAATTTTGCAGGCTAACTATAAATATAGTAAAAAAAAATATTTTAGACATAATCTAATTTAAAACATAATTATGGGAGAAGCCACTGGATTTAGAAACACAGATTTTAACTAGTTCAGCAGCCTATGGACTCAACATTAACGATGTACTTACATTTCAATAAAGTTATTTGTTTCTTTCTTTCTTTCTATTATATTTTAATTAAAATTAAGATATTAACTACAAAAAAATAACGGAACATACCTAAATAGAGGTTAATATAATAAACAAGATAGAGATTTTTTTATTGATCAATACATATTGACAAGACGTCAACTCTCCATAGAAATGCTATTGAGAAATTGCAATTGATAGACTGCTTGAATACATTTTTCTTTTACCTTTGATAGGTCAGCGTTTGATCGCATCTCACCAGATGACAAGCGATTGTGTGGTCGAGGATGATAAACATGAACTATTGACTCTCTATACACTTAAACAATTAATTAAACTATTGATGTTTAAATTAAGTTAAAGAAGCAATTTGCGTGACTTACGCGTTGTCAATGTCAGAACCGAGAATTGTTTCGGCTATTCCGATTTCCTACTTCTTCTTCTACTACGACCTAGACATCGACAACGCGTAAGTCACGCCAATTCACTTCACATTTCAATTTGATTGAAATGTTTTAAATGTGCGTGAATTTTAATTTAGATTTATGAAACCGTCGCGTGTCTAATTAACTGATAAATAATTAATCAACGCGTAGATATGATAGAGACATGACATTTTTAGAATAGATTTCTTTAGTAGAATACAAGAGCATTAAGAAAAGATTTGTTGATGTTTTGCACTTTATAGATTTTTAGGGGCAATTCTCTATTGAGACATCGACAACGCGTAAGTCACGCTAATACATGGGTATTAATGGTAATTTAAGTTTTTTGAAGGGAAAACTTCTTAAGCGGCGTTGTGCAGTTTTTTGGGATGGGTAAAAAATGTTAAACTCGCGTCAGGACACGTCACCTGATCGAAAACTTGTAAGATGAAGGAAGAGTAGACCGCCGGCGCGGCGTAGGAGAGGAAGAATATCCCCCTCTCTTTCTACCGAAAACACTACTAAAAAATAACAAAATCAATGATAAAAAAAACAGTAACACCTAGCGCGGCTTTTACGCAAACTTGTATATTCAAAATAGGTCCAACTACACGTCCACCACGTTTGGCTATCCCTCTACCGAACATCTGTATACATCGTGAATGAAGTCGCTGCCAACAGCTACTAACATTACAAAATCAATTTATTAACAAAATTATAGAATCAATTAACAGTAAATCTAAGTTACGAGTCATAAACACGTATCGCATAACTCAAGGCATTTTTTCTCAGTACGATTTCGCAACCGGCCACTATTGAGTCAATGGAATTGTGCCAACGTTTTAATTAGCCCAGTTTTTGTGTGTATTTCACAGAGCCAGATCAAAGTAGCTTAATGGGTACCTATTTGAGTTAAACCGCATAATAGATTTAGTTAGTTTTTTGGTTCGTGTGTTTGAGGACCGCGGGCAGTCTAATCTCTAGTTCTAACTTTATTTCGGGTTGAAGGGCAAATCTCAGTGAAATTACAAAAAAACCCGGCCAAATGCGAGTCAGATTCGCGCACGAAGGGTTCCGTATCATTAATCACCATAAAAACGGCATAAAAATCACGTTCGTTGTATGGCCCTTAAACATTTGTTTTATTTTAATTTAATTATTTATTTTTAAAGCGAATATATAACTTAATATTTTGTGAATTTTTCAAGCGTCTACCTGTTGCCGTTATTAATATCGAACAAAAACGAGTAAAAAAACACGTTTGTTGTATGGGAGCCCTGTAATATTTTTTTTATTCTGTTTTTTAGTATTTTTTGTTATAACGGCAACAGAAATACACCATCTGTGAAAATTTCAACTGCCTAACTATCACGGTTCATGAGATACAGCCTAGTGACGGACGGACAGCGGAGTCTTAGTAATAGGGTCCCGTTTTACTCTTTGGGTAACCCTAAAGTTGTAATGTCAGTGACAAAAATTGTAATGTCATTGAAAGTTAATTGTAATGGGCAAGCGTGACGCTTACCAACTACCTACGTTTTTTTTTACCATAGATTTTTTTATGGTCAATAGGCAAGTTTTTGATCACAATACATAGATCTGGCAGTAGAATCATTAACTTTCATGGGTGCCTCTTTGGGGCCCATGTGAATAAACGATTTTGATTTGATTTGATCCAGTTCCCAAAATTATTGGAAGAAAGTTCCTTATCGCGCGTTGCGAAAGGGGGCTAGACGGAAAAAATTAAGACCAAAAGTTGTAACGACACTTTTTGCTATAGTTGTAAGCCATACCACGTTCTCGTCCGATCACCGAAGTTAAGCAACGTCGGGCGCGGTCAGTACTTGGATGGGTGACCGCCTGGGAACACCGCGTGATGTTGGTTTTTGCATGTTTCTTTTAATTTTGGAACGAAAGTTCCTTATCGCGCGTTGCGAAAGGGGGCTAGACGGAACTTCATTCCATCCGGGTGTCCCTTGACACCTCTATTAGTTTACAGTAGTCAACAGACGTTAAAAAGATATATATAGAAGTATTGATAGAACAGACATCTGGACATACTACTGGTAGGTAGGAAGTAGGCATTCTCTCAATGCAAACGTGATTCGACCTTGTTAAATAGCGATGAAATGAAATGCATTTATTTGCTTCAAGTGTTATAAACAGTGTATCAATATAGTTCACATACTTGGTCATAATAGCATAGTAGAAATATTTATATATATATTTCTACTATGATAAATGATAATAGTGACATGCAATGCAAATATCGATTTGAGGGCTAGGTATCTTTATAACGTCATAATAATAATTTTGATTATTTTTATCTAATATATTTTATACAAGCCGTGCCCCGCGGCTTCGCCCGCGTTAATTGGGTTAAAAAGTAGCATATATATGTTATTCCTGAACCTAAACTATCTACATTCTTAATTTCATCAAAATAGCTTTATTCGTTACGGAGATACGTGATAACAAACATTCACACACACACACAATATATTTATAATATATTTTATATGTGGCCCAATTACAATAAGTGGAAATGGTAAATTCATCATTAAAGTTATAATGTTAAAATTTCAGCATATTTTTTGATGTTATTGTCTGAAACGAATGGACCGATTGAATTCACTTTAACAAGTGGACTGAACGCAGAAATTGTTGTTGTCAGTTTTATATATTTGATTTGTTTCAGTCAATAATTCAAGTGTTTGTTACGTTGTAACTATAAAGAAGTCTGTGATTTGGGTGTGGCGGAACGAAACAACTATTTGTAACAAAAAACTTGGACCCCGTAGTTGTGCAACGCGCCTTGTTGGAATATGGTCCTTGATTCGGTATTTTTCTTATTTGGATACATATAAAACATAACGCGATATAAATCTACCAAATTACGTTGTTAATTAGTTAAGGTAATGAAAGAAAATTTAAAATTATAATAAAATTTAGCCGCTGTCTCATCTGGTCAACAATGTTGCCTATCCCGAATAAAATAAAAGTACTGTAAACTGATTTTCATAATCACTGCCTCTACAAATCTCCATCAGATCTTGGTACATCTTCGGCCGCATCGTCACTTTCCATCAAGTAAGATAGTGCTCAAATGCTTGCTTATACAGCATAAAAAAGGTACTAAATTGTTCATGGCACCATATAGAAAAATACTATTTCGAAAAAAAAATATAACAAAAGTGGGGTTGTGCTGGATATAATAATTACTCATGCGCGATCGAAGAACCTTCACCTGTTTTGAAATCGGTCAATAAAATCGACTACATAGTTTATTGTTTTGGGAATATTACAAAGTTGTAATAAACAACTATTACGTAATAAACCTATAGTAATATTTTTTATTATTAGTTTTGTAATAATGGTGCCAAAAGCTATGTCAGAAGCCATGAGAAAAAATATTGTATCATCCACACAGCAATTAGTTAGATTGCGAGTTCGTGACTTCTACCACAGAATAAATAATAGAACAAGTACCAACTATATATCTTAAACACCAACGCATTCTGTCGAAAAAGGCTGTATTAATAGTAGCAAAGTTCAATAAAAACATGAAATAATTACTGACATATCAGCTTTGAAAATAACCGCCAAAGAGAATGTGGGTTGACGTGTAATTAAGGGTGTCATTGAGATAGCCTCACCTTACGTGGCGTGAGAGAAAGCAGGTGGATAATGCCCAGCAGTGGGATCACGTGGGCTAAATGTAATAGTTTATTAAACTAGAGGCTCTGTGAGATGACCGCGCGTATTTTTCTAAATGGATGAAATATGTCTTTTTCAACCGACTTCAAAAAAGGAGGTTCTCAATTCGGCTATGTTTTTTTTTGTTTGTATGTCACGCGATATCTGCGCCAATTATGAATCGATTTTGATGATTTTTTTTCGTTTGGTAGAATATACTTCTGAGGTGGTCCCATATAAATTTTAACGAAATCGGTCAAGCCAAAACCGAAATATAAGCGATGAAGTTGGGTTTAAAGCTTTGCTTGCGTTTCAAATATCAAACATACACGTTTCCGTTGCATGTCCAAAAGTTTGTGAAACTGAATGTTCCCTCTCTTTCCCACAGCTTATGCCAGAGCAGGACAGCGCTCGAGCGCTTCACTGTCCCATTCCCATATCAATGCTATCGACGGTTTCAACGCCTATATCACCACCATTTTGAAAAATGTCCAAGAACTGAATCGACACAAAATTTCAATATAATTATGGAACCTGCACACAATATTTCAAGAGAATCGGTTGAGAAATGCGTCCTATAGAGGAGAACAGCCGGACATCTGGACACAAATGAATTTTCACCCAAGCTGAAACGGAGATGCTTCGCTCGCGTTCCTCGCTCGGTCAATGATTTTATTTGGATTCGATTATCCCTATTGGACTAAAACAATGTACATCTACATAATATGAAGAGTTCATCACAAGCCGCCGAGTTTTATAGGTGACACAACTCAGTAGAATCCCATGGTGCTGGCAGCCGTATAAGCATTGCTATTCAAAGAAGTAATAATCTCTTAATTGCAATGCTAATACTAAGTGATTTAAGTAAGTCCTGCAATACAGGGGTGCCGTGCAGGGACTACTATCTGTAAAACCCTATAAAACCTATTTTAAACTTTATTTTAGTGTCTTAAAAGGTGCAACTGTAAAATTGTTGGGAAATAAATATATGTATTTGTAATATGACTACAAAAAGCATAATTTTATACGTTGAGTAATAAGTGCCAACGCCAGCATTTTGATCACGCGTCGTAGTCTTACTGTAACGCACTGGTTACGACTAGTCGTTCGCGCCGAACTGAGACCTCGCGCCTACATTTTGCCTCATAGAGAAAAACTTTTTAGGTTACTGTTTATATCTTTTTTTCTATATGATAATTGTTTGATTTCTGTAATTTTTGTTCAAGTACAGGATATAACGGATATTATACATAAGTTTCAGTGTTCAGTGTGAAGCCGTTTTTGAGATAGACCCCGGGACAAAATAGGTCTAAAAACAGTGTCTTTGATGGCCTACCAAATCGTTATTTTCCAAGATAGATTTTTTTGAAAACCGGTTTCGTACTCTACTTGTCAAGCCCTTTTCAAATATACCAAAAGGGTAGATAAAAGAATAAAAAATATTTTGATTTATTATAATTTTAAATGTGATTTATGGCTTTGGGTCGTAGTTTTACATATTCTGTGAGAATTTGAAGTCATTCGCTTATACGGTTTAGACGCTAGATGCCTCTGACAGACGGACGGACTGACAAAGTTCTGAACGCCCCCGTCAACTTAGAGATCTCACTTCGCTCAATCAATAAATAGTTTCCAAGGATGTTTCCAAGCTGTATTGTAACACCCTATATTGTAACACCCTATATCGTAACACCCTTGTTCGCTCATTCGCCTTCGAAACGTGGCCTAGCATTATTTTGTAGTCTACAATTAAATATAAAGTTCAAGTTTACAATGATTACTGGAAATATGTAAGGTAAACAGAAACAACGTGTTTTAATAGAGGAAGAAGGTTATTTATTTCTTAAAAAAATACAAGATAAACGTCTCTTAGCAACATTCAAGAATTATGTATTAAACTAGGGCTTAACTGAGTCATTTTGGATTAAATAAAAAATGTTTTTGCTAAATTGGTACCTTATTAAATATTATTATATTATTTTTGTACGATACTAGCTGCACCCCGCGGTATATCAGCTTCCCTAATGATGATGAATCAAGTTAAAATTAGACTAGATCTAGACTAGACTTTCTAGGACTAGACTTATCTATGACATAAACTATCTCTCTATCAGGGTGTAAGATTATTAAACGCAAGCAAAGCTTAAAAAACCGACTTCAACGCTTATATTTTGGTTTTGGATATGGGACCACCTCCAAATTATAATCTACCAAACAAAAAAAAACCCATCAAAATCGATTTATAATTGGTGGAGATATCGCGTAACATACAGTCAAATTGAGAACCTCCTTTTTTGAAGTCGGCTGAAAACAGAATTGTACGAAATCTGTGACCAAACTTAACAACTTAACAGACAATAGATATATTACATATCACACTATCTCACAAAAAATTGTATAAATCCGAAAGTTTGTGTGTAAATGTGAAAGTGTGTAAGTATGTTTGTTTTCTCGCTGACTCGGCTGAACGAATTAGGATGAAAATTGCGGCTTCTCCCGCGTTTATCAAGTTATTAAGCAGCCTATGTGTTAATTCCAGGTATAAGCTATGTACAATCCAATTTCATCCAAATCGGTTGAGCCGTTAAAGTGTGAAGAGGGAACAAACATACTTACACACTTGCACCCTTACACACAAACTTTCGGATTTATAATAAAAGTAGGATTACATTTTAATAAGCAATTGCTCTTTCAAAACACATACTAAAACCTCCGTTGCAACATGTTTATGAGGTGGAACGAGGTGAAGAAGTGATATAACAATAACATAATAAACAACTCACACTCCTTGAGTGAACAGGTGTGCTGTGAACAGGTGTGCTGGTAATGCATAGGTTTTTATTATACTAGCCGCGCCCCGCGGCTTCGCCCACTATTATCTAGTTAAAAAGTAGCCTATCTGTTAATCCTAGGTATAATCTATATACATTCCAAATTTCATCTAAATCCGTTCAGCCGTTAAAGCGTGAAGAGGAAACAAATATTCTTACACACTTACGCACACACTTACACACAAACTTTCGGATTTATAATATTAGTAGGAATTAGTAGGATAGTAGGACTTGCAGTACCCGTAGTAGGACTTGCAGTACCCGCGACTTCGTCCGCGTTATAATTGGACTTTTAGTAAGGATCCCAATTTTTTTGAAAATATAATATAGCCTATAGCCTTCCTCGATAAATGTACTATCCAACACTGAAAGAATTTTTAAATCGGACCAGCGGTTCCTGAGATTAGCGCGTTCAAACAAACAAACAAACTCTTCAGCTTTATAATATTAGTATAGATTAGTTTATAGCGAATAAATAGTTATTTTCCTCGGGTGAACCTTTGCAATAGCAATTGGTCACGGTCAACTATGTAATGAAATAACTAGTCTAGTAACAAGGCGTTTGTAACGAAGATTATATCTACGTTACATAGAATCCTACTTAAAAACTACGTTACCTATATGTAACTCAAGTGCTTAAGCCCACTACCAGCGGGTAGCATTCTCATCATTTCTTGTAGTTAAATTGGGTCTTTGCTGTATTTAGTTTTAGGAAATATAGGCAACTAGCCGTGTCCCGTGGCTTCGCCCGCTATTATCAAGTTAAAAAGTAGCCTATGTGTTAATCCTATAGGTATGTACATTCTACAACTATGTACATCTATGTACATTCCAAATTTCAACCAAATCCGTTCGGCCGTTAAAGCGTGAAGAGGGAACAAAGATAAACATACTTACATACACACTTACTTTCGGATTTATAATATTAATAGGATTGGCCCGTAGATATTAGTAAAAGTTTGTGACAGTGATATATATATAGGTATAATGGATGCACATAAAAACTTGATCCATTGATCTATTTGGTTGATATACCTCCTACTACTACTAGTATGTGAGCTGAAGACCTAACGTCTTTTTCAAAATGGCAAAATCATGTTTTTTTTACGTTTTCAACCCCCATATCTCCGCCATTTTGAAAAATTTCCAAAAACTGAATCGACATAAAAAATCTTTATTATTATCGAACCTGCTCACAAAATTTTACGAGAATCGGTTGAGAAATGCGTCCTGTAGAGAAGAACAGACAGACATCCGGACAAACAAAAGAATTTTTGCCCAAGCTGAAACGGAGATGCTTCGCACGCGCCGCTAGCTCAATCAATGATTTGATTATCGTTATTCGACGTGTAGTCTAGGAAAATTAGGGCCTCGGAATGAGAGATAGTCAACTATACACTTGTATAAACCTTTATTTTGACGCCTTTTAACTTGTCTCAAAACCTACTTATCGTAGGGTGTCCGCGACTGCAGATATTCTAAGGTCAAAGGTAAAAAAATCGATTATTTATACATTTATTGCAAATATCTCGTTCCCTATGGGTTTTATGGTATGATATTTATTATAAATATTGTAGAGGATTAAATTCTCTACAACTTTTGCTTCAACATTTTTTTTATATCTTGAACCATTTTCGAGATAGAGGGCAGAGCGCGCGCAGTGTTAAGAGGCCGGGGAGTCTGTGAAACGATATATAGGCTGTCTCTGTTTAACTGGCAAACTGTGCCCATGCTTGATGCGATAGCACTACCGAACGAACAAATTATGATAGGTGCCGTAATACCAAAAATTATGAATGAAAATGTAATGTCATTGTTTTTTGCATTAATAATACCTTGAAATGATAATCTATGTTCCTGTTGTAATGATAAAAGAAATGTGTTAGTTTTTAATACAAAACGAATAAGGTAAAGATGCGACATCTAGAAAATCAATTGATTTATATTTCGTTTTAGGTAATTATTTTGGTTTAAAAACTATCCAGGAACCTAGATTAACATGTTTTTAATCTGAATAACAGCACAGTATGGTGGTAATATGTTCGAATTATAAATAATTTCGGTATTACGATTGTATGGGCAAATCAACCTCCGCAGGCCCCTTAACTATTTAGAGTATCACTAGCCGTGCCCCGCGGCTTCGCCCGCTATTATCAAGTTAAAAAGTAGCCTATGTGTTAATCCTAGGTATAATCTATGTACATTCCAAATTTCATCCAAATCCGTTCAGCCATTAAAGCGTGAAGAGGGAACAAACATACTTACACACTTACACACAAACTTTCGTATTTATAATATTAGTAGGATTATCGTTAGTGTGGTAATATGTATCCAGTCTAGCCATATCTTGTTTTCTTACCTCTGAAGATACATTCCTAATTATCTTCATCAAACGGCCTACATTTGCTTCCCATATGGTGTCATACAGCGCTTAACAACGCATGTAAGTGATTTATAATGTCCCCAGATTACATGAAGATGTGTATGAGTTGCATCAATTTGTTGCGTCAACCGACCTTGGGACTGCAAGGTCAGGAAGTTATTAGGTTCTTATAGTGCTCATTAAAGGTAGGTACTGATATTGACCACAGCCACCATCGCTACAAATTTGTGTTACAATACTTGCAATCTGTTTCATATTTAAAACAAAATCAAAATCAAAATCGTTTATTCACATGGGTCCCAAAGAGGCACTCATGAAAGTTAATGAATCTATTGCCAGATTCGCAAAATTACAGCCATCTCGAGAAGAACCTGGCAAGAAACTCGGCGGCGCATTTTTTTTCATTCATTTTTTTTTTTTAAACATTCTTAATTTCTAATACATAATTTTCTTAACCTAGGTGTTATTATGGTAGTCGCTAGAAAGAGCCTGTGCAGTTTGCCTCCATGCATCCTTGTCAAAACAAAAAAGAAATGTTATTTCTTCGGTTACCGGTTTCAAATAAAACAGAATTATTGCAACAATTTATAAAGTAATTGTGGTACTTACCGGTTATTAATGAAAATAAATAAATAAATTTGTCGAAATTACTCCGACCAATTTCGAGCGTACACAACGCTCTTCTTCTGCAATTTTGATGCTTGCAGGCCGTGTTCCCAACGCCTGCCCACCTGCAAATAAAATATTAGGTAATAAGAAATGGAGGTATACCTACAATTCTTAAAATCTGTAAACACAGAGATGATCTAATGTCTGTGTAGCAATTACCAATGCCTTGTTATACTCATGTTTGAGTATTCGCCTCAAGGAAGATCTCAACATAATAGTTCTGGGTGGTAATTATAGGTACACAGCATTCCAACACGCTGACTGGTTGGTCTCCTAACGCCATATCTCAAGAATGTATACAATGAAGAATGGATAGAATCTTCTCAAAACATATGATTATTAAATAACATATTATATTAAAGGTATAAATGAGAAAGTTTGTATAAGTTTGTTCAATTGGAACGAGGTGGAGATCTTTCAATCTAATATATTGTATCGTTACTGTGCTATCTACGGGCTAGTTGCCTATCCTACTTCCTACTAATATTATAAATCCGAAAGTTTGTGTGTAAGTGTGTAAGTATGTTTGTTCCCTCTTCACGCTTTAACGGCTGAACGGATTTGGATGAAATTTGGAATATACATAGCTTATACCTAGGATTAACACATAGGCTACTTTTTATCTTGATAATAGCGGGCGAAGCCGCGGGGCACGGCTAGTATTTCATAAGACGACTAAATATATACATATATACAGCAAAGACCTAAGTACCTACAAGACATCGAGCAAAATATTTGCTTTTAGGAATGTGTATGTATACATCAAACGAATAATTTTCGTCAGATTTGAAGTCTCAAGACTCCTAGAGTGGGTCATTTTAAATTGGGCATTAAAAAATACCACCATAAAGGAAAAAACATTGACATTTTATATCTATTTGGTGTTAGGAAATGTAGTCACTTTATGGGGAAAAAAAAATATTATAAAAATAGATTTTGTTACTTAATATAGCATGCTAGTGTTGCTAGACAGAACTATATTGATAAATTTGGAAAGGAAACATTATCGCTTGAGGCGGGGTTTGAACCCGTGGCCATAGGGTGTCATGCCCTATTGCTCTAACCGTTGAGCCCCGCCTCAAGCGATAGTTTTTAAATGTTTTCCTTTCTAAATTTATCAATTTAATAAAAATAATTATAATTCATTAGAATCTAAGCTAAAAATCAATAAAACTGTGTTTACTATGACAATTATACGGTTCTTGTAGGAAAAAAAATCATAGAGATTTTTACCAGGTATGCAAAAAAATATAATAAAAAAGTTTCTATTATAAAAATAATGAATACTCGGTTTTCTCACATTTTCTAGAGCACCCAAAATCCGCGATTCTATGACACGAGGTGTCATAACAGCGTTAGCCAACTAATTTACATAAATTTAGCGACACGACACTGCGCAATCATTACGGTAATATATCCTCGAACGTGTTAACTTGGTGTTAACACATCAGGGTTGCCAAATGCCAGGACATGGCATTCCATGTCCTGGCATTCGCCAATTTATGAGTCGGCGTGATAATTAGTCAGGCCGTTCGAGCCGCACTACGAGAATGAGTAGATTGAAAACCTTTACTTCGACTTCAAAAAAAGGAGGTTCTCAATTCGACTGTATTTTTTACCAACTTCACAAAAAAGGAGGAGTTACTCAATTCGACTGTTTTCTTTATGTGAACCGATGTTATTGTTTTTTTTTCCTTGAAAGCTGGTGCCGACACACATAAAGAAAACAGTCAAATTGAGTAACTCCTCCTTTTTTGTGAAGTCGGTAAAAAACATAGTCGAATTGAGAACCTCCTCCTTTTTTCGAAGTCGAAGTAAAGGTTTTCAATCTACTCATTTTCGTAGTGCGACTTGAACGGCCTGACTAATTATTTTTTGCTATATTTTTGCTTGAAAGCTGGTGCTTTCCCATTGGTCCCATTTAAATTTGATTAAAATCTGACCAGTAGTTTTCGAGTTATCGTCAATATTACGTGTTTAAAACATTTAAACTGATCAATGATTCCGAAGATAAAGCGGCGAAGTAAGTTTTTAAGCTTTGCTTGCGTTTTAATATGTTTTTAAATTGAAGTAGCTTATAATACGATATAGGCACAGTGTAATTATGTAGTGGGTGTAGAAGTGTAGATGTACAAACTAACATTATGATAATGGTAACCCTAATAAGACTTCTCGAACAGGTTTGGCCTTATGCGACATCGGTGATCTAATACGTGATGATTTTACACAAAAACTAAATGTTCTTGACATGAACGGCTAATGGGTATACGTTCTTCAATAGGATTGCATAAAAAGTGCACGTTTGTTATTTTAAAGCAATAGGTACCAAAAAATGAGTTTTTTTTTCATTTTGGCGCTCAATGTTGGGTAAAAACATTTTAAGTTGTACGTCTCTCATAATAGAAGTCCTACACTTAAAAGTGAAATCTTACAGTCAAAGTCAAATAAATACAACAAAACAAACGCATTCACCCCACACTAAGTTCAAAGACTTGTATCGTGGGTGCCGGAAACATTCACATCACACACACATTACACCCAGAACCAGAAGCACAAATATCCCTTAGGAAGGAATTTGTGCTCCTGTCGGGAATCGAACCCAGGACCCACGGCGCAGAGGGCGGACACCTGTGCACTGCGCCAAATGAGTCAAGGTTCAGTCATAGTCAAGTCATGCTCTAATAAAGTGGTACTTGTGGTGGAAACTTTACTAGAACTTTTATTGGAGTTTTGGAGCGAAATTGAAAATCGCGTTTTTTAACTTGTATGACTTGCCTACACTCGTGTAGGTACGTTCACTATACTCAAAAAATTCAAAATCAAAGTAGTTTATTCACATGGGCCCCAAAAAGGTACTCATGAAAGTTAAGGACTTCTAGATTCGCAAAATTACAGCCATCTCGATAACTGTATAACAAAGATAATATAACTATCTGTCTAAGAGTTGCCATAGTTTACTTGACAGTTACTGTTAAACTGCCTTCGCCTACTTACCAGTAAGAAAAAAAAACTTTTTTTTAGTTTTTTGTTATTGTGCCCAGTTGTCGATTCCAAACCAGTCCCTGCAGGATTGTTCACTATTTATCAATGACGGTATATTTGTTGTTTCTTTTAAATTATTTTTAAAAGCCTAATCATAAAAAGTTACATACACGCTTTCACACTCACAACCCCACACCAACTTCGATGACTTGTGTCGTGGGTGCCGAAAACATTCAAAATCAAAAATCAAAATCGTTTATTCACATGGGCCCCAAAGAGGCAGTCATGAAAGTTAATGATTCTACGGTTACATCCACAACCCGAAACACAAATTTGCCGTGGGAGAAAACTTGTGCTCCCACTGAGGATCGAACCCGATACCCGCTACTTAGAATGCGAAAGCGCAATCAACTACGCCAGTTTAGTTCGACTCGTAACAATACTGACCAGAGCCTCCCATCATAAAATCACTACAAGCCTCTTAATTATACAAAGACTGAGAATGTCATTATATAAAGTCATTATTAACTCGTACATCCTGCAAAACCATATAAGACTTATCTACCTAATTTATAACTTTGTTTTCTGTACCCAGTTACAAAGGAGTAGAGATCAATTTGTCAAATCAAAGTTGTAAATAATGATTACATAATTTTGTACGGCATAACAAATGAGACTCATAATCGGTTTCCTTTTTAGATTATTGTTGTATTATGTTGTTATAGAATAATAGAGATATACAACGCTCGGATAATGTTTTACTATATATAATTTATTTACAAAAAATACAAGTTGTTCGTCCTGAACTGAGATTTCGCGCCTACATTTTGTCTAACACAGAAATCGGCAACCTTTTGAGTCGGAAGGGACAAAAATTATAATTTACAAAATTTCAATGTTTTTAAAGAGCCACAAAAAAAAATACACAAGTGGCTGAGAGATATAAATGGTGCCTAATCCTCGTTTATCGATTCAAAACGATTTTTAAATGAATTTATATTTTTTAATAAAATAAATAATATTTGCATATGGAACTAAAGAGCTGCAGCTTCACATTAAAAGAGCCACATGTGGCTCGCGAGCCGCAGGTTGCCGACCCCTGGTCTAACATAATCATCAAGATCGGTTTATTTTACGCTTTAGATATTATTTTTATTTTAACGATTTATTATAAATATTATAATCATACTATTCGTTCGCCCCAACACACACTACAGTTTTTAGCAGGACCTCAAAGTCACTGTTTTAGACCTATTTTGTCCCAGGATAATTCTCAAAAATGGCTCCATATTAAAAGCTGAAACTTGCATATAATATCCGTTAAATCCTCCAATACAACAAATACAATAATCATCAGCATACGCAGCACAGAATCTACTTTTATTGCCCTAAACTGCACTGATAGATGCGACCGTTTCAGTCTTTGCTTTGGTAAAATTAGTTTTCACAATAGACTAATAGGCCTCCCACAGACTGAAGCGGTCTGTCTATCACTAGTTACATTTTGATATAAATGTGTTTTTATGTTATAATGTGTTTTTTTTTGGCAATAAATTTATTTTTTATTTACTTATTTAATATTTGATAGCACAATAATTGTTTTAAAAAAGTTACAAGCAATTGGCATCAATAGTTTTTCTCTATTAGACAAAATTTAGGCGCGAGATTTCAGTTCGGAGCGAACGACTAAAAAAATAAATACAATTTAGCAGGTACATCATCATACAATCATACGTATGTTAGTTCTCTCTTGCTTTGCCGTCATTTGTGTTTCCCGAAAGGTACAATTTGGGTGTGTTCAAAAGTAAAGTGAATAGGTATTTACTGAGCAAGCGTGCTCCACCTTAGACTACATCGTCGCTTTCCATCAGGTATGATTGTAGTAAAACGTGTGCTTAATCAGTGATAAAAAAAACGCCTTAACGGCTAATCGGATAAGGATGTAATTTGGAATTTAAATAGCTTATACCTATGATTAACACATAGGCTACTTTTTAACTTAGAATAGAATAGAAGAATAGAATAATCATTTATTCCGACAAACTTAACTTAACTTAACTACCAATTATAAACCGAATGCGAAGAACGTTATTGTTATTCCAGTTTGCCGGAAAAGGTCTGCAAGCTCAGCATAATGCTGAAGACAGAGCCTCAGCGCTGGTTTTCAGCTCCGACCTGTGTAGGGTGACGTACGGCAAGTCTAAGATATAAATAAAATAATAGCGGGCAAGCCGGCAAACATGATAATAGCGGGCAAGCCGCGGGGCACGGCTTGTTTTCTATACTATGCACTATATACCACGTAGCACTTAAAATGTGTGCATGAAGTTTATAAATAAATAATTATATTACCTATAAAATAAAACTTGTTTGGTAGTTCTCTACGTAAACAAGTATATAACCAAGTTTATTTTTAACTCGGAAAGGCATGCATCGGCATACCTGCATGCCCTGCATGCATTTAGTCCGATACCGTAATCGGAGTGGAAAGGTATCCAGGACACCTAGGTAACCTAGGTACATTATTAGCATTCTGAATATGCTGCCTTATTCAGTGTAAAATAGTGAACCTACATCTACCTAAGTACTACAGTACAGACTAGTGGCTATGCAAGTTAGTAGGGGATAAAATATAAGTTATTGTTTTTTGTTCAATAAATTAAAGAGTTTATTTTTTCTTTGAAAGTAATGATGCCATAATTATTCCACAGACATAATTAAACGCAAGCAAAGCTTAAAAAACCGACATCACCGCTTTATCTTCGGAACCTTAATCAGATTCAACGTATTAAACACGCATTATTGACTATAACTCAAAAACTAGAGATCAGATCTAGATCAAATTTCAATGGGACCACATGAAAAGCACCAGCTTTCAAATAAAAAAATAATCATCAAAATCGGCTCACAACAAAAGAAGTTATGAGGTAACTTTTGAAGTCGGGTAAACGAGAACATCGTCAAAGTAGGCGTAAAAAATAGGCATTATTGACGATATTTCAAAAACTACTGATCAGATCTTGATAAAATTTTAATGGGACCAACTAGAAAGCAACATCTTTCAAACTAAAAATTTTCGAAATTCGGTTGGAAAGAAGTTATAAGGTAACAAACATAAAAAAAATACATTCGACTTCAGTACCTCCTCCTTTTTTGGGAAGTCGGTAAAAAGAGATCCTGCGGTAAGTTTAAAAAGTACCGGTAATATAGGTCACCAGGGCTCTCCCGCGGCTGTACACAAAGTTACGGCATTTTGCTAACTTTTTCCATATTATTATAAAAAAAAGGGCCACTTTTAATCATTAAGATTCGTTTCCCTTTCATTCGACAAAACCACGTAAATAGCTACAGATAAGTTAAATAGTCCATCTCACGTAGACCATCGACTATCATTTTCCGATACGACTAAATGCCGTCAAGCTTATCGAAATAGAAAGATACCTTGCAGATACCTACCTATATACATACCTAGATAGTTTTCAATCCGCGGCGTGCTCACATAATTGAGTGAAAGTGATGTTTCGACACGATCCGTGCTGCGAATGGTAACGTTTACTGAGGAAAATTGATATATCACGTTGATTGAAGTACTTATGTGCTACTATGGCCGAGTAGTTCTAGCATGCAATGTTACTATAGTAGTAGAGATCTACCGAACTGAAATTAAAACCCTCAATGAACCTCAAATTATTAACTTGTGTCGATACTTTAGCTCCGTCACATCTTCCTGAAACACAGAATGGGGTTGGCGTCGCGGCAACTTCGGCAGAGCAGCGCAAACGGCGAAAATATGGAAACCTCGGCAGTGGTTACATGTTTGAGCCGTTTGGTGTTGAGACACTGGGCCCGTGGGGACCGGGAGCACATTCTATTTTCAAAATTCTATCAGAGCGCCTGGTTGAAGCGACGCGTGATCAAAATGCTGGCATTTGTATCAACGTATTAGCATCGCAATTCAGAGAGGCAATGCCGCCAGCATGATGGGAACGCTACCCACTGGTAGTGGGCTTGAGCACTTGAGTTACCTATAAGCTCGATGTCTTGTAGGTAACTTAGTACTTTGCTGTACATAGTTTTAGGAAATATAGGCATTTGGCCCGTAGTTTTAGAATTATGTATACCTATTTGACTTGTTGGTAGGTAGGTAAGTACAAAATTTTACCAAACATCCTGCTGACCTGCTCAGTTGATAAAAAGACAAAAAAGCATTCACATACACCCCCCACTAAGCCCCACACTAAGTTTAAAGACTTGTATCGTGGGTGCCGGAAACATTTACATCACACATTATATTACACCCAGAGCCAGAAGCACAAATATCCCTTGGGAAGGAATTTGCGTTCCAGAATCGAACCCTGGACCCATGGTGCAGAGAGACATTTATGCAACCATGTAATATCTTCAAAAATATGTTTTTAACAGGTTCTTAACAAATACAAATGCGCTATTTTGTATTTTTCTTCATAGGCCTCGGTAGCGCAGTAGGCAGCGCGTAAGTCTCATAATCTTAAGGTCGTGAGTTCGATCCTCACCCGGGG
Source organism: Lomographa bimaculata (assembly GCA_948107665.1). NCBI lineage: Eukaryota > Metazoa > Arthropoda > Insecta > Lepidoptera > Geometridae > Lomographa > Lomographa bimaculata. The sequence goes on along the minus strand of OX403608.1, from coordinate 2,787,404 downwards.
CAAATCTTTTCGCAATTTTATCTCCGTTTAATTTTATCTACAAGAACCCCAATAAATTCAGCGACTTAATTCACTACTCAAATTTTTCACAATGGCCAAGGACAGAACCTGTTTAGCCACCTGTCTTGCATGTTGCAATAAACACCTGGGCGACCGTTGCGAAAGTCAATGCAAATCTCATGGAATCTAACAATGTACCAGTCGGCCCACGTATCAAATCATGGCATTAGTTGTTTACGTTCGTCAATAGTAATGAGATTGGCAATTTAATCACTGTGAAAAGATTTCGTAAGTTGTGCGTGCAAGCTCGCATACATGCGACATTGCGTTGTATTAGGAAATTTATTTTAACGCCATCTATTGATAGATAGCAGAACTAATTTGGTAATTATAATTGGCCTCTTTATGTTTTAAATGTCTTTTTTTTGCTCCGCATAAAATGTACTAGCCAGTGTCAAGCTATGAATATTTTTCAACTATTTCATAAAACCAATCTTGTGCTATGTTAGTATGAGAGTCATAGTCCAATCACAGTTAGGTCTTGCCATAGTAAAGTGAAAGAGACTTTAATATAACTTTTTTAAATCTCTTTGTTTTGAAACGAAAACGAAATTCACGTTTTTCAAGAATGTATGATTTGCCTACCACTTATGCACGTTCAAGGACTATTAACGGTTAATAATCCACCATCATTACACATTAACACTCGAGTTAACTTTTTGTACCTAAGCTACGTTTATTCCCAACTACAAATGACTACAAAGTTTGTTATCAGTATTTTCCAGTAAAATGTAAAGTACTCATTGATTAGTATTTGCCCAGTAGGTATACAATATACCTTAAATAATAAAGAAAGAAAGAACAGTCATTTTTTAGTTAAAACATGGCGTTACTGCCATATCAAAATATTTAAAAAGCTCAGCAATATACACACCGCTTAAAAAGAAGGATACAATATTTCCTCCTTTGAGAAGTCATTTAAGTCTAGAGAGTCTCTAGTCCATTGAAATGTTACAATTTAAAGTCCGAATATTGCATTTCTTAGAGGACGCAATTTTATTTTTGGGATATGTTTGGGGGGTCAATAGAAGCTTAACCTCAAGTTTGTGGGGTCGCCACCCTTGTCCCCCGGCCGCCATCTTGGAAAAAGGGGTGAAAACGCTTTTTTCGCGATATCTCGGAAACTATGCGTCTTACAAAAAAAATGTTAAGTTATAATTTGTAGCAAATTGTTTTGCCTACAAATATGTTTATATAATTTTTTGCCCTAAATTAAAAATTAAAGAAAGTTATCGCATAGTTTCCGAGATATCGCGAAAAAAGCGTTTTCACCCCTTTTTCCAAGATGGCGGCCGGGGTTGCGACCCCGCAAACTTGAGGTTAAGCTTCTATTGACCCCCCAAACATATCCCAAAAATAAAATTGCGTCCTCTAAAAAATGCAAAGCTCATGTAACATTTCAATGGACTACTCGTGCTGCGCAACGAAAAACAACCGGCCAATTTAAAAGACATAAATCCTACATCCTACTAACATTATAAATCCGAAAGTTTGTGTGTAAGTGTGTAAGTATGTTTGTCCCCTCTTCACGCTTTAACGGCTGAACGGATTTAGATGAAATTTGGAATGTACATTGATAATACCTAGGATTAACAAATAGGCTACTATTTAACTTGATAATAGCGGGCGAAGCCGCGGGGCACGGCTAGTCATTACATAAAACCACTTTTCAACCGACTTCAAAAAAGGAGGTTCTCAATTCGACTGTTTGTTTTTTTTAATCGACTTCAAAAAAGAAGGTTCTCAATTCGGCTGTAAGTTTTTTTTAAGTATGTTACGCGACATCTCCGCCAACAATGAGACGATTTTGATGATTTTTGTTGTTTGCTATATTATACTTCAGAGGTGGTCCCATATAAATTTTATCGAAATCGATCAAGCCATAACCTAAATATAAGCGGTGAAGTCGGTTTTTTTTAAGGTTTGCTTGCGTTTAATTAATGTATAATAATTAATTAAGTACACGGTAAAACATTTTCACAACTTCTAACTGTAAACCTCACATATTTTTCGAAATTAATGCAATTTAATTTTTTTAACTTATCTCCGCCATTTTGAAAACTTTCAAAAATTGAATTGACAAAAAATTATATACCTACAATTATCGAACCTACTGTAAGTATCGATTTTTTTAGCTAAAGAATCTGTTGAGAAATTCGACCTGTACATGAGAACAGCGGGACATCCGCCGGACAAACGAAAGCATTTTTGTCCAAGCTGAAACGGAGACGCTTCGCGCTCGTTTGGACAATTACCTCATTAATATTTAGATATCATATTAATTTAATTTCTCTTATTTTCAGATATATTTCGACATTCTACTGAAAGAACAACGTAAGTGCAATTTTTGACCTTATTACTCTAACCGTTAATTTTATCAAACAAACGAATTCACAATCACAGCCACACAAACTAAGTTCAAAGACTTGTGTCGTGGGTGCCGAAAACATTCACATCATACACATTACACCCAGAACCAGAAGCACATATATCCCTAGATAGGAATTTTTGCGCCTGCCGGGAATCGAAACCAGGACCCACGGCGCAGAGGGCGGACACCTGTCCACTGCGCCAACTGGCTCGTCATTTCAACATCTAACAGTTTCATATATATCCGAACACAGTTATCTTTATCTATAGGCCATCTCGTAAAGTTGATGATCTTAGACAGCAACACTCCTTTAAAACAAATTAGAATTTTAAACAAATCAGAGTTAATCTCTGTTTCAATTGTTCACTTCTACTGCTTATGTAATAAAGTTTAGTTTTGCATGTTTCTTGAACGTAAATGCGTAGTTGATTTTGCCAAATTTCGTTGAACAATGTGTTATGTAAGTTTGCTAAGGTCAGTTGTAAGGCCGTGCAATTTTTTTTATGTTTATTTTATCACTTAACAAGATACTAACTGGGTTAAGATGATTGACAGCCAGAACATATATTTTAGGTTCCCATATAATAATATTATAATTATTACCATAATGTACCTACTGGCTGGGCAATTGTTTTATAAATAAGTCAATTATTATTATTATTTTAACTCTAAGTTGACTTGGGTCGTTCAGCACTTTGTCCGTCCGTCCGTCCGTCTGTCAGAGGCATCTAGCGTCTAAACCATATAAGCGAATGACTTCAAATTTTCATAGAATATGTAAATCAGCCCTAAGCTAGAAATGACTATAAAATTATATAAATGAAAATATTAAGGGGGCTCCCATACATGTAAGTGGGGAGCAAAATATTTTTCATTTGTAATTTTTTATCTAAAGTTGAAAAGAGCTAGACAAGTAGAGTACGAAACCAGTTTAAAAAACAAATATGTTGGAAAATAACGATTTGGTAGGCCACCAAAGTCACTATTTTTACCTATTTTGTCCCGGGGTCTATCTCAAAAAGGGCTTCACACTGAACGCTGAAACTTGCGTATAATATCCGTTATATCCTGTACTTGAACAACAAATACAGAAATCAAACAATTATAATATAAAAAAATATATAAGCAAGTAATTTCAAAAGCTTTTCTCTATGAAGCAAAATGTAGGCGCGAGATCTCAGTTCGGCGCGAACTACTAGTTGTTATGTTAGCATAATGTACTGGCTGTACAATTATCTCAAAATAAGTGAATTATTATTAATATCTTTATAATATTATGTTGATTGATCGAGGTGAGATCTATAAGTTGAACTGGAAGGTTCAAAACTATGTCCGTTTGTCCATCTGTCAGAATCATTTAACCTCTAAACCATACAAGCAAATAACTTTTAATTCTCAGAGAATATGTAAAGCTGCCCAAAGCCAGTAATGGCAATTTAAATTTTATAAATGCCTCTGGCGTAGTTGGTAACGCGTCTTCCTTCTGAGCTGTGGGTTACGGGTTCGATTTGCACAAGCGCTTTCTAGCGACTACATAATATAGATACATCTAGGTTAGTATTATTATGTATTTGTGATTAAGAATTATTTTAAAAAAGTAATGAAAAAAATGCGCTGCCGAGTTTCTTGCCAAGTTCTTCCCAAGATGGCTGTAATTTTGCGAATAGGGTCTTTCTGGCAGTAGAGTCATTAGCTTTCATGAGTGCCTCTTTGGGGCCCATGAGAATAAACGGTTTTGATTTTGAGTTCTTGTAGAAAGCGTTTTGCTTCCACGTTCATTAAGCGCACTACACAGGCATGGAACTCCTTGCCAGAGTCTGTGTTCTCAGATAAGAACAATCTTGGAGTCTTCAACAGAGAGTTTGTTGGTATTTTCGAGGCGTGCTCCATCGTCGACCGCGTCGTCACTTAACAAGTGATATATTGGTCAAGTGTCTGCCTATCACAGATAAACTTAGTGTGGGGCTGATGCAAGATTTATACACTTAATTAAACGCAAGCAAAGCTTAAAAAAACCGACTTCACTGCTTTATCTTCGGAACTTTGATCAGATTAGATGTACTAAACACGCATTAATGACGATATTTCAAGAACTACTGATCAGATATTGATCATTTAAATGGGACCAATTGGAAAGCAACATCATTCAAACATAAAAAAATCATAATCGGTTCACGTGGAATGAAGTTATGAGGTAAAACACATTAAAAAAAATATAGTCGACTTGATAACCTCCTCCTTTTTTGTGAAGTCGGTACAAAATTAGAATTCTTTACCCATACCGTGCTGACCTACTCGTCAACATTTCCGACACTGACTTTCAAACTTCCTTTGATGAACTCATTCAGTTGTCGATGATTCATTCTTTATTGTGTCTGTTTTTGTCACTTCACACATCTTAATATCCGCATGACTTTAATTCCATGGAAGATGGGACGGCCTTTAGTATGGGATGCAACTTGTGTCGATACTTTAGCTCCGTCACATCTTCCTGAAACACAGAATGGGGTTGGCGCCGCGGCAACTTCGGCAGAGCAGCGCAAACGGCGCAAATATGGAAACCTCGGCAGTGGTTACATATTTGAGCCGTTTGGTGTTGAGACACTGGGTCCGTGGGGACCGGGAGCACATTCTATTTACAAAAATCTGCGCCTGGTTGAGGTGACGCGTGATCAAAATGCTGGTACTTATTTGGCTCAACGTTTTAGAATTGCAATTCAGAGAGGCAATGCCGCCAGCATGATGGGAACGCGACCCACTGGTAGTGGTTTGAGCACTTGAGTTACCTATAAGCTCGACGACTTGTAGGTAACTTGGGTCAGCTGTATAGATGTATATAATTTTAGTTTAGTTTTAGGAAATATAGGCAATTGGCCCGTACTTAGTGATATCCGCATATTTGTATATCATAAGAAATAACTTATGTACAAGCTTCATCATATAATAATAATAATAATAAGCTAAGCAAGTATCTTGACTTGGCCTTCGAGGTAACAGCCATGTGGGATGTAGATTCGACGATCATTGTCCCGATAGTTGTCTCGGCGAATGGGCTAATAGCGAAAAGTCTCCGTCGATCAACACCTCAAGAGGCTTTCGCTAAATGGTTGGATCAAGGGTCAGATTCAGAAGGCAGTACTCTTGGACACGGCACGTATTGTCAGGAGGTTCCTCACTCTGCAGCACTGACCTACCGGTAGCTTGGGCCCTGCCCCGTTGCTGGTGGCATACTAGGTTTAGGTTTTTTTTTACAGTTTTCTTTATTTTGTAATATTGTATTGTTTATTACTTTTATAAAAATATTGTAAAAAAAACCTTAGATTAAGAAAAATAATAAATAAAGAGAATAATAATACTAACTGGCTTATACATATAATTATAAGATAACGGTTTTACCCGCGTAAGTTCTGGACCCGCGGGAATTCCGGGGTGAAAAAATCCATGTCCCTTACCAAGTTCTAGTCTATCCCTGTACTAAATTTTATCAAAATCGGCTTAGTGGTTTAGGCGTGAAAGCGTAACAGAAGGACGAGAGTTACTTTCGCGTTTATAATATTAGTAGAGATTATTGCATTGTATTCAGTTTGGCTTATAGACAAAGTATTTTATTACCTAAATTAGAATAGAATAGAATAGAAAATCATTTATTGCTAAATATTTAAACAATCACATTATGGTACACAAAAGAAAAAAAAATACATGCAAGAAATATTTGGCAATTGGAATATGTTCAGCGCTAAGAATTAATGCAAATTAATGTTTTTAATGACGATTATTATAAATCCGAATGTTTGTTTGTTTTCTCTTCACTCTACAACGGCTGAATTTACAGGAGAATGCACATAGATTATACCATACAGGAGGCTTTTTAACTCGATAAATGCGGGCGAAGTCACGGGACACGGCTAGTAAGTAACAACATCATTGACGCTAGGTCTCAAATCGAATTAACTGCACAAACGACCTACATAACCTTAGTCTTATATCGTTCATGCAACGAATAAATATAAGTACAGTAGGCAACAAAAGTGACTAAACATGTTCTGTTTCAACATAAAAATATAGTTTAAGTTTGAAAAAGCTCTTAATTATCAAGAAATACATGAAAAATTGCTTAGAGCATTAAACTTTAATTCCAATAAGGTTTAACTACTTAGACATAAAAAAAATATATATTAATTTGTGGCAAAAATAAATTAAAAATTTAAACTGACAGAAAGGTACAAATGGTTGAAAGTTTTGTTTTTTTTTACTACAAGCCGTCCGCGTCCCTAACTATGCATATTGCCAGTTTAAAAAACCAGCGGTGGTCTTCCATTGGGAACGGCAGGTAACGTCGCGCACGAAATAATATCACTGCACAGCTGTGAAGGGAAAACAAACACACACAATTTGTTATTTATGTAAAGTTTAACAGGCAACATTATTCAAACACATATACGCAGGAGAAAGTGAAAAAATTGTATAATAATTGTTTATTGTGTAATTGTATTTGTATAATTTTCCAAAAATTTGATTTTTCGAGTGTTAATGTGTAACAATGGTGGATTATTAACCGTTCATACTTAGTAAATGTGCATAAGTGTAGGCAAATCATATAAAATTGAAAAACGTGATTTTCGCCTTCGTTCCAAAGCTCCAATAGAAGTTCTATTAAAGCTTCTACCACTTTACTTTGACATGACTTGACTATGACTGACTACTATACTTTGACTGTGACTTTGTGACTAGGGCTGTTATGAAATATAGAAATAGTTATTTTTTGCTTAATATTTCGACTGAAGGACTATGCATCCATGGTCATGATATGATAAAAAAAACAAACGCAGCGCAGCGCTGTGAAGTGGGTAGTGTGGGAACTTAAAACTATCGATGTTCAGCTACTTGTGTTTCTGACTGTACCTAAATATTTTGCCTATTAGTCTCGACTCACGATCTATCTGACATTGACGTGTGCGTGATAGAAACTGCATCGTTGCAGCGCTAATTGTACGTGAACTCGAACTGTCACTTTATCTAGTTACGTGATTTTATTTGCTAGCATACGACATTTCTTACGTGACATTGGAAAATACGTGTTTTGAGGACGTGTTGTTTTAGTGTAGAGGTACTGCATGTATTTTGTGAAGTTTATTGGGTGAGTGTTTCTAATTTTTTTTTAAATTAAAATAAGTTACTTTTTAAAAACTTATTAAAGATAAGCTTTTAGAAATCCGCCATATTGGATTTAAAGTGACGTCACTTTATTTTGAATGAAATTTGGAATGCACATAGATTATACCTAGGATTAACACATAGGCTTCTTTTTAACTTGATAATAGCGGGCGAAGCCGCGGTGCATGGCTAGTTGTAGATAAATGGAGAAATTACAATAATTAATTTTGATGGATATAGAGAGAAAATATCATTTGTATCTCTAATAAAGTCATAACATCTTTATTGCATGTTTTAATAAACTTTACTGCTTATTGCGTGGAAAATATCTATCTCTTTAATTACTGTGTAAGATATACGAGGAAGATGATTTTCACTATCTTGTCATCTATAACATTATATCACCTGACAGGGGTTTACTGCATTTAAATCAAACCTATAGTCTAATAATTGAAACGTAAGCAAAGCTTAAAAAACCGACTTCACCGCTAACATTTTGGTTTTGGCTTGATCGATTTCAATAAAATGTAATATATCAAATCAAATTCGTTTATTCACATGGACCCCAAACAGGCACTCATGAAAGTTAATGACCCTACTGCCAGATTCGCAAAATTACAGCAATCTCGAGAAGAACCTGGCAAGAAACTCGGCGGCGCATTTTTTTCTTCATTCATTATAATTTTTATATAGGACCACCTCTGACGTTTAATCTATCTTGCTTTTAATTATGCTACAATCTAGCCATAATTGGGCTAATAAGTATCTTAAATTTAACTTATTCTGCTAGATTTAAAAATATCCAAGAATGTGTCCATTAACACTTTTCTTATTGTCTCTATTAAGGCGAAGACACTTGGTTCATGTGTTCTTCATGAGCACCACTTATTAAACACTACATTACACTAATACACTAACACTAAACAAGCTCAAACGGTTTTGTTCTTTTGAGTCTTCTCACTATATTACGTGTGATCGAGGAGCTGGATGGCCTCGACGTTCACATGATGATGAAGTCTATATTCTTGAGCTTCTTCGTTTCATTAACATAAAAGATAAACGCTTTCACACTCACAGTCCCACACTAAGTACGATGACATATGTCATTCAATCAAAATTTGACAAATCATTGCCTAATACATAAAACATTTAAAAAAAAATGCGGTGTCGCTTAGCAGTTTGGTTGTCCGATGATAGAACGGGGATGGGGGAACTAGATCGTGTAGTTCCTTGGCACACTCTGAAAGGTGTCCGATAAAAAACCATGCGGCTATGTCCTAATCTCTGAAGCTTTTCAATATCAAAATCATTTATTCACACAGGCCCCAAACAGGCACTCATAAAAGTTAAATTCTACTGCCAGATTCGCAAAATTACAGCCATCTCGAGAAGAACCTGGCAAGAAACTCGGCGGCGCATTTTTTTTTCATTTTTATTTTTAGCTTTCCTTAACACAAGTACATAATTATATAACCTAGGTATATCTATATTATGTAGTCGCTAGAAAGCGCTTGTGCAGTTTGCCTCCATGCATCCTTGTCATTTGACTTTGAATTAGTCAGCTGCTCGCTGCCAATGAGTCGAGGTGATGGTGTCCAGAGCCTCAAGCTGGTATTTAGCTGAACCGTCCCAAAGATGACAACAGTACTACATATATGAACGGACTTGTGTTTAATACAAATTGAGTAACTGTCCCGGTGTACCTATACCTACCTATAGCTTGTATTATATTGCAACATTTACTAGAGACACTTTTTGTCTGTCACGGACAAGCTGGGCGTTGCAAGTTTTCCTCATACGGCAGTTTGTCATCTCATGTTTCAAGGGGTGTGGCCATTTCGACAGATTGAATGTCAAATTATGTAAAGGGTTGGGAAAGTGAAATTAGACTTGTTGCTGTTATATATGAAGTTACGGTTGATGATGATTGTGCAGTGATTATAAGTTTTGCTTGGTTCAAAAACAAGAAATCATTCATACGAGAACCTAAAAAATTATAAACGCTTTTACACTCACAACCTAACTTTTAACTTTGATGACTTGTGTCGTGGGTACCGGAAATCACAACCAGAACCAGAAACACATTTTTTCTTGGGTAGAAAACTTGTTTTCTGGCCGGGAATAGAACCCGATAGAAGGCGCGCCCAATTAAGACAACGGGTGGTTATACTCCACAGGGGGGCCGGGTATCGACAAAGTAAAACAAATAAAAAAATTTTTTTTTTATAAGTTTGTAAAGTGCCGAGCTACGATTACAACCAATTGTCCAACACGTAAACCCAAAAATGAAAAACAATATAACTAAAACAGTTAACGAGTCCTTTTCCGATTCCCGACACGAACACAGTTTTCCGCCTCAAAGGAATTTCGTGTTTGTTGTTTTTTAATATTTTTTTTGAGTTGCATTGTCGATACCCTACCCCCCTGTGGAGTATGGAGCGCTAATTCAAAGTAACCTTGTATAGTTTTTTATGGCTACTTAGTTTTTGGAAATTTTTCAAAAGGGTCGGAGAAATAGAGGTTGAAAACGTAAAAAAACAAATTTCAGCCATTTCGAGAAATACACGAGGACTTCTCACTAGTATTAATATAATCGATAAGTCATTATTACAAGCTTTCATTTAGCTTGCACTGTATGTATGTTTGTCCTGGTGGAATCTTGCAACTCAATTTTGAAGCCGATATTTTCAACCGATTGAGCTGAAATTTTGCATTCACGTTTAGTTTGGATGACAATGCATGGTTAGCTGTGTGACGTCATTTTAAGTCCAACATGGCGGAGCACACAAAATGGCGGACAAGTATTTTTTAATGCACTCCTACATAAGTATCAAATGGCTTGCTGAGAATAACTCGAAAAATAAAGTGACGTCAATTTAAATCCAATATGGCGTACTTCTAAAAGCTTGTCTTTAAAAAAGTTTTTAACAAGTAACTTATTTTGTTTCTAGACCTTCAATTGACTGAATAAGTACGTTGAACTTTGTTGGCTTATGAACAACTAATCCAACCTCACTACATAATCTGACTCCACCAAACATTTCCTAAGTTATAACTTATAAACAAGTATGCATTCTAACCTTGCCGACAGCGAGGCGTAGCTCGTAGGCTGCATTGTTCAGGATTAGGTAACGTCGCATCATACACCTACTATTCAATAAACACCTTGAACGGTACTTGCAGCGAGGAACATGTTTGCGGCGCGCTTTGAATTGTGATTACTATGTTGGAGCAAAACATTGGGAAATTGTGAAGATGACGCGTGACGCGCTGTTAGATTATTTTAGTTTGGGTTATTTGTTTCGATTGATTCGCAGGTGTATCTTCAGTGTATTCACATTAAAAAAAGAAAAAAAAAAGTTTATTCATAAAAAAAATAAAAAAGTTTTTTTTTTGTGCCATTTTTATCATGTTTTTTTTTTTGGAACCGCGATAATTTTAGAATTGTTGCAGCACCCTGACTCCATAGCTTATTTTAGGTACATTAATGTTATACTTAATATCTCTAAAATATTAAAATATCTGAGAAATTCTACCAGAATTTTTCAATTGAAAAGCCTGACTTAGAAACAAAAATATCTTTATGTAATTATGGATTTACGATACAATGAATAAAATTTTAGATGAAATAACTCAATCAAGTATTTTTTCATAAGCTAACCAGCTCGGTGACCGACTCTGAATCAAATTCTAAAATAATTACATACCTTTTTCTAAAATAGTGTCTTACTATTTTAATTACATACATATTTTGTAAGCTTTCCATAAAATATCCCACTTTTTGCGATGTCAGATGTAAGTACCTATTAGTTATTTACCGACTTCGAAAAAGGAGGAGGTACTATGTTCTACTGTATGAATTTTTTTTATGTATGTTCACCGATTTCGCCCCCATTTGTGGACTGATTCTCAAATATTTTTTTTGTAGATTATACTTCAGAGGTGGTCCCATATACATTTTATCGAAATCGATCAAGTCAAAACCAAAATATTAGCGGTGAAGTCGGTTTTTTAAGCTTTGCTTACGTTTTAATTATTCTTTGTACCATTATTAACTGTTGCAAAGTTATAATTATACCTAAGTATGAATTAGACCCGACTTTACTCCTTCTATTTGCATCTTGTCCATTCAAAAGTTGTCTGGAAGAAATCGCTTTAAGCGATAATTTATGTAAAACTTAATTGTTTTTCAAGTGAACACTTCTTTAGGCGCGTTGAGCACTTTTTGGGTGAGCAAAAATAATGGAATTCGCGTCATCGTCACCGAACGCTTTCCATGAGCTATATGTATACTTTGTGTATATATGTGTACTTTTTGGGTGAACAAACAGCGTGAAACTCGCGTCATCGTCACAGCAGGCATCCCATGAGCTATATGTATACTGTGTGTATATATTATATATAGTTTTCACTAATCGGCAGTCCCCAAAGACTGCCCCGCATGTTTTTATGTACCATTTCTTTTAAAGTGTCAATAAAGAGGGATTGTATTGTACCAATATAACATCTCAAAGTTTACCTTCAAGTCGGCGGGTGGTCAAATAACTTTCTTGGAATGAAGAAACGAATATTATTAATATTACATTGCGTTATTAAAATAACTGGTTGCCAATTTAGCAGTAATTGATATATTCAATCACATCACTGTACCAAATCACATTGCTGTAATAACGGTTATTAGATATTACAAATATCAAGATCGCCTGCTTACGCACTGGTTCACAGTTACGCAAGCGTTACGTTATTTTATAACGTTATTTTTCACGGTTATTATTCCGTCTTCCGATATTGTTTGCGGTCATCTATTTCTGTCGAAATATGCGGAAGTAGCATTTTAATTTGGCTGATTTGTGACGAAATTAAATCGAAGTTATTGAATTTATTTTTATATGTCAAAATTTATTTTAATTTATGCAGATGTCGTATTTACTTAATTTTACATTTTTACACCCGTATTTATACATTGATACATTCTCAAATGATCAGCCATTATCCATTCATTGTCCATTCCCAAATCCCACTAAAAGGAGTCGGTGCAACACATGGCACGTAAACGTCAAACTCAAACTTCAAAAATGAAGCTCTTTTTCTGGTATTCTAGGTATGGTTAAAAAAAAACACGTTATTCCGTTTAGCTACTGTTAGGTACAGTGTAACTTGCCTTTATACGAAGTACAAATAAGGAGTTATGCCGCGAAAGTGAAAAAATGGCGTTGTTGATTTTATATAACTTTCCAAAACCTGTAATTTTTCAAGTGTTAATGTGTAATAATGGTGAATTATACTTAGTAAACGTGCATAAGTGTAGGCAAGTCAAAACTACAATAGGAGTTCTAGTAAGGTTTCTACCACGGGCATGTAACATGACCTTGACTATTTTACTTGACTTTGACTGTGTCTAGGACTTTTGATATGAAATTCACTTAAAATATATTATAACTTGACACTGGCTAAATGCACAAGATAGCGTAGCCCAAATCCTACTAATATTATAAATCCGAAAGTTTGTGTGTAAGTGTGTAAGTATGTTTGTTCCCTCTTGCCGCTTTAACGGCTGAACGGATTTGAATGAAATATGGAATGTACATAGATTATACCTAGGATTAACACATAGGCTACTTTTTAACTTGATAATAGCGGGCGAAGCCGCGGGGCACGGCTAGTAAAAAATAAATCTGTATTTCACCCAATTAATATCTCGAGCCCGATATATATCTCATACCGGGCTCGATATATTAATCGATATTAATCTTTGTTTCATAAAATTACAAGAACTATAAACAACAGATAAATCATTATGATTTATCGGGTTGTGAAAATATTTATCACTGTTTCCGATAAATAATAGAGAAGGTGGTCATATTGTTTTCCGAACATTGAAGGTAATTTATTGTTTATTTGTCTACTTTCACTTTTAATATATGAACGTTTCACACAGAATAAATAGAAAGTAGGTAAACTTGCCCACGTAAGTATTTAATATTTTTTTAAATATTCCATTAAAATTTCCTCCCAATGATCTCAAAATATAGAAACAATTACCTACATACATTTTTTTATTTAATTATCGCGAAATTCTGTGATTCTTTGAAAAGTAATATAAAATATAACTAGTCGTTCGCGCCGAGCTGAGATCTCGCGCCTACAGACCGACAGACAACGGGACAGGTGACACTAAATAAAAGCTTGTCAAATTCAATTTGATAATCACAGCCTTTGATTAATTGTTCGAGCGAAGCGAGATCTCTAAGTTGACTTGATTCGTTCAGCACTTTGTCGTCAGTCCATCCGTCTGTCAGAGGCATCTAGCGTCTAAACTATATAAGCGAACGATTTTAAATTCTCATAGAATATGTAAATATTTATATATTATTAATGTTTACTAACCGGCTGGTACTCGCGGCGGTTTTTGTCGGATTTTCCGACTCAAATATATACAGTGAAACTTGGTTAAATGGGACCTGGATAAATGAGAAACCTCTATTATTGAGAGTTGCAATGAGGTCCCGGTACTTTTTCATTGAATAACCTCTATTAATGGGACTTTTTGAACTGGTTAAATGAGATCTGATTTCTAGGATTTATTCGATGTTTACCTTTATAATTGGGACTCTGTAACTCAATTCCCTCTATAAATGAGACAAATTAACAGGTTGCGACAGGTTTTGACACTTTTGTTTACACATTAGAATGTCTTTCGCACACGCTTTGTTTGTCAGTACTATCTCAGGTTTTGACCTAAAAACAAGGGAGTAAAAGTGTACAAAATGACCAAACGTAAATATAAATCTTGATGAAAAAAAAAATTGATTATTTTCCACGTAATACATACTGTATGTACATTCATACCTACATAATATATTAGATTCATTACACCAAAAATACGCATTTTTATTAACATTTCCACCTCTCCCTCTAAAAATGAAATAAACATAAACATAAACGCTTTCACACTCACAGCCCCACACTAAGTTCAAGACTTGTGTCATGGGTGCCGGAAACATTCACATCACACACACAATCACAACCAGAACCAGAAACACAAATTTTCCTTGGGGAGAAAACTCGTGTTCCCGCCGGGAATCGAACCCGATACCCCTGCTTAGAAGGCGAACGCTCACCCAACTAAGCCAACGGGCAGTTCAAAATAGCCGTACATTTCAATCTCTATAAGCAGGAGCCTCTGTAAATGAGACAACTATAATTTTAAACCTGCCTAATTGGAAAACTGGATTAATGGAAACACTCAATAAATGGTACAACATTCTTGGTCCCTTGAGATCCCAATTAACCAGGTTCCACTGTATATAGCTTAAATGGTTTAGACGCTAGATGACTTTGACAGACGGACGGACAAAGTGCTGAACGACCTAAGTCAGATAATAAGTAGAGATCTCGCTCCGCTCGATCAAATATAATTGACATCTTTAACACGTATATAAGTATCATAATACACAAATTACTTACATATCCATAAGGTCAAGACCCTGCAGCTTCTGGCCCCAAACCTGCTATGATAGCTATTCAACCTGCGTTGATGGCTCAATCGAGTCAAGGTTCGTTGCTTCACATTCACATCTCGATTGAGGTACGAGTACACCATTAAGTAGACCTACAAGCATCTACTATGCTACAAGATACTATGATATGGTGCGCGCATTTAGATTAAGCAAAACGAATAAATCTTTTATGGCAAATGGGGTTAGATTATACAATAGAATTCCTAAAATCGTAACTGAATTACCACTGGGAAAGTTCAAATCTGTAATAAAACGGGCATTAATTAAGA
This sequence comes from Lomographa bimaculata, assembly GCA_948107665.1. Taxonomy (NCBI): domain Eukaryota; kingdom Metazoa; phylum Arthropoda; class Insecta; order Lepidoptera; family Geometridae; genus Lomographa; species Lomographa bimaculata. The sequence goes on along the minus strand of OX403608.1, from coordinate 2,772,030 downwards.
AAGCTTACTACAAAACCACAGACTATATTAATGATAAGGATGCATGGAGGCAAACTGCACAGGCTCTTTCTAGCGACTACCATAATAACACCTAGGTTAAGAAAATTATGTATTAGAGATTAAGAATGTTTTGAAAAAAAATGAATGAAAAAAAATGCGCCGCCTAGTTTCTTGCCAGGTTCTTCTCGAGATGGCTGTAATTTTGCGAATCTGGCAATAGATTCATTAACTTTCATGAGTGCCTCTTTGGGGCCCATGTGAATAAACGATTTTGATTTTGATTTGATTTTGATTTTGACGTTTAGTAATAGTCTTGTGTAATTTTTCGCAACACCTTACTGTAAATAATAATTACTTTCCATCAGGTGAGATTGTAGTCAAATGCAAATACTTGCCTAAAAAAAAGTCAGGCATAAAAAAAATGTCCGAAATGGGCAAACTGATGTGACAACCTATCTGTAACACCTTTATACACAGTTCTACCATAGTAGAAATATATACTATGGTTCTACAATAAAGTTTATTTTGATTTAGGCTTGAAAATTGTGTTCGTTCGTCCCGACTTGAGATACTGGCGCCTACATACTATCCTACTTTATTATTATTAATATAAATGTGAAAGTTTGTGTGTGTGTGTGAATGTTTGTTACCACGTATCTCCGTAACGAATAAACCGATTTTGATGAAATTTAGAATGTAGATAGTTTAGGTTCCCGAATAACACATAGGTTCTTAACTTTATTGACGCGGGCGAAGCCGCTGGGCACTGCTAGTTTTACGTAATTGAGAAAACTTTTGAGGTTCATTGCTTTTTTACCGACTTCCCAAAAAAGGAGGAGGTACTCAAGTCGACTGTATTATTATTTTTTTTTTTTTTTTTTTTGTGTGTAACCTCATAACTTCTCTCCACGTGAGCTGATTTCGATTTTTTTTTTAGTTTGAAAGGTGTTGCTTTGTAATTGGAGCCGATTTTGATGATTTTTTTTTATTTGAAAGCTGGTGGATCAAGGTTCCGATGATTTCGGTAAAGTCGGTTTTTTAAGCTTTGTTTGCGTTTAATTATTCTTTAAAATATTTATTTATATTTTTTTTATTTGTTGTATAAGTTACTAAGAAGGGTGTTCTATCTATTTAGTTTTAATCTGGGTGTCTTCAAATCTAGAGTGAATAGGTACCTTCTAGGCAAGCTTATTTCGGAACCTAAACTATCTTCAAAATTTCATCAAAATCGGTTTGGGAAGTACCCGTTTATTCAGATAAGTGGTAACAAACATTCTCACACACACAAACACAAACTTTCACATTTATAATATTATTATGATAGGATAGATGTTAGTAGAAACTATAGCCCGTAGCTTGTTAGTAAACAATCGATTGAGAAAGGTTTTCACCGGACTACGTACCGCATCGCGGCGCGTTTTGTTGTGCAACGGCGAAAGTGTCTGTCCTACGTTTAGAAGCTTACCACATAATTTACACGGCTTATGAATGGCCTACATTTAAAAAAAACGCACCTTACTGAGATGCGATAACACTATGTTATGACTTTTTACATTTTTACCGACTTCACAAAAAAGGAGTACTCAAGTCGAGTATTTTTTTTATTTTGATTATTTTTAAGCTATTGCATAGCTTCTATCGCGGGCCTTGAGCGTGGAGACCGAATCCAGAAATTCCGTAACGAAAATAACCTAACACCCCCCACTCCGACCGACACAGCGGTGATACTTTTTAGTTTTGCCATCTATCGATGAATAGCAGAACTTTTAATGACTTTTTGAAATATCACGCTTGTCTCTTTAGTTCAGCAACTCGCCTCTAGGTAGCAGGAAAAAAAATACTGCATAAATAAAATAAATAAATAATTAAAATTGCATAAGTAATGATAAAACATGCTATGCAATAGCTTTACCGCGGCAGTCCCCGAGTGCCACACGTCTTTTTTTTTTTTTTGGTAGATGTTGCTTTCCAATTGGTCCCATTTAAATTTGATCAAGATCTGATCAGTAGTTCTTGAAATATCGTCAATAATGCGTGTTTAGTACATCTAATCTGATCAAAGTTCCAGAGATAAAGCCGTAAAGTCGGTTTTTTAAGCTTTGCTTGCGTTTAATTAATAACTATTTAAATATAAATGAATATCATAACTGTTTTAATAATTAACAATGCTAATAAATGTGTATAGTCTGTGCAGGAATCTGTAACAAAAGCAAAAACTTAATTACGTTGCATAATTAGTTACTGGTCATCGACCGATCATCAACAATGTTAATGCCAATGATTATCGCGGTAGATCACGCGTGAATGTTATGTATCGATGTATGAATGCGAGTGAATCAATCAAACGCATTTACAAGACGGTGATTTTTTTTTAGTTTGGCTTCGTAATCTTGTGCATTTAGCTAGTGTCAAGTAATAATATATTCAAAGTGTATTTCATATTAAAAGTCCTAGTCACAAATCAAAGTCAAGAAACAGTTAAAGTCCAGCCTCAGCTATAGTCAAGTCATGCTCTAGTAAAGTGGTAGAAACTTTACTAGAACTGCTATTGTAGTTTTGGCGCTCAATGCTTCAATGCTTATATTTTGGTTTTGCTGGATCGATTTCGATAAAATGTATACCTCTGAAGTATAATCTACCAAACAAAAAATCATCAAAATGGTTTCATAATTGGCGGACATGTCGCGTGACATACATACAAAAAAAAACATACTGTCGAATTGAAAACCTCCTTTTTTGAAAAAAAAAAAAAAATCAAAAAATCTACGGGACTTTGTACTTTTTAAAACATGTACAGCAAGCATCTGTCAAGTTTGAATGTCAACGATCTATTATGATTGAGTTTGACAAATGTTGTGGTCACTAGTTGCAACTTTACAAGCCATCGTGGGAACTTTGTTGGGTGACCGGTAGGCCGTTTGTCCACCACCGCCGTCACCGGACCGTCACGTCACCGAGAACCAGATTATTTCAGCCCGACTTTAATATGACGTGACGGCGATCGTTTGTCCACCGCGACCGATCTCGCTGGTTTAGTTTGTTCCAGCTGTCAAATTCAAATCAAAATAATTTACATGACAGCAATGTCATGTGTGGTAGTCGCGTTTTCGAAGAAATAAAGTGATGGCTGGTTAAACCGGCGACAACTTCTTCTGCTCTTGTACCTTCGAAGGCGCAGGCGATGCAAAGAATTTTGGGTTCAGGTTGGAAAGTTGGTATTGCCGGCACATCGGCCCGTCAAAATCTCGGGCCACGTTCTAGCGGTCACGCCGATCTACTCGAAATCTCGGCGGCCAGGATGACGGCGCTCGGGTGACCCAGTTGGGGCGGACAGGTCTCCGCTCTATGCGCCGTGGGTCCTGGGTTCGATTCCCGGCAGAAGCACAAATTCCTTCCCAAGGGATATTTGTGCTTCTGGTTCTGGGTGTATTTGTGTGAGTTATATAAATGTTTCCGACACCCACGATACAAGTCTTTGAACTTAATGTGGGGCTGTGAGTGTGGATACGTTTGTGACGGATGTGCGGTGGACACGCGGCTTAAGTAGATGTTTGTACCGCTACTTCGGCGCCGTCATCTCGTTCTCGGTGACGTGACGGTGACGGCGGCGGTGGACAAACGCCCGTAGGGTTTTAACCAGGGGCGGATTTACACATTTGCCGCCTGTAGGCTAACAAATTTTACTCGCTCTTACCGATCTCTACAATTCAATGGGCTGAGTCACCCACGTCCGTAGGAGGATACCCCTTTAGTCTGACTCCCTACACGTGGTCCCCGGGTGGTGCTAATCAGGTGACATTTGAGAGGTGGTAGAGCATTTTGTGAGTTGCTCGCCTGGCTTGCTACCAAAGTAGCTTACCACCATCAAGTTGAAAGTCTGCCGCCAAGCCAAATACGGTGTTCCGGCAGTTATCCTTGAGAGCCTGCGTATTCCAGGTCTAGTGCGTTTACCAGCTTCGATCACGTCGTCACTCACCATCAGGTGAGATAGTGGTCAAACACTAGCCTGTCACAAATAAAAAAAAAAAAAATATATTCAATTCCTTAGTTCACAAATATATTAAATAAAATTTTTTGTCAATGAAATGTTAATTCCCAAATCATAAAGTTACAATTTCAATGAAAAAGTTGGTGTAATAGGATGATAGTGTAAGGGCAGAATACTACATATTACACCACCTTTTTCCCGTAATTAGTATGAATAATAATATAATAATAGGTAAAAAAAATCGATCCCATATTTGCCGCCCCTAATATCTGCCGCCCTAGGCTCCAGCCTACTCAGCCTGCTGGTAAATCCACTCTAACCTCAACATCAATGTATTGATCGAAACAATTGAAAAATGCGTTTTTTTTTATTCTATTGGCTAACCTTTATATGTACCAATTGCTTATATTTCATGCATTTGATTTCTAAATTGAATGAAATCGTTACAATGTATTACTTATCAGCCGTTAAGAAGCGTGTATGTGTAAATCATAGGTATAAGCTATTTACATTTAAAATTTCATCCTAATCCGTTCTGCCGTTACAATGTCAAGAGAAAACCAATTTGTGTAAGTTCACTTTCACATTTACATACACACAAACTTTCGGATTCATTATATTAGTGTAATAAAATAATGGTTATGTTATAATTGAAATCACTAGATTTCAATTATAACATAACCATTATTTTAATAGGTACTTAAATTTACAATCATTAAATGTAATATACGGTATAAAATATTTAAAATAGGTTTTATTAAGAAAACATAATAATGGTAAAGAGTTAAGCATAGTAGAAATATATATATTTCTACTATGATATAAGTAAGCATAAGAGTAAACATTTTAACCAATATGTCTATGCCCTTTTGTATAGTTTTGTTATATTATAGTAGGTCTTAATACCGTGTGCAATGTTCAACCGAGGGGCCTACGGAGGTTGATTTGCCCATACAATCGTAATACTGAAATTATTTATAATTCAAGCATATTACCACAATACTGTTGCCGATTCTGTTGTCCAGAATTAGACTAAACTAGCCTAAAATTAGTTTTAGTCCTGCTTTAGTCCAAAACCTATTCAGAAAATGCAAGATTAGACTAACATTAAGTTTGACAGGACTAAGTTAGTTTAGTTACTCTATTTAGTGAAAATGACCAAATTCTTATTCTGATGTACATGTTTTACGTCAAATTAAGACTAAAAATAGAAATTTTAAACTCAAATTAGTCTGTATGAAAAAGGTCTGGATTATTTTTAATGTGATCTTATACTTGAAAGAAAGAATAACACGTGCAATTAATGAAGCAAATACTGACCTACAAAGTCTATAATGGAGGAATATATGATTGCGGCTCTTGTGAATAAAATTCAATTTGGTTGCTGTCAAAATCAATTTTAGTCCTGTCATTTCAACTTTTAAATTAAGTTCAACGTAATATCAAAATAGCGTTTAGGTATTTTTTGACTAAAATTAGTATATTTTTAGTTTAGTTTAGGTTAGTTCGGTGCTCAACAGAATTAGCACAACTGTGCTGTTATTCAGATTGAAAACGTATTAATCTAGGATCCTGGATAGTATTTATTCCAAATTAAAAACGAAATATAAACCAATTGATTATCACACATTATTACGACGTAAATGTCGCATCTTTGACTTATTCGTTTTGTATTAAAAACTAACACATTTCTTTTGTCATTACAACATGAACATAGATTATCATTTCAAGGTACTATTAATGCAAAAAACAATGTCTAAACATCACATTTTCATTCATAATTTTTGGTATTACGGCACTTATCATAATTTGTTCGGTCGGTAGTGCTATCGCATTAAGCATGGGCACAGTTTGCCAGTTAAACAGAGACAGCCTATAGATCGTTTCACAGACTCCCCGGCCTCTTAACGTTTGCTGCCGATGCTGCAGATACGATTTACGACGACGCAAGGTGGAATGTCTGCAATGTTACGATAGCAATAAGAAACCTGTCCATTTCACAAGTGAATTGAGAAACTACCTATGTATATACTGCACTCCCGGAGGCTTATTTCAAGAATGTTTTGCAACTTTCCATTTTACAGCCGCCCTGTTCACTTGCCTAAAACTTAAATTGTTGAATTAAAAAAGGAAGAAACAGTTTTCTACTGACTTCACAAAAAGGGAGGAGGTACTCAATTTGACTGTATTTTTTTTGTGTTACCTCATATCTTTTCACGTGAACCGATTTTGAAGATTTTTAAGCTATTGTATAGCTTCTATCGCGGGCCTTGAGCGTGGAGACCGAATCCAGAAATTCCGTAACGAAAATAACCTAACACCCCCCACTCCGACCGGCACAGCGGTGATACTTTTTAGTTTTGCCATCTATCGATGAATAGCAGAATTTTTAATGACTTTTTTGAAATATCACGCTTGTCTCTTTAGTTCAGCAACTCGCCTCTAGGTGGCAGGAAAAAAAATACTGCATAAATAATTATAATTGCATAAGTTGATAAAAAATGCTATGCAATAGCTTTACCGCGGTAGTCCCCGAGTGCCACACGTCTTTTTTTTGTTTAAAATCTGGTGGTTTGGCATTGGTCCCATTAAAATTTGGTCAAGATCTGGTCAGTAGTTTTTGAGTTATCGTCAATATTGCGTGTTAATTACATTTAATTTGATCAAGGTTTCTAAGATAAAGTTGTTGGTCGGTTTTTAAGCTTTGCTTGCGTTTAATTATGTCATAAAGAACATTGTTTTTATTAACAAGATAAATCAAACGCAAGCTAAGCTTCAAAGACCGATTTCACCGCTTATATTTAGGTGTTGCCTTGATCGATTTCGATAAAATTTATATGGGACCATCTCTGAAGTATAATCTACCAAACAAAATAAAATCATCAAAATTGATTCATAATTAGTGGAATTATAGCGTTACATACATACAAATGAAAAAAAACGTAAGTTGGTTGAAAAAGGAGCAAAATCAAAATTTTGGAAATACCTTCAACAATCTATTTCCTGCACTTATTTTCACCAAGCATAGCTAAGAACACTTTCGATCAAGTCACCTTTCAAACAAATGAACTAAATCAAAATCGGTCTAGCTTTTATTCTTTGGTCTAGCTAGACAAACAGCTGTTTGAGATGCGATGCTACTGACATACCAAATACACATGGATACACTCTCAAACTTATAACACCACATTTTTCGTCGGAGGTTAAAAAATTGATTACAAATCTGAGAATAAATTAAATTTACTTTGTTCATTTGATAACGATAATATCTCTTATATTCTTTCATTCAGGCTCTGCCCTCTGCTCTGTTGGTCCTGGGTTCGATTCCCGGCAGGAGCACAATTTCCCTTCACAAGGGATATAATGCTTCTGGTTATGAGTGTGTGTGATATGTAAATGTTTCCAGCACCCACGTCGCAAGTCTTTGAACTTAGTCTGGGGCTGTGTGAATGTCTTTGTTATTTTTTTTTCAACTTAAATCTGACACGAGTGTCAACTTTCATAACTTTTTTGATTTGATTTATTTTTGATGTCAATGCATTATGCAATTTGTACCAACTCAATAATAATTGATCAATGGAAATTGACAAGTATTGGAGAATCGAATTACATGATTGAAGCACGACTGTCATTATTCGACCGCTTTTTGGTGGACGAGTGAAACCAAATAAAATCAATTAAGAACTAAACCCCAGGCTGAAGAAAGTAAGATTACATAAACATAAACGCTTTCGCACTCACAGTTCCACACTAAGTTCGATGACTTGTGTCGTGGGTGTCCGAAATATTCACGTCACACACATCTATCAGAACCAAAAAGGGATTCTCTTGGGGAGAAAACTTGTGTTTCTAACGGAAATCGAATCCGATACCCAACTCATTTTAATTGCCATTTTTAGCTTAGGGCAACAGTTTTTTTTTGGCTACGCAATCTTGTGCGTTTAGCCAGTGTGAAGTAATAACAATGTGTCAAGTAATGCGCCTGGTTGAAGCGACGCGTGATCAAAATGCTGGCACTTATTTGGCTCAACGTATTAGCATTGCAATTCAGAGAGGCAATGCCGCCAGCATGATGGGAACGCTACCCACTGGTAGTGGGCTTGAGCACTTGAGTTACCTAAAAGCTCGATGTCTTGTAGGTAACTTTAGTTCTTTGCTGTACATAGTTTTAGTTTAGTTTTAGGAAATATAGGCAATTGGCCCGTAGTTACTTGTGACTAGGACTTTTATTATGAAAAAAAAAAAAAGTAATAACATATTTCAAGTGTTTTTTAAATTAAAAGTCCTAGTCACAAATCAAAGTCGAGTAAAAGAGTCAAGGTCCAGTCGTAGTTAAGTCATGCCCCAGTAAAGTGGTAGAACCTTTACTAGAACTTTTATTGGAGTTTTGGAGCGAAGGCGAAAGTCACGATTTTCATCTTTGTATGATTTGCCTACACATATGCACGTTTACTAAGTATTAACGGTTAATAAATCCACCATTTTTAAACATTAACACTCGAAGTATCATAGTTTATGGGAAATTATACAAAATCAACAACGCCATTTTTAGGGTTCCGTACCCAAAGGGTAAAAACGGGACCCTATTACTGAGACTTCGGTGTCCGTCCGTCCGTCCGTCCGTCCGTCCGTCCGTCTGTCTATCACCAGGCTGTATCTCAAGAACGGTGATAGCTAGACAATTGAAATTTTCACAGATGATGTAATTCTATTGCCGCTATAACAACAAATACTAAAATTAAAATAAAATAAATATTTAAGCTCCCGTAAAACAAACTTGCTTTTTTATATATAATGGTACGGAACCATTCGTGCGCGAGTCCGACTCGCACTTGGCCGGTTTTATTTCACTTTCGCGGCAAAACTCCGGGCCACAGTTTATCATATTATCTCAGAATTTTAAGTTATTCGCTTGTGGCTTAGACGTTAAATGTCTGACAAACAGACAGACAGATGGACAAAGTGCTGAACCACCCAAATCAACTATTAAATCCAATGACTTATGAACATGACACGATAATCGATAGAAAATCGATTGGGAAATCGACGTTTCGGATCGGATCCGAATAATCGATTGTATAACATAAGATGTACCTACGCAACTCTTGTAAATTGTAATTAACGTCACGGTTGCTTATTATTTGTGTTAACGGGATATTTATGTCGTAACATGTTAGCTTATGATGTTAGTAACTGCTTTTAATGACATGTTATTACAATGTGTTGCTTAGTCTGTTAAATAGGGTAATTATATTAAAAAACGCTTTCACACTCACAGCCCCACACTAAGTTCGTGACTTCGTGGGTGCCGGAAACATTCCCATCACACACAAAAACACAACCAGAACCAGACACACTAATTTTCCTTGGGGAGAAAACTTGTGTTCCCGCCAGGAATCGAACCTAATACCCCTGCTTAGAAACCCCTGCGAACGCCACCCAACTGAGCTAACAGGCTGTTCAATTCGTAAAACAATAGATAGCTCTCAGGCCGTAAGCCCCTTGTTCTAACCTTTAGCTTATTAGTTTTACGACTTTCTTCTGAATGTTATAATATTTTCCTTTTTTTTATGCAGAATAGGCAAGCATTTGACCACTATCTCACCTGATGGAAAGTGATGATGCGGTCGAAGGTGTGACATGCTTGCCTAGAAGATACCTATTCACTCTTGATTTGAAGACTCCCAGATTATACCCCTCAGGGAACAATGACGCAGGCAATGAGTTCCACTCCTTCGCTGTACGGATGATGAACGTAGAAGCAAACCGCTTCGAGCGAACTGGAGGTATGTCAACCATAAATGGATGACGTTTGTCAGTATGTCTAGTTGTTAGATGGTAAAATGGGCATGGGGGAATTAACTCATGTAATTCCTGCGCACACTCTCCAAAATGCAAACGATAGAATACCGATAGACTTGCGACCATACGCCTGTGACCGAGGCTGTGCAATCTGGACTCAATCAGCTTACTATCGCCAATAAGTCTTTTTGCCCGTCGGTCAATAGCCTCAAGACCTTCAATAATAATTCAATTCCTTTGTAATAATTAATATGATGTCACCTTAACAACTATCCTTAACTCTCTTACCTTGACTATAGTGTATGGAAATACACTCTATCATTGATAGATGCTAGTCTATACAAGAATTTCATCTAAAACGCATGATTTTGTATCCGTTATACTCGGCATTCATAATTAAATTATATAAATAAAATAATTCGTCGTAATTATTGTGATACGATAAATGATGCCTTCTTCTTAGAATGTTCATAACGTTCAGGAAAAATATATCAAATCTCATGCAAATAACAACAATTTGTATTTTTGTAACCATTTCGTTCCGCCAATTTATGTCAAAACACTGTGAAAATTATTTAATACTAGCCGTGCCCCGCGGCTTCGCCCGCTATTATCAAGTTAAAAAGTAGCATAGGTGTTAATCCTAGGTATAATCTATGTACATTCCAAATTTCATCCAAATCCGTTCAGCCGTTAACGCTTGAAGAGGGAACAAACATACTTACACACTTACAAACAAACTTTCGGATTTATAATATTAGTAGGATACGCATATTTACTAAACGAATGATTTCTTCAGCTTATTTTTTTATTTCGGGCACGTTTTCACGGAATATAAATCGGAAAGTTTGTGTGTAAGTGTGTAAGTAGGTTTGTTCCCTCTTCACACTGAGGGAACAAACATACTTACACACCGGATTTGGATGATATTTGGAATGTAAATAGATTATACCTAGGATTAACACATAGACTACTATTTAACTTGATAATAACGGGCGAAGCCGCGGGGCACGGCTATATAGTAAGAGATATTTTCGAAACGAATTTCCCTAGCGAAGCGAGGTCTCTAAGTTGACTTGGATCGTTCATTATTTTGTCGTCCGTCTGTTCGTCTGTTCGTCCGTCCGTCCGTCCGTCCATCCGTCCGTCCGTCTGTCTGCCAGAGGCATCTAGCCTCTAAGACATATTAGCGAATGACTTCAAATTCTCATGGAATATGTAAAACAACGACCCAAAGCCAGACATTTAAATAAAATTATATAAATGAAAATATTAAGGGGGTATCCCATACATGTAAGTGGGGAGCCAATTTTTTTTTTTTTTATCTACCCTTGTGGGATATTGTCAAAAAGGGGTTGACAAGTTCGTATTCGGTTTTAAAAAAAACTATATTGGATAATAACGATTTGGTAGGCCACCAAAGTCACTGTTTTTAGACCTATTTTGTCCCTGGGTCTATCTCAAGAATGGCTTCACACTGAACGGTGAAACTTACGTATAATATCCGTTATATCCTGTACTTGAACAACAAATTCAGAAATCAATCAAATATTATATAGAAAAAAAGTTATAAGCAATTAACCTCAAAAGATTTTCTCTATGGGGCAAAATGTAGGCGCGAGATATCAGCCCCCCGATTACCTATCTTTGTTGCAAACGGTTTCAATACTAAATTGACAAAACTGCTAAGAAATAAGGTTCATTTTTGCTTAATTTTAATTGAAACCGCGTGCAACAAAGATACGTAATAGGGGGTCTGTTCTGCGCGAACGACTAGTTTCCATAATATAATAGGTACGTAAGTATAAGCCATTCTTAGGAAGGTCGAATGCAAAGTCCAAGTCAAAGGTCCAGGTTAATTACGTTAGTTAGCTGGTACTCGTTAGTTAGAAATGTAAGAATACCCTTAAACGGTGAAAGTGAAGAGAAAACTGATCAATGTTTACGAGCACAAACAAAGCCGTCGTTTTATTTATGTGCTGTTAAACTGGAGAATTAAGTATTTTACTAATCAAACAAACAAACGCATTCACACTCACAGCCCCACACTAAGTTCAAAGACTTGTATCGTGGGTGCCGGAAACATTCACATCACACACACGTTACACCCAGAACCAGAAGCACAAATATCTCTTGTGAAGGAATTTGTGCTTCTGCCGGGAATCGAACCCAGGACCCACGGCGCAGAGGGCGTACACCTGTCCACTGCGCCAACTGAGTCGTCATCCAACTGACTCGATTATAAAATATTAACGACAAAATGCCAGTTGGCTTAGTTTGGTGCGCGGTCACCTTCTAAGTAATATCGGGTTCAATTCCCGGCGGGAACACAAGTTTTCTCCCCAAAACAAATCAGCGGTTCTGGTAGTGATTGTGGGTGTGATGTGAATGTTTCCGGCACCCACGACAAAAGTCATCGAATAATGTGGGGCTATAAATATTAAATACTACCCGTGCCCCGCGGCTTTGCCCGCCATTATCAAGTTTAAAAGTAGCCTATGTGTATATGCTAGGTATAAACTATGTAAGTACATTCAAATTTTTTTTTATATTTGATAGGCTAGCATTTGACCACTATCTCACCTGATGGAAAGCGATGATGTGGCCGAAGATGTAGCATGCCTGCCTATAAGATACCTATTCACTCTTGACTTGAAGACTGCCAGATATCGCTCAGGAAACAAAGTCGCGGGCAACGAGTACCACTCCAGTGCAGTACGGAGTATTTCATCCAAATCCGTTTAACCGGTTAAGGCAAAAAGTACAATACAAAACAATAATACATTGTCTTATAGCTTATTTCAATACCTTTTAAATAAAGTAACTCAAAGCAGCCTAGCTATAACTAATTTATCACTAGGTGTAAAATAATACGCAACGAGCGAAGCCGCGCGCACGCGCCTAGTATCGCCGATTAAATGTTTGTTCCAAAAATCCGCGATCTCGATGACTCAAAAGGGTTAAAGCGTGAAGAGGTAACAAACATACTTACACACAAACTTAGGATTTATAATATAAGTAGGATTAGACCTACAATAACTTACAATACTAATTCACAATATAAATAAACAAACAAACGCATTCACACTCACAACGCCGCACTAAGTTCGAAGAAAGAAATAATTAAGATTTCAAAGCCTACATGGAACTTGGAAGCCGACTTGGAATGTGTCAAGCTTAATAATTAATTATACTAATGTAATATTATTATGTAGCGAAAGATAGCACGGTACAAAAGCATGTCAAACTCGATTAGGATCTCAGTAAAAATTTCTCATTGTCCGCAATTTCATCAAGGAAGGTCAATTGATAGAATCTTTCCCACCTTTAAAAACACTGCAAAATTCTGCTTCCTAGTTCATGATCACTCTAATTCATACCTTACTACCCTCTTGACAAAGTTCTCAATTGTTTGAAAGTTGTATTTTATTACTAGGCATTATAAAAATGTATCGTATTGACACGACATAAGAATAAAAATTAAACAATAATAAATTGTATAGCAATTCATTGGAGAGACGTTAGAGTTCATTTGAAAATGGAATGTGTCGCGCGGTGTTAAAGATTAGTTTCCCGCGCAACTGTTGTTGATAGATCGTAGACAAGAACCGCGAAGTTGCAATGACTTGGAGGCAAATCACTTCGCTACGATCGTATCATCGATTTTCCACTGTTTATTCGGTGTTTCTTAAGGTGGCGATACCAAAATTTCATCTAAAACGCGTGTTTTTGTAACCGTTTTAGTCGGCGTTCATAATAAATCCAAATAAATAAAAATATTCTTCGTAATCTGTGTGATATGATAAATGATGCCTTCTTCTTTGAATATTCATAAAGTTTATAAATATAAAGGAAAAAAATATCAAATCTTATGCAAATAACATCAATTTGTATTTTTGTAACCATTTCGTTCCGCCATTTTATATCAAAACACTGTAAAAGTTATTTCATATACGTATATGTACTAGACAAATGACTCCTTCAGCTTATTTTTTTTATTTTGGGGCGCGTTTTTACGCAATTTCCATAAAACTATAAAAAGTTAAAGATTGCCACGCGTGACCTTGCGTAACCGCCACGATGTCATTCACGCAATATACACCTTTATGTGCAAAGGTGTAAGGGGGATAATTGGATGTGGTTAAAATAGGTGCTCGCATTGACGTATACCTGCCCCTTAACTGGTAAGATAAATTAATTTATTTATAATAATTATTTTTATTTTTCCATTTAATTGTACACAATAAAACAATACAGGGTTCGAAATATAACATTGGGTAGATAAAGGTTCATACTTACATGTACCATTATTTATTATCTTGTCCGAAGTAAAAAAATAGGTCAGTTAGTTTCACTACTTACCACCAGATGGCAGCCGTAGGTACAATGTACAACAATAAAAATGGCGTTGAGAAATAAAATACTCCAAAAGTTATCGTTCAACTACACTAATAACCATATTAGAAATCTTCTCGCTAATCATAATGTGAACAAAATTTTTAAAGAAAAACTACAAAAAAGTTCTTCCGATACCGGGAATCGAACCCGAGCCTCCTGGGTGAGAGCCAGGTATCCTAGCCACTAGACCATATCGGATATTGGAAGTAGTGTTGAAATTATAGCACAATTCTCAATCATAATAATTTTAACCAGCTTCAAAAATAGAATTAATCATAGAATATGGCAAGAAATTTTTGTACTTAAAATTTAAACAAAAAATAGGAACATTAATAAAAAAATCATAGAATAAGGTTTTTTTTTCTTCATTCAAATCACCTACATTGTAATTATACTCCAGCTCTGGGAAAGTATCAGTAGTCCGTGTCCCAGCTGTGGACAATCAACTGACGTTACAAATTATCGAACCCTCAATTTCTCATCAAAATTACAATAACCAATTGTGTCAGTATCTCACGCAAATTTACATAATATTGTCGTTGTTTTGACACTATTGTTATGAATACGGGTTGAGAATTGAGATAAGTGTCATGGTGACGTTAGTTAAAATATTTATATAATACTAGCTGCGCCCCGCGGTTTCACCCGCGTTGATAATGATGAAAAGTGATGATGATGATGATGATGAAAAATAGATGTTGGCCGATTCTCATAGATACCGGATAAGCACCAAAAATTTCATCAAAATCGGTCAAGCCGTTTCGGAGGAGTATGGCAACGAAAACTGTGACACGAGAATTTTATATATTAGATAATATTTTTTAAGAAATTATTGTATTTAATTTAATGGCTGTAATTTTGTAAATCTAGCAGTAGAATCATAACTTTAATGAGTGCCTCTTTGGGGTCCATTTTGAATGAGAAAATAAGTTCTCTCCCTAAGAGTTTGTGTTTCTGGTTCTAAGTGTGATTTCGTGTAATGTGAATGTTTCTGTGTTTGATTGTGATAGGAATTGAACCCAGTACCTGGAAAAATTCATTGCACAGGAATTACATGAGTTAATTCCCCCATACCCTTTTTACCATCTAACAGCAAGACAAACTATCAAACATCATCAATTTATGGTCGCCATACCTCCAGCTCGCTCAAAGCGTTTTGCTTCTACGTTCATCGTCCGTACAGCGAAGGAGTGGAACTTATTGCCTGTGTCTTTGTTCCCCGAACGGTGTAATCTGGGAGACTTCAAGTCTCGAGAGAAAAAGTATCTTTTACATCTTCGGCCGCATCATCACTTTCCAGGTGAGATAGTGGTCAAATGCTTGCCTATTCCGCATAAATAAAAATACTCTATTTTCAAACTCATCTTTACTCATAGATAAAGACATAAATACGTAGGAAGTTCTATTCTTACCTAATCGTTCCGGCAGCGTCACACAATGTGATTCTTCCGACAGTTCCGACAACGTAACACTCATTATGTCACTAATGGCTTTGGTCAATTATTAAATGAGCTACTTTTGCTAGAATATTAAGAGATAATTAATATATTTACTTATTTAGTAGTGATAGGACTGTCTTAAGTCATCCATTTATGTCGACAATCATCCAGTTCGCTTCAAGCGTTTCGCTTCTACGTTTATCATCCGTCCAACGAAGAAATGGTACTCATTTATGCTATTTTTTTTTTTTTTGTAGATCTTCATATGTCAAATAAATATACAGAGTGTATATATATACTGGACACAGTCCGGTAATACACATAACAATAACATTTACATGACATTTCAGGCTGTAAGTCTTTATTAGTCTTTAATTAAACAAGTTGTTACGTAATTAAAACATTATAAATCTTAGCATTAGGTATATAAGTTGAGGTCGACTTACTGCTCCGTGCATTTAGTTGACAGGCCTTTTGTGCCAGGCGCATTTTTTAAAATTGATATTATTATAGGTAGATGATTTATACTCATTACTATTTTTTTGTATTGCCTACGTCCTTGTTCCCCGAAGGATGCGACAATTATTTTGCTAACAGTACTTAAATTTCCATGGAGCGATGTCGACTAAAAATATAATTTTAATGTTTGTTCGGTGGAGCCCAGTGGATACACAGTATGGACATTCAATCGATTGAGAACAATTGCCGTGGAGCGCAGTCGCATAATCCAATTAAAGGTATAATTTTGGATGGATGGCGTAAGATATTTTTCTGCTAGAAAGGCTAATCAAGCAAAAACATAATTTAAACGCAAGCAAAGCTTTAAAAAACCGACTTCACCGCTATATCTTAGGTATTCTTGATCGGATTAAATAAATTAAATACGCATTATTGACTCAAAAACTACTACTGGTCAGATCTTGATCAAATTTAAATGGGACCACATGGGAACCAGCTTCAAAATCGATTCACCTAGAAAAAAGTTCTGAGGTAACACACAAAAAGAATTAGTCGAATTGAGAACCTCCTCTTTTTTAAAGTCGGTTAAAGACAAAATCATCACTATTGCTATAGAGATTGCAACCCTAACCGCAAACTATCGACTGTCGATAACGATCTTTAGTAATCGATATCGTAACACATAACAGGTATGTTGTCAGGAATGCAGTGAAAGTAGCAGGTGGTCACTGCCGGTGAATATTTATTGTTTAGTTAAGGATATTATGACCTATTCCTTTCTAATACCAAAAACTAATATCAGTGGTATTTGATTATTGTCGTAGGTATTTTTCTATTCCTAACGAATACCAATATTTAATATTTACATGAAGTACAAAATCAATTTAACATATTTTTTTTTTCTACCGACTTTACAAAAAAGGAGGAGGTACTCAAGTCGACTGTATTTTTTTTAATGTGTTTTACCTCATAACTTCTTTCCACGTGAACCGATTTTGAAATTATTTTTGTTTGTATGATGTTGCTTTCCAATTGGTCCTATTTAAATTCGATCAAGATCTGATCAGTAGTTCTTGAAATATCTTTAATAATGCGTGTTTAGTACATCTAATCTGATCAAAGTTCCGAAGATGAAGCGATGAAGTCGAGATATGGGGGGGTACGTCTTCTGTCATTTTATTTTCCACCGTTGGATGACTAGTAGAGAATGCTTTTAGCATTAAGTCCTCCTTTTGTGCACTTTTTACTGTGCAATAAAGTATTAAATAAATAAATTTCACCCCATATCTCCGCCATTTTTTTCGACGTCTTCTGCTTACAAATTCCTTCCCAAGGGATATTTGTGCTTCTGGTTCTGGTTGTGATTGTGTGCGTGATGTAAATGTTTCCGGCACCCATGATTACAAGTCTTTGAACTTAGTGTGGGGTTGTGAGTGTGAATGCGTTTGTTTGCCTGTACTGATTTTGATGCAGTTTTAGTGTGTTCAAGTGGATTCGAGAATGGTTCAGATTCACAATTTGATCCGATAATATTTTTTTTAATTTTATTTAAGGTCCGTAGTATCAATATAATTTAACAAGTGGAAACAAAACGGAATACAATAAATAACAGTTATTCGTTGAATAGAAAGTAGAGAGTGTTCGTCAACTGTGACGGACGTAATACCTACGTCTTAATAGCTGGTGTTATCTATAAACACATCTTTCACTTTGCACTTTATTACATTTAAAATAGAGATGTAATTGCGATAGCGGGGTTGAATTATTTTCTCACAATTTTAATGATTTTGGTCATTCCGCTGCGTTACGCATTTGTTACATATGAGGAATGTTATGTTATGTATATGATTTGCGTAAATTTAATAATGATTAGATAATTATTTTAATGTTATCTCATTTTTTTACACAATTGGGAGTAGAGAATATCTTAGGGCAGTGGTCGGCAACCTTTTGGTCGGAAGAGCCAAAAATTACAATTTACAAAATTTCAAAGTTTTATAGAGCTACAATTATTTTTCTTGGCAACAATAATCCTTAATTTCAGCAATAATACCTGCTGTACTACGAGTATCGTATAGAAAACGCTATACACGCTTTATACCTACCTAATCATCCCATAATTTACTTGTTTCAACTGTGTAAAAGTATTTCTTTGCTCTCTTTGGAGGCTTGTTAATGGCTCGATAGAAATGGTGCCTAATCCTCATTAATTGATTCAGAACGTTTTTTAAATGACTTTTTTTTAATAAATAATATTTGCGTATGGAACTAAAGAGCCGCAGCTTCACATTCAAAGAGCCGCATGTGGCTCGCAAGCCGCAGGTTGCCGATGCCTGTCTTAGGGGGACCAACGCTTTGCCGAGCACGATTTTTTAACCTCATGGCTCATTGCCATACAAAGGATGTTTCCTACTAATATTATAAATGCGAAAGTTTGTGTGTGTGTGTGTGTGTGAATGTTTGTTACCACGTATCTCAGTAACTACTAAACCGATTTTAATGAAATTTGACATGTAGCTTATACTCTGGATTAGAACATAGGCTATTTAATCATCATCATCATCAGCGAGCGAAGCCGCGGGGCTCAACTAGTTATAAATAAACCCCTAACAGTCCCACACTAAGTTCGATGACTTGTGTCGAGGGTGCCGGAAACATTAACACCACACACAATCACAACCAGAACCAGAAACACAAATTTTCCTTGGAAAAAAAAATTGTGTTCCCGCCGGGAATCGAACCCCCATAGAAGGCGAACACGTACCCGAGTTACCCGACTAAGCTAGCGAGCAGTTCTAATATATAAATCTACTAGCTGCGCCCCGCGGTTTCACCCGCGTTGATAATGATGAAAAGTGATGATGATGATGATGATGAAAAATAGATGTTGGCCGATTCTCATAGATACCGGATAAGCAAAAAAAATTTCATCAAAATCGGTCAAGCCGTTTCGGAGGAGTATGGCAACGAAAACTGTGACACGAGAATTTTATATATTAGATTTTAATAATTTCCTTTGATCATTACCCTCAATACACCGACTTATTCTATACTAAATATTACTCAATCTGCCTAAGACGGTAATATATTTTTAATGATCTTGAATGTATATAATATTAAAGTTATTGCATTACTTATTATTCGCTAAGCTTTGTCAGTAGGAATCGTAGTTCACCAGCATATATAGACGCAGATAGGTACGTCAATGCGAGCACCTTTTTTAACAATAGGTAAATATCTCCCTAACAATTTTGCACACAGAGGTTGTATATTAAAATATTTATAATTATATTAAATAATAAAAAAAGTATTCGACAAAATAAGAACCTCCTCCTTCCTTTGAAGTCTGTCAGTAAATAAATACATCTTATTATGTAATAAGCTATTATTTTCGTTAATTCATCAAAAAAAAATGTGGTTTCCAAATCGGTTAATAAATGACTGAGTTAACATAAATGATAAAAATATCCGAAGAATTGAGAACCTCCTCTCTTTTTTTAAAGTGAGTTAATAAAAATGTAGATTTTATTATTAAAATTTAATAAGTTCAGAAAAATCATTCATCTAGTTGTCAAAAAAATGTGGAACGCTTCACGATTTTGCGTGTCATCCTTGCGCAGGGGCCATGCTAATCTTCTCTGTATCGTTCCAATTTTAGTATATGTACTGCCGAAGCAAGTACATTTGTAGTTTCAAGTCGATTCTATACATGCTGAGCGGCGCGGAAAATTTCGTTTGCGCGATTCAGGATTCCATACATTATCGCGTGATAACAAAGGAAGGGACGGATTTTGAGTAAAGCGCTATCTAGTATACTTATTTGGAACTAATGTATTTAGAAATGGCAGCGTTAGTTTGTGTAATATTTAGAGTTAGTGTGGTCTGCTTGTGTGTATCAATTTTAACCTTTAGTCTAAGATCCCAAGTAACACCGGCCTTCACCCATATCTATTTACCGAATAAAAAATATATTTTAATGCTGAATACGTACCAATAGGGTTGCCTTAAAAAATATGGTCGAGGATAAAATTAAATAAATCTTTGAAAAAAAACATTTTTTTTTAAATTTTACTGCCTTGCTACTCTCCCTATAGGCAGCCCTATCGGTATGTGTTCAGCAACACATTTTATTCGCTAAAATATATTTTTCATTCGATAAACAGATGGGTAAAGGTCGATGTTACTTGGGATCCTCTACTTTGGGATACTCTACTACTTTTCCTTACCTTGGCTTGTCCACTTGTAGTGACATTGTAGTAAAAATTGTTGTTACAGATTTTCTCATAAATATTCTGTAGATATTATCTGCCCACCAAACGATTCACATTTTTGGCAATTTAAACGATATTAATGATCTTGTATTATTAATCGTATTTTTTTTTCAATTTCATTGTACCTAGTATCATATATAATTATTTGGTATGTATTATATATTTTATGAAATTATAAGTACCGATATATATATAAATATATAATCATTTATGTACTATAGTTATTATTTTAACTAATCATCTAACTTTCTTTTGTCTCCCTCCCTCTCTATACCTTTTTGATGCACGCCTACACCCCTCTTCTCGTCTACCATGTGTGGTTGACTGGTAGAGAATGCCCCTGGCATTAAGTCCACCATTTATTACCATAATAATAATATCAATAATTGTGTTTTTTATCCATTATCAAACAACGGGCCAATTGCCTATAATTCTTAAAACTAAACTAAAACTGTATACAGCAAACCTAAGTTACCTACAAGACATCAAGTTTCCTCTTCACGTTGCAACGGCTGAAAGGATTAGAATGAAATTTGCAACGTACATAGGTTATACCGGGAGACATAGGCTACTTTTTAACCTGATAAACGCGAGCGAAGCCGCGTGGCACCGCTAGTACTCAATATCTCCGTCCGTAGTTGCACAGCCCTAGAGAAATTGTAGTTATTATATTAGAAAATTAGATAAATTCCCTAACAAACCCTTGTTAGCAAACGCCAATTGCTTTGAGCTGTTCAAAGTTATATCGATACTTTCTATGAAAGTCGATGATGATGGTAATTTTACTGCTATGGGGAGCTATAATAGGAGCTTGCTGCTTATTGTGCTGTAGATTCTCTGTTTCTAATATGGCGAAAATTATTGTTATTGTTGTGACTGTTTCAATGTGTATTAATTTAATTGCCTTTTTTGGCTTTGGGTCATAGCTTTACATATTTTCGAAGAATTTGTAGTTATTCGCTTTTGATGCTAGGTGCCTCTGACAGACGGACGAACCGACAAAGTGCAATTAATCCATGAAGGCGTTAGGTTTTATCTGTCTCCTTCTCCTTAACCCCTAATTAACCTAAAAGGCTGTAATTTTGTGAATCTTGCAGTAGTCATTAACTTTCATGAGTGCTTCTTTGGGGCCCATGTGAATAAAAGATTTTGAATTTGATTATGAACACAGGCCGCGGCTTTACACGCGTTTATCAAGTTAAACAGTAGATAAACACGGGCAAACCGCGGTGCACGGCTCATATCTAACATAGATAGAGTAATTTAGACCGGTTAAGTTGCTCGGGTGCATTGGAATTTGGTATGTAGGTAGTTATAGGTATTGTTACTATTGTTTATTCTGTATTGTGCTGCAATGTGCTCCTTTCAATGTAAATTAGGTTATAACGAGGCTGAATATGTATGACTATCATACAAGGATTGTTGACCGAAGGAAGTGAAGGCACAAAAGGAGGGGATTATCAATTCTAGAATACTATCTTATACATATTTGAGTATGTTAACCTCACGTATTTCATTGTTCCCTGAGGGGTATAATCTGGTAGTCTTCAAATCGAGAGTGAATAGGTATCTTCTAGGCAAGCATGTCACATCTTCGACCGCATCATCACTTTCCATCAGGTGAAATAGTGGTCAAATGCAAGCCTATTCTGCATAAAAAAAAAAAGTATGTTACTAACTTAATTATTTTTATGCTCGATAGTCAAGCATTTGACCACTATCTCACCTGATGGAAAGTGAAGATGCGGCCGAAGATACATCTTCGGTTAGCATGCTACAGCATGCTTGCCTAGAAGATACCTATTCACTCTTGACTTTAAGACTCCCAGATTATATCATTGTACGGATGATAAACGCAGATGGGAAACGCTTCAAGCGAACTGGAGTTATATTAACCGTATATGGATGACGTTTGATAGTTTGTTTTGTCGTGACGTAGATGATACGCTTGACTCACGATGTAGGCTTGATTGTGACCTAGGATTCTGGAATGTCCATGTCCTATAAAAGGTCGTCTTATTTATTTATGATCGAAGCAAACCACTAACAATCAATTTCTTTGTTTCAGATTTAAGAAAAACCCTCAACCAAACGAGTTTTTACTAAAACCGGCACAACAAAAACCCAATCACAGTGTTATTAAAGTGATTAAGCAAATTTTTTTATTTTAAAAGTGCATACAAAAACAGTGTTAAAAAGTGTAGTGAAAAATGTTAATCGTGTCTTAACGCGAACCTCAGTTATCTGAGTAATAAATGACATGAGGTGTTAGTGACGTCACGATGTATAGAAACGCGCTTGTATTAGCGCTGTGTGCGCTGGTTGCGCATGTGTGCGCGCATGTGGCGCTAACATTCCCCCCCGCTAGAAGGTTTGACTTGGACTTTTTGGACAACTCGAGGACGAAGCCGCCATGCGGTATGCCTAAAGGTGAGTTTCCGTACCCAGACCTATTCTTTCTACAAAGATGAATCGGTGGTTTCAATGGGCTTAAAAAGATTCAACATCTAATATCTCAGGGTGTCGAACGCAGTGCTTTGCCGCCCAAGATTTTTAGCTAAGTTAAAAACTTTTTGGGTGGCACTGTACTATGATGGGCTAAGCGTCACGCTTATCCTCAGGCGAGTGACTTGCACGTCTCGTCACACAATTACAATTTAAAAAAAAAATTATAGTCGTACAGCAGCTCACACGTAGATGACCTAATTAAATCAGCATAAACTTCTAATTGACATACTCGTACTTACTCAACTTTAGTTCGCCTTAAGGTTTTCGCTTCATTATTTATCCGAGCATCGAATAAGTGACACTCACTGTTGGTGCGTGTGTGCCCGATAAGTATAATCTTACATTCTTCCAGTCTATAGTAAGTAGGTGTCTCCTAATCAAGCATGCTACATACTCGATCGCATCGTCACTTTCGATCGGGCCAAATGCTAATCTATGATTGCAAAAAGCGGTATAGCGATACAATCTAAAAGCTGACTTTTATCTACAAAGTCTAAATCTACATAATATGTATGTACATATACAGCAAAAAAAAGTATGTGCCTGGTGCGCGTTCGTCTTCCATGCGGCGTGTATCGGGTTCAACCCCCGCGATGGGAACACAACTTTCTCCCTACAAAAATTAGATTTTATGTTCTGCTTGCGTTTAATTATTTATGTGTGTATACATATGTGTTGCCTTAGAACTTTCTTTTAGGTCAGGGGTCGGCAACCTGCGGCTCGCGAGCCACATGCGGCTCTTTGGATGTGAAGCTGCGGCTCTTTAGTTCCATACGCAAATATAGTTTATTTTATTAAAAAATATAAAACATTTAAAAATCGTTCTTAATCGATAAACGAGCATTAGGCACCATTTATATCTCTCAGCCACTTGTGTTGTACTCGCTTTTCACCGCACCCCTCCCCCGTGACAAATTTTTTTGTGGCTCTTTAAAAACTTTAAAATTTTGTAAATTGTAAATTTGACTCTTCTTACTCAAAAGGTTGCCGATCCCTGTTCTAGGTGAATCGATTTTGATGATTCTTTTTATTTGAATGCTGGTGCTTCACATGTTACCATTTAAATTGATCAATATCTGACCAGTAGCTTTTGAGTTATCCTCAATAATGCGTATTCAATTAATTTAATCTGATCAAGGGCTCCGAAGATAAAGCGATGAAGTCGGTTTTTTAAGCTTTGCTTGCGTTTAAATTATTATCTCTAGGTATATCTGATAGACTTGCGTTTGATTACCATCTCACCAGATGGTAAACGTTTTAACAATCAAAATTAGACCTAACTTTGTATAGTGCCTCTACCAAGTTATCTCAACTCGAAAAACAACGGCATAAATATTATTATCATTTCGCACGTTTAAACACAAACAAAGCAAGTAATCAGTACCTGTAGTCACGACCTACCTCAATTACAGGCTATCAGGTAAATAGCTGCCTTTAGATGAGTCAGGGGACGTTGACCCTGCGGGTAGCTCGGTCGTCCCACAGAGTACATCATAGTAGCTTATTAGGTACACAGTATATAAACAAGTCCTTTTTTTTAATCAGTCTCAATCAAAACCAAACAAACCAGTGGTAAATAAAAAAGACCTAATAAGTTAAAAAACGAAAGAACTTGTCAAGACGAATCAAACGAGCTTTAAAAACATTTTTTTAACTAATGCTATCAAAATGGAGGAAATTAAAACATAAACTCTTTTACACTCCCAGCCCCACACTAAGTTCGATGGCTTGTGTCGTGGGTGCCGGAAACATTCACATAACACACAATCACAATCAGAACCAGAAACACAAATTTTCCTTGGGGAGAAAACTGGTGTTCCCGCCGGGAAAAGAACCCGATACCCCTGCATTGAAGGCGAACGCTTTCGTTAACTAAAAATTAAAAAACCCAATTGCGTAAAAAGTTAACTTTTCTACCGACTTCACAAAAAAGGAGAAGGTTCAATTCGACTGTATTTTTTTTTACCTCATATTTTTTGTGTTATCTTATATCTTCTTTCCACGTGACCGATTTTGAAGATTTTTTTGTTAAAAGCTGGTGCTTTCTACATTCCTTTTTACATTTGGTCAAGCTCTGATCAGTTTTTGAGTAATCGTCAATAGTGCGTGTTTAATACATTGAATTTGATCAAGGTTCCGAAGATAAAGCGGTGAAGTCGGATTTTTTAAAGCTTTGCTAGCGTTTAATTATTTACAATCCTAAGATTATGTAACACTAAGGATGCTTAAATAAAAAACGAATTATCCCGTTAGTTAGATTATCAAAAAATATTAAACATATATTTTTTATATAACAAATAAAAAAAAATACAAAGATAAAGAGCGTCAAAGTTTGGGAGTGGGGGCTGGTGACGTACTGAGGCGTGATGTCACGCGGAATTGCAACATATTCGTAATTTTGAAAAAATACGTGTCCAATATTTTGATAATTTAAATGACGGAATAAATAGAATTTTCAGGCGTCTAGCCAACTTTTTTTTTTATTCATGATAGGCAAACTTTTGACCACTATCTTAACTGATGGTAAGCGACGATGTGGTCGACGATGGAGCAAGGTTGCCTAGAAGATACCTATTCACTCGTGACTTGAAGACTCCCATATTGTACTCATCAGGAAACACCGACTCGGGTAAGGAGTTCCATTCCTTTGCGGTTCGCACAATGAATGTGGAGGCAAAACGCTTAGTGCGCATTTGTGGAATGTCCACCATATAGCGGTGTCGCTTAGCAGTTTGTCTGCTTGTCCGATGATAGAACGGGGATGGGGGAACTAGATCGTACAGTACCTTAGCACACTCTCCGAAATGTATCCGATAAAAAACCGTACCTATAAGACTTATAGGTACGGTTTTTTTTTTAGGAGTATACTTAGTATACTCCTCATCAAAAAGAATGAGTACTAAAGTACTGATCGTTTTACAGTAGTCAGTACCTAATATATTACAATTCGATGGTTATCGGTAACTTGTTATCTATAAAACATAGAAAAACATAGGATTTTTTTAATGCTAATTTATGCAAAGTTTTATGTATTGCAGATAGTGCATTCAACTTTTGATATTCACCCGACACAATTAAGAATTTTAGTTCTTAATTCAAATTCATAATGAGTTAAGACATTAATATTAAAACATTTCTAATCATTTATTACATTAAACTAAAAACTAAACCAAAAAAAATTTGTTTCTTTTTTTTTAAATTTTTTATTCCTGATAGGCAAGCATTTGACCACTATCTCACCTGATGGAAAGTGATGATGCGGTCGAAGATGTAGCATGCTTGCCTAGAAGATACCTATTCACTCTTGACTTCGTGGAGTCACAATATAAAAACTGTTTGTACTTTAATTGACGTCACATACTACATATATTTTTTGTCCCAGAAGCTATTGCGTAATTTCGGCGCAATTTACGCAAGCAGTCGTGGCCGAGTGGTTAAGGCGTCTGACTCGAAATCAGATTCCCTCTGGGAGCGTAGGTTCGAATCCTACCGGCTGCGAAACTTTTTATAACTATATTTTTTCTAATTTACAATATTGCGATATTTTTTTATATTAGAAGCTTTACTTGTTACTCAACCGTAGTTATTTTGTAACATACTAAGTAGTAATTAATTTTATTTTTCAAGGATAGCTGCTTTAGTACCGTTTGATGCTACGCTTCTAAAATGTAAACGATAGAATACTGATAGGCTGGCGACCTTACGTCGGTGACCGAGTTGCAATTTAGACTTGACTACACATAACATATGAGTCGCCAATGAGCAGTGAGTGTAAAAATGTTTTTACACTCACTGCCTATTGCCGACTCATATGTTTTCAACCCCTGACGTCAACGAGTACGTGTTACAAGTTTGTAGTGTGTATCGTTATTCCTATACGCCTGAACCTTTTTGATTTTTTTTATTTGAAAGGTGACATGATTGATATTGTTCATATGTTAGGTGAAAATAGGTGCAGCCGTTTTACAGATAGAGCGTATTTAAATAATTTTGATTATGTCTATTGTGATTGTTTTTTAAATTAATTTTTGGCTCCGCAATGTTTGTACATTCAGCCACTGTCAAGTAATAATATATTTCTTCTTCTTCTTAGTTATGGCTTCGCAATCTTGTGCATTTAGCCAGTGTCAAGTGATAATATAATATTTCAAGTGTATTTCATATTATAAGTCCTAGTCACAAGTCACAGTCAAAGTCAAGTAAAAGAGTCAAGGTCCAGTCAAAGTAAAGTCATGCCCTAGTAAAGTAGTGGAAACTTTACTAGAACTTCTATTGGAGTTTTGGAGCGAAGGCGACAATCACGTTTTTCAACTTTGTATGATTTGCCTACACTTATGCACGTTCACTAAGTATTAACTGTTAATAATCCACCTTTATTACACATTAACACTCGAAGAATCACAGGTTTTGGAAAATTTTACAAAATCAACAACGCCATTTTTTACACTCACGTCAAAAAACCTCAAAAATAATATATTTTAAGTGAACTTATTTAATCATAGAAGTCCTAGTCAAAGTCAAGTAGAAAAGTCAAGGTAGTCATAGACTAGTCATGCCATAGTAATCTTTACTGGAACTCTGGGTTCCACTGAACTCTGATAAACAAGTGTGACGCTTACCATCAGGCAGGCGACTTGCTGGTCTCATCTCTAAAAGACATAATAAAAACTGGAGTTTTGCACCGCAAGCGAAAAGGACGTTTTTCAACGTTGTACAATTTGCCTACACTTATGCACGTTCACTATGTATTAACGGTAAATAATCCAGCAATATTTCACTCGAAGAATCACAAAGGAGATCCGCAAGTGCCCATAGAAGCTTGGGCCAGTGATAGACTGACAAAAAATTGCTTCGTGGCAAGATAAAAAAACAACTTTCGAGTTTCGTTTGAAATTAGTTTCCTTTGCGCTAGAACTTGGAGTTTCAGAGTTATGCTGCCTCAAAAATTAATAAATATCTACAACTAATAACTATTGCCTATTGGTTAGTTGTTTTTAGTCCAGTTTAGTTTTTAGTGTTTATTTATTAACAAATGCTTGTATTTTAATAAAAATCATCTTCTTCTTCTTTCTTATATATAAAAATGAATTGCTGTTCGTTAGTCTCGCTAAAACTCGAGAATGGCCGATTTGGCTAATTTTGATCTTGAAATATTTGTGGAAGTTCAGGGAAGGTTTAAAAGGTGAGAAAATATAAAGAAATTGCAATAAAGTTAGTAAAAAGTAGTATTTTATTTTCCCATACAAACTGTTCGTACCTGTCAAACAGGAGATGTTTCTGAATATTTGACCACAGACAATTGGCGGTATGAAGTTCGCCGGGTCAACTAGGTAATAAATAAAATCTACAACTACGATCGAGTTATTCACATTATACTATATCAATGGACATGGTAAACATATTAAAAAATCTATACTAAAAAGTAGATTTCACGATCGAATACGGTACCAACTATACAAATATGCCAGGTATGCTGGAATTAAAATCAACAATTAATCCTTTTATTCTTATAAATCTATCGGCGAAGTGCTACCACTTTTCACATTGATCCAATAATTAAACGCAAGCAAAGCTTAAAAAACCGACTTCACCGCTTTATCTTCGGAACTTTGATCAGATTAGATGTACTAAACACGTATTATTCAAGATATTTCAAGAGCTACTGATCAGATCTTAATCAAATTGAATTGGGACCAATTGGAAAGCAATATCTTTCAAACAAAAAAATAATTCAAAATCGGTTCACGTGGAACGGAGATATGAGGTACAAATAATAATAAAAAAGCTGTCGACTTGAGTACCTGTATTTTTTTTTGTGCAGTCAATAGAAAAGCGAAATGATGTCAAAAACACATGTATTTTTATTGCTATGTTTTAACGATTCCACACCCGGCCCGGGTCCGGCGGCTCTCCTTTGTTTTTCTGATTGTGAATGTGATTGTGTGTGTGATGTGAATTTTTAAATGTGTTTTGATTGTAAAACATCTTATAGCTAGTTATTATTGTAGATCCAGATGTAGGAAGAAAACTATGCTGAACCACTGGCGATGAGCTTAGTTCGGTAGCAGATACTTAAGGACGATATTTAACATAGCCTTTGAGTACACTATCGTGAAATAATAGTACATACTTTAGAAATAAAAGATTTTTCAATTTAGTTTCACCTTACCCGTTGTCTACATAAATTGTCGGTCTGTAATCAAACCTTGCTAGATTAGACCCACTTCCTGATGTCCGATTGGACTCAAAGGTGTACTTATGTATCTTAGGTGACAATACAATGATATGGTACCATGGAGCTGGTCTGATGATGGAGACGGAACATGGCCATAGGAACTTCTGAACTAAGCTAAATAAACCCATCGAGTTTGGGCTCATTTGATTCGTCTTGACAAATTTTTTGTATAACTTTTTAGTCTTTTTTTATTTACAACTGATAAAAGCTTGTTTTTAAAATACTTTTTGAAGTATTACTTGTTTATTTAGAATTATTGCAACTTCTTTAGACGCGTTGAGCATGTGACAATACAATGATATGGTACCATGGAGCTGGTCTGATGATGGAGACGGAACATGGCTATAGGAACTTCAGAACTATACAAGATAAACCCATCGAGATCGAGTTTAAGCTCCTAAGATTCGTCTTGACAATTAGTTTTCTGGTTATTGTAACATTTTAGTCCTTTTTATTTACAACTGGTAAAAGCTTGATTTTAAAAAAGTTTTTAAAGTATTTATATTGTAGAAACTATATAATCCTAGCTTACGTTTTTCGTTCTACCAAGACAAGTATTGATTTTACTTTGTCAGCGCGCGCACTGCAAAGCCTTCGTAAAATCAACCCCTAATTTTCAGTCTCTGTAAGCATGACCGTGTGGCCTAATGGATAAGGCGTCGGACTTCGGATCCGAAGATTGCAGGTTCGAGTCCTGTCACGGTCGAATAAAATTTTTTAGAACTGGAAAATGTTTCTACTTGAGAAGGGCGAATTACCTAACGATTGCGTAATGCTCGATACGTTGATAGGTGCTATCAAAGTATTTTTTTATGCTAGATAGGTAAGCATTTGACCATTGTATCACTTTATGAAAAGTGAAGATACGGCCGAAGATGTAACATGCTTGCCTAGAACATCCAGATTGTACCGTTCGGGGAACAAAGATGCAGGCAATGAGATCCACTCATTCGCTGTACGGATGATAAACGTATAAGCGAAAAGCTTCGAAAGAATCGGAGGTATATCAACCATAATTGGACGACTTTTGATTGTTTTGCTTCTTGTAAAAAGGGCATGAAGGAATTATCTCATGCAATTCCTGAGCACACTCCAAAATGTAAGCGATAGAATATCGTTATTCTATATATAGGCTTGCCACCTTTCGTCGCGCGTCGGTGACCGAGACTTTGCAGTTCGGATTCAACTAGCTTACTAACCTCAATGAGTCTTCGGTCGCCGATCAATAGATTTAAGAGCTGGTACATACGTCTAATTAGCGGATCCATCCCAGAGGTGGCCGCAGTACTCCATACACGAGCGGATTTGAGCTTCATACAAATAGAGAAGCTGCCCTGGTGTAAACGTATGTCGATATCATAGAGCATTATTAGGGTTTACTCGCAGAAGTCCCATTCTCAAAACGTCCCATTCGCATAACGTCCAATTCTCAAAACCTCCCATTCGCAGTACGCCAATGAACTCTTATTTGTCGACACCATGTTTGGGTAGGTGCGATAGATTGTCAGTCAGGGTTTCAAATCTAGTTGCTTTTTTTTCTACCTTCTATAGGTTTGACATACCTCCGGTTCGCTCGAAGCGTTTTGCTTCTACATATGTCATCCGTACTGCGAAGTAGTGGAATTCATTGCCCGCGTCTTTGTTCCCTGAACGATATAATCTGGGACTCTTCAAGTCGAGAGTGAATAGGTATCTTCTAGGCAAGCATGCTACATCTTCGGCCGCATCATCACTTTCCATCAGGTGAGATAGTGGTCAAATGCTTGCCTATCGAGTAAAAAAAAAAAAAGGGTTTATGACTGAAAACTAACGCAAAACGAAAATTTGGCGAAATTCTGAGTCATACACCTTTTCACACTGAATAGTAAATAATGTATGATGAATGCTGGCACTTATTTGGCTCGTATTAGCATTGAATTCAGAGAGGCAATGCCGACAGCATGATGGGAACGCTACCTATTTGTAGTGGGCTTGAGCACTTGAGTTACCTATAGGCTCGATGTCTTTATAAGGCAACTTGGTTCTTTGCTGTATATAGTTTTAGTTTAGTTTTAGGTAATATAGGCAATTGGCTCGTAAATAGCCAAGATAATTATGATACTTAAATAAATTAGATAAAAAAATATATGTTTAGGTGTGTTTTCATTATAATAGTTAGAGGATATATTGTAGACATAGATCAATGATGATCATCTGGGTGTCTTCAAGTCTACAGTGAATAGGTACCTTTTAGGCAAGCATGTTCCATCTTTGACCGCATCGTCACTTTCCATCAGGTGAGATAGCGGTCAAATGCTTGCCTATATAGTATTAAAAAAAAAAAGATAATTATTATTAGAATAATGCAATGGTGACTAGAGATCACATATACCATGTAAATACTTATGTAATACATATAGAACAAACAGTAGGTATATAAACAAAAAGATTTTTTTTTAAACTCGCACTCTTCGAAATTATATTTTAAACTAGCTGACCCGGCAAACGTTGTTTTGCCATATGTATACATTATTTGTAGGAGCAATTTTTTTAGTTCAATAAAAAAATTGGGGTTGATCGTAGAAGGGTGAAAATGTAGGGTTGTATGTATTTTTCAATGCTGAATCATAAAAAAAAACTGCCTGAAATTTAAAAAAAATATTTGGGTTGAGCCACCCTTATCACTTAGGGGGATGAAAAATAGATAACAACCTATTCTCAGACCTATCAAGTGTGAATATAAAATGCATCAAAATCTGTTTAGCCGTTTCGGAGGAGTATGGTTAACAAACAGCGCGAAACGAGAATTTTTTATATTAGATATATATATATATAAATGAATGTCTATTTACCTTAATCATCGCATCACGCGTAAACGGAAGGAACAATTTCGCTAATTCTTTTTTGTTGTGTTAATTATTGTCAGAAGAAGGTTCTTATGAAAGAAAATTAAATCCCGGAATTCCCGGTCCGGGACTTACGCGAGTAAAACCGCGGGGCGCAGCTAGTAATAAATAAAAAGGTTTAAAATTAAAAACAGAAGTCAATTAATAAACAATAATCCTACTAATATTATAAATCCGAAAGTTTGTGTGTAAGTGTGTAAGTGTGTAAGTATGTTTGTTCCCTCTTCACGCTTTAATGGCTGAACGGATTTGAATGAAATTTGGAATGTACATAGATTATACCTAGGATTAACACATAGGCTACTTTTTGACTTGATAATAGCCGGCGAAGCCGCGGGGCACGGCTAGTATAACATTTAAGTGATATAGTGGTCCGAAAACTCCAATAGAATATCGTTTTTCGAGATCAAAGCTACAATAATTGAAACGCAAGCAAAACTTAAAAAAACCGACTTTAGTATGAAGTCCGTAATACCAAAATATAAGTATTTCGGTTTTGGCTGAACCGATTTCGATAAAATGTATATGGGACCTCTGAAGTATACTCTACCAAAAAAAAAAAGAATCATCAAAATCGATTCGAAAACACAATCGAATTGAAACCTTCCTTTTTTGAAATCGGCTGAAAAATTGAATAAATACACGTGTTACTATTAAAATTACAAGGACTTGTCAGATATGTAGATTTGGTAGTCATCTCGGCCGAGAGATATTCGACCATGTGGTCGAGTTGCCATCTTTAGTATATAGTTGTTAAATCGACCGCTCATACAAACTACAGTCGGAGAAAAAAATGGTTATAGATTTTGTAATTTTGCAATAAATTACCGAGACTGTTTTATTTGATTACTATTAAGGTTACTTATATGTTCTTCCTCATTATGCGCAATAAATATCATTTATTATTTAAAGCTTAATAAAGCACATATCGAGAAAATGCTTAAAATGTGGTATGTGTTAGTGATCATAATAATAATAATATGTAGGTTCGTAGTTCTTTCCAAATATTTACCAGCCTCTTTATGTGAAGCAGCACAAGTATTACAACAAAGCGGGAAATGCGTAATTACCGTGAGAATGTTTCTTTAGTTACGTTAAAATTAAATGTTTTGTCAGCAACGTAATAAATCGACCGAAATGCATAAATCTGTTCCCGCGGTTAACAATTAGCTACCAGTTACGACATCTATTAATGTTGGGTAAAACTAACAGGAATTTGTGCCACGACTGAGCTCTGCTACGAAGTTGTAGATGGCGCTGATAACAATTTATTGTTGGAAGTTGTTTCGTAAATTTTAGATGTGGGAATTTGGCAGAATATGAAATGAAAAATATATTCTTAAATATTATCGACAAAGAGAGCGCGAAACGCGAGCGAATGGCATGTATTTTGTCGATTCGATTAATGGATTTCTTTCAAAATGGCGGAGATACGTAAAAATATAATCAGCCATCGAAAAATACGCGAGGTGTACTGCTAACAGATTAACTTGTATAAGCTCTTAAATGTATAATGCTAATGTCCATTTGTATTGTTTCAGGCTCATTGAAGACTTCATTTTTGGCGGGTTCAACATTTACAGTACATTGGCACTTAGCATACGCTCATCGAGTAAGTTAGAAACATTTTTGACACAGTGATCACAAGCCCGGCTAGCTCAGTCGGTAGAGCATGAGACTCTTAATCTCAGGGTCGTGGGTTCGAGCCCCACGTTGGGCGAAATCATTTTGCCTTGGTTACCTGTTGTGAACATAAATAAAAGTTTTTTTATAACTGATAGGTAAGCATTTGGCTGTATTATATGAGCAAATCGAATAAATCTTTTATGGCAAATGGGATTAAATTTTACAATAAAATTCCTAAAATTGCAACTGAATTAAATTGCCACTGGGACAGTTTAAATCTATACTATTTTTTTTAAAGAGATACAGTTTGTTTTTATGTAAAAGGTAATCTCTGAAACTACTGAACCGATTCTGAAAATACTTTCACGAATAGATCCCTGAGTGACATAGGTTATGTTTTGTTGGGCTAGAAGTTAGTTATCAGTTCGAAATAACAATATTCGTAAGACAAGTCGGAGAATTTGTTGGTGTCGTGGGTGCCGGAAACATTTACATTACACACACACACACACACGCACAACTAGATACATAAATTTTCCTCGCGGAGAAAACTTGTGTTCCCGCCGGGAATCGAACCCGATACCCTTGCTTAGAAGGCGAACACCTATTTAAGCTAACTGGCAGTTGTAACACAGGTTTGACATTTTACGTTTCTCCGTTCAGGGCGGCTTCAGCCTCAGGATATTGGACTACTTGGAGCGGCCTGTTCTGGATTTAACGCCGCGAGCCGCAGGCTCGGAGTTCGTCAGAGATGACGTCACGTATGTACCCATACACACTAATATTATTCATGTAAAAGTTTGCAAGTGCGTTTGTATGTTTATTAGGTACTTCACGCTCAAACGGCTGGACCAATTTTGATGAAATTTGTGGAATGGAGGTAGCTGTTACCCTGGCTTAACCCATTTTTTATCCCGAAATTCCCACTCGTCCGGGACTTACGCGCCTAAGCCCGCGGGGCGCAGTTATAGTCATATATGTATAATATTATTTATAAATGCGAAAGTTTGTGTGTGTGATTGTTTGTTACCTGACGTCTGCAACATTCAGGTCCGACGAGGATAACGACTATTGTCTTACGACTAACAACCGGGACTGTCGGTTTATTTTCT
Source organism: Lomographa bimaculata (assembly GCA_948107665.1). Classification (NCBI taxonomy): domain Eukaryota; kingdom Metazoa; phylum Arthropoda; class Insecta; order Lepidoptera; family Geometridae; genus Lomographa; species Lomographa bimaculata. The sequence continues at coordinate 2,737,307 of OX403608.1, read as the reverse complement.
TAAAGTTTCATTGAAACCTGCAATTTCAAAGATTTAGTCTTCGTGCAATTCCTCAGCTGAAAAATATTTTGACTTCGTTTTTTTTTTCAGTGCCCAGAAATACGAAGTCCGGCTACCCAGTGACTTCACGTGCGACAACTGCACTCTGCAACTGCAGCGGGAAGCCGGCGAGTGGGGCTCCAACTATCGGTTTTGGTCGTGCTCTGACATCGATATTGTATCCCGTAAGTTTGGAGGATGATTTGCCCATACAATCGTAATACCGAAATTATTTATAATTCAAGCATATTACCACTAAGCTGTTCTGTTATTTAGATTAAAAACATATTAATCGAGGTTCCTGGATAGTTTTTGTTCCAAAATAATGACCTAAAACGAAATATAAACTAATTGATTTTCACACATTATTACGACGTAAATGTCGCATCTTTAACTTATTCATTTTGTAATAAAAACTAACACTTTTCTTTTGTCATTACAACAGGAACATAGATTATCATTTCAAAGTACTATTTATGCAAAAAATGGCTAAATATTGGCCGCGATTCTGATGTACACTCACTAAATTAAATTTAAACTATCCCTGTCTCTTACAAAATAAAACACAAGACAGAGATAGTATGCATTTTAGTGCTGTCACGCTAGTTTATCAATTAAAATATGAACAGCAGAAGCAGAAAGGCGCTTGTTTTTAGTCAACACCAATACAACACATACTCGACTAAGCTTGCATAGACATCTAAGTTCTGACTAACTTGACAGCACAGCAGTATGCTATCTCTGTCTTGTGTTCCTATTTGTAAATTGTAAAAGACAGGAATAGTTTAAATTTAATTTAGTGTGTGACATCAGAATCGAGGCCATTACATTTTCATTCATAATTATTGGTATTACGGCACCTACCATAATTTGTTCGGTCGGTAGTGCTATCGCATCAAGCATGGGCACAGTTTGCCAGTTAAACAGAGACAGCCTATAGACTCGTTTCACAGACTCCCCGGCCTCTTAACACTTAACATAAACGAACACACTCAAAGCCCCACACTAAGTTCGATGATTTGTGTCGTGGGTGCCGGAAACATTCACATCACACACACAATCACAACCAGAATCAGAAATACAAATTTTCCTTGGGGCGAAAACTTATGTTCCCGCCGGGAATAGAACCCGATACCCCTGCTTAGAAGGCGAACAACTATTTATTACCTGTGGTAGTACAACTGTATTTTTTAACCGACTTCAAAGAAATGCCTCTGACGGACGGACGGACGGACGGACGGACAGACAGTGTTCAAGTCCAAATTGAGTTCGATGTAACCCTACGTGCGTCTAACAACATCTAAAGCTAAAGTACCGCTGCACTACCACAGGTAATATAATAGCTTCGGCAAAGCTTTAAAAAACCGATTTAAGATACCTCGAAAACTACTGATCCGATCTTGATCAAATTTAAATGGAACCACATGGGAAGTACCAGCTTTCAAACAAAAAGAAACATCAAAATCGGTTCACCCGGAATGTTATGAAGTAACATACAAAAAAAAAACGGGTTGCACTCCGGGAGTGCCGGCAGAAGTGAAAACTTGAACGTTAACGTTGTAAACAGCAGGAGCAGGCATACATTTTCGCCGCGCGGTAGAAAGAGAGGAGGATAACTACTCTCCCTCCGTCTTACGAATTTTCGATCAGGTCACGTGTCCTGACGCGAGTTTAACATTTTTTACCCATCCCAAAAAAAGTGCACAACGCCGCTAAAGAAGTTGTCACTTCAAATAACAGTCGAATTGAGAACCTCCTTTTTAGAAGTCGGTTGAAAAGTAACGAACAAACCATGTTTGGAACAAGTTGTGCACATTGTCACTAGATGGCGTTAGCATGCGAGTTAGCTCGCGGTGGCGTTGTGTTGGCTGACGTTCCAAACCGATTTATATTGTGGAGAGTACTTAACTTCTATATAAAGTATCGCAGTTTTTGGAGGCCTATAGCTCATTGAATCAATGAGTAAAGCCTAATGAACATACAAACAATAGGGGGAAGTCCCCTAGTGGAGGATACCTAGGATTAAAAAAAAAACTGTTTAGAGAAATCTAAGTACCTTTAAACGAGCTCTTGTATATATGTATATATATAATCTGACTCAGTAACGGCTCCAACGATTTTTATGAAATATGGTATGCAGAAGGTTTCGGGGGTGATAAATCGATCTAGCTAGGTATCATTTTTAGAATGGAGGCAAACTGCACAGGCGCTTTCTAGCGACTACATAATATACATAGATACACCTAGGTTAATATAATTATGTATGTTAAGAATGATTAAACAAAAATAATGGAAAAAAAATTCGCCGCGGTACCCCCTAGTACCTATTCTACCAGGTACTAACTATAAGTACTCCAAAATTCTAAATTTAATTGATCGAGGAAAGCGTGATTTCTAAGTTGACTTGGGTGAGTTGGTGGTTAGGCACTTCGTCCGTCCGTCCGTAAATCTGTCGAAGGGATTTAGCGTCTTAATAATACCAGCGAATAACTTCAAATGCTTAGAGGTATAAAGCTTTGGCTCAATGCCAAAAATTGCAATTAAAATAATACTAATCGTTCGCGCCGAACTGAGATCTCGCGCTTACATTTTGCATAATAGAGAAAACTTTTGTGGTTAATTATTTTTCTTAATTATTATTTTTCTTACTTATAATTGTTAGATATCTGTATTTGTTGTTCAAGTGCAGGATATAACGGATAATATACGTAAGTTTCAGCTTTAGACGTGAAGCCGTTTTTGAGATAGACTCCGGGACAAAATAGTTCTAAAAACAGTAATTTTGAAGGGCTACCAAATTGTTATTTCCTAGCATATATATTTTTCTAAAACCGTTTTTGTACTCTACTTGCAGAGTTCTTTTCAACGGGTATCCAGGAAATGGTAAAGGGTATATAAAAAAATAAAAATATTTTGCTTCCTGCTTACGTGTATTGCCGGGGTGTCCCCTTATACATTTTAATTGCCATTTCTGGCTTTGTGACATAGCTTTACACATTCTCTGATAATTTGAAGTTATTCGCTTGTATGGTTTATACGCTAGATGCTTCTGACAGACGGACGGACGGACAAAGTGCTGAGTCATCCAAGTCAATTTAGTGGCGGTTGAATGTCTGACATTGGTATGGGGCAGTAACGGACTCCTCATGAATCCTTCATCTACAAACAAATATATATATATGGAGTATCTAACAAACGGGAGGTGCCTTCAATACGACAGAGCTATCCAATAACCCAGTGTTACATACCAAGCATTCCTCAAATATGTACCAAGGCGATCGGGATATTAAACAAACCAGTTTCCTCATGAATATGAGATATTTGCGTTCATAATAATTGATTAGACTGCATTGTTTGACACTACATGTCAGATTAATATTATCACAGGCATCCATCTTGATTCAAGCGAAACGTAATAACCACACATGTTTACCAATTGTTACCGACTTCCCAAAAAGGAGGACTACGAAGGTACTCAAGTCGAATGTATTTTTTTTTTATGTTTGTTACCTCATAACTTCGTACCACGTGGACCGATTTAGAAAATTTTTTGAAGTCCCCCGTGGCTTCGCCATCAAGTTAAAAAGTAGCCTATGTGTTAATAGGTATAAGCTATGTACATTCAAAATTTCATCCAAATTAGCGTGAAGAGCGAACAAACATAGTTACTTACACACTTGCATACTTATACACTAACTTTCGCATTTATAATATTAGTAGGATTAGTATGAACCCTGTACACAATTTATACTATTAATATTATTTTAATTAAAAGTCAGAAAAGTGCTCATGGAGCGTTTTCCACTATTTCGTGGAGCGCAGTGGCATATAACCCATTTTTTTATTTTAAAAGTTTAGCTATATTTGTTGCTGACTGTACTTAGGTTAATTTTAAACCAGATTTCGAAATGACAATTATGAATCTATTATATCCTATAATGACAAGGATAATGCCGATGATTATCATTAATTAAATATAAACTATAGATAGCTACATACCGAAGAGTTATATGTATATACATACCTATATCAAAGGTGAACTGGTTGTAGAATTCTAAATAATTATGCATTCATAATCAATAATTTTGATATGTAGGAAAATTTCGAGTATGGAGACAAAAATCGGATTTTGACGACCCAGTTTGCGCAGCGGACAGGTGTCCGCCCTCTGCGCCGCGGGTCCTTGGTTCGATTCCCGGCAGGAGCACAAATTTCTTCCCAAGGGACATTTGTGCTTCTGGTCTAGGTGTAATGTGTGTGATGTGAATGTTTCCGGCACCCACGATACTAGTCTTTGAACTTAGTGTGGGGCTGTGAGTGTGAATACTTTTTTTTTTTAGTTCTTAATGTACTTACAATCACGAAGGACAGAAAAAGTCTCTTTGTCCTTTATGATCACAACATAAAGATCATATATATATTTTGTTCAAGTTTTCTCCCCATGGAAAATGTGTTTCTGGTTCTGGTTGTGATTGTGTGTGTGATGTGAATGTTTCCGGCACCCACGATACTAGTCTTTGAACTTAGTGTGGGGCTGTGTGTTTGTTTTTTTTTTTAGTTCTTTGTGTACTTACAATCACGAAGGACAGAAAAAGTATCTTTGTCCTTTATGATCACAACACAAAGATCATATATATTTTTTGTTCAAGTTTTCTCCCCATGGAAAAATGTGTTTCTGGTTCCGGTTGTGATTGTGTGTGTGATGTGAATGTTTCCGGGTCCCACGATACTAGTCATCGAACTTAGTGTGGGGCTGTGAGTGTTAAAGCGTTTATGTTTATATATCTATATATATATAAAAATTGAATTAAATATTATTATTTGAAGCGACGCGTGATCAAAATGCTGGCACTTATTTGGCTCAACGTATTAGCATTGCAATTCAGAGAGGCAATGCCGCCAGCATGATGGGAACGCTACCCACTGGTAGTGGGCTTGAGCACTTGAGTTACTTATAAGCTCGATATCTTGTAGTTAACTTAGTTCTTTGCTGTATATAGTTTTAGTTTAGTTTTAGGAAATATAGGCAATTGGCCCGTAGGTAATAAATAATTTAAAAATAGATAATTTAAACGTAAGCAATGCTTAAAAGATTGTAATTCGAAATTTGTCGAGACACTAAAATTCTAAAATGGCTTAATCGATTTTGTTTCTTTTTTGTTCGATTCAATACGGAGTTGGTTTAGGAAATAATAAACTTCGGAAAAACCCAAAGGTACATCTGAAACATAATATGGCTTAGTTTAAAGTTAGCCGAGTCATCTAGCTCCAACCTAATATCTAATACCTTTAAATGAGCAATTCTTGTTTAGATGTGTAATGAACTCGGAAACGGCTCCAACAATTTTCATGAAATTTAGTAAGCAGGGGGTTTCGGGGGCTATAAATCGATCTAGCTAGGTTTCATTCTTAGAAAACGTCATTTACCATAAAAAAAACCGAGCGAATCTCGGTCATCCGGGTACTGTACTTTTTTTTTATTTTTTTTTTATTTGTGACAGGCTAGTGTTTGACCATTATCTCACCTGATGGTAAGTGACGATGTGATCGAAGCTGGTAAACACACTAGACCTGGAATACGCAGGCTCTCAAGGATAACTGCCGGAACACCGTATTTGGCTTGGCGGCAGACTTTCAACTTGATGGTGGTAAGCTACTTTGGTAGCAAGCCAGGCGAGCAACTCACAAAATGCTCTACCACCTCTCAAATGTCACCTGATTAGCACCACCCGGGGACCACGTGTAGGGATTCAGACTTAAGGGGTATCCTCCTACGGACGTGGGTGACTCAGCCCCCTAAAAATAAATGGAAGCGAAGTCGCGGCAAACTATTGGTTTAAGATCCTAATGAGATACCACTATTCCAGGTAAAGACTACCACGAGACGTGTTCTGGCCATGGTTTCCACATCCTCGGCCGCTGCAAATGTAACAAGATGTACTCCGGACCACGGTGCCAGTTCGCCGACGAGTGTTCCGACGATAACGACTGCGGGTTGAGGGGAAAATGCTTCGACACCAACGCTACCGAGTCACCGAGCAGGACGTGTTACTGCCCTTATGGGTTTTACGGGAAAGGGTGTAACAAGAGTGAGTACTTATATATTGAACTATATCTCTACGTGGTATAAAACAAGGTCGCTTTTCACGCGTCTCTCTGCTTATCTGTTGTCTCCTCCTAAACGCAACGGATTTTGATGCGGTTTTCACCATCAGTTAGATAATTTGTCGCTAAAGGATCTATTCTCTATAAAACAAAGTCGCTTTCCGCGTCTGTCTGTCTGTTTATCTGCTAAGTCGTCCTAAACTACGCAATTGATTTTGATGCGGTTTTCACCATCTGCATCAGTTAGATAATTTGTCGCTAAAGGATCTATTCTCTACAAAACAAAGTCGCTTTTTGCGTCTGTCTGTTTATCTGCTAAGTCCTCCTAAACTACGCAACAGATTTAGATGCGGTTTTCACCATCAGTTAGATAATTTGTCGCTTAAGAATTATCTATTCTCTACAAAACAAAGTCGTTTTCTGCGTCTGTCTGTTTATCTGCTAAGTCCTCCTAAACTACGCAACAGATTTTAATGCGGTTTTCACCGTCAGTTAGATAATTTGTCGCTTAAGAATTATCTATTCTCTACAAAACAAAGTCGTTTTCTGCGTCTGTTTGTTTATCTGCTAAGTCCTCCTAAACTACGCAACAGATTTTAATGCGGTTTTCACCGTCAGTTAGATAATTTGTCGCTTAAGGATTATCTATTCTCTACAAAAAAAAATCGCTTTCCGCGTCTGTCTGTTTATCTGCTAAGTCCTCCTAAACCACGCAACAGATTTTGATGCGGTTTTCACCATCGGTTAGATAATTTGTCGCTTAAGGATTATCTATTCTCTACAAAACAAAGTCGCTTTCCGCGTCTGTCTGTTTATCTGCTAAGTCCCCCTAAACCACGCAACAGATTTTGATGCGGGCACAGTTTGCCAGTTAAACAGAGACAGCCATAGACTCGTTTCACAGACTCCCCGGCCTCTTAAATAATTCGAACTCAAAAAATGAAAAGATGTTAAGAAGATTAAGTCTCTTTAAGCCTTTAATTTACACTTAATAACTAGTTTAATTAACTTATGGTACAATAAGTAATGATGAGTTATATATTCCAGAGGCTCCGTGGAAGGACAAGAAGATCAACCTGGGTCTGTACAGCAAGAAGGTTTTATCAGACAAGTTCAGCCTATACTGGCGCGTGCTGAAGGAAGACAAGGAGATAGAACTGGTGATGATGGTCAATGGAACTACTTATGCTGGTGAGGATACCTACTGTGTTGTCGTACTAATTCAGAGGAAAACGGCCGTTGACCTTAGAGCGTAAAAAAAAAGACGTGTGGCACTCGGGGACTACCGCGGTAAAGAAGTTCGAGTTCAGCAACTCGCCTCTAGGTGGCAGGAAAAAAAAATACTGCCTATTGCATAGCATTTTTTATCAACTTATGCAATTATAATTATTTATTTATTTTATTTATGCAGTATTTTTTTTTCCTGCCACCTAGAGGCGAGTTGCTGAACTAAAGAGACAAGCGTGATATTTCAAAAAGTCATTAAAAGTTCTGCTATTCATCGATAAATGGCAAAACTAAAAAGTATCACCGCTGTGCCGGTAGAAGTGGGGGGTGTTAGGTTATTTTCGTTACGGAATTTCTGGATTCGGTCTCCACGCTCAAGGCCCGCGATAGAAGCTATGCAATAGCTTAAAAAAACATGCGGGGCAGTCTTTGGAGACTGCCGATAGAAGTGAAAACTATATATAATATATACACAGTACACATATAGGTCATGGGGAGCGTGCGGTGACGATGTGCGAGTTTCACGCTTTTTGTTCACCCAAAAAGTGCTCAACGCGTCTAAAGAAGTTTCAATAATTCTAAATAAACAAGTAATACTTCAAAAAGTATTTTAAAATCAAGCTTTTATCAGTGGTAAATAAAAAAGGACTAAAAAGTTATACAAAGAACTTCGCAAGACGAATCAAACGAGCCCAAACTCGATGGGTTTATTTTGCTCAGTTCAGAAGTTCCTATGGCCATCTTCCGTCTCCTTCATCAGACCAGCTCCTGATACAATATCATTGTATTGTCACCGAAGATACATAAGTACACCAAATTTAAGTGCAATCGGACATCGGGTAGTGGGTCTAATGTAGCTTGCAAGATTTGATTACAGACCGACAGATAACTGGACAGATGAAACTAAGTAAAAACTTGTAATATCCTACTAATATTATAAATCCGAAAGTTTGTGTGTAAGTGTGTATGTATGTTTGTTCCCTCTTCACGCTTTAACGGCTGAACGGATTTGAATGAAATTTTGAATACATAGATTATACCTAGGATTAACACAAAGGCTACTTTTTAACTTGATAATAGCTGGCGAAGCCGCGGGGTACGGCTAGTATATAATATATATGTATTTATAATTTTTTTCAGGCGTTGGATGGCGGCCCAGTGGGCTGACGAAACAATGCAAGAACTTCCCAGTACTGGGGCCAGTTATTGAAGAAAGATGTAAGTATTATTTTGAACTTCGGCCGCATCATCATCACCTGGTGACCTGTAATACAGGTTTTTTTAAACCTACATCAGGCACCAGTCTCTCACAACACTGGTTTACGCTTTATTAATAAGTACCTTAATTGTTAACTAGCAGATAAGTATACCTGTGTGAGAGAAAAATAAATACATTTATTATTTATTTATTATCATCGCTTTTTTTAAGGTGAGATATTGGTCAAATGCTTGCCTATAGCATAGAGCATAATAAAGGAAAATTCCCCGTTGGCGTGGTTGACTGCCTTATAGGTGCCGGGTTTGATTTTTCAGCAGTGTGCATTGAGTCACACCCAGCGTAACACTGTGACACATTGGACGAAAAACACCAATCGGTCACATTATTGTTCGATTTGGTGTGACTCGTTGGGAACCCTCCGAAATTACAACTTTAAAATTGTCTGTACTGTAAGCCAAACCTTGGAAGCGCAGTTGTGTATAGATTGCTATCTCTTTTACTCGCACATATTTTACTACTTATTCGATCAAAAGCAAGAAGGAAAACAGTTTATCTATAGTTATAGCATAGTTATGCTAAGATATAGGATCACTGGCGACATAATCGTTAAGATGAACGTAATATAATAAATGTTTTAGTTTGAAAAATAAATTGATTTAATTCTTTACAGCGAACGCACCAAACCTGGAACCGCTGCCCGAACCCGAACCCAAAGCGGAACCCGAAGCTAAACCCGAACCTAGCGCAGAACCTGAACCGGAACCAGAACCAAGCGCTGAACCAGAACCAAGCGCCGAGCCAGAACCACACGCAGAACCGGAACCACAAGCAGAACCAGAACCTCACGCAGAGCCAGAACCGATCGCTAAACCGGAACCAACAGCTGAACCTAATCCGGAACCGTCTGCGGAACCATCGACGCATAGTCCGATGGAGAACGATAGAAACAAGAGGGTTGCCATGCACTCCTTGGATGGATTCGACTTTAAGAACTTGGGTGATGACGTCACGGTCAAAACTAGCGTCTCGTATAAAGTGTCCAGTTCTAAAGGTAACATTTTAATTATAACCCGAATACTGTTCAATCTATTGATTTGTGTACTCGTAAATACAAGCCGTGTCCCGCGCCTTCGCTCGCGATGATTTATGTGTCAATCCCAATTTTCATCCAAATCCGTTGAGCCGTAACAGGCGTAAAGAAAAAACAAACATACTTACACACAAACTTTCGCATTTACAATACAAGTGTGATTATAATATATAAACACCTGGATAATATACAATTATCCCCGATATTCAAATAATATAAAAAATATAGTTTTAGTAAAGAGCCAATAAATCTAAAAAAAAAGAATTTAAGTGCCAAAACAGTGAATGTTCCCACTTTTTTAGGGTTCCGCATCCAAAGGGTAAAACGGGACCCTATTACTAAGACTCCACTGTCCGTCTGTCTGTCTGTCACCGGGCTGTATCTCAGGAACCGTGATAGTTAGACAGTTGAAATTTTCACAGTTGACGTATTTCTGTTGCCGCTATAACAAAAAATACTAAAAAACAGAATAAAATAAATATTTAAGGGGGCTCCCATACAACAGACGTGATTTTTTTGCTGTTTTTATAGGTACCCTACGCTATTTTTATAGATACGGAACCGTACGTGCGCGCGTCCGATTTTTTATTTTTTTCTTGCGATTTTGTATGGTTTCTTCACTTTTATTATATAGGAGTTATAATCTACAATATGAATGTATAAGTTATTATTTATCAGCGTACTTGACTTGTCATTTGTCATCCGTAGTTCTGCCATAACCATAGAATAAATAAGAAGTCCTATTTAGTCTATGGCTATAACATGAACTTCCTATTGCCTTAGTTGGGGGCAAGTAGGGCTTCCAAGCAGCGTTATAGGTTTTTGTTTATTCTAGATAGGCAAATGTTTGACCGCTATCTCACCTGATGGGAAGTGACGATGCGGTCTACGATGCGGTCTACGATGGAGCACGTTTGCCCAGAAGATGCCTATTCACTCGCGACTTAGACTCCCATATTGTATTTATCAGAGAACACAGACTCAGGTAAGGAATTCCAGTTTTTTGCAATTCACATAATGAATGTGGAGGCAAAACGCTTCGACCGCATTTATTCGATTCCAGGCGGGGAACAAAAGTTTTATCCCTAAAGAAAAATTGTGTTCCTGGTTCTGGTTGTCATTGTGTATGTGATGTGAATGTTACCGGCACCCACGACACAAGTCAACGAACTTAGTGTGGGGCTGTGAGTGTGAAAGCGTTAATTAATTTTCGAGTTAATATGCTTATTAAATGCTTTAACCGATTTCCACAGGACGTCCAAGGCGAGCAGCGCAAGAATCGCTGAGTAAGTAAACCCACTCTAAATATGACTAAAACTCCAGCACAAGATATTAACTCACACAAGCTAAACAGCCACACACGCATAATAAACGCACACATACAGAACAAAACCTAACATGATATAAATGTACAAAATGGGGTACCACTCGCTGAAATGGTTTGCCGTAGATTGTCGGTGTGGCTAAAGTCATGTACTTATTTTTAGTTTTTTTTTTTTATTTGTACGAACTAAATTCGTTCTATTTTTAATACATCAAAATATTTTCGAGCACTTATTTATCAAAAATTTTAAATATTATTTTAAAAGCTAGTGATATTGATTGCTTTACTCAGTAAAAATATTTTTTTTTATCTAAACTAATCTAAAGTAAAATGATATTAAAACATAATCTAAACAATATAAAGCAAAATATTATTAATAAATTTTACCTTTTTCGTTTTAATAACTAAATCATAGTTGAAAATGTTTTTTTTTATTGAAGGTAAATGTGGATTAAATTTGATATCTAAATGTAGAAGATCTTTGGAGGTCTCCAGATCTCTGGATTTAAATTTATTATCTATTTTGTGATAATAATAACATTAAATAAATGGCGAATGGGCTAGTAGCGAAAAGCCTCGATCAACACCTCAAGAGGCTTTTGTAAAATGGTTGGATCAAGGATCAGATTCAGAAGGCAATACTCCTGGACACGGCACGCATTGTCAGGAGGTTCCTCAATCTGCAGCACTGACCCACCGGTAGCTTGGGCCCTGCTCGCTGCTGGTGGCATACTAGGTTTAGGTTTTTTACAGTTTTCTTTATTTTATAATATTGAATTATTTATTACTTTTATAAAAATATTGTAAAAAAAACCTATGCTTACGAAAAAAAACAATAAAGAATAATTATAATAAAGCTTTATTTAATTCCATACAGATTACAATGTTAAAATCATATAATACACATAGACATTATTAAATTAAAAAATATATACAATTTTGTAATAGAACGTTTTTTTTTTCATGCACACCGAACAACTACTTCACAACTGTTTGACAGGTGGTATAAATACTAATGTAAATGTAATGCCGCATGGTTGTTTTCCAGATGTCGTCACATCGACTACTATATTGTCCCCAGAACTTGACCCCACTCCCGATCCTCTAAAGCCTAAGTCTAAAACAAAATATACGCAAAGTTCCTCGTTTAGAGTAACTACTTTAGAACCCGGTACTGAACCTACAGCAGAACCCGTTGCAACTGAACCTTCAGCTGAACCGGAACCGACGGCTGAACCTAAGCCTGAACCCGAACCTACAGCTGAACCTGAGTCAGAACCCGAACCGACCGCCGAACCTACCGCCGAACCTACACCCGAACCGACCGCCGAACCTAAACCCGAACCCGAACCCAAAGCAGAGCCTAAGCCCGAGCCTACTGCTGAGCCTAATTCCGAACCAGAGCCTACCGCTGAGCCTAAAGCCGACCCAGAACCTCAACCCGAACCGACTTCCGAACCTGCACCTAAATTAGATTCTGCTCGTGAACCTAAAGCCGAGCCTGAACCTTCCTCAGAACCTAAATCTATACCCGAACCAGAACCTACATCCGAACGTGACCATAAATCCGAACCCAAACCTGAACCTGGCCTTAAATCTATACCAGAACCTGAGCCTAAATCAAAACCTGTACCCGAACCCGAACCCGAACCTAAATCCGAACCTGAACCCGAACCTAAACCCGAACCTGAACCTGAACCAAAACCCGAACCCGAACCTGAACCGGAACCTAAATCCGAACCTGAACCCGAACCCCCCGCTACGGACGAGAGTTTGCTAGTGAAGGGACTTACAGAAGACGAAGGTAACGCACCTAGCTTCGCACAGCCAAATACTTTCAGTGGTAAAAGTCAAGGAATTCCCTTCTTCTCTAATGTTCAAAGATTTAAACTATTTTTTACGAAAATAATTTAAAAGCAAGCATAGCTTAAAAAAACGACTTTACCGCTTTATCTTTGGAACTCTCGATCAGATTTAATTAATTAAATACGCATTATTGAGGATGACTCAAAAACTACAGGCCTGTCAAGTAATTTTTGAGTTATATATTGAGTCTTGATCAAATTTAAATGGGACCATGGAAAGCTCCAGCTCTCAAATAAAATAAAATATATATTTTTTTTAATTCGGTTAAATATTGTTAAGTTAAAGAGTTTGCGATTTATCCAATGAGGTCGATACTTAGAATCGGGGTATAATTTCGATTGACATTTCGTTATAATAATTTATTATTTAATCAAGTTAGATATTTATGTTATCTCTTGACGAATGAAGAAAAATATACTTTATAAAATCCTTTAATTAATTATTTAATAAAATATTGTATGGGTTTTAATACAAATCCTTTAAAAAGTAAAAGCGGCACGAGCGAGTTTGATATCAAATAAATTTATATTGTCTTTGATTTTTTTATTTTACCACTGGATGCATTTTTTATACATATTATATTTTAGTATTTGTACAGCAACATAGCACTGTTTTGTGATTTAACCTGATTTTTATAATATAAATACGGATTAATTAACATATAACCTTTAATCATAATAAATAATTATAATTTTTGATCATGCTGGTCTTGGTAATTTTTCTTGATCAACGATTTAACATATTAAAATATATCGCTTTAATACTTCTATTATAAATAATATTTATTAATGTAATAAAATCAAAACATGTGTAGTAATGTCTTACTATACCTAACTATTTAACTTTTCTATTTTCTTTGCTTTAATATCAGTAACTCTGCTTTGCCTTGCTTGCTACTGCTTGAAACTCCCCTTTTTATATCTGAAGTTTAGTTATAATACCGTATTATTATTTATTTAGTAATATATATAAAATATTATATATCAATTAAAAATATTTTGCTCCTCACTTACATGTATAAGAGCGCTTTAATTTTTTTTTCATTTATATAATTTTAAATGTCATTTCTGACTTTGGGCCGTAGTTTTACATATTCTATGAGAATTTGTCATTCGCTTATATGGTTTAGACGCTAGATGCCTCCGACAGAGGGACGGACGGACGGACACAGTGCCGAACGACACTAGTCCACTTAAAGATCTCGCTTAGCTCGATCAATTATTAGTTTGGAGGGGCGTGCCATGTTATCGCAGTTTATATCTACGCAGAAAGGGTACCTTTAAATACGGTATTATATTCTAATACTACAGATTCCTTTCCCTACCCTCTTCAATTGGTCTTTGTAACTTGGTATTTTCGTCGTCTCCTAGATGTAACCCTACTTTACTTCTTTTCTGACTCTTTTCTAATGTCTTTGTAACCATTTTATCTTTCTTTTTAGGAATTAAGGTTTTGTAACCTCTATATAATGTCCTGTCAACGTTATTAAGTTAAACGAATAACACTGTTACTCGTAGGGATATTTTTTTCCCATCGAGTTACTGGTTGCGACATTATTTTTGAGAAGAATTCCGAACGAGTCACAGTGCAACTCGTTTAGTGTGACTGGTTGGGAACCCACCATGTCGATTTCTTTTTCCTACTTTCAACAGTTTCCGCGGTTTTGGTAACTGGTTCTGGTCTATCTACCTTCTGGTCATCGGTATTGCAGCTCTTGCAAACTTTAACTTCCTTTTAATTATAACTTCATTGAACTGCATTATTGTCAATAAGTCTTTTTTAACTACACAGTGTCGATACGAGTAGCTGACATATAGCTTTCATTCTGTGCGAAACCTGTCAAATCTTGACCTGTCATTGTGATAATGTTCTCGTTTTGACAGTTACTTCCGCACAGGAAATAACCATAATGTCACAATTTACCAAACTGGAAAACCAAGGGTCAAAGTGGTCAAAACCAGAAATTTTTTTTTGGTAGTTTAGGTAGATGCTACAAATGTGGATTATAGAAAGGCTTTTACAGAATTAATTCAGCAATTTTGATACGGCACGGGATGCCGCGTTCACAGATGTCAAACAACTCGTGAAATGGCCGATGGCATAGTTGAGTGTGCGTTCGCCTTCTATGCAGCGGGTATCGGGTTCGATTCCCGATGGGAACACAAGATTTTTCCCCTAGGGAAATTTGTCTCAGATTTTTTGTCTTGTGATTGAGCGTGTGAATGTTTCCGTTGCCCACGACACAAGTCATCGAACTTAGTGCAAGGCTGTAAGTGTGAAAGCGTTTGAAACAACCTTAGACAACAACACACAGTAGCGTACAAGTACGTACGGTTACTTTTCTTGTGTGATGTTGATTTGCAACATTTGTATGGAGTTTCCTAATAAGAAAGTCTATAACAAAAAACATGTCATTTTAGGTTATTTCCCAGCGCATGAATACGCACCTAAATTCGATTTCAACCCAATGGACTGCACGGATATAGTGATTGGAACTGCGAAAGCGAACTACCATAGAGTGCAAGATTATTATACAAGAGACAGGTGAGTTCAAATACTTTCACATACTTTTTAGCCGACTGCCAAAGAAAGGTTATGTTTTTGGTGCGTTTTTTTAAATATCTTTGATAAATGCCTCTGTGTTTTTTGCCAGGTTCTTCAAAGATGGCTGTAATTTAAAAAATCTGGCAATTAAGAGTCATTTGATAAGCGCCTCTTATCTTTGATAAGCGCCTCTTTGAGTTTCTTGCCAGGTTCTTCTCAAGATGTCTATAATTTCGCGATCTGGCAATTAGAATCATTAACTTTCACGAGTGCCTCTTTAGGGCCCATGCTAAACAATTTTGAACTGTAAATTTTGAATAAATGTTTTGAATTGGATATGTGTGCTGATTTGTCTCATCCATTTTAGGTCGACTCCGCGTGTGGACACCTTCTGGGGTGGTCACGATGACATCACAGCTGCGTCTGGCTTCGAAGAAAATGGTGTCACCACCATCATCTTTAGGAAGAAGATTCTGGTAAATAGCCTTAACACACCGTTACACGTCTGTCCGAAAATCTGTGGGACTGGCAGCTGGAAACTGAAACAATTAATCAGACCCTAAATATAAACTGCTTACAACAAAGATACGTAATAGGACGTATCTTTGTTGCGATCAGATTCTTTTTTTTTTTTTTTTTATTTGTGACAGGCTAGTGTTTGATTACTATCTCACCTGATGGTAAGTGACGATGTGATCGAAGCTGGTAAACACACTAGACCTGGAATACGCAGGCTCTCAAGGATAACTGCCGGAACACCGTTTCTATTGAAAGGAAGCAAAAATGAACCTTATTTGTTCGTAGTTTTGTAATTTATGAATTAAAACCGAAAGAGATAGGTAATAGGGGGTCAGATCTCAAACATTTGCTAACGAAAAGATTTGTAAAATATGTTATATACATATACAGGCAATTTGTAAAATACGAAAAGGTCGCCAACCGGGTCGTCAACGATAAGATATCCGCTAGATTTTTTTTTGGTTCCAACAAAGAGTTTTTGCATTGTTATATTTGCAGGCCAAAGAGCCCACAGACCACTCATTCGTCGACGACTTCATGCACGTGATCTGGGCGCGAGGCCAGGAGGCCGGTCACTACAACCACCACCCACCTTCCGGGCTGGAGAAGGGCACGGCTTCTGTGGGAGACTTCTATAGACCAGACGAGCTCAAGTACCACGGACATGGATCGCAGCGTGGTGTTGCTAGAATCAACTTCTTTGGTAAGTTGTTGGTTCTGCCAAAAATCAAATTAGAATATTTCATTTGCTAGAATGAAGGTTATATATAGTATGATGGCTATTAATGAAGCATAATTTAGGCCTCTTCAAGTCACCACACGGTGGAGGTGTGTGCCGCATGGGGCCCTCAGCGGCACACACTTTCAGCGATCATAGGCGGAGATCTCTCCCTGCCGAGCGTGGTAGACGCCATGCTCGGCTGCGAGAGATCGTGGCAGGCGGTGGTCTCCTTCTGCGAAGCGGTGACGAAGACGGACGGGGGGGAGGAGGAGGCAGTTCGTCCGCCTCCTCTCTCCTCCTCTGTAGTGGGGTCACTGGTGGAGAGTCAGGGCACCTCAACAATACATTGCACGATTAGCTTATCTTTACAATATAATCTAACACACATACAAATACACACACACATACCCACACACTTTCTTTCATACCTACACAGTCACTATAAAATTAAACCTTTGTTATTGTTGTTCTATGTTAAGGAAGAGCTGAGACGCTTAATAAAGGCATAAGGAAATGTTTAAAGTGGCCTTTGTATTATTTATTTCTTAAAAAACATTATTATTATTATTCAAGTTTTTATTTGAACATGGATCTATGCCCGGAATTTTGTTAGGTATTAGCGGAGCCGTAGCCAACGCTTAGCACTTTGGTATAATTACATTTTAATTTTTTATTATTATATTGCAGAAGAAACCAAATCCACCATAACTGGCGACATTATCCCTCTCCCCGACAAATGTGGAGCTCAATTCAAGATACCCACAAACTGCGACCTTGAAGCCACGTCTGGCAACACCACGTGCGACTACTCCGCCTCCTGGGAGTACCTGGGACTCAAGCGAGGGAAGGACTCCGTGAGGTTCACCATCAGGACTAGGCATAGCAAGCACTGGACTGGCATCGGGTTCAGTGATAACAAGAAGATGGTAAGTAGACAGACCTACTGACAAAATAAACAGTTGACTGCTAGTAGTTTTTCCCCCTTGTGAAAATAAGCTTTGAGAAGCATGAATTTATTAGTTATGATTGGTCATTCCGCTACTGACAACTTTTGCAGCGGCCAATTAAAAGGAGTCCCCCAAGGGAGCATTCTTGGGCCACTTCTTTTCTTAATATATGTCAATGAGTAACCTACAGATGCTAAACATTTTACTAAATATTTTCTGATTTGACAGAAAAAGGAACTGCATTCACACATCGTTATGTAATTGATATTTCACAAATACGAGCGATTTGTTTCCACATTTATTATGCGTCGCTAAGAAATGGAACTTGCTACCCAAGTCTGTGTTTCCCGATCAATATAATCCGGGATTTTTAAGTCACGAGTGAACAAGTATCCGTTTAAAGTATCTTATAAAACATGCTCCATTGTCGATCGCATCGTCACTTATCATCAGGAGAGATAGTGGTCAAATGTTTGCCTATTCAGAATAAAAAAAGAATAGAAAATCCAGTAAAACGACGATGATAATTTCCTTCCAGTCCCAAACGGACGCCATTATCGGGTGGGTAGACCCTCGGTCCGGTCGGCCCTTCCTCATGGACACGTGGGTGTCGGGGTACTCGGCGCCGCGCGTGGACTCGCGGCAGGACCTCGGCAAGGAGGCCGGCTCGCAGGTCGACGGGTTCACTACACTCAGCTTTGTGAGGAAACGGGACACTGGGGATCAGAAGGTAAAACTTTGTTTTGTCTATGCCTTGTCTAGGTAAATTTTCAATTTTATAAGGGACCTGAAAGTTTTTGAGGGAGCGGGAAATTGAGGACCAGAGAAGTTAATACTCAGTGATCATGTATAACTGTAGGCTAATCATACAAAGTTTAAAAACGTGATTTTCACTTTCGCTCTAAATCTCCAATAGAAGTTCAAGTAAAGGTTCTACCGCTTCATCATGAAATATGTAATACGCTTGAAATATTATATAACATGACACTGGCTAAATGCTCAAGATTGTAGAGCAAAAGTTAAAGAAATGAAGAAGTAAAAAATTAAGAAGTTACATACCAAATGTTTCAACCCATTTTTAGCGTATTTTTATTTATAATTGCATAATAAAATAATTGCATATATTGCAATTATAATTTGTGAAAACAACTCACGATATAAATGTAAAAGTTAGGTTAGGTTAGCAATCTATCACGCTAAAAGTACTAAACGATTTTTGGTTGAAATCTGGAATGTACGTAGTCTGTAACCTGTAGTAACAAATAGGCTACATTTTATTATTTCGAAATGGCTGAAATATTATTATTAAGCTATTGCATTGCTTCTATTGCGGGCCTTGAGCGTGGAGACCGAATCCAGAAATTCCGTAACGAAAATAACCTAACACCCCCCACTCCGACCGGCACAGCGGTGATAATTTTTAGTTTTGCCATCTATCGATGAATAGCAGAACTTTTAATGACTTTTTTGAAATATCACGCTTGTCTCTTTAGTTCAGCAACTCGCCTCTAGGTGGCAGGAAAAAAAATACTGCATAAAAAATAAATAAATAATTATAATTGCATAAGTTGATAAATAATGCTATGCAATAGCTTTACCGCGGCAGTCCCCGAGTGCCACACGTCTTTTTTTTTACATTTTCAACCCTCATATCTCCACCCTTATGAAAACTTTCGAATAATTGAATCATTTTTTTTTATAAATATTGAACCTGCTTTCAAAATTTCAACACAATCGGTTGAGAAATGTGACCTGTAGGAGATCAGCTGGACATCTGCCGGACATACAAAGCATGTTCACCTAGTAACGGAGACGCTTTCCTCATGTTCCGCGCTCGCTGGGTCGATTACGACTGAGCATTTAGGCTCAAATTTTTTATGGTAATTTGGTGACCACATCTTATGTCATCTTGTTTCTTCAAGTTGCAAATCAAACAACCTATTATTATTCGTTTCAGGATCTTGCGTTCACGGACAACCAATGTCTGTACATGATGTTCATAACTCAGGGCGGTAACTTCGACCCTGTTAACAAGCGGACTAGCAAGCACTTGCAGACGCCCATCGTCACCGAGGAAAGGGTCTGCATCCGCCCTTGTGGACCCGGTAAGTAAACGGATCACAATATTGAATTGTCCGTTTGCTTTGGGTGCACAGTCGCCTTCTAAGCAAGGGGTTCGATTCCCGGCGGAAATACAAGTTTTCTACCCAAGGAAAATTTATGTTTGTTGTTCTTTTTTTGTGTGTGTGATGTGAATGTTTCCACCACAAGTCTTCGAACTTAGTGTGGCGCCGTGAGTGTGAAAGCTATATAAAATAAAAATTACTTATGTTTAGTTTTGTAGGAGCTGTGGCTCGACTGTAGGCACACGTCTCCCGATCCTGGGGTCGTGGTTTCTAATCCTACGACGAGCTTTAAGTTGTAGCGTATTTTGTAATAGTCTGCAGTAAGTTCGCGTATGGCGTTGAGCTGTGGGGTCGAGCGGTAGATATCTACCGAGACGTGTGCGTTAAGCTGGACCCTGCTTAACGCTTGCAAGCTCTCACACTAATTTTGATGTTCTCACACTAATGTTGTGGGTGTCGGAAACATTCACATACAATCACAACCAGAACCAGAAAAACAAATTTGCCTTGTGGAGAATACTTGTGTTCCTGTCGGGAATCGAACCCGATAGACGGCAACCGTGCACTCAACTAACCCAACGGGCAGTCCTTTTAGCCATCGGGCAGTCGTATAGTCCTAAAAGTATTCTACAATCTGTAACAAAAAGGTGTAGTTATACTTGGTGTGTATGAGTATCGTGCCAGGAATGGTCTGACAGAGAACGGAAGTCGAAATCGGAGATCATTTAATTTATTCTTAAAAACTATATTTTTCAAATATGTTTGACAACCCTACGGCTACATCTGTGGCGCGTGACCTTGATTTTTGTTATGGCCACCACTGTCGGACGTCTAGGTCCAAAGACCTCGGTCACAGACGTATGGTCGCAAGTCTATCGGTATTCTATCGTTTGCATTTTGGAGAATGTGCTCAGAAATTATATGAGTTAATTCCACCGTGCCCCTTCTACTATCTAACAACTAGACAAACTGTCAAACGTCATCCATTTATTGTTGACATACCTCCAGTTCATTCGAAGTGGTTTGCTTCTACGTTCATCATCCGTACAGTGAAGGAGTGGAACTCGTTGCCTGCGTCAATGTTCCCCGAGGGGTATAATCTGGGAGTCTTCAAATCAAGAGTGAATGAATGAAGCAAAAAAAAAGGTATCTTCTAGGCAAGCATGTCACATCTTCGGCCGCATCATCACTTTCCATCAGGCGAGATAGTGGTCAAATGCTTGCCTATTTAGCATAAAAAACAAAAAAAATGTGGTGTGGAACGGTAGCTGATGAAGTAGGGTTGCTATTGACAATATTTTTAGAAACTTTAATTTATCATAACTTACTTAATATTCATATCTTTTTTTTTTACTATGATAGGCAAAAATTTGACCACTATCTCACCTGATGCTAAGTGACGATGCGGTCGACGATGGAGCACGCTTGCCTAGAAAATACCTATTCACTCTCGACTTGAAGACTCCAAGATTGTACTTATCTTGGAACACAGACACTGACAAGGAGTTCTGCCGCGAATTTAGTTCCATGCGTGGCTTGAGTATTACTACACCTTTTTACAAAAATTTTTTTTAGTTTGAAAGATGTTGCTTTCTAATTGGTCCCATTCAAATTTGATCAAGATCTGATAAGTAGTTCTTGAAATATCGTCAATAATGCCTATTTTGTGACGAATAATGCGTACTTTGACGACGTTCTCGTTTACCCGTTTACCGAAGTTACCTCACAACTTCTTTCGTTGTGAGCCGATTTTGATGATGCTTTTTTTTATTTGAAAGCTGGTGGATCAAGGTTCCGATGATAAAGCGGTGAAGTCGGTTTTCTTAAGCTTTGCTTGCGTTAAATTATGTTACACATAGTATAGTAACACCGTATATAAACCTCAATTGTAACTTATAACTTAAGTAATGTCTGTCCCCAGAGCCGACAGAAGAGGAGTTGTCGATAGAGCCGGTAGTCCCCGGGCTGTCTGTGTACTCACTGTGGATCCGCGTGACCGGGCTCGCGGACAACTTCAAGCCGCCCGCGCCCGGGACCAAGGACTACGACGACCTCAGCCGACAGGTAGCGTTGTGTGCACTTTTTTATAAACCTTACTTCCTCCACAGTGAAACAATGTGGATCTTGTAGCTTTCAAAATCATCAAAAATCTAAATCGTTTATTCGCATGGGCCCTAAAGAGGCACTCATGAAAGTTAATGATTCTAATGCCAGAATCAAAAAAATTACAGCCATCTCGAGAAGAACCTGGCAAGAAACTCGGCGGTGAATATTTTTTTCATTAATTTTTTTTAGAAAGCGCTTGTGCAGTTTGCCTTCAAAATTAGATTACCCCTGGTTTTGATGACGCGCATACACACTTGCTCACACACTTACTCACAAACTTTCAGATTTATAATATAAGTTGGATAGTATCTGTTTACGTGTATTTTATTTTACTATTTATTAAACCTCTGTTTTTAATCACTGTTCTGATCTTTTATGAACGTAGAACGACGTCCTATTACATTGCGTTATTATTCTCCATCCAAAGGTTGTCTGGAAGAGCGCCTATTGTTAAACTTATATAATTATTTACTGTGATTCCTATTTGTGTTCTTTGTTATTTTAAGGTGTTCAATAAAGAATATATCTATCTGTCTATCTATCTTTCTATCTATCTCGGATAACAAAAAAATATTTTGCCCCTAAGCCCCTCCTCCTGAATCCGCCACTGACTGCAAATGAGACACAAATGAGAAACTATAATAATAATTACTAATTTGACAGGTTGTGGACAACTTGGCTGCGGAGATTGGACGAAACAAGGGCTACCACGGTCTAGTCGTAAACGGATTTAGTCAGTAAGTATAGTCAAAGACATCGTCAAAATCAAATAAATATCAAAATATATTTATTTGTCAGAGTATCGTAAATAATTAATTTTAGGTAATAGACATAGTATAAGTTGATTAAGTTCCACATACTCTACCATTTCCGATGTACAAATATTTAAATGTAAATATCAAATCAGTCGCAAGCGAGTTTCGTAGTGTTTTAACCAGCTTAAAAAAAAGAGGAGGTACCAAAATTGTTACTTTTCAATCGACTTTAAAAAGGAGGAGGTACTCAACTCGACTGTATTTTTTTAAATATCGTCAATAATGCGTATTTAATTTATTTCATCTGAACAAGGGTTCCGAAGATGAAGCGGTGAAGTCGGTTTTTGTAAGCTTTGCTTGCATTTAAATTATTAATCCAATAAACATAGGTGAAGTTACGGGGAACAGCTAGTAATGATTAAAAAAAACACAGAATCTATTTATCGTAAAAAATTCCTCCCAAATATTAAACTTTTTCATCAGAAACGAGACCAAAGCCATCCTCGCGGAGCTGACCCTCAAATCCATCGACTCCAACACCATCGAGGGTTCCAGTGGAAGGTCGCTGGATGCCGGCAATGCTACGGGCAATGCCACCGGCAATGCTACCAAGGATGACGACAAGGAGCGGTGGCAGAGAGTAGTTAGAGATACGTTGGCGCAGGGGAGAGTGGGGAATCTGAATGTGGACCCAGAATTCTTGGTGTTTGAACCCCAGAGCTGTGAGTATTGTACTAGCGTGTTGTCCCAAATAAATCTATTTTCTTTCTTTCTTTCTTTAGTCGTTCGCCCCGAACAGAGATCTCGCGCCTGTATTGTGGTTAACTGCCCATTGAGTGCGCGATCGCCTTCTAAGCAGGGGTATAGAATTCGATTCCTGGCGGGATCACTAATTTGTGTTTCTGGTTCTGATTGTGTGTGATGTGAATGTTTCTGGCACCTACGTTTCACACACACAATCACAACCAGAACAACAAAGTTTCCTTGGGGAGAAAACTTGTGTTTCCACCGGGAATCGAACCCGATATGGCCCCCCGTTTAGAACCTGTAACAAACTTTCGGATTTATAATATTAGCAGGATAGTTGTTGTTACCTAGAAAAAATGGTAACAAAGTCATTTTTTTATGCTTGATAGGCAAGCATTTGACCGTTATCTCACCTGATGGAAATTGACGATGCGGCCGAAGATGGAACATTTTTTTTAATTCTCGATAGGCAAGCATTTGACTACTATCTCACATGATGGAAAGTGACGATGTGGTCGGAGATGGAGCATGCTTGCCTAGAAGATACCTATTCACTCTAGACTTGTAGTCACCCTGATTGTATCGTTCAGGGTACAAAGATGCAGGCAATGAGTTCCACTCCTTCGCTGTACGTGTTTTACTGTTAGTGTTTATCTCAACTTTTTAATTTCAGTGCTATCCGAAAGTCCTACAATCGAAACCGAAGATGGAAACGCTCGTTCTTTCTTCAACAAAGCTGAGACCAAACTATACGTAGTGGTGGGATGTGTAGCTGCCCTAGTGCTTGTGGCGCTACTCCAAGCTGGATGCACGCTGTATAGGAGCAGGAGCGGGGCTCACACCAAGGTAATTCGGACTTTACACCGTAAGAAATAGAGCTTCATTTCCATTACGTAGAGTGATGAATGTGACGCCATCTATTAGCAACAAAACGCAACTCTAAGTCTGCGATGCCGTTACCTTGCTTTAGCGAACTAATGTGGGCTTTACACCGTAAGAAATAGAGCTTCATTTCCATTACGTAGAGTGCTGTACGTGACGCCATCTATTAGCAACAAAACGCAACTCTAAGTCTGCGATGCCGTTACCTTGCTTTAGCAAAGTAATGTGGGCTTTACACTGTAGGAAATAGAGCTTCATTTCCATTACGTAGAATGAAGTACGTGACGCCATCTATTAGCAACAAAACTCAACTCTAAGTCTGCGATGCCGTTACCTTGCTTTAGCAAACTAATGTGGGTTGTACATCGTAGGAAATAGAGCTTCATTTCCATAACGTACAGTGATGTACGTGACGCCATCTATTAGCAACATAACGCAACTCCCAATTCTGCGTTGCCGTTACCAAAGTTGCTTAAGCAAAGTAATGTGGGCTTTATGTTGAAATGATTAGATTGGGATTTCCTTTTTTTGGCTATCATGAGTTTATTACTTCGTATTGCTAGAGTAGATTTTCAACTTTAATGATAATACATATTACGGTCTTAATTTTATAATAGGAAATAAGCACTATAATTGTAGCGCCATTTACTAACAATTTTTTTGGTAAAGAGATCCGAACGTTAGCGTGAATTATCAACTTTAATCTGAATGTCCTAGGGTTTTATTTCAAAATTACTTTCTAAATGTTGAATGTAGCGCCATCTATTGATAGCTCTTGTAACTTGTCCGCCATTTTGGGTGTTCGTCGATGCTCGATTTAGAATGACGTCACACAGCTAAACATGCATCGTCAACAAAACTAAACGTAAATACGAAATTTCAGCTCAATCGGTTGAAGATATCTGCTTCAAAATTGGGTTGCAAGATTTCACAAGAACAAACATACTTTGCAAGTTAAATAAAAGCTTGTAAAATAATATGTTATTCCCAGGAGCAACTGATTCCGGCAGCCGCGTGGAAGGACTACTCCGCTAACACTAACTACGCTTTCGAGCCGTTCGAGAACGACGACAAGTACAACAGTACCGCCTCCACCGCACCACTGCGCCACCGCGCGCCCGCGCCCGCGCCCGCTCCGCTCAGGTATCTACCGTAAGATTATGTTCACTTGGTCATACTATACCAGACAGGACGGATGAAAGAAAGGAAGGGAGACGAGATGGATGAAAGAAAGGAAGCTAGGAAGGAAGGATGAGAGAAAAGGAAGGAAGTAAAGACGAAAGGAAATAATGTAGAAAGGAAGGACGAAAGGAAAGAAGGCAAAAAGTAAGGACGAAAGGAAGGACGAAAGGAAGGACGAAAAGAAGAAAGGTAGAAATGAAGGATGAAAGGAATGAAGGTAGAAAGGAAGGATGAAAGGAATGAAGGTAGAAAGGAAGGATTAAAAGAAGGACGGTAGAAAGGAAGCACGAAAGGTAGGAAGAAAGTTAGAAAGAAAGGAAGAAAGGAAGGAATCTAGTAAGAAAGGAAGGTTGAAAGGAAGGACGAAAGGAAGGAAGGAAGGTAGAAATCAAATCAAATAGTTTATTTGCAAGAATACAATTTTACAATATGAGTTCTTTATAAAGTTTGTAGTAACAGTATTCTGTCTGCATGCAGACGAGCAAATAATTAGACTCAAGAACACAATTTTGAAATGTCATATTAATAAAAGCATGATTATTATTACATTAATTCCTACTAGATTCTATGAATCCTTTACATTGTAAAAACTTTTATTTATGAGCCAGTCGGATATTTTTTCATTAAACTTATTGCCGTCTAGCACCATAATTTAATTTGGTAGGCTATTATAAATTTGTATGCACATATTATATACGTTCCTTTAATAAATATATTTATGGTCCTTGCCATAATAGGAAGGTAGAAAGGAAGAAAGTTAGAAAGGAAGGATGGTAGAAAGATTGAAAGGAAGGACGAAAGGAAGGAACGTAGAAAGAATGGATGAAGGAAGGAAGGCAGAAAAGATGGACAAAAGAAAAGAACGCAGAAAGAAAGGATAAAAGAAGAAGGAAGTAAAAAAGAAAAGACGGAGGTAAGAAAGGAAGGTAGTAAAGAAGGAAGGTAGAAAGAAAAGAAGGAGATAAGAAAGGAAGATAGAAAGAATAACAGTAAGCGTCACGTTTGCCCATGACAGATCTGATATTGTTTTTTATCTCCAGACCAACAGACCCGCCACCGCCGCGCCCGACCAGCGCAATATCCTCCAACGGGCACAAAACGTCCTCAAACGGGCACAAAATGACCGCTAACGGGCACAAAATGCCTGCCAACGGGCATAAAATGCCCGTCAATGGAAATGGGACCACTGGCCGGATGCCAAAACACAACAGTGCCGCGCAGTATTACCATGAAACTAGGTCTTTGCAGAGACCGAGAGGGCCTCCACAGCAGCCGCAAAGCTATGGGTGAGTGGAAGAAACTAACACACACAGCCCCGCATTTGGTTCGAGAACTTGTATCGGAGAATTTTGGCGTAAAAGTGAAAAAATTAGATTTTGTATTATTTTCCAAAACTTGTGAATTCTTCGAATGTTTATGTAACTAGCCGTGCCCCGCGGCTTCGCTCGCGTTAATTAAGTTAAAAAGTAGATGTAGATGTGTTATTCCGGAACATAAACTATCTATATTTTAAATTTAATAAAAATCGGTTTATTTATTATGGACATACGTGGTATCAAACATTCGCACACATAAACACACATACTTTCGTTTTTATAATATTAGTAGGATAATGGTGGTTTATCAACCGTTAATAGTTAGTAAACATGCATGAGTGTAAGCAAATAACATAAACATAAAACAAGCGTAAACGCATTGACACTCACAGCCCCACACTAAGTACGATGACTTGTGTCGTGGGTGCCGGAAACATTCACATCTCACACACAATCACAAGCAGAACCAGAAACACAAATTTTTCTTGAGGAGAAAACTTCGTTCCCGCGGGGTATCGATCCCGATCCCCTGGTAGAAGGTGAACACCCAACCAACTAAGCCGATGGGCAGTTCATTACCGACTTCCCAAAAAGGAGGTAAAAAAGTAGCTGTCACAAGACCCAGATTTCGATTGAATCAAATTCCTAATACTTTACTAAAATTATATACATCTATACAGCAAAGACCCAAGTTATCTACAAGTCATCGAGCTTATAGGTAACTCAAGTGCTCAAGCCCACTACCAGTGGATAGCTTTACCATCACGCTGGCGGCATTGCCTATCTGAATTGCAATGCTAATACGTTGAGCCAAATAAGTACCAGCATATTGATCACGCGTCGCCTCAACCAGGCGCTCTGATAGATTGTTGTAAATAGAATGAGCTCCCGGTCCCCACGGACCCAGTGTCTCAACACCAAACGGCTCAAATATTATGTAACCTGTCAAGGTTTCCATATTTTTGCCGTTTGCGCTGCTCTGCCGAAGTTGCCGCGACGCCAACCCCAACCAACGGAGCTTTGTAGTTATGTTTATATTTTACAAAGATATTCAAATATAATATATTTCTTCTTCTAGTGAAGCAATAGAGGTCATAGACCAAATACAATACGTAGGTATTTATCGGAGTAAACAATGCATAATTAACATACATGAATCACCTTTCAAGGTTTAACAACACACGAGATCTAATCAATGACGCGAGTAAACATGTCATTCACGAAAACACTCAAAATTCAACCTTATCGCATATGTGTTAAGATCTGAGTATTAGAAATTGTGCTTACGCTCTTTTCGATGTTGTTGAATGCGAAAAGGGGTGACCTAGTAAGGGATGGAAATGTGTAAGGAAACAGATTGTAAATTTCGTCTTTTAATCAAGTGACCGTGTGGCCTAATGGATAAGGCGTCGGACTTCGGATCCGAAGATTGCAGGTTCGAGTCCTGTCACGGTCGAAAGTTATTTTTGGATTTTTGTTTTATAGCTTGTTTTATCAAAATGTTGTATTGATAGTACTGCATGCATATAATAATTTAACAATATTTTGTAAAATTTTATATATTTTAATAGGAATTTATACATATATCTGTAATGTTTTTGGCATGTGTCTAATTGACTTTAAAATATTTCTTGGCATTTTCTTTATATAGCTTTAATGTACGTTACAGTGTAGTTTGTTAAAACGCTTTCATACTCACAGCCCGCACTGAGTTCGAAGACTTGAGTCGTGGTTAGACAATGACACACCCAGAACATTATTAGAATGTACCCAAAAATTACATGAGTTAGTTCCTCCATACCCGTTTTACTATCTAACAAAACAAACTGTAAAACGACATCCTCGAAGCGTTTCGCTTCAACGTTTATCATCCGTACTGCGAAGGTGAACTCTTTGCCCGCGTCTTTGTTCCCCGAACAGTACAATCTGGAAATTTAAGTCTAAAGTGAATAGGTATTTTCTAGGCAAGCATGCCACAACCTCGTCCGCATCGTCGCTTTCCATCAAGTGAGATAGTATTAAAATAATTACCTATCGAGCATAAAACAAACACAAATTGTCTTTTTGGAGACTGGAATTTCCGCCGGGGTTCGAACCGGTTACCTACTGCTTAAAAGGGAAAAGCGCATCCAAATAAGCAATTGGGATGTATCAATAAATATTTCTATCAGTGTTATCATTATAAATGATATAGTATTGAACATTTTATAAATAGCTGCCTCGTTATCGGTCTCCGCAAATGTAGATAAGAAATATACTTAACAATAGGGACTTTGCATTTGATTTATACATAGGTCAGTTTAAGATTCTTAAATCTATTCGAATACACCTATATCATAGGTGTATTTGAATAGATGGGCCATATATCAGGGCCATCTATAAATTACGTCACACTTATTTTATGATTTTTTGACCCCTCCCTGTCCTTGTAATACCACCCCCTACCTAGTGTGACGTCACATATTTTGCGATTTTACATTTAGAAATTTATGAAATGTTGTGGGGGGTTTTGAATTTTTTTTTTGTTTGAAACCTGTTGCTTTTAATTGGTCCCCTTTAGATTTGATCAAGATCTGATCACTTGTTTTTGAGTTATCGTCAATAATGCGTGTTTAACATGTAATAATTATTCTATACTTCTTTAAATGCTTTTTAATTGGAAATTTTAATGACTGAAAGGGTACTAGTCGTTCGCGCTTTATCTTAATAGATAAAAACTTTTGAGGATAATTTCTTAAATATTTTTTCATTTTAATAGTTTGATTTATTTATGTGTTGTTCAATTATAATATACGTAAGTTTCAGCTTTAAAAGTGAAGCCGTTTTTGAGATAGACCCCGGGTCAAAATAGGTCTAATAACAGTGACGTTGGTGGCCTATCAAATTGCTATTTTCCAATATGGATTTTTTCTAAAACCGGTTTCGTATTCTACTTTAAAGACCTTTTTAACGATACCCCACGGTTACATAAAAAAATAAAAAATATTTTTGTTCCCCGCTTACATGTATGAGTGCCCCCTTAATATTTTTATTTATATTTTGTAGCTTTGGGACATAGTTTTACATATTCTCTGAGAATTTGAAGTTATTTACTTGTATGGTTTAGACACTAGATGCCTCTGACAGATGGACGGACGGATGGACAAAGTGCCGAATCACCCAAGTCAACTTGGAGATCTGTCAAAATGTGTGTGAAATTCTAAATAGCAAAACGCACGCTATTGGCTAGACTGATTCGTGACGACAGTTTCCAGATTTTTGATGTCAATGATTGGTCAAATTTCCTTTAGCAGCCATGATTGGCCCATGGGCGTCACAGAAAAAACGTTTAAACCCAGCATTTAAAATCTCGCAATTAAAAAAAAAATGTTTTTCCTTTTAGAGGAATAAATGCGGTCTTTCTGTTTATAGGTGGATTGAAAAATGGATTGGCCCATAAACATTTAAATTAATTAATTAACAAATTATTTTTTTATTCCCAGATACTCAACAACATCCCGTCCCGAGCGATCCGCGTACTCGCTCCCCCGAGGGGCGCGACCGGAACCGAACCCGGGACACAACCCCGACTTCTACTTCATGCCGTCGCAGCGGAAATACGAAGGTGAAGTGGTCAGGGTGTACGTCGATAGTAGGAGAGGGAGGGATGAGGTCGATGGATGGAGGGCGCGGAGGGAAGGAGATGGTAGGAGAGGGAGAGACGAGGGAGATGGCAGGAGGGGGAGAGACGAGGGAGATGGTAGGAGGGGGAGGGATGTAGATGGCAGAAGGGGTAGGAATCAGTTGAGTCAGTAATTGATGATGCATATCAAGTATGTGAACTTTAGTTCAGTAGTACAGAAAAGTCTGGCAGGAAGGGAAGGAATGTAGATGGCAGAAAGGGAATTATAATATGTATATGAAAATAAAAATTAGTAGAGATGGTAAATGATGAATGACGATGTAAGAATGTAAACTAAATTTTAGTAGAAGGAATAAAAATTCTAATTTGGAAGGGGGAAGATAGTAGTGGATAGGGTAGGAATTAGTAGCGAATATTTGAGTAAAATTTAACGTAAACAATTCCTAAACGAGGAAAAACTAAGGAACACAAAATAGTAGGAGGGGAGAGGAAGGGGTGGCACAAGGGTAGCCATCAGTTGATACTGTACATAATAATGAGAACTCAGTTTCTAAGAATAATTATTATACTAAGAATTTTAATATGAAATAAACTTGGAATATTTTTACTTGACACTGGCTAAATGCACAAGATTGCGAAGTCAAAATTAAATGAACAAGTTACTCGCTTATTTTACTTATACAAATACTATTAAGTATTCTGTGACTGTGCGAACACTGTATGACATTGATAAAATGTCGAAAGGTAGTGTGTCAGAAGAAAGCATGTTTTTCTATATTTAAAACATATTAGTATAGGTATACAGTATGTGGAATTATCTGTAGGTTAATGCAAGGAAACATGGAATCGAAGGTTTTAAAGCTTTAATCGAAACTTAGTACTTATATAGTTATATTACTAACCCCATATAGACAGCATTACTATAAAGTAGGATATAACTCATATCAATCAAGAATGGGACTAGTCAACTGTGATCTCTCTCATACGTGATATACGGCTCAGTTGGAGTGAAACACTGCGATCTGAACAGCCCATTGGCTTGGTTGGGTGAGCATTCGCCTTCTAAGCAAGGGTATCGATTCCCGGCAGGAGCACAAGTTTTTTCCTCAAGGAAAAGTGTTTCTGGTTCTGATTGTGTGTGACACGACACAATTCATCGAACTTAGTGTGGAGCTGTGAGTGTGAAAGCGGTTGTTTATCTGTCGTCGATCATAGTCCCGTTCTTTATTGACGCGGGATTTATATTATATTGTTTTTATATTTGAAATGTGCCAGTATGTTATGTAGCTTTATTTGAACATAGATTCAGTATAACTGCATGATTACATAATTTAATAGTTTAAGATATAATTATATGATCTTTATATTAATTTGCGGCCATTTAATTACATGATATTTGGAGCATAATCTAATAGGGTGACCATTTGAGATTATTTTTGTGGACTTGTTGAGACAACAACTATACAAAAATTTTATAAATAAAAATTTATTGGTAGTAATTCTTATTATACTATTATTTATTACTAAATTGCGATGTTCCGATAAAACGTTCTATAAACCTTTTATAGTTAAAATGTTTTGTATTATTTTGACGCGTGACATTTAACATAACTCAAAATAAGACAAAAATATAAAACTACTAAGGAAGGTTTATCGAATGTTTTAATCTTTTTTATGAATGCATATACTTCTTTAATATAATTGTTTAATTCTGACTATGTTGTATCTTTAAATGGCTGTAAATTTGCTTCGTTATTTACTAGATTATTTTATTATTAGTTTTCGTAACTTTGGGACGCTCATAGTTGCCTGAAAACGCTTTTAACACTCAAAATTGACAAGACGCACGCATGAACAAAATAATGCATCCGTAGATAGAGAAAAACTACGTAGAAACAAGACTACTGCTAAACTTTAATTGGCTTTTGGAAAACGCACCCCACTTTGAGAGTCCTTTATATTGTCATTCGGCGCTTAGCTGTTAGACGACTAACTATGATATTTAAGCTACGAAAACTTTGATAATCTGACGCCAGTAAATTTATATTAACTTACGAGACATTGTACCAATCTTATAGCGTGGCATCAATGCACAATACTCAATAATTAATTGCAATAATAATGTTTAAAGATATAAGTTACACTTTATAAGTAAACTCACGACCCTTATAATTGGACCTATTAGTTAAATAATTTGTTATTTTATAAAGATCGTGGACCGCATCGTCATTAACATCAGGTGAGATAGTGGTCAAACGATTGCCTATCTCGAATAAAAAAAAATACATAATTATTCAACTTTATAAAGATGGAAAGTGATTTTATTTAACATTAAAAAAATTGTAACTATAATCTAACGTTTATTATTTAGGAAATATTTGTTCGAGAATGTTGTTTTAAATTTTTACGGCCATTGCATTAGAACTTGGGCTATGAATTATCTGCTGGCTTCTCAACATAATAATAAAAATTACATCAATGCCTGGCAATTCAGTCAGAAAACGCTTGATGTAATGTTGATTGGTTTAACTATTACCTTGCATCGTTCTGTAAAACTGTTGCTGAACCAAGGTAAAAAAAAAACAGTTTATTTTTGGTTGCTTAACTGTTCCTGTAGTTTACTTATAAATATCGAATCATATAACATTCAGAACGGCGTCAGATTACTAGTTTAATTAACGTCCCGCCAGGATTCAACATCAACAATAAATTGTCAATACTGAACCATAGTTTACATTTTATAGATTATAGTATAAGCAAATAAAAAAGCTGAAACTGCGCTCCTTTCAACAAAAATGTTCATGAATTATTCATGAAGTTCAGTTTGTTGTTTTATATATACTTAATTGCATTGTTATTGTGTCGATATTTGACGACAAATATCAGTAGACACACACTTTCAGTTAGTTTCTTTGCTATTCCATAATGTAAACTATTATTGAGTATTGTCAAGATATCTTTAATGTTGTTTAACAAAAAGCGTCGTGTGCTTCTATTAATTATTATATTATATTATCACTACAATTATTTATAAATGTTACAAATTGTTATTGTACAAATTATTTTTATAAATCGTAGTTACGGGGCATAGCAGTTAAATATTTAAGTTATTTGCTTATTAATATGCAATTGAAATAAATATATTTTTAATTACTGACACTTTTATTTTTCCTACATCCTACGCTTTATTCTGCTTTGGGACCTGACAAGGTAGGCTGATTATTTTTTGATCTATTTTGCTAAATAATAAGTAACTTAAAATTAGTATATATATGATAGTGCATGAAATCACTAGACCCTAGGTCACCTCATGGTAATGGTATAAATGGGTTCTCTACTTTTAAAAACTAAACGTTTTCACTTTCACAGCCCACCACTAAGTTCGATAACTGTGTCGTGGGTCCCGGAAACATTCACATCATACTCACAATCACAACCATAGGTCATCTATTTGCCTTCTTCCCACTACGTTGGGTCGGGACAATAATTACTATTCCTCTATATAACTATTTATTATTTTTTCTTGTTTTTATTTAATTATTTTTAAATTATTTAGAAATATTAACTAAGTTGACTATATTAAGTGAAAGCATGGTCACCCTACTTTAAGTATTTCTAGATAGTAAGAAGTTACTATCTAGCAATACTATATTTTTTCTAACTAGCAGTTCCTAACTGCTAGAAAGAAATAAAGGAGATCCATCTTGATGGTAAGCGCTACGCATGCTTATAAGAAAAGGCATTCATTCACTACGCACTGCAATGTGCTCCTCCCTTTGTGATTAAGGTTGAACCCGCGATAAGTCTTCGGTCTAAGTGCAGGGCCGTAAGTGTAAACGGCCTATACAGATAGGTAGAGTTTACTGGATAATATTTATTATGTTTCTCTTACAGATTTTTGATGGAGACTTCAAAGAAAATAATTTTATTTAGTTACCAACAAAATTGGACATTTCACCGATTAACGTACCTTAAGTTATTATTTTATATATTATTATTATATATAAAACAGATTATAATTATTTTCAAAACAGATCTAGTCTCATGTCACAGTTTTAAAATAAGTTATTTTCACCTCTATAATGATATGTAAAGATACTTTTTGCATGTGGCAATATTATTTATAAGAAATATATCGGATGCTCAATGTATTGCCCGTGTAAAAATAGTTAGGTATTAAACATTTATAATATAATACTGATATAACATGATTTAAAAAATTGTACATATTAATTAAAGTTAAACATTATAATTTAAGTTTGCATCGATGTAACACGAAGTCTGTTAAGAATGTATTTTTTCTGTGCTGGCAACTCTACGATCAACTCTACGAACTCTGGCAACTCAATCACTGTTTTGTATGTCAAGATAATAGTTTTTTTCTATTTATCTATATTTGACCGTGGTCTTTATTAGTGTTAACTCAGGTTTATAGCACTTTGTCCGTCCGTTCGTCTGTCAGAGGCTAATAGCTTCTAAACAGAGGAAGTTAATTACTTCCAATTCTCACAAAATATACAAGGCCATGCTCCAAAGCTGAAAATGGTAGATAAAATGATATAAATAAAAAAAAAAGGGCAATTATAATAAAATCGTACGTAATTACGGTGTCCATACATTAATTTAAAGTAGATTTATTATATTTGTAAATAAAAATCTTTATTAGAATAATTATATGTAACTTTAATTAGGTATAATTAAGTAATAATAATAATATAGCAGTGTAATAAATTGAATTTATCTATAATCTAAGAATATATTTAATAATTCATATGATTTATATTATAATTATATAAATTTTATTTCAAAAACTGTATATTAGAAAATAATTTTAATAAGTTTCCACCGGACGTAAGTAACTGTAAATATGACATGAATATTATTAACAAACAATCAACTATAATAATTCATACAAAATATATTATACACAGGACCTAAGACTTCGATTAAATACTATAATTAATTATAAGCTGTTTTATTTTAAACTACGAGAAAAGTATACATTTGGAGGTTTGCCGCGAAAGTGAAAAAATGGCGTTGTTGATTTTGTATAATATTCCAAAACCTGTAAATCTTTGAGTGTTAACGTGTAATATTGGAGGATTATTAACCGTTAATACTTAGTTAACGTGCATAAGTGTTGGCAAATTATACAAAGTTGAAAAACGTGATTTTCGCCTTCTCCAAAACTCAAATAGAAGTTCTAGTAAAGTTTCTACCACTTTACTAGGGCATGACTTGTCTATGACTGACCTTGACTCTTTTACTTGACTGTGAATAGGACTTTTAATATGAAATACAATTGAAATATATTATTACTTGACACTGGCTAAATACACAAGATTGCGAAGCCTAAAAAAAAGATAAAATAGTATAATTTTTTCACAAACTGCATTATTTTCTATGTTTTACCTCTACATGTATATTTAATCCATTTTTTTCTATACAATAATCATTATACATAACGTCTTTTAAAGATTTGATTTAAGTCCTTTAACTTGCTTGCTCTTTATTCGCCATAGATCCTGAAAGAAATAAATTATATCATCGTAAGTAATTAGCCCAAATACTTTAGTTAAACCCATCAAAACAATATACCAGAAAAAAATTTATCATCACTTTGCATTAGATGAGATTGTGGTTAAATGCTTGCCTATCGGGCATTAAAAAAAATATGTAAAAAAATATATGAATACAAATATTATGGGAAGCAATGGTTTCCCGTTCTAAAGACCATAATTTTGAATAATGAACCAAGCTCTGTACTGCGTGAACAAGTACCCATACACTGCCTAAAAGTTAGTGTGTGCTGTCATTGGAATATAGACCTAACTAACTTACAACAAAGCCTATGGTATAATGAGTGACGGTTTAGTTTAGGAAGTGTGTTGTCATACTTATGATGGTTGGTGCCGATTTGACTAAAATAGACCTTAAGAGGGTTCATTCCTTTTGTCTCCTCTCTCGCTCGCACAATTCGATATTTTTAATAAATACAATTATGAACGTATGTTTTTGAAAATCAAATTTCAATGTGTTTTTCACGCTTTCTTCGTTTAACTTAAAGATATGAAAAACGAAATCAGAAATCAGAAATCAGAAAATATTTATTGTACGAAAGGTAGATTAAAACATTCATTGTATTAATGTCCATATAGTTGGTTGAAAACATTTTCAAAAACACACGTAGCTAATTGTATTTATTAAAGCTATTAAAATAGAAAGAAAGAAAGAAAGAAAACACATTTATTTGGCACTATAAAAAATAAAAATAACAATTAACTCAAAAAACTAACATTAAAAATACAGTTTTTTTAAATTATTATTGAGAGTTTTTGTATGCCAAAAAGTCAGCTTTTTGCCGAGCAGATAACTCGACACTGATTGTTGTGACATCGAAAATGTGCGAGCGAGAGAGAAGACAAAAGGAATAAACCCTCTTAATCACTTACAACAAAGTCGAAGTTCCCGCCGCGCCGTCGGATCTCCTTTTCCATGGTGCGAGCGATGACCTCTTGCGGGGTCCCGCGGGGGTCTATGTAGTGACAGTTGCTGTCAGCGAAGTGAGCTGTCATCGCTTTGCGGTAGTGCTGGGAAGGGATTTGATATGTCAAAGTCAAAAAGGTTATTAGCAATTGAGGACCATGAATATTTTTATTTGTCATGATTATAGAGAATACGTATAGTTTGTGTATGCTTTTATTCGAATGTTCAAGTTAATATGTAAACAATTTAAACGCAAGCAAAGCTTAATAAAACCTTCACCTCTTTATCTTCGGAAACCTTGATAAGATTAAATAAATTAAATACGCTTTATTGAGGATAACTCAAAAACTACCAGTCAGATATTGATCTTTTAATTGGACCATAAGGGAAGCACCAGCTTTTAAATAAAAAAAGAAACATCAAAATCGGTTCACCTCGAAAAAAAAAACAACGGGTTGCACTTCGGGAGTGCCGGCAGAAGTGAAAACTTGAACATTTTTTGCCGCGCGTTAGAAAGAAAGGGGGATATTACATCCTCTCCTTCGTCTTACGAATTTTCGATCAGGTCACGTATCTTGACGCGTTTAACATTTTTTACCCATACCAAAAAAGTGCACAACGCCGCTAAAGAAGTTTTCTCTTCAAAAATTTTTGTGGCATATAATTAAGTACCTCCTACTTTTTTTGACGTCGGTAAAAAAACAGGGTGTGTCTTGGAACACACGATAGAAATTAAACTTTTGTATTACAGGGAAACATTTTAATTCATCACAGTGTTTACCCCCACCACGTACGTAACAAAAAAAGGTTGCGGATCAGAATTCACTTTAAAAATATTTATAAAAACATTACATTTCGTACATTATAAATGCTTCATGAAATGATTGGTTGAAACTTCGATGTTCAAATGCACATTGATACTACGATACAGATAAATGTCTTGTCTCTTGTTAATTGGAATTAAAAGATACCTGTGATTCATTAGCCCCGGAGCCATGTACAAGATAGGGGTGGAAAAGTACGGTGTCTCCGGGAGCCATCTCCAAGTGCACCCTCCTATCTATAGGGGCTGCTATATCCCCGTTCAGGATGCCGTGGTAGAACTGCTTCGCTTCCTGATAACAATGTAGAATTATAATATTCAGTATTTTAGCAAGGTATATTCATTGCGGTTTTTTTGCACGAAATTGATCCATGTTTCTCTTTTTTCGTGACAATAAAGGTCGAAGAAACCTAAAAATAAATGATAACTAACTATATCTGAAATCATATACATGTAAAAAATAAATTGTTTTAGCATTCGACATTGCTCGCGCAGTAAATTGTAGATTGTAATCGGAAAATAATTTTCTTTCTATAAAAAATACATATTACTTGTCTAGTAAAAATTAACACGGACTCTGTGTTCTCGAATTATGCCTCAGAGAGTAATTACAGAAAATCGATTTCCATTCTGTTAGTATTGTTTTACATAATCTATGATCAACGGCGGCAAATGGCGGCTCTGTGGCAGTGTCTTCAAGCGCAATAGAAATATAATTATATTTTAGATGTAATATAAAAAATATATATGCCAGTGAAATGTCTCGCCACTAACTTTTTTCTACATTTTGGAATGTTTTGTACATGTTTTTAGAATACAATACGGCATTTTTTCTATATTCATTTGACACTGAATAGTAGACAGGATACGTGCTTTCCGCATCGAGAGTAAAGGCCGACTGCGATCACTGCGGTCCCTGGACCGCATAGTCAACAATAAAATGCATTTGAATTTGGATCAGTGTGATCGCTTACCGTTGACTGCTCTCCGTGAATATACAGCGTCTCGATTCTATGCGACCCTGGTACAACGTAGAGACAGCCGTTGTCACGTGACACGGGGTCAACGGCCGTCCACACCGCGACTATCTTGTCGGCGGGACGGAACGGGAAGTAATAGAGGTCCTGAGAAACATACACAATACTAAATAGCCTATAAAAAAATATATATAATGGCCTCGATTCTGATGTCACACACTAAATTAAATTTAAACTATTCCTGTCTTTTACAAAATAGGAACACAAGACAGAGATAGCATATATTTTAGTGCTGTCAAGTTAGTCAGAACTTAGATGTCTATGCAAGCTTAGTCGAGTATGTGTTGTATTGGTGTTGAGTAAAAACAAGCGCCTTTCTGCTTCTGCTGTTCATATTTTAATTGATAAACTAGCGTGACATCACTAAAATGCATGCTATCTCTGTCTTGTGTTTTATTTTGTAAGAGACAGGGATAGTTTAAATTTAATTTAGTGAGAGTACATCAGAATCAAGGCCAATATATTATTATTGAAAACTGTTTTTTGTATATATAATGTACACATAGGTGCAATAGATACTCAAATGCACTAAGGGGGCGGTTAATTTACATGATTTGGGCTTAATGAAGATGATTAATTCAGCCTTATTTGTTTTTTCTATTTCATTAATTAGGCATACATAATATATGCAAAACATTTAAAAGCAAGCAAAGCTTAAAAAACTGACATCACCGCTTTATCTTCGGAACCCTTGATCAGATTAAATAAGCATTATTGAGGATAACTCAAAAATACTGTCAGATCTTGATCAAATTCAAATGGGACCACATGGGAAGCACCAGCTTCCAAATAAAAAAAAGAATCATCAGAATCAGTTCACCTAGAAAAAAGTTCTGAAGTAGCACACATAAAAAAAATACAGTCGAAATTGACAACCCCCTCTTTTTTTGAAGTCAGTTAAAAACTTTACACAATTTTTTTTCTATTTTGTATTTTTTTGCTTTGCGTGTTTACCATCTTCGACCATCACTTACCATCAGGGTGAATTAGTGGTCAAACGATAGCCAATCAGAGATAAAAACAACTTGCAGAACTATACCTTTAACCTTTTTTTATTTGAACAGCCCGTTGGTATAGTTGGTTGAGCGTTCGCCTTCTAAGCAGGGGTATCGGGTTCGATTCCCGATGAGAAAACAAATATTCTCCCCACGGAAATTTTTTGTTTCTGGTTGTGATTGTGTGTATGATGTGAATGTTCCCTCGACACAAGTCATCTTAGTGTGGGGCTGTAAGTGTGAAAGCGTTTATGTTTTATGTTTATGTTTATACCTGATGCGGCGGATGACACTGCGTTCCAGGCGGCTTGTTTATTAGCATACAGTTGACAGCTGTCAAATCTGATCCTATAATCTGAGACACTATGTTCAGCATCGACGGGTCTTCGGAGTATTTGGAGTAAACGTCATCGTGAAGGAGTTCTTGTATCTAGAAACAGTTTTCATTGAGTTTTGCCACGAATGTGGTAGTCCTTTGCAGAGTCCGGCATTGCCAGACATTCAACCGCAAAGCGGTAGTGTGCAAACATTACTGTATTTATAGAAGAGTGAAAAATCACTATTTAAGTAAAGTTTAAATTGAGAGGTGGTAGAGCATTTTGTGAGTTGCTCGCCTGGCTTGCTACCAAAGTAGCTTACCACCATCAAGTTGAAAGTCTGCCGCCAAGCCAAATACGATGTTCCGACAGTTATCCTTGAGAGCCTGCGTATTCCAGGTCTAGTGTGTTTACCAGCTTCGATCACATCGTCGCTTACCATCAGGTGAGATAGTGGTCAAACACCAGCCTGTCACAAATAAAATATATATATATATATATATATATATATATATATATATATATATATATATTGTAGGTATTAAGTGTAATCTACCTATAGGTACTAATACTAATAATATTATAAAGCTGAAGAGTTTGTTTGTTTGTTTGAACGCACTAATCTAAGGAACCGCTGGTCCGATTTGAAGAATTCTTTCAGTGTTGGATAGTGCATTTATCGAGGAAGGCTATAGGCTGCTATAGGCTATATTGTATTTTCAATAAAATATGGGATACTTACAAAAAGTCTAATAATCACGCGGACGAAGTCGCGGGCACTGCTAGTTTATATATATACTAGCTGTACCCGCGGCGTTGCACGCGTGTTCTGACTTATTAAACTCCTTTGAAACGGTTTACACCTTCGGATAACCTTGCTGGTTTTTCTCTATTTCAACCGAGCAAGTTACCTACACTGAATCTGGAAAGTATATGTCCGTTATGTTGCCTTTGTAAATGAAGGTGTGTGTCACCCGCAGTACAGACTTGTCCTAGTGCGGGGTTCGTGGGCAATTCTATATTATTGTATTTATCTTGTTTGTTAAATAAATACATTTTGTATTTGTATTTGTGTCACGGCGATGACACCTTCATTTACAAAGCTTCTCTGTACACTATGATGAGTGACACTATTATGAGTGACACCGTCGGGACAGTACACAAACATATTTTCTGCTTCACTCACCCTCGACAGTGCCACATACAGTTGTCCGTGGCTGAAACAGCTGGAGGTGAGGTCCACGCCCGCAGTGCGCAATCAGTCGCGCCTTGCGCTTTATTTATTGTCATTGCAAAGCATAAACTCACGGGGAACTGAACCCGCTTGAAACGGATAGGATAGTTGTTCGGTATAAGCGGTATCCTGGGAATGAAAACTTGTTCCCCATTACCACATCCAGTCAAAATTTCTGCCTCTATGACGTTTTGTTGCAACCTAACTACCTTCAGTCGAGTTCCATTGCATAATTTGGGCGGACTTAAATTACGCAACAGGATAATTGGCACTCCAACTTTCAAACTTATTGAGTGCGATGGCAGCCCAGGGGCCGACAACGAACTAAAAAATTCTATTGGGTAAGTAATAGCCTCATCTTGCTCTACTACCCTATTGATAGTATTGTAGTTGGTGGCTTCACCAGCGACGCGACTGAGTATCTTATTATTCAAAGCTGCTGCCTGGTCATGTCGAGTCGTGAGTATGGCACGCTCGCAAAGCCAAGAGTTTTCACGATTTATCTCTTGTTCAATATCACCATAGACAGCCGGGATTAGTTCTCCAGAAGAAGGAACCATCTGACATAAGTAAGTCTAACTTTTCCTTCTTCTTTTGGAAACGTATCATTTCCAATACTAAGCAACAAATCGGAAAACTCTTGAGCATTATTGTTGCCGCCGATTTGAGCTCTCATGTTGGTGCTAAGATGAAGCTGATATATTTGTGGCCAGAGACTTGACGATTTCAAACATGCATTAACTTCATCAGCTCTTGTGCCGCGTGGGACTACAGGCAGTGTTTGTCTGAAATCTCCACAAAACAACATTGTGAACCAAAACAACATTGAACTGCCCGTTGGCTCAGTTGGGTGAGCGTTCGACTTCTGAGCAGGGGTATCGGGTTCGATTCCTGCGGGAACACAAGTTTTCTCCCCAAGGAAAATTTGTGTTTCTGGTTCTGGTTGTGATTGTGTGTGTGATGTGAATGTTTCCAGCACCCACGACACAAGTCATCGAACTTAGTGTGGGGCTGTGAGTGTGAAAGCGTTTATGTTTACGTTTACGTTTATACCTCCCATGGGCCGGTCGTCTCGCCTTATGTCCTGTACCGTCCTGTTTACAGCCTCCACTGCTTTGCGGTGCGCCATTGTACACTCATCCCATAAAATTAGATAACACCCACGTAGAACCTGTGCTTTATCACTATTGCGTGAGATGTCACACACCGGTGTTTCAGAAGTCTCCAATTGTATAGGAATTTTGAACATGGCGTGGGCTATTTTTCCTCCTGGCAACAATGTAGCAGCTATGCCAGATGACGCCACAGCTAAGGCAATTTTGCCTTGGCTGCGTATCTGAGCCAAGATTATTTTGGTTTGAAATGTTTTACCTGTTCCCCGGGTGCATCCAAGAAAAACATATCTCCTCCGTATTGTTCACGGCGCTGTTGCATACTTGATGAAAAACTGCCTGTTGCTCAACAGTTAGTCGGTGCGGTCCATGTCTTATAGTTGCCGCGATTTCTGCAGGGTCATGGTTGGTCTCAGAAAAGTACTCCCGGTTAGCAGGCTGTACTTGGTCTGGAATAGGTGCAAGTTCTGGCAAACCATAGCTTGTGAGGCTATTTCCACCGATTGAGAAAACCATATCTTGAATTATCTTAAGGCATTCATTGTGAGACGTACCGGGATTTGCACCATTCCAAATGAAATCTTCTGCCAACGCATTTTGGTATTTCTGCCAAAGCTGTAAGGTATCAGAAAGCCCACAGAACACCAACATCATGGAAAACAGATGGCGCAATTGTCGTGGACTGTCGCTGATGCAAGCCTCAGCTAGTGTAGCATCCCAGTGCTGATCATCATCCAGCAAATGTAGTTCCCGGCATGCGGCAACATATGTAGGTTGTTCTACGCCCGACGTCATTCAGTGGGCTACGAACAGTAAACGACTGTTCGTAGCCCACTGAATGACGTCGGGCCACGAACAGTATGCAGAAGCAACCGCAAGTAATACAACTCCGTATTGTTTGGGTGCGCTGTGTATACTCTACCCATATTCATATTCAGTTATTCATATTTTCCATACACGTCAACATTTTTTGTTTTCCCAAATTGTGTTCCCTAAACACACCGGGAAAACCTTCCACTGCTGCAGCTCTTCTACGCCGATTGAACTCGCCTTGTTGTTTATTATACGTGTAATAGGCAGGCACTTCTTCGTATAATAGTGTTTTTGCAAAATCATCGGTTTGGCATAGTCAAAAATGGCCAACAAAGTTGTTTGTCTTGGATTGAGTAGCCTCTCTTCGACGTTATCTTCATTGAAATAAATTCTGTGTTGGCTCTCCAAATGAATGTCGAGATGTGAAACAGGTGGGTAGCGCTCATGTATTGGAAAGCTGAGAATCCGCCAAACGGCTTCCGAAGAGCTAATGTATCGACCCGATTGGTAGCGACTAACTTCATCTCGGCTGTTGGTGCTGTCTGCAGCAATTGTCGCTTGGTCGCTTCCTTTATTGACATATTTGCATGTGTATTTTATCGAGTTCACACTGTTACACATCTCAACGTTTATATGTGCTTCAAATGTTTTTGTCAGGACTGGAGAATACGGCACAATCCATCGGTTATCCACCAAGATTTCTTGGCCACGTACAGCCATGGTCGCAGAGGAACCTCCCTGCGAAGGCAAACGGCGGCGGTAGGATGGGTAACCATCCTCCCCAGTCACTGTCTGCTTGCCAGGTGTTTTCG
Source organism: Lomographa bimaculata (assembly GCA_948107665.1). Classification (NCBI taxonomy): domain Eukaryota; kingdom Metazoa; phylum Arthropoda; class Insecta; order Lepidoptera; family Geometridae; genus Lomographa; species Lomographa bimaculata. The sequence continues at coordinate 2,693,341 of OX403608.1, read as the reverse complement.
GGAACCTCTTAGTACAACGCCCATCTCGCATGCAGGGGGAGTTATTATTAAGAGTACCGCATGGACCATATGCGCCTTTACGATGGCATGCAAGGACGGATCATCACTGGGGTTTGGAAATTCAGCGCTAATTATGCTATCGACGTCATTCGGACGATTTTTGCCATAAAAGAATATGTGCTTGTGGTAGGCCCCTCTTTTGCCATTCTACGCTGTACATAAAGCACAGAGTTGCACCAAATATGGCTGTAGGTGTTTATTTATGCAATTTAAAAAGTACAAAACCCATGACGCACGTACAGAAGTTAGAATAAATATTCGAAATATCTGCAATGTACATGATCGCATTGATTGCATCAAATGCAAAGTAAAGTTGGTAACTTTATACATTTACATGAAATTACAAAGTTATATACTGTAGTTGGGGAAAAAAGCTGTTTAACCCAAACTAATAAAAACTTCAGAATAAAAAGTATTCTAAGTAATACCTCGGAGAACACACTATATTCACACCGAATTTCATTACAATCCACGCAGTAGTTTTGGCGTGATAGTGCTTCAAGATACAGGAGGACAGACAGACAGACAAAATTTTTTTTAAATACATATTTTGCTTCCGTTTCGATAGTAGACTGTCCTTCATTAAACATTTTCAAAATATCTTAATTGTACAGAATTTGACCTCGAACAGTTTTATTATAAGTATAGATAGATTGTTTATCAATGTGTATACAACAACAATAAGGAATCTACTGTTTCGGATTGAAAGAGAACGTATATACAGTGAAATTACAGGGCTTCAAGGCATTTAAGCGGTCTGCCTATAATCTTATCACACAATAACAAAATATACATATATACCTACAAGTATGTGAAGAATGGCGTAGGTAATTATGTATTGTTTTTCTTTTTATTAAAATTGCTTTCGTATGTCCGGCGGATTTCCGGTTGTTCTCCTCTACAGATAGCATTTCTCAACCGATTCTGGTAAAATTTTGCGAGCAGTAGGTCTATTCTGGTCGTCATAATACGATTGTTCGAATTGATGCGATGTCGATACGACAGTCGATTGGTTGAAATTTCAGTTGATTCGATGTTCATAAGAAAAGAAAATCGTTAGTATTCGACGTCGATGTAAAGATAATATATGCCCGGAATCCCAGGTTATATGCCCAGGTTCGTAAATTATATTGTTTTTTTTTTGTCGATTCAGTAGGTTAATTCTGGTCGTCAAACTACGATTGTTCGAATTGACAGTCGATACGACCGTCGATCGGTTGAAATTTTAGTTGATTTGATGTTCATAAGAAAAGAAAATAGTTCGATTTCGACGTGTCGATGTAAAGATAATTGATGCCTGGAATAGACCCCCAGTTTCTGGAAATGTTTCAAAATGGCGGAGAAATGGGGATTGAAAACGAAAAATATATATATTTCAGCCATTTAGATTAATACGAGAGGTCTTCAGTCCCCAGAGCCACTAATATACTTTTATTTACTTGAACTGCCCGTTGGCTAAGTTGGGTGAGCGTTCGCCTTCTAAGCAGGGGTATCGGGTTCGATTCCCGGCGGGAACACAAGTTTTCTCCCCAAGGAAAATTTGTTTCTGGTTCTGGTTGTGATTGTGTGTGTGATGTGTATGTTTCCGGCACCCACGACACAAGTCATTGAACTTAGTGTGGGGCTGTGAGTGTGAAAGCGTTTATTTATTTACAAAAAGACAATAACCTTGTTAATATACATCTCTGGTTTGAGGCTATGTTGGCGTAGCTGGGGATCCTTCACTATGGAATAGTAGCGGGAACCGTCCGGCATGTTGGCGATTTCCACAAACCGATTTCTGGAAAAAAAATTCCTTTTTTACAGCTATAGGACCACAGAACACTAATCTTGAAGTTTGCCACTAAATTGAAAAATCTTTATTAGAGCAACAGACCCCTTATTACGTATCTCTATTGCAATGGGTTTCAATTCAAAATTGCCAAAACTCCTAAGAAATAAGGTTCATTTTTGCTCAATTTAAATAGAAGCTACTCGCAACAGAGATAGGTAATAGGGGTCAGAAGCAAAAACATTTTTTTTTTATTTTTGTCTGTCTTTATGTTTGTACTTGCATCACGCAAAACCTACTGCATGGAATTGCATGCAGTTTTCGCCAATGTATTGCTAAGGTCTAACTTAAAATATAGGCTCCATTTCACAGCTGGAAAATATCTTATTCCCACTATTTATTTATAATATTGCTTGGATCAAGTTCTGTAAAGACTTCTACTCGGATCTCCGTAATTACTAAACAGATTTTAATACGGTTTTTACAACTTAGCCTAAAGCGATAAATCATAAACTTTACTTTGTTACAATTGGATGTTGGAAATAAGAGTTCGTCATATTAGAACATTGATAGGTCGCCAAGATTCAGTTGTAAATTTTTATTCTAATACTTAATATAATAAATATGAAAGGGTGTTCGTTGCTCAATCACGCACAAACTGCTGAACGGATTTGGATTAAATTTGGCACACAGATAGGTACTTTTTATCTAGGTACCTAATATACTAAGTATATCTTACGTAGTCGAGATATTTGAGTTTTTAGTAGGTATATTACGACTTACTACGACGAATTCAGTTTACTTGGAACAAATATTGGAACCTAAAAGATATTTTAAAAGCAAGATGCCAGTAAAACTTAAAATTAAAACTATAGCCATGTCGAGCTGCCTTCTACCATGTCTAACGTATGCCTGCCAGACTTGAAAAGAAGAAAAAATAAGAAAAAGAAAAATTATAACTTGTCAACGGGGCCTAGAACGAAGCATGCTAAAGTTTAGAAAAATCAATAAAATAAGACACACAAAAATAAGAAGCATAACTAAAGCTACAGATGCCTTAAAATATGCTCAAACGCTGACATGGAAATGGGCGGGGCATGTGGCAAGAATGTCTGATGAGCGCTGGACTATAAGAGTGACACGATGGAGAGGCCCAAGTGGCAAACGCCATAGAGGAAGACCGCTCACGAGATGGTCAGACGACATCATAAAAACGGCTGGCTCAAGCTGGCTGCAAACAGCCCAGGACAGAGAATGCTGGAGTTCCTTGGAGGGGGCCTTCACCCGCGGAGGGGTTCTTACAAACATAGATTAAGAATTTATAAAGTATTTACTTTATTTTACAATTTTATCTTCTGTAAGAAATAAAAAGGCTTTTTTTTTATTTATGCAACGACTAGTATGTTAAATCGATATGTAAGTGACCGCGGACCAGTCTCTCGACCACGGCCGGTGCAACCCTGCCGGAAAAGATCCGGTTTCCTCATATAAAACATAAGTACTTAGTCTACCTGAACAAATCCAACGTAGGGATGTCGAAGAGTTTCTTTATTATTATGTAACCATTATCCCAGTAGTATTTCAGCTGCTCTTCAGTAAGACTCAAAAGCTTAGTTTCATCTGAAGATACTCTGAAAAAATTGGGACTTGTATTAAAACAATATTTATATAATTTGTGCAACTATTAATACGAATACTTAATATAATAAATGTGAAAGGGTGTTGCTCAATCACGCACAAACTGCTGATTGGATTTGGAAGAAATTATCCAAATCAGCAATTAATTATTCAGCGCGAAGTGGAAAGTAAATAGTAGGTCAGCCTTCAGCACAATGTGTGATATTTAGTCAGGGAGAGAGAGAGAGAGAGAGATTAATATAATTTGTAAAACACTTATTCCTTGGAAGATAGGTCGACCGTTAGTGTGGGACGCTACTTGTGTCGACACTTTCGCGCTGTCTCATCTTCCAACAACATCGCAGCAGGCAAGTGGCGCTGCTACCGCAGCTGATCTTCGAAACGGCGAAAATACTAAAACCTCGACAGAGGTTACATATTTTGGAGTAGAAACTCTGGGTCCATGGAGACCAGGTGCACTTGAAATTTATAAAGATTTGGCTGGGAGACTGAAAGAGTCGACACGTGACCAAAATGCCGGTTTGTATTTTGCACAGCAATTAAGTCTCGCTGTGCAACGAGGTAACGCAGCCAGCATTTTGGGCACACTGCCGACCAATGACTTTTTGCATTAGGTAAGTTTAGTTAAATCTGTATTTTGATTAATCATGAATGTAAGTACTAAAATAAATATTAGAACATTTGTAAAATACCACAAATCTTTTGGGACATCATTTCAACTACTCTGTTGAGGTTTTGCCGCGAAAGTACAAAAAATGGCTTTGTTGATTTTGTATAATTTTCCAGATCCTGTGATTCTTCAAAATCAAAATCAAAAAATCAAAAACGTTTATTCACATGGGCAGTCATGAAAGTTAATGAATCTATTCTTCTTCTTCGAGTGTCAATGTGTAATAATGGTGGTTTATTTACCGTTAATACTTTGTAAACGTGCATGCCATTAGGAGCTCTAGTAAAGTTTCTACCACTTTACTAGGGCATGACTTGACTATGACTGGACCATGACTCTTTTACTTAACTTTGACTGTGACTTGTGACTAGGAATTTTAATATGAAATACACTTGAAAATTACTATAATTAATATATTATTACTTGTTTATAAATGCACAATAAGCGAAGCCAAAATTAAAGGAAAAAAATACTATAAATGATACTTACAGTTTTGGCATGATTTTCCCAGCAAAAGACATCGTCGTTCAATTGTTGATTGCACTATTTATATTGTTAATAGTATAGATGTTTGATTAATTTAATGTATAGATTTAAGTCGGTACTTATTTACTAAATAAAAATACTTATAAAATTCAAAGAGCTGTTAGCTCAAATAAGAATAACCTTCAATTAAAATGTACTAGAGTAAGACGCACCAAATTGTCTGATATTAACCTGATTTTAACAATTAAAAATTTAAATATAATGGCCGTATTATGCATTTCAATTACTTGTTTATTAAACCCAGTCCCTGATGTATAAGGTTAAGTTATTAATTACAAATAATAACTTCATATTGTTGGTACCATTGAGTATCTACTTTATGTCATTAACTGCCTGCTGGCTTAGTTGGTTGAGCGTTCGCCTTCTAAGCAGGGGTATCGGGTTCGATTCCCGGCGGGAACACAAGTTTTCTCCCCTAAGAAAATGTGTGTTTCTGGTTCTTGTTGTGATTGTGTGTGTGGATGTGAATGTTTCCGTCGCCCACGATACAAATCTTTGAACTTAGTGTGGGGCTGTGAGTGTAAAAGCGTTTATTTGTTTTGTTTTTGCACCGTGAACGATGCATCGTAAAAAGAAGTATCAATTTATTGTAAAACAAGACTAAATTAAATCGTATTTTTTTTTAATAATATTTATTTACAAAAATATACTTTTTCAATGAGTCCTGAACTAGGGCGGGCCTGTGTCTTGGGATTCAGAGTACGTATTACAGAACACAAAGATTTATAGTAGTGTACCACTGTCTAATTACGTGCAATGTATGTACAATTCTATAACAAGTGACATAAAACTTCAGTCGTTATTTTAGGTATGTGTGTGTGTGTGTTTATGTATGTGTTTGTGAGTTGTGTGTGTATGTTTGTGATTTGCGTGTGTGTTATTTTCGTAAGATATTGTGATTGTGTCAAATAAAGTTCTCGGTTTCTTCGTAATTTAAAGTAAATAACCACTTTTTTACTGCTTATAAGTAAATTATAAGGTAGAATAAATATAACTTAATAAATGAATAAATATAAACATGTACACAACAAATATCTGATCAGCATAGTTTATTTATGAACCACCTGTATAAGCCAAGTTATAATATAAGATGCTGTGTTGACACACAATAGTGTTCCTACTATTACTATAGTTATAAGTACATGGAGTGTTACAAATTAGTTAAGTTTTTGTCCAAATAAAAAGATTTTTCATTTTAAACATAACTTAATCTTATAGAACGCCGCCAGTTGGCAAAGTACCCAAAACGGCAACATTGCCAAGTTACATTAAGTAAATAAATTTTATATTTTAACTGTCACTGTGTGTTTTTTACTATTTTACTTTTGAGTATCCATAGGTCCTGAAAAAAAAAAGATAAATTAATTAGAGAACACCACCGACCGCAAAAAATGACTATCCTGTCCATCCAAAGGTCGCCTGTAAGAGATTGCTTTATGTGATAAGGCCGCCCATTGTACAATAATTATTGTTTTTAGTTTTTATGTTAATAATGGTGCCGATTCTGTTGTCCAGAATTAGACTAAACTAGCCTAAAATTAGTTTTAGTCCTGATTTAGTCCAAAACCTATTCACAAAATGCAAGATTAGACTAAAATTAAGTTTGACAGGACTAAGTTAGTTTAGTTACTCTTTTTAGTGAAAATGACCATATTCTTATTCTGATGTACATGTTTTACGTCAAATTAAGACTAAAAATAGAAATTTTAAACCCAAATTAGTCTGTATGAAAAAGGTTTGGATTATTTTTAATGTGATCTTTTACTTGAAATAATAACACGTGCAATGAATAAAGCAAATACTGACCTACAAAATCTATAATGGAGGAATATGTGATTGCTGCTCATGTGAATACAATTCAATTTGGTTGCTGTCAAAATCAATTTTAGTCCTGTCATTTCAACTTTAAAATTAAGTTCAACGTAAAATCAGAATAGCGTTTAGGTATTCTTTGATTAAAATTAGTTTATTTTTAGTTTAGTTTAGGTTAGTTCGGTGCTCAACAGAATTAGCACCATTATGTTACTAAACTATCTTATTGGTGTTTAATAAAGAAGTATTGTATTGTATAAACAACTAGCGATCCGCCCCGGCTTCGCCCCGGTGTGATAAATGAAGAACCGCTCGACCGATTTTGTGCAAACTTCACATAAACCATCTACTAAATAGTCCGAACAAAGCCTAAACATTTGGTTTGGATAGGTGAGCCCGTTCTTGAGTTATAAAATTACAACGAAAAGTGGCATTTATTTATATATATATATATATATACATATATATATATATAGATTAGGTATACCCTTAACAACTGTAACAAAAGCATTTTTTTTTTATTCCGGGCGCAGAGACCCGGCCAGCCTGTCGCGTCTCTGGCATAACCAGAGATTTTTATATTCAGGTAACAACGGAATCTGGGTGTCTTCAAATCTATAGTGAATCTACCTTCTAGGCGAGCATGTTCCATCTTCGGCCGCATCGTCACTTTCTATCAGGTGAGATAGCGGTCAAAGGCATGCCTATCCAGCATAAAAAACTTTTGGGCATAATCTTCTTTGGTGTAGCCTGTTCAATGTCGTGATACTTTCCCTACTAACATTCACACTCACAGACCTAGTTCTCCTCTTTAAATCCGCATAATTTCGAAGACTTGTATCGTAAGTGCCGGAAACATTTACATCGCACACACGACCATGAACCAGAAACACAAATTTCCCTTGGACAGAAAACTTTTTTCCATCTCATTTAATTGGTGGGACAGTTAAGAGGGTTTCAAGGTATTTCCTTCAGTTTTTGGTATGACGACTTCATCATTATCATCCAAAGCCCTTTTGATCCCACTGCTGGGTATAGGCCTCTCTCATATTCTGCCATTTGCCTCGGACCTGTGCTAGTAGACATAATAATATGACGACATATTAAATAACTAGCTTTTCCCCGCGGCTTCGCCCGCTATTATCAAGTTAAAAAGTAGCCTATATGTCAGGATATATGTCAATCTTAGGTATAATCTATGTACATTACAACAACCAAATCCGTTCAGCCGTTAAAGCGTGAAGAGGGAACAAACATACTTGCACACTTACACACAAACTTTCGGATTTATAATATTAGTAGGATAATTTGCTTGGATCCAATCATTTTCACTTGAATACTTTTGAAGACCAATTCAACAAATAATAGCTTATTTGACCGAGCCAACGAAGCGTCTCCGTTTCAGCTCGGGTAAAATGGCTTCCGTATGTCCGGCGGATTTCCGGTTGTTCTCCTCCACAGGTCGCATTTGTTAACCGATTCTCGTGAAATTTTGTAAGCAGGTATACAATGAAATTCTACATAATTATCGAAATGATGTAGAATTGTATTGTTGTTATTTTCAATGGTATGTATTGTTTATGTAGTTTAAAATGTTAGTATTATTATTATTATTTTTATAATCTACTAGCCGTGCCCCGCGGCTTCGCCCGCTATTATCAAGTTAAAAAGTAGCCTATGTGTTAATCCTAGGTATAATCTATGTACATTCCAAATTTCATCCAAATCCGTTCAGCCGTTAAAGCGTGAAGAGGGAACAAACATACTTACACACATACACACTTACACACAAACTTTCGGATTTATAATATCAGTAGGATTATTGTTCGGGTTTCCACCCGAATCTTGCAACTTTATTTTGAAGCAGATATCTTCAACCGATTGAGCTGAAATTTTGTATTCACGTTTAGTTTGGATGACAATGCATGGTTAGCTGTGTGACGTCATTCTAAATCCAACATGGCGGAACACCCAAAAAGGCGGACAAGTTATTTTTAATGCACTTCTACAATATGGGTGTTAAATGAAAGGGCTTGCTGAGAATAACTGGGAAAATAAAGTGATGTCACTCTAAATCCTATATGGCGGACTTAAAAAGCTTGTTTTTAAAAAAGTTGTCAACAAGTAGCTTAGTCCGAAATTCTCTCAGCTTAGCAGCTCAAATGTACACAGCGACCAGCGTTTCAATGTTTACTCACTTGATAGGTCTTTGGAAACCCGTTCTTCTGTATGTTCCTCTCAAAGTCCTTTACCACAGTTTCCTGGATCGTCCCGGTGACGTCAACATATCTACAGACACTGTTCATGAAGTGGACTACCATTGATTTGCGGTAACTCTGAAAGATATATCACACTAATATTATAACTCTGAAAGTCTGTGTAAGTGTTTGTTCTCTTTTTTTTATGTTTGATAGGCTAGCATTTGACCACTACCTCACCTGATGGAAGGCGATGATGTGGCCGAAGATGTAGCATGCCTGCCTAGAAGATACCTATTCACTCTTGACTTGAAGACTGCCGGATTATACCGCTCAGGAAACAAAGACGCTCTCTTCACGCTGTAACGGCTGAACGGATATGGATGAAATTTCGAATGTACATAGCTTAGGGTTAACAAATAGGCTATTTTTTTAACTTGATAAACGATGCCACTGGGCACAGCTAGTACGTCCAGCCTATCCCAAGCAAGAATTATATCTTCGCTATCGTCTCACAACTGTCCGATGGCTAAGTTGGATGCGTTCATACAAGCTATGGACATTCCAGTTTCATCCAAATCCGTTCAGCAGTTACAGAGTGAAGAGAAAACAAACATACTTACATACATTTTACTTAATTTTTTTTTTAAGGTACGAGATATAATCTCGATAAGTCTCTTGCCTAGAAGATACCTTATTCAAGGTATCTTCTAGGCAAGCATGTCCCATCTTTGGCCGCATCATCTATTTCCATCTGGTGAGATAGTGGTCAAATGCTTGCCTATTATGCATAAAAAAACACATAAACGGTTTTTTTTTTATTTGTGACAGGCTAGTGTTTGACCACTATCTCACCTGATGGTAAATGACGATGTGATCGAAGCTGGTAAACACACTAGACCTGGAATACGCAGGCTCTCAAGTATAACTGCCGGAACACCGTATTTGGCTTGGCGGCAGACTTTTAACTTGATGGTGGTAAGCTACTTTGGTAGCAAGCCAGGCGAGCAACTCACAAAATGCTCTACCACCTCTCAGCTTTACACTCACAGCCCCACACTAAGTTCAATGACTTGAGTCGTGGGCGCCGGAAACATTCAAATCACACAACAATCACAACCAGAGCCAGAAACACATTTATTTCTTGTATGTAACTAATTATAAGTTATCGAGTAGAATAAATCTTGGTTACCTTCGAATTATTGGCTTCCGAACCATGGATTAAGCGAGGATGGAAAAGAACGGTATCTCCAGGATTAAGTTCTAAATACAGCCTCTTATCCTTCGGCGCATAGATATCTTCCTTTAGAAGCACGTGGAAGAATTTCTTTGAATCCTGGAAGAAAATTAAACTGAGAATTTCATAAATAACATAAGATAAACCCTTTTACGTTCACATCCCCACACTAAGTTCAATGTCTGGTATCGTGGGTACCGAAAACATAACACACACAATCATACCCAAAACTAGACATGTGGCGTACCCCGCCACGCTTCATTAAAACGCTTCCGCCTATGACGCTTGGGCCAGCTCCTTAGATGGCCGGTTCATCACCCGCCCCCACCGTCGCGTCGCCCCCGCGGATCTCCGACCGCGGCCGGCTCGTGCGCCGCGCACACATGGACACATCGCTCGCGACTCGCCCGCGCTATTGTTTACATTATATTTGCTCCGTAGTTTTATTTCGTACGCTTATAAACTTGTTAACTTACTTACTTTTCTAAATTAAATAGTTTTCTTTCTATCTAAAACATTCTTCATTCTTATTCAGTTTATCTTTCTTTACTATCTTGCATAATAATCCTCTTGCAATCCACATTGCTTCTGATCGAGTCAGTGCTACCAAAAATCTACTACTACTATATGGTACGGGAGTTCCATCCACGGACACCGTGCCATATCTGGTGACCCAAGTGTTTTTGGACATCGCGCCATCCTGGGATTGCACTTCTAGAACATTCTGGAGAAATATTGTGTGGTGAATATTGGATGTGGTACAAAGACATAAGCGGTGAGCGATTTTTTATTACCTCATGGCATCTAATAATAACGATAATGATAACTTGCCAATCATTGCGCCGGAAGTTCTCCGAGTTGGAGTTAGAGTTCCGCCATTTTGGCCAGAAGAGCCAGCGTTGTGGTTTGCTCAAGTGGAAAGTCAGTTCGTTCTGTCTAAAATAACTACAGACGAAACAAAATTTTGCTACCTAGTTGCTCAATTAGACCATCAATATGCCGCTGAAGTCAAGGACGTTATTACTAACCCCCCACTGACGGATAAATACCTAAAGTTGAAAACTGAACTAATCAGACGACTTTCAGCATCGCAGGAGAAGCGCGTTAAGCAACTGCTCATGCACGAGGAGCTAGGAGATAGGAAGCCGTCCCAGTTCCTTCGTCACCTACAGAGCCTAGCAGGTCCAGCAGTGCCAGAAGATTTCCTGCGTACCATCTGGTCGAGTCGCCTTCCTGCCAGCATTCAGACGGTAATCGCATCACAGGTAGACTTGCCAGTAGAGAAGCTAGCTGATTTAGCAGATAAGGTACATGAAATTGCCCCTTCGACACCTCAGTTAGCAAGCACCTCCAGAGCTCCACCTAACGATCCTGCATCATCGTCCCATGAAGACCTGGCTCGGCAAGTTTGTGAACTCACAAGGCAAGTAGCAAAGCTAGCAGAACAGGTAGCAAATGGACGATCACGCTCACAGAGCCGGAATAGGCAAGGTAATCGTTACCGCTCACGCTCGAGACCCCGACAACCACCCACCGATCACCCACACTGTTTTTATCACTTCACCTACGGAGTTAAAGCGCAAAAATGTAAGCAGCCTTGCAGTTTTGTGTCGGAAAACTGCCAGGGCAGTCGCAAGTAGCGGCCAACGACTGTCCCTCTTCTACAGGCCGTCTATTCGTCACAGATCGCGTCACGAAAATGCAGTTCCTTGTGGACACTGGCTCAGACTTGTGCGTTTACCCGCGATCAGCTGTCAAGATGCCCTGTACCAAGTCAAAGTATGACCTCACTGCTGCGAACAATACGGTAATACATACTTACGGTCTTACGAAGCTTAAGCTTAACTTTGGACTACGACGAGATTTTACATGGAGCTTTACCATCGCTGATGTTTCAAGACCCATCATCGGTATAGACTTCCTGAAATACTTTGGACTACTAGTAGACTGCAAAAATCATCGCCTTATTGATGGACTTACCTCTCTCTCCGTGAATGCTCAACGATCCAGCCCGCCTGACGACATTTCATCAGTAAAAGTTGTCACAGGTGAGTCGGACTTTCACGACCTTTTGCGTGAGTTCCCGGAGATCACGAGACCAGCAGGCGTACCTTCCACTCCGAAGCACAACACGCTCCACTATATCAGGACTACACCAGGCCCACCAGTGTCTTGTAAGCCTAGACGTCTCGATCCTGTCCGCTTGCAAGTAGCCAAGAAGGAGTTTGAAGATATGATGGCCAGTGGTGTAGCTCGACGTTCTGAGAGTCCCTGGTCTTCTGCCCTGCACCTTGTAAGGAAGAAGGATGACGGATGGAGACCCTGCGGTGACTACCGCGCACTCAACTCCAGGACTATACCGGACCGGTACCCCATCCGCCACATCCAGGACTTCTCCCATCAGCTCTCAGGATGTTCCATCTTCTCTACGCTTGATCTAGTTAAGGCCTATAATCAGCTGCGCGTAAATCCTGAAGACATACCGAAGACCGCACTCACTACACCATTTGGTATGTTCGAGTTCGAGTTTATGACGTACGGTCTTCGAAATGCTGCACAAACCTTTCAAAGGTTCATCGATGAAGTACTCTTAGGACTTGATTTTACGTACGGGTACATCGACGATATTCTGGTCTTTTCTAGCTCGATAGAAGACCACAAGAACCACCTGCGTCAGCTGTTCAACCGTCTCAAGCAGTATGGTGTTCTGATTAACACTTCCAAGTGTGTTCTAGGCAAGTCTGAAGTAGATTTTCTAGGATATCACGTTTCAGCTGCTGGTACTCAACCATTGGAAACCAAAGTCCACGCTATCCAGAACTATCCTGTCCCGAAGACTGTGAAGGAGCTTCGCCGTTTCCTAGGCATGTTGAATTTTTACCGACGCTTCATTCCCAACGCAGCTCGACTCCAAGCGCCGTTGAACGCCATCCTATCTGGACCGAAAGTAAAAGGTTCTCACCCTGTCGAGATGACTCCAGACCTTCTGCAGATATTTGAAGAATGCAAGACCTCGCTATCTCAGGCTACTCTTCTTGCTCATCCAGATGCGTCTGCTGAACTAGCAATCGTTACCGATGCATCTGAATCTGCCATCGGTGCCGTGCTGCAACAACGCAAAGGTGAAGACTGGGAACCATTAGCCTTCTACTCGCACAAGCTTTCCAGTGCGCAGGCCAAGTACAGTCCCTACGATAGAGAACTTTTTGCTGTGTACGAAGCCATCAAATACTTCAGGCATATGGTGGAAGCTAGGACTTTTGCGGTGTACACCGATCACAAGCCTCTGACCTTCGCGTTCTCCTTGAGCAAAGAAAAGTGTTCTCCTCGACAGTTTCGGCACTTAGATTTTATCAGCCAGTTTACTACAGACTTACGCTATCTTCCCGGAAAGAAAAACGTCGTCGCAGATGCCCTGTCTCGCGTAGATGAGATTACTGCAATCGATTACCAAGCTCTTGCACGCTATCAGGAGACAGATCCAGAACTGCAAGATTTGATACTTCGAGGTTCCAGCTTGAAACTGAAGAAGTTGAAGTCAGTTGACAGCGACATTCCAATTTACTGCGACACTTCTCTTGGACAACCTCGACCTTTCATAACTCCACAGCTTCGCAGACAAATTTTTGACGTGCTACATAGACTTCATCATCCTGGAAGTTCAGCTACTGTACGACTGGTCGCTCAAAGATTTGTGTGGCCGGGGATTCGTAAAGATTGTAGAGAGTGGGCTAGGCAATGCTTGCAATGCCAAAAATCAAAAGTTTCCCGACACACTAAATCTCCCCTTTCCTCTTTCCTCACCCCTTCCTCGAGGTTCTCCCATATAAACCTCGACATCATAGGACCGTTACCTTTGTCATCTGATTTCAGGTACTGCCTCACCGTCATTGACAGATTCACGCGATGGCCTGAGGCAATTCCACTCAAGGACATTACTGCGGAAACCTGTGCTGCTGCTCTAGTTTCTGGATGGATCTCCAGATTCGGCTGTTTTTCCCGAGTGACGACCGACCGTGGACGTCAGTTCACGAGTCAGCTCTTCCAATCACTTACCGCTCTGGTTGGTGCGCGCCACTTCCGCACCACTGCTTATCATCCGGCGGCAAATGGAATCATCGAGCGACTACATCGTCAACTGAAGGCAGCCATAATGTGTCATACTACCTCGCAGTGGACTGAAGCCCTTCCCCTTGTACTCCTTGGCATACGCAGCGCCTGGAAGGAAGACCTACAGACGTCAGCTGCGGAGTTGGTTTACGGTGAACCCCTACGCTTACCTGGTCAGTTCCTGTCACCGAAGGATGACTTGAGTTCCGATGACATCTCCCAGTACGCAACTCGTCTCCGAGCTCATATCCGGAAGTTGACACCCAGACCGACGGCTTGGCACACAACATCTCCATTCTACGTCCCACGTGACTTGGAACATTCTTCGCACGTCTTTCTGCGTCAAGATCACGTGCGTGGCTCATTAGAACCGCCGTACGCCGGACCCTATCTTGTTTTGGACAGAAAGCCTAAGTTCTTCACGCTTGACGTTAAAGGAAAAAAGACAAACGTCACTGTTGACAGGTTGAAACCCGCGTACGTAGCCAAAGAAGCGGTGCCTCCAATAACTACCGAAGACAAGCAAAATACTTCTACGGCACCCACCAAACCACCTGAAGCGGAGCCGCAAGTCGACAAAGAAAGAAGGACCCGAAGCGGCAGAAGAGTCCGGTTCCCCGATTTTTATCGACCGTAGTCACGGTCTGGCCAGGGGGAACATGTGGCGTACCCCGCCACGCTTCATTAAAACGCTTCCGCCTATGACGCTTGGGCCAGCTCCTTAGATGGCCGGTTCATCACCCGCCCCCACCGTCGCGTCGCCCCCGCGGATCTCCGACCGCGGCCGGCTCGTGCGCCGCGCACACATGGACACATCGCTCGCGACTCGCCCGCGCTATTGTTTACATTATATTTGCTCCGTAGTTTTATTTCGTACGCTTATAAACTTGTTAACTTACTTACTTTTCTAAATTAAATAGTTTTCTTTCTATCTAAAACATTCTTCATTCTTATTCAGTTTATCTTTCTTTACTATCTTGCATAATAATCCTCTTGCAATCCACATTGCTTCTGATCGAGTCAGTGCTACCTAAAATCTACTACTACTATATGGTACGGGAGTTCCATCCACGGACACCGTGCCATAGACACACATTTTTCTATAGGGAGAAAACTTATGTTTGAATCTAACTTGATACAAATGGTCATGCATTCTGTATAAACATAGGTACAGTCATTTAGTTATGTCACTGCGGGCCCCAAACTAGGCTAGGCCTGTATCTTGGTGACCCGGAGACTCTGTTACTCAGCTGGATGTGTCACGAGCGCGATAATGACTACTCACTAGTTTTACATGGTTGTTATACATTCGGAATATTGTAAACTCCCGGCAGGAGCACAAATTCCATCCCAAGGGATATTTGTGCTTCTGGTTCTGGGTGTAATGTGTGTGTGATGTGAATGTTTCCGGCACCCACGATACAAGTCTTTGAACTTAGTGTGGGGCTATGAGTGTGAATGCGTTTGTTTATTTGTTTAAACTACTTATACATACATTTTTTGTTTGTTTGTTTGTGTAGGTGAATTAGTTCCATTCGTCACGCGTGCACAAACGAAATTGTCGCTTGACGAATGAAATCGGAAATCGGTCGTAGTCAGGTTTCGTTTTCATTTATCGCGTTCCATAAACAAAATCTATGAACAAAGACTTACTTGAAAAGCTCGATGGGGTAGTATCTCTTGTTTATGGGACCCTGGTACACAGTAGAGGCATCCATTGTCTTTATTGCTTGGATCTATCGCTGTCCAAGACGCAATTATATGGGCAGGCCGAAATGGGAAATAATACAGATCCTGTGGGGAATTGAAGCGATGAAAGCTCTTTATTATCGAATTCACAAAAAAGGAGGAGGTACTCAAGTCGACTGCATTTTTTTTAACGTTCTTCTTTCCACGTTTTTTAGTTTGAAAGATATTGCTTTCCAATTGGTCCCATTTAAATTTGAACTAGATTTGATTATATTTGAAATATCGTCAATAAAGCGTATTCTGTGGACTACTTTGACGATGTTCTCGTTTAAAACCGACTTCAAAAGTTACCTCATAACTTCTTTCGTTGTGAGCCGATTTTGATGATTATTTTATGAATATACCTATAACTAAATATTCTGTGAATATTTCAAGCGTCTACCTGTTGCCGTTATCAATATCAAGCAAAAAAATCACGTTTTTTGTATGGGAGCTACCTTAAATATTTATTTTATTTTGTTTTTTAATATTTGTTGTTATAGCGGCAATAGAAATACGTCATCTGTGAAAATTACAGCAGTCAACTATCATGGTTCTTGAGATGCTGACAGCCTGGTGACAGACGGACAGACAGACGGACAGACAGCGGAGTCTTAGTAATAGGGTCCCGTTTTACCCTTTAGGTACGGAACTCTCAAAATCGCTAGCCTAACACAGATAAAAAAACAACGGGTTGCACTCCGGGAGTGAGGTAGAATGAGATGGGGATGTTACTTCCTCTCCTTCTTCTTAAGAATTTTCCGTTTTACAAATTTTCGATCAGGTCACGTGTTCTGATGCGAGTTTAAAATTTTTTACCCATCCCAAAAAAGTGCACAACGGCGCTAAAGAAGTTTTCACTTCAAAAATACATCTTATTGGACCCCTGGAATAACTCTCACCTGGTGCGGAGGATGCCTGGTGCTTCCAGGTGGTTTGTTGATCACCATGCTGTTGAGAGCCGTCAGCTCCTCGCCTATGAATTGTGAAACTATGTGCAATAGGCGAGGATCCTCGCTACATGACATGAATACTTCATCGTGGAGGATGTCTTGGATCTGAAACATTTGTGAATAGTGTGATAGCAATAACTATTTGTTCGCACCGAACTGAGATCTCGCGCCTTCATATTGCCTAATAATAAAATCTTTAAAATATCTTTTAATAGAGAAAATCGTTTGAGGTTAAATGCCTATAACTATTTATCTTGATAATAATTGTTTAATTTTGTAAGTTTTAGTTTTAAATGTGTATCCGTTTTTGAGATAGTTTGAGTAGAATATATTTTTTTTGTAAACTGTGTAAATAAGATGATTTTACATAAAATATAATATTATAAAAGTAACAACAGTGCTCGTTTCGAGCGTACAATAGTGTGCTCTAGTAACCTGAATTGTCTACAACAATTTGTCTTAGATTATTTTGATGACATTTTAGTATTAAATCAGGGCATTAACATTAAAACACTGAAATATTCTTTTAAGTTATAGTGCGATTTCGAAACAAGCTAAGACTTCAACTTCACTTTGAATTGAGTTCGTCCAACATTTTTAATTCTAAAGGTAAGTTATTATATATTTTAATGGCCAAAACAAAGTGTGCTCTTCTGAAACATGATATTGTTTGTGCTATTGTGTATGCAACTTTTGGAATAGTACATGTATTATATTTTGTGTTTCGTTCCTTGACTCTCCGCAGGAAAAGATTTAATACTAAAACTAACTAACAAAATTTGACAAGAACACAAATTTCATATATATACATATCAGTAAAAGTGAGTATTTTGTTATTTTTTGGACATTTCGAAAGGTTTCCATATCGTGCATTTTAAAAATCATACTTAGACATCTTTTTTGTAGTAAAAAAGTTGAGTCAATTAACTAAGTTTCCCCAAAATATTACTCCATAACTTAAATGAGGATAGACGTAGGTATCCGTAATACGCATTTAACGTAATTTTTTTAGAAGCAATGACAGATAGTGTTGATAAAAGAAAACAGTATTGAGACAACTTGTTATTAACTTTGTAAACGTGGGATTTCCAATTTAAATGGGTATATATGGTGACTCCTAAAAACTATGTTTCCTTGTTTATCAACTTTGTCATTATTGTAACTAATATTTAATTGTAATGAGGCCTGTTTAGAATTTTTTAACTGTATTATATACGTTTTATCTACATTCACTTTCAAATTAATATTTTTATACTAACTTGCTACTATATGTAAAGTATTATTTATTTCTGTTTTAAATTCAGTGTCATTAAAATTGTGTTCGGTATGAAAATTTTAGCATCGTCAGCAAACATTATGCACAAATGTGGCGTTATTTTAGGCAATTCATTCACATATATCAGGAATAATAAGGGCCCTAGGATATTTCCTTGAGAGACACCTGCTAATACTTTTTTTGGTTTTAATTTATTGTACATATTTAGTATGACGGATTGCGTTCTGTTTTGTAGATATGATTTTATACAATTTTTAGGTTGGCTTCTTATACCTACGTGTTCTAAATTGTTCAGAAGAATATTATGTACATTTGACCACTACCTATCTCACTTGATGGAAAGTGATGTTGCGGCCGAAGATGATTTGAAGACTCCCAAATTATATCCTCCGGGAAACAAAGGCAGGACTGCGAATGACTTCCACTCCTTCGCAGTACGGATGATAAACGTAGAAGCGAAAAGCTTCGAGCGAAATGGGTGTATATCTACCATAAATTGATAACGTTTGACAGTACCTTATTAACATAATCCTCAGGCTTCGAATTCGGAAAAATTAGATGTTTCTCTTTTATAATCGTCATGCATTTGTTGGTAACTTTCCCACTGCATATATCGAGAAATCGTTTCCTGAAAAAAAAAACTCTTGTTCCATTGACTCGATGACAGCACAGAGGCGAGCCCCGATCGGGCGGTCGCGGTTTCGAATCCTACCATGCTATTAGCTTTTGAAATAATCATAGTTTTTGGAACGAAGTCGACTATAAACTAGTGTTGTTATGGATATCCATATCCGTAACCGAAACTATCGGATATCCGAAATAAAAAAATATCCGTAACCGTAACCGAATCCGAAATAAAAGTTTTGGATAGTTTCGGATAGGGCGTAGTCTAACTAAATACTACACTCGTACGAATTAACTGTGCACTCCGCTGGAATGCGACACCTCTCCCGCTACCTAATGACGTCACAGCGCGAGGTGCACAGCTAATTCGTACGGGTTATACTTTATATGACACGTCGTGACAAGTTTTTGTATTTGCCCGGCCGGCAGACCACCGCGCGCCCGTTTAGTCGTAACTTTAGAGGTTATTGTGGGTGACGTTACGTACGATGTAATTGATTTTACGATTACTTATTAAAGGTAGAGTAGCTGTAAGAAAGAATTACTTGTATGACAGATTGCGAAACCTACAAGGTACAATTAAAGTCGAATATAATCTTATTTGTATTTCATTTTACAGTTCCTTAAAAAAATAATATCCGTAACCGAAACTATCGGATAATCCGAAATAATTTAATATCCATAACCGTAACCGAAACCGATATTATATTTTACCAATATCCATATCCATATCCGGGTCTGAAATTATATATCCATAACATTCCTGCTATAAACTCATCTTTTATTTTAACTTGTTTGTTTTCTGGACCATTGTATGCTGTATTTATAGTGTCAATAAAGCTATTTTGTATTATATCATTGTTATTGAGCGAGCGCGAAGCGTCTCCGTTTCAGCTTGGGAAACATTGCTTTTGTATGTTTGAGTGTCCGGATTTCCGCTTGTTCTCCTCTACAAGTTGCATTTCTCAACCGATTCTCGTGAAATTTCGTGAGCAGTAGGTCTATTCTGGTCGTCAAACTACGATTGTTCGAATTGATGCGACGTCGATACGATAGACGATCGGTTGAAAATTCAGTTGAATCGATTCATAAGTAAAGAAAATCGTTGAATTTAACATCGCTGTAAAGACAATCGATGCCCGGAATAAACCCCCGGGTTCGATCCTACTAATATAATAAATCCGAAAGTTTGTGTGAGCGTGTTTGTAAGTGTGTAAGTATGTTTGTCACCCTCTTCTCGCCTTAACGACTGAACGGATTTGTATGAAATTTGGAATGTACATAGATTATACCTAGGATTAACACATAGGCTACTTTTTAACTCGATAATAGCGGGCGAAGCCGCGGGGCACGGCTAGTCGATTCAGTTTTTGGAATTTTTTCAAAATGGCCGAGATAAGGGGTTTGAAAACGCAAATGAAATTTTTCAGCATTTTGAAAAATACGTGAGGTGTCCTGCTTACGGAGACACTAGTTTTTTTATTTAATACTAGTTGACCCGGCGAACTTCATACCGCCAATTGTCTGTGGTCAAATATTCAGAAACATCTCCTGTTTGACAGGTACGAACAGTTTGTATGGGAAAATAAAATACTACTTTTTACTAATTTTATTGCAATTTCTTTATATTTTCTCACCTTTTAAACCTTCCCTTAACTTCCACAAATATTTCAAGATCAAAATTAGTCAAATCGGTCCAGCCATTCTCGAGTTTTAGCGAGACTAACGAACAGCAATTCATTTTTATATATAAGAGATATTTTATTATTTTAATATACCTCATGTTATCCAAAGTCTTCAAATCGAAAAGGTTTCTGAGCACCAAGTATCCATTGTTCGAGTAAAAGGTATTTTCTTCCCAAGTCAGGTGGTGTTCCAACCCGCTCGTTGTTCTTTGTTTTATTTCTGGAATTCTGTTAAAAGATCACATTCACACAGCCCCAAACAACGTTCAAAGACTTGTAACGTGGGTGCCGGTAACATTTACGTTACACACAATCGCACCCAGAACCAGAAGCACAAGTTTCCTTTGGGAAGGGAAACTGCTCCTGTTGAGAATTGAAGCTAGGACTCACTGCGGCGGACAGAGACCTGACCACTGCACCAACTAGGTCTTCGAATTATTATTTTTAATCAACTTTCAAGAAATTTTACATTCTTACACATTTTACACTCAGTACAGAAAATGCATGCTCCATCTTTGACCACATCGTCACTTTCCATCAGGTGAGATAGTGGTCAAATGCTTGACTATCGAGAATAAAAATAAAAAAAAACAAAAAAAACACGCTTTCACGAGCTGATGTGTGATGTGAATTAGTGTGGGACTGTGAGACAGTCGCACACTAATTCACATTACACACACAATCACAACCAGACCCACAAATTTCCCTTGGGGAGAAAACTCATGTTCCTGCCGGGAATCTAATCCGATACACCCCCTCTGCTTAGAAGGCGAACGCGCACCCAATTGAGCCAAAACGGGTAGTGCAAATAGATTTATTGATATATATATATATATATATATCCTACTAATATTATAAATCTGAAAGTTTGTGTGTAAGTGTGTAAGTATGTTTGTTCCCTCTTCACGCTTAAACGGCTGAACGGATTTGGATGAAATTTGGAATGTAAGTAGATTATACCTAGGATTAACACATAGGCTACTTTTTAACTTGATAATAGCGGGCGAAGCCGCGGGGCACGGCTAGTATATATATATATATATATATATATTATTCACATGGTCCCCAAAAAGACTCATGAAAGTTAATGACTCTGCCAGATTCGCATGAATAGAAATACAAAATGTACAAAGACGGTTCATAGTATAATGGGTATCAAAACAAAAGGATTCACACTCACAGCCCCACACCTTTGCGATACTAATAACGGTTATAATAAATTCAAAGATGTATATGATATTAAGAGGGTTTATTCCTTTTGTGTTCTCTCTCGCTTGCACATGCGATATTTTTGATAAATACAAATAGCAACGTGCGTTTTTGAAAATGTTTTCAACCAACTATATGGACATTAATACAATGAATGTTTTGATCTACCTTTCGTATTTCATATCTTTAAGTTAAACGAAGAAAGCGTGAGAATCACATTGAAATTTGGGAACTGTGTTATTTCTCATCTTATTGAAGGATATGATAGCGAAAAGAAGTTTATAAAACATCCTTGTATTAATGTCCATATAGTTAGTTGAAAACATTTTCAAAAACACACGTTCTACGTTCATCATCCGTACTGCGAAGAAGTGGAACTCATTGCCTGCGTTTTTGTTCCCCGAACGAGTGCCTTCCTGCCAAGTCAAGCCTTCAAGAGTGAATAGGTATCTTCTAGGCAAGCATGTCCTATCTTTGGCCGCATCATCACTTTCCATCAGGTGAGATAGTGGTCAAATGCTTGCCTATTCTGCATTAAAAAAAACCTACATCATTTTATTCATTAAAATATCGAATTGTGCGAGCGAAAGAGAAGGCAAAAGGAATAAACCCTCTTTAATAAAATAAAAATTTGTACTTACGGATTCACCATAACTCTTGAACAGCGTTTTAATATTTTCATGCACACAGTTTCAAAAGCGGCCATATTTTAAAAACAATATATTTTAATATCTTTATCATGAACTCGACGTGCTCGTCACAAATAAATAAATGCCATTTCAAAGTTAATAAAACAATTTATCTACTAATTACTCATACTTGATAAACAAATAGGTTCATTGTCTTTTAGATCAAATAGCATAAATTATTTTTTATTACTTTATATCCAAGTATTTATTTAATCTCACGGGTCTGTGCCCGGACCTTTGTAAGGCATTAGCGGAGCGGTAGCCAACGCTAAGATGCCCTTTGGTATAATTACATTTTAATAATAACATACCAAACATTCGACGGACATCTCTTAAGTTAGAAGTTGACGTCGTTTTATGCTTGCACACGCCTTTACAATAATTATATATTATTAACTATGGACTGGGGGATGGATGATATTGGGTTGACAATAACTGTGACTAATTCGAGTAAAAACTTAGAGTATTGCATTGTATATTTGATGGTTTATAAAATATCTGAATTATTATTACATTATATTATTATTATAATAAAACGCAAGCAAAGCTTAAAAATACCGACTTCTCGCTTATATTTCGGTTTTGGCTTGACCGATTTCGATAAAATTTATATGGGACCACCTCTGAAGTATACTCTACCAAACAAAACAAAACATCAAAATCGATTCATAATGGCGGAGATATCGCGTAACATACTTACAAATAATTAAATGCAAGCAAAGCTTAAAAAACCGACTTCACCGCTTTATTATCGGAACCTTGATCAGATTTAATGTATTAAACACACATTATTGACTATAAATTAAAAAACTAGAGATCAGATCTTGATCAATGGAATTACATGAAAAGCACCAGCTTTTGAAGTCGGGTAAACGAGAACATCGCCAAAGTAGTCCACAAAATAGGCATTATTGACGATATTTCAAGAACTACTGATCAGATCTTGATCAAATTTAAATGGGACCAATTAGAAAGCAACATCTTTCAAACTAAAAAAAAAATGTCGAAATCGGCTCACGTGGAGAGAAGTTATGAGGTAACACACATCGACTTGAGTACCTCCTCGGTCCAGTCGGTAAGAAAACAATACAGTCGAATTGAGAGCCTCCTTTTTTGAAGTCGGTTGAAAATCGCTAGACGTGTAATAAGTAGTACGTATATATGGCAATAATGCGAATACGCCCGTAGGAACACACAATTCTTCAGCCAAAACAGAGCCTTACCAAAATATTACGCTGCGGAAACCTACAATACTGCGATGTCTATCTTTAGAAAACTTGTCCCTTTCTAGCGAGACAATTGATGAGAGCTATGAAGATGCGATTTACTCTCCTGATTTGACCAGACGTTGTCTAAAGGAGACGTCTAAGATCCAATTATTAGAATCATATAAACTAAAAAAAGAAAATGAAGACCTCATGAACCACCTTACTACCGCAAGAGATGAAATAAGTAAATTGCTATCGGAGAACGCGCAACTAAAATTAGCACTAGAAAAACAAAAACATCACAAATCTGGAAGCTCACCTGTGTTACCTACGAACAAAAGTAAAATAAGCACACCAGTAAAAAAGAAAAAGACGAAACTTCGCGCTCGTACTGCAGAGTCAACACCTATAGGACCTCTGGAAGTAATACAAAGCAAGCCATCTAGTGGATCTATAGTCGAAAACCATAGCCCAGTAAACAGTGCCCAAAAGCCAACGCCTTCCCTTCTAAATGACAAAATCAGTAGTAAACCACTGACTGTCACTGATGGCCGCAGAACTCCAGAGCCTCCACTGATACCAACTAGAAACAAATATTTTAAGCCAATTAAGGAAACTCAGATACATACAAAAGAAACACATACAACCACAGTCGTACAGCGGCAGTCAAGAAAAAATCTCCTGATGTCCGACTTAACACTGAAATCATCAACCAGAAAACCGAAAATCACTATAGTAGGCGATCAAACATGCAAGGATCTGGCACCTCTGCTTATATCGTTACGAAGAAATCATAAAAATGCCAGAGACTACATCATTATGAGTCATTCGTATCCCGAAGCACCAGCTGAGTTTATCCTAAGAAACTTTGGAACGTCGAACTTAGATGACCACGAAGATGACTGGCTGATACTGTCTGCAGGAGCACATGACACAAATCCAACCAGACTGCTTATTGAGCTGTCATCTTTTTTAAAAAAGTTTTCACATCTCAAAATAATTGTCACAGGCATTGTTTACTCCACATTTTTAAATGAGAGTAAACTAAACCAAGAGCTAAAAACCATAACAAACAGCTTAAGTAACAGTCAATACTTAGCAATACCACACATGTCAGCTTATAAAACTGTACCATTAAATGGTAGGTACCTTTGCAAATTTTTAAACCACCACATTAATACTTGCGACTACAAGTCTTGTTTTCTAGATGCCAACATAACAAAAATGACTAAAGTGAAACCCGCTCTTAGAAACAAACCAGGCACAATACCGTATTACTTTGCAAAAATAATAAAAACACAAGCTTCTGCTTCAAACTTGAACACTTCAACGGTCCCGTATAAAACAAACCAAACGTCTAAACACAAACCAAAACCTGGTACAATACCTTTCTACTTTCAAAGTAAAAATACTTTTAATTTTACACAAATAAGTGAAAATAACAGTGAATCTAAGAAAAGCAATGAGTTAAAAAGCACTCCCGTGTTCAATCAGTTTTTTCGGACCAAATAATAATAATAATAATGATAACTGTCTAACTATATTGCATCAAAATGTTCAAGGTCTCAAGTCTAAAGTAGAACAGTTGGAATTATTGAATGATGAACAAAAAATCGACATCTTCTGCGTTAGCGAAACATTTCTAAAAAGTAATGAAGCTGAAGTGTTACAAATAAATGGATTTAAAAAAGCTGCACATTTTTGCAGAAAAAATGCATCAAGAGGGGGAGTAGGCATTTATGTTAAACACTCGATTAACTTTAATAAACTGGATTGGGTAGCCGACATGGCAGTAGAGCGTCACTTCGAATCCTGCGGAATATTAATACCAGACTTGAATTATATCATAATTTGTATGTACAGGACACCTGATAGTAATTTTAATTTATTTATTACAAGTATAGAAATTTTACTACATAAATTAACTGTTAGAAATAGAAATACAAAAAATAAAGTTATAATATTAGGAGATTTTAACGTGAACTTACTCGAAAAAAATACAAGAAGTGAAATATTTACAAACACACTCCAAATGTATAACCTTTACCCCACTATAATGGAACCGACCAGAATAACTAAGAATACTCAAACTTGTATAGATAACATTCTTACTAACATCAAACGCTTCAAGACCAGTGTTCTAAATATAGGAATTTCTGACCACACAGCACAGACTATTAACTTATCCTGTAACTTAAGCTTTCGCGAAAAATACTGGTATATGTACAGAAGGAACGTTGATGTATACTTACCGATATTTATTAAATACCTATCACAAGTCAACTTTTCAGAAGTTTACACTCACGAAGATTCGAATAGTGCTTATAAAGAATTCATAGATCTATATTCTATGTTGTTCAACCTCTGCATACCACTAGAAAAAATCAAAGTAACGTATAAAAAGAAGTCAAATTGGACGACTAAGGGCATAAAAACGTCTTGTAAACACAAAAGGAACATATATTTACAATTCCAACAAAAAGATAATAAAGAACACTACAAAAAATACAAATCGTACTGCAAAACACTCAAAAAGGTCATAAAAGTATCACGGAAAATATCCAATGTAAAATATATAAACAGAAGCACCAACAAAAATAAAGCTACGTGGGGAATAATTAAACAACACACATCCCAAACAAACTGCATTAAAACATCAGTAGAAACTATAAAAGTTGACAATGATGAGATAAGTGACCCGCAAAGAATTGCAACCAGCTTTAATGAATATTTCATCAATAGGAATAGAATAACTGAAGCTCACGATTCCACAAAATATATACGTAACAGCTTCATTTGTAACACCATATTCATGGATCCTGTCACAGGTCAAGAAATAATAAATATTATTAAACTATTAAAAAACAAAAAAACAGCGGGCCACGATAGTATATCTATACAAGTCATAAAAAGTAGTTTGGCTTATATAGTGGGACCACTTGGACACATTATCAATGTAATGCTTGAAACCGGTTGCTTCCCTGACGAACTTAAAAAAAGCATTAATTAAACCAGTTCATAAAAAAAAGAATAAAAAGGAAATGGGAAATTATAGACCCATTGCTATTTTACCGAGCATTTCAAAAATCTTTGAAAGAGTTATATATAACAGGCTTATATCATTCTTTGATAATAACCATGTAATAAATAGCCATCAGTTTGGGTTTCAAAGAGGGAAGAACACGACATTAGCCATTTTTAAAATGCTGAGACGAGTTTGGGACGAAGTCAATACAAAAAAGACAGGAATTGCTTTGTTTTTAGACCTATCAATGGCATTCGACTGTGTACTACATAATGTATTATTAAATAATTTGGAAGTAGTTGGCGTAAGAGGAAACGCTTTAAATTTAATTAAAACTTACCTTAGTAATAGAAGCCAATCAACCGTAATTGAATCCTACAATAGTGATACAAAAACCATTGAAACAATAAATTCTACGTTCGAACCAATATCTATTGGTGTGCCACAAGGCAGTATTCTTGGCCCTTTACTTTTCCTCATCTATATTAATAACCTGCCTAAAATAACACAGCATCTTTGCGTTATGTTTGCTGATGACGCCACTATATATATCCCCCGTAATAATTTAAGTTGCCAAGAGTTTGAAACTGAAGTAAATAATACACTACAATTAGTAATAGACTGGTTAAAAAACATAAATCTCAGAGTTAACATCGATAAAACCAACATTTTACAGTTTAAAAACTACAAAAGCCAACCCCTAAATTTAAAGATAACAAATGATGGTAAATTTGTAACAGAGATAACAGAAACTAAATTTTTAGGTGTTACAATAGATTGTTACTTAAGCTGGAAGGCCCACATCAGCATAATAAACAGCAAAATAAGTCAATATTGCTACGCGTTATCTTTGTTGAGTGGTATTGCATCAAAGGCAGTGGCAATAAGCGCTTATTATGGCTATGTATACTCTCATTTAAGTTATGGGATCATATTTTGGGGGAACTCAGTCGATGTTTCTAAAACATTTATACTGCAAAAGCGATGCCTGCGTGCTATTTTTAACCTACAAAGCACTGAAACGCTCCGAAATATTTTTGTCAAATATAAATTCCTGACGCTAACATCTATATATATATTAGAATTGTCAGTATTTGTAAAAGAAAATGAACATCAATATTTTAGCCAACAATCAAACCGGTCTGGGAACTTACGGAACAATTATAAGTACAATATGATAATTCCCCAGATTAATAACACAATGTTTCACAAAAGTTCTTTCATAACCGCTATTAAAGTATACAACAATTTACCGATAGAGCTAAAAATATTAAAAGGTAATATTTTCAAAAATAAGTTAAAAATTTGGTTAATTTCAAAAGCATACTACAATTTAAGTGAATACTTTGACAAATGATATAATTATACTATCCTATTTACTGAATGTAATATTGATTAATAGCAGTTGTGTCTAATGTAGCTACATACATTAATTATTGTGTATATACTTGTTATTAATATTATATTTTTAGCAAAACATTAATATTGTATGTTCGAAACGAATAGACTGTTGGAACTATGTAAATATTTTAAGATCTCTTTATACCTACACAGTTATACAATAAAGTGAATTCTTATTCTTATTCTTATTCTTATGTAGAGGAAGGGAGAAAATAAAAATCGTTAACACCTTGGTAAAATATTATATTCATTGGCACCATATAACCTTCCCTATCCGTAATAGAATATAAACGTATAAAAATAACAATTTAAAATTAATGCTTACACCTAATTATTGCCATTATATCACGTAACGTTTCAATATAAATCTATATTACTATTTATTATATATATTATTTATATTTATATAGAATGTCCGAAAAATTTACGACTGGTAATAAATGATAGAACATTTTAGATAAAGGTTAAAAAAAATATTTAAACGCAAAGCTTAAAAAAAACCGCTTATATTTTGGTTTTGGCTTGATCGATTCGATAAAATGTATATGGAACCACCTCTGAAGTATAATCTACAAAACAAAAAACATTAAAATCAATTCATAATTGGCGGAATTATCGCGTAACATACATACAAAAAATACAGACGGTCGAATTGATAACCTCCTTTTTTGAAGTCGGTTCAAAAAAATAGCAATCGCGTCTCCCTGGACTTATCCATTAAAATAATATTCCTCTATTAATAAACAATATTATAAGAATTTTAACCACACCTTTACTTATTATAAACAATGATGTATGTTCATAAATTCATATAAAATATAATGTTCATTTAATAATATCTAATATTCCACTATCTCACTTGATGGAAAGTGACGATGCAGCCGAAGATGTAGCATGCTTGCCTAGAGGATACATATTGATTCTTGACTTGAAGACTTTCGCATTATACCGACAGGGAACAAAGACGCGGGCAATGAGTTCCACTCCTTCCCAATACGGATGATAAACGTGAACGATGATGTCTATTATAGAAGCGTAACGCTTCGAGCGTAGATCATTACTTTCCATCAGGTGAGATTTTGGTCAAATGCTTGCTTGGTTTAAAAAAAAGTTGAAAGGGTCCAGCATTTTATCGTGGTTTGTCTATTATAGACAGTAAAGTTAAATATTTCTAGGTTACATTGTCAATTTATTTTTTAAACAAAAATGTGTACGGAACTCTAAAATCGAGCAGCTGCCTATCTACGAAAGGAATGTACTAGACTAGACTTGAACAAAGTATGCAAAGAATTTAGAATTTGAAAAAAAAATTGATAGGAAAGATGCCTGAAAAAACTATTTATTCCGAGACATTGGAAATAATTTAAACGCAAGCAAAGCTTAAAAAAACCGACTTGACCGCTTCTTCGGAACCTTGATCAGATTTAATGTATTAAACACGCATTATTGACGATAACTCAAAAACTACTGATCTGATTTTGATCAAATTTAAATGGGACCAATGGGAAAGCAACAGCTTTTAAAAAACTATTCAAAATCGGTACCCGTGGAAAGAAGTAATGAGGTACCTAATACACATATAAAAAACAGTCGAATTGAGGACCTCCTCCTTCTTTGTGAAGTCGGTAGAAAACATTGGAAACGATTTATTTTTGTCCATGAAACAAAAAATGACGTACGATTTTTTTTTGTCCATGAAACAAAAAGTAGACGTATATATAGTTCATTGAAATTCTGCGTGACGTCACGCCTCTGTACACTTTTTACTAAGGCGTGACGTCACGGGCTCACTCCCGAACTTTGACGCTCTCTATCTTTGTCAATTGTTGATTAATTGACAAAAGAAAATAGACGTGTCCAATAATTTTTGATAGTCTGCCGGAATATTTTTTTTTACCCATTAATACAATACAATATTTCTTTATTGAACACCAATAAGTAGTTAAAAACAATAACAATAACAGAAAAACAATAATTGTTGTACAATGGGCGGCCTTATCACATTAAGCAATTTCTTACAGGCAACCTTTGGATGGACAGGATAGTTGAAATATTTTGCTGTAGGTGGTGTTC
Organism: Lomographa bimaculata; assembly: GCA_948107665.1. Classification (NCBI taxonomy): domain Eukaryota; kingdom Metazoa; phylum Arthropoda; class Insecta; order Lepidoptera; family Geometridae; genus Lomographa; species Lomographa bimaculata. The sequence continues at coordinate 2,663,428 of OX403608.1, read as the reverse complement.
TCAACTCATGCAGGCATCATTTCTATCCAAAATATATTGTTGGTCTCTTCTCATATAATCTCTTCTCTTACAGATGGGATTTAGGCTGCAGGAGTCCAGTGATGTGACGTTTTTTCATTTGCCATACGTCCTGCAACAGTGTTTTTTTTTATTTATTGAAAATTAAACAAATAAATATAACATAAACGCTTTCACATTCACAGCCCCACACTAAGTTCGATGACTTGTGTCGTGGGTGCCGGAAACATTCACATCACACACAATCACAACCAGAACAGAACAATATTAAAGACAAGGATGCATGGAGGCAAACTGCACAGACTCTTTCTAGCGACTACCATAATAACACCTAGGTTAAGAAAATTATGTATAAGAAATTAAGAATGTTTTTAAAAAAAATGAATGAAAAAAAAATGCGCCGCCGAGTTTCTTGCCAGGTTCTTCTCGAGATGGCTGTAATTTTGCGAATCTGGCAATAGATTCATTAACTTTCATGAGTGCCTCTTTGGGGCCCATGTGAATAAACGATTTTGATTTTGATTTTGAACAAGAAACACAAATTATCCTTGGGGAGAAATCTTGTGTGCTCGCCGGGAATCGAACCCGATACCCCTGCTTAGAAGGCGAACGATCACCCAATTAGCCAACGGGCAGTTCAAATATCATTACTATATAGATAGAACTGCCCGTTGACTTCGATAGATGAGCGTTCGCCTTTTAAGCAGAGTAGTTTTCTCCCCAAGGGAAATTTGTGTTTCTATTTCTGGGTGTTATTCTGTTTGTGATGTAGATGTTTCCGGCAATCACGACAAAACTCATTGAACTTAGTGTGGGGCTGTAAGTGTGAGTGATTATGTTAAGCAAAAATAAACATAATTTGTGTATGCGTTGCATATTGGACCCTGCTGGCTTGTACTTTCAGTGTTGTTGTACTCACAGTGTAGGTGAGCTGGTACCCTCGGCCTCTAGTTGTACTTACAGTGTAGGATAGCTGGTACCCTCGGCGCGCGGCCTCGGCCTCTAATTGTACTTACAGTGTAGGATAGCTGGTACCCTCGGCGCGCGGCCTCGGCCTCTAGTTGTACTTACAGTGTAGGATAGCTGGTTCCCTCGGTGCGCGGCCTCGGCCTCTAGTTGTACTTACAGTGTAGGATAGCTGGGGTACCCTCGGCGCGCGGCCTCGGCCTCTAGTTGTACTTACAGAGTAGGATAGCTGGTACCCTCGGCGCGCGGCCTCGGCCTCTAGTTGTACTTACAGTGTAGGATAGCTGGTACCCTCGGCGCGCGGCCTCGGCCTCTAGTTGTACTTACAGTGTAAGATAGCTGGTTCCCTCGGTGCGCGGCCTCGGCCTCTAGTTGTACTTACAGTGTAGGATAGCTGGTACCCTCGGCGCGCGGCCTCGGCCTCTAGTTGTACTTACAGAGTAGGATAGCTGGTACCCTCGGCGCGCGGCCTCGGCCTCTAGTTGTACTTACAGTGTAGGATAGCTGGTACCCTCGGCGCGCGGCCTCGGCCTCTAGTTGTACTTACAGTGTAGGATAGCTGGTACCCTCGGTGCGCGGCCTCGGCCTCTATTTGTACTTACAGTGTAGGATAGCTGGTACCCTCGGCGCGCGGCCTCGGCCTCTAGTTGTACTTACAGTGTAGGATAGCTGGTACCCTCGGCGCGCGGCCTCGGCCTCTAGTTGTACTTACAGTGTAGGATAGCTGGTACCCTCGGCGCGCGGCCTCGGCCTCTAGTTGTACTTACAGTGTAGGATAGCTGGTACCCTCGGCGCGCGGCCTCGGCCTCTAGTTGTACTTACAGTGTAGGATAGCTGGTACCCTCGGCGCGCGGCCTCGGCCTCTAGTTCGTCGGCGGCGGCGTGTTGTACAGTCCCGCGCACGTCGATGCACTCGCACTGCGTGTGCGAGAAGTGGAAAGATATCGCTTTGCGATAATTCTAGGAAAATAACATTACATTACACTAGCAGCTCTGAAAGCTGACTGAATATGTTTTTTTACGTTTTCTACCCCCAAATCTGAATCGCCAAAAAAAACAATAGAATTTACGAACCTGCTCACAAAACTTTACGAGAATCGGTTGAGAAATGCGACCCGTGGAGGAAAACAACCGGAAATCCGGACATATTATGAGACCGAAAGAAATTTTGCCCAAGCTGAAATGGAGACGCTTCGCGCGCGCTCGTCAATTATAAGATAAAAGTTTTTGTCGAGACAATGGCCGACTTTTTGGCCTACCCCAACTCTATGTAAATGGAAATAGAAGCAAAAGCCAAGGTGGATATAATATTTTTTGTTTAAGACAGGTTTGTTAGTGAAATTTTGCATACACGTGTAAATGCGTGACAATGCAATATTATGATGACATGGTGCTGATCTGATGATGGAGCTGGAAGGTAGCCAAAGGAACTTCGCAATGAAACGACACAACCTCATCGAGTTTAGGCTCACTCGAATCGTCTTGACGAGTAGTTTGTCTTTCAATGGTAACCAGGGTCCGATGATGTAACTGGAAGGTGGTCATAGGAACTCTGTAATGAAACGACGCAACCCCATCGAGTTTCGGCTCGTCTGACTCGCCTTGAAAAGTTCTTAGGTTATAACTTTTAGTTTTCTTTATTTCCAACTTGTAAAATCATGATTTTAAAAACCTTTTTAAAGCATAACTTGTTTTTAAATTAACACAAACAATAATATCGTTATAAATAAATATCAGTAATGGTTTTAACTGTTGAACTTATACCATCACAGGGCTGAGATCTGCCCACTGCGCTAACTGGGTCGAATAAAACGTAACAAGTCCAATCAAATTCTAAACCAAACATTCCATTCCACTCACACATTCTACTCAGTGACTCACATTTTCCACTGAGTAACTCACATTTTCTACTGAGTGACTAACATTTTCTACTGAGTGACTCACATTTTCTACTGAGTGACTCTTATTTTCTGCTGAGAGACTTAAATTTTCCACTGAGAGACTCACATTTTCCACTGAGTGACGTACATATTCCACTGAGTGACTCACATTTTCCACTTAGTGACTCACATTTTCCACTGAGTGACGCACATATTCCACTGAGTGACTCACATTTACCACTGAGTGACTTACACATTTTCTACAGAGAGACTCACTACTTGTGTCGTGGGTGCCGGCAACATTCACATCACACACATAATCACAACCAGAACCAGAAATACAAATTCTCCTTGGTGAGAAAATTTGTGTTCCCCTCGGGTATCGAACCCGATACCCCGCGCAACTAAGCCAACAGGCAGTTCATATTTTGTAAGTAGAAATATGGACTCACCTTGGACACATTAGGGCCAGATCCATGCACCAAGTGTGGGTGGAAGAAGACGGTATCCCCCGGGGACATCTCCAGGTATATCCTGGCTGATTCTGGCGCCACTTCCTCTTCGGCCAGGATTCCGTGGTAAAGCTTGGCCTTTGTGCCCTGTAACGTGATAGAAATGAAATGTATATTTATGCATTAAATTTAAATATATTTCAAATATACCGTCATTGGTAAGTAGTGAACAATCAGGGAGGTTTAGAATAGACAACGGAATAAAAAAAAGGTTGGCTTTGGCTTGATCAATTTCGATAAAATTTATATGGGACCACTGAATAATGCAAATACAAGCAAAGACAAGCAAACAAAAATAAAAATAATCATCAAAATCAATTCACAATTGGCGGAATTAACGCGTAACATACATATAAAAAAATACAGTCGAATTGAGAACCTATTTTTTTTAAGTCGGTTAAAAACTACAAATAATACTAAAATTTACTTCTTTAATTGAAATTATCGACAAGTAATATTTTTATCAAAGCCGATTTGTAATAATAACATTGATCTAAAGGTAAATTTCTACTAAAAAAGTAAATTTTAGTAGTTTTTGTAGTTTTCAACCGACTTTAAAAGAACTTTAAAAAAGATTTAAAAACTTTAGACTTTAAAAATAAGTTCTCAATTCAACTGTATATTTTTTTTTTATCCGTTAATCCAACAGCGTTACATGACATAATATAAATATTAAAGTTATCCTACTAATCCTACTAATATTATAAATCCGAAAGTTTGTTTGTAAGTGTGTAAGTATGTTTGTTCCCTCTTCACGCTTTAACGGCTGAACGGATTTGGATGAAAATTGGAATGAACATAGCTTACACCTAGGATTAACACATAGACTACTTTTTAACTTGATAATAGCGGGCGAAGCCGCGGGGCACGGCTAGTTATACATAAAGTAAGGCCAGAAAAGGATTACACTAATAGATTTTACATTTACATTTAACGAACTACAGGAGTGAAGAGGTATCTCGTATTGCATTGCGAGTTTATACATTTTACGGGATATTTATGTTGCAATAATTTCATAAACACCTATAAGTACATTTATATTTTATATGTATCTTACGCGAATATTTCACAATTTCTAAAAATTACGATTATCTCGAAAACTGAAACTTTTACGAGAAACTTTTATTTATTTTCTGGACCATCATCATGTCTCCTATCTGTAGGTATAGGGTTATCCATCTTTAACGGCACACCGGTATATGCAAGCTTCATTAATCTTCAGTCGCATCATCACTTTCCATCAGGTGAGATAGTGATAAAAAGATAAGACAATATTTTTTATAGCCGGCCGCCCGCCATCACGCCAACACTCTTTAGAATGCTTTTGTGATTCACCGGAGCACCGTTTGTTGATCGGTAAGGGCTATCTTTAAAAACAACAAGGTTTAATAAGCATTTCACTTATAAAATTTAATATTATATATGTATAAAAAAAAATACAATTATCTCCTGACGTCATCAAATTATCAAGCTGTTTAAACAAATTCCAATTGTTTATTCATAGTTGAACTGTAAAATAAATAAGCGTAAAAAAATTAGAAATAGCAACAAAAATGTGCGTTGGCCGGGAATCGAACCCGGATCAACTGCTTGGAAGGCAACTATGCTGACCATTACACCACCAACGCATCTGATAGACGCAACGAAAATAAGCAAATGATTTCAACATATTACGATTTATTCAGCTGGTAATGGATTTAATGAGGTCATTTGAGTCAAGTAAATAATATAAACATAAACTAAAAAAATAAAGTTTTTAAATTTGATTTATTTGAAATTTTAATTTAATAATTTTAATAAGTTTGACATTTTTATTGCTTTTAATGATGGGAACGCTACCCACTGGTAGTGGGCTTGAGCACTTGAGTTACCTATAAGCTCGATGTCTTGTAGGTAACTTAGTACTTTGCTGTACATAGTTTTAGTTTTGTTTTAGGAAATATAGGCAATAGGCCCGTTTAGAAGGATGAAAAAAAAAAATTAATAACTATTTAGTGCTGTAATTTAATTTATTTGTTATTTTTTTGTAATTTTGTAGTTTTTATGGGTTAATTTACCTGAAATAAATGGATTTTATTTATTTTTATTTATAAACGCTTTCACACTCACAGCCCCACACTAAGTTCGATGACTTGTGTCGTGGGTGCCGGAAATATTCACACCGCACATCGCGGGGTGGAGATAAATCTAACAAATCAAAGATCTAAAAAAGAAAAATAAATCCAGCCGTTTTTGAGTAATATGTTGAAAATAACCCAACTTTGTTTTATTTATGTACTAGCAGTGCCCCGCGGCTTCGCCCGCTATTATCAAGTTAAAAAGTAGCCATAATGTTAATTCTAGGTATAAGCTATGTCCATTCCAAATTTCAAAGAATTTCAAAGCATTCCCTCGTAAAATTTTTTTTACCGACTTCCCAATTATTTTTTTATGTGTTGTTACCTCATACGTTCTCTCCACGTGAGCCGATTTCGAAATATTTTTTTTTAGTTTGAAAGATGTTGCTTTCTAATTGGTCCCATTGAAATTTGATCAAGATCTGATCAGTAGTTCTTGAAATATCGTCAATAATGCCTATTTTGTGGACTACTTTGACGGTGTTCTCGTTTACCCGACTTCAAAAGTTACCTCATAACTTCTTTCGATGTGAGCCGATTTTGATGGTCATTTTTTTATTTGAAAGCTGGTGCTTTTAATGTGGTCCCATTGAAATTTGATCAAGATCTCATCTCTAGTTTTTGAGTTATATTCAATAATGCGTGTTTATACATTAAATCTGATCAAGGTTCCGAAGATAAAGCAGTGAAGTCGGTTTTTTTAAGCTTTGCTTGTGTTTATTTTTTTTTTAAAGCCTTCCCGATAAAAGTCAAAACTTTCTCTCACCTCCGGGTATCCATGTTCGTAAATGACGGCTGCTTTGTGCGAGCCCGGTATCACATAGAGGCATCCGTTATCTGTGGTCACGTGGTCTATCGCGGTCCAGCTGGCGACTATTTTGTCGGCGGGACGATATGGGAAATAGTATAAATCCTGGAATCACATAACTTACGTTTTAAATGACATACCCCCTGTTCGCTCGAAGCGTTTCGCTTATACGTTTATCATATGTACGAAGGTTAGCTGGAAGAAAATGCTAATTAGCATTAAGTACCAATATACCTAACAGTTTTATCGCGTGCATTAAAGATTTTTTTATCTATCAGCAGCGAAGGAACTCATTGCTTGCGTCTGGGAGTCCTCAAGTCTAGATTGATTAGGTATCTTCTAAGCAAGCATGCTACATCTTCGGCCGCATCATCGCTTTCCATCAGGTGAAATTGTGGTCAAATGCTTGCCTATCGAGCATAAAAAATCGAAGACAAACAATCTTTCAAATAACTATACAAGCCGCGCCCCGCGGCTTCGTCCGCTATTATCAAGTCAAAAAGTAGCCTATGTGTTATTCCAAGGTATAATCTATGTACATTCTAAATTCCATCCAAATCCGTTCAGCCGTTAAAGCGTGAAGAGGGAACAAACATACTTACACACTTACACACAAACTTTCGGATTTATAATATTAGTAGGATAATCTGAATACCGAAAACGGCTGCAACGATTTTTATGAAATTTTGTATGCAGGGAGTTTCGGGGGCGATAAATCGACCTAGCTAGGTGTCATTTTAAGAAAACATTTAAAATAAAAAAAAAGTTTTTCCACCTACTTTAAGTAAAGAGAAAAAGAAAACAAACATGTAAATCGAATTTATAAATGTTTGTAACTGCTTCTAATTAATTATCTATTAGTATAGCAGTTTATATAATGCAATTTAATTTAAATAATTTTCCATATATATACCCTTATTTACATTTAAATTTGAATTTATAGTAAACAATACATACATGAGTATGTTAAAATGTATAATCTTATACATAATTATCTTATACATAGTCATATCGGTAGATAAAAGGTCTATGAACCAAGAGCATCGGCGATAAATCCAATAGGGGAGAATTAAATTAAATTAATTAAATTAAATTTAAATTAAATTATATTTAAATTAAATTAAATTTGTTTATTGAGACAAAAACGAATTACTACACTTACATTTATCTCACATATATTATAATTAGATTAAAGAAACTCAGAAATAGTAATAAATTAATCATAATAAATTATACACGGTCAAAATCATTAACTAAATTAAATAACAAATGTCACAAGAATGTCTTTGCTGTTTTTTTTTTAAATTTTGCTGTTACTGGACCTTATGATATTACTAGCCGTGCCCCGCGGCTTTGCCCGCCTTAATTGAGTTAAAAAGTAGCCTATGTGTTCCGGAACCTAAACTATCTACATTCTAAATTTCTTCAAAATCAGTTTATTCGTTACGGAGATACATTTTTTTTTTTTGCCAGATATGTAAGCATTTGGCCGCTATCTCACCTGATGGAAAGTGATGATGCGGCCGATGATGAAGCGGGCTTACCTAGAAGATACCTATTACTCTAGACTTAAAAGACACCCAGATTGTACTGTTCATGGAACAAAGACGCAGGCAATGAGTTCCACTCCTTCGCTGTACCGATGATGAACGTAGAAGCGAAACGCCTCGAGCGAACTGGAGGTATGTCAACCATAAATGGATGACGTTTGACAGTTTGTCTTGTTGTTTGATGGTAAAAAGGGCATGGAGGAATTATATCATGTAATTCCTGAGCACACTCTCCAAAATGAAAGCGATAGAATACCGATAGGCTTGGCTTAGTTCTCTTGAGTCTTCTCACTAAGTCTTGTGTTGTCGAGGAGCTGGATTGTCTAAACATTCACATGCTGAATATACCAAAAATAAATCTATATATATAAAAATTTCGTGTCGCAGTGTTTGTTACCATACCCCTCCGAAACGGCTGAACCGATTTTGATGAAATTTTATATTCAAACTTGGTAGGTCTGAGAATAGGTTGTTATCTATATTTCATCCCCTAAGTGATAAGGGTTGCCTTCACCAAATTTTTATTTTTTTAGTATTCGGTCAGTTTTTTTTTTAATTTGTGGCATTAAGAAATACATACAACCATAAATTTTCACCCTTCTACGATCAACCCCTATTTTTTACTATCTTTTTTAGATTACCTGATGAGGAGGGTGTCTCCCAGTCCCCGGTGGTTTGTTGATAAGCATACTGTGTATGGCGGTGACGTCATCACCTATCACCTGCGTCAGAACGTGGTACAGCCTCGGATGCAACGCGTACTGTACAAACACGTCATCGTACGCTATCTCTTGAATCTGTATAGGAAACAAGACGAAATAAAAAAAGCTGACCTCAGCCAGTTTCTCAATTTGAAGGACATATCTTCAACCGATTGAGCTGAAATTTTATATTCACGTTTAGTTTGGATGACAATGCATGGTTAGCTGTGTGACGTCATTCAAAATCCAACATGGCGGACAATTTTTTTAATACACTCCTACAATATGAGTATCAAATGAAAGGGCTTGCTGAGAGTAAATCGAAAATAAAGTGACGTCACTCGAAATCCAATATGGCGGGCTTCTAAAAGCTTGATTTAAAAATTAAACGCAAACAAAGCTTAAAAAACCGACTTCACCGGTTTATCTTCGGAACTTTGATCAGATTAGATGTACTAAGCACGCATTATTGACGATGTTACAAGAACTACTGATCAGATATTGATCAAATTGAAATGGGACCAATTGGAAAGCAACATCTATCAAACAAAAAAACATTTCAAAATTGGTTCACGTGGTAACACACATTATAAAAAAATACAGTCGACTTGAGTACCTACTCCTTTTTTGGGGAGTCGGTAATAAAGTGAAATCACTCGAAATCCAATATGGCGGACATCTAAGCTTGATTTAATAATTTAAACGTAAGCAAAGCTTAATAAAACCGACTTCACCGCTTATATTTTGGTTTTGGCTTGATCGATTTCGACAAAAATATGGGACCACCTCTGAAGCATAATCTATCAAACAAAAAAAAATTAGAGAATCGGTCCAAAAATGGGGGAAAAGTCGCGAACATACAAAAAAAATCAGTCGAATTGTGAACCTCCTTTTTTGAAGTCGGTTGAAAATAAGTTTTCGTCATACGTCATTGACATCATTATGAAACATTACCTTGTTGACATAATCTTCAGGGTTTCGTTTTTTGCTAACGAGCTCCGGCTCACGCATCACTATCATAGCACCTCGCGGTAAAATGCCCTTCGCTATCTGCAAGAAGCGCTGCCTGAAAAAATACTCAATAACATAAATATATGGCTTTTTACAAGCTTTTATTTAACTTGCACTGTATGTATGTATGTTTGTCCGGGTGGAATCTTGCAACTCAATTTTGAAGCAGATATCTTCAACCGATTGAGCTGAAATTTTGTATTCACGTTTAGTTTGGATGACAATGCATGGTTAGCTGTGTGATGTCATTCTAAATCCAACATGGCGGAACACACAAAATGGCGGACTTTAATGCACTCCTACAATATCTAATCTAATACCTTTAAACGAGCAATTCTTGTATCTGAATCTCGGAAACGGCTCCAACGATTTTCATGAAAATTTGTTTGCAGTGGGTTTACCATTTAAAAAACCGAGCAAAGCTCGGTCATCCGGGTACTGGGTATCAAATGAAAGGGCTTGCTGAGAATAACTTGAAAAATTAAGGGACGTCTTTAAATCCAACATGGCGGACTTCTAAAAGCTTGTCTTTAAAAAAGTTTTTAACAAGAAACTTATTGACCTGATTCTAGTTCTAACCTTTAGTTAGTTTAGTTCCACTACATTATTCTGAATGCCATATGTTTCTTCATAATTAAGATAATGTGTTCTATACAATCTATAACTAGTCAGTCGAACTGAGATCTCGCGCCTACATTTTATCCCAGAGAGAAAACCTTTTGAGGTTACTTGCTTAACTTCTTTTTATATAATAATTATTTGATTTCTATATTTATTGTTCAAGTACAGGATATAACGGTTATTATACGTAAGTTTCAGCGTTCAGTGTAAAGCCATTTCGAGATAGACCCCGGGACAAAATAGGTCTCAAAACAGTGAATTTGATAGCCTACCAAATCGTTATTTCCCAACATAGTTAGAAAAAAAACGATTTCGCACTATTCTTGTCAAACCCTTTTCTACGATATCCCACAAGGGTAGAACATGAAAAAAAAAAATGTTGCTCCCTACTACATACACAACATGGGAGCCCCCTTAATATTTTCATCATTTATATAATTTTAAATGTCATTTCTGAAAATCATCAAAATCGATTCATAATTGGCGGAGATATCGCGTAACACACATACAAAAAAAAACAACAACATACAGGTGAATTGAGAACCTCCTTTTTTGAAGTCAGTTGAAAATAAAGAAACAAACAATAAGATGCAGCGTCTACATTAATGCAGGTCTGCGTTCAGTGCTCAGTTAGAGCAAGTCAAAGTGCCTCGCTTAAGAGAATCGAGAATTATTGGGAACTCTGTTTTTTATCATCTTATTGAAGGATACGATAGTGAAAAGAAATTTGAATCATCTTTGTATTAATTTCCATAGAGGTCAAAAACATTTTCAAATACACACGTACATAATTGTATTTATTAAAAATATCAAATTGTGCGAGCGAGAGAGAAGATAAAAGGAATAAACCCTCTTAATCACAACCAATCAACCACCTTGAGAGAATGTTGTTAAACAATCTAACGCCAGTCAATGTCAAATTTCTATGAGAATTCCCGCGAAAAGCTGTAGAAGTCAAACTGAAAGATAAGATGTTTTTTTTTTCTTTAAATGTTGGCTTCGCAATCTTGTGCATTTAGCCAGTGTCAAGTAATAATATATTTCATGTATTTCATATTTAAATAGTCACAAGGTACAGTCAAAATCAAGTAAAAGAGTCAAGGTTCAGCCATAGTCAAGACCTAGTAAAGTGGTAGAAATTTTACTAGAATTTCTATTGGAGTTTTGGAGCGAAGGCGAAAATCACGTTTTTCAACTTGGTATCATTTGCCTACACCAGGGGTCGGCAACCTTTTGAGTCGGAAGAGCCAATAATTACAATTTACAAAATTTCAAAGTTTTATAGAGCCTCATTTTTTTTTCTTGCCAACAATTATCCTTAATGGCAAATATAATACCTAATGTACTATGATTATCGTATAGAAAACGATATGCACGCGTTATACCTACCTAATCATCCCATAATTTACTCGTTTCAACTGAATTAATCCTTGTTAATCGATTCAGAACGTTTTTTCAAATGTTTTAAAAAAAAAAAAATATTTGCGTATGGAACTAAAGAGCCGAAGCTTCATATCCAAAGAGCCGCATGTGGCTCGCGAGCCGCAGGTTGCCGACCCCTGGCCTACACTTATGCACGTTTACTAAGTATTAACGGTTAATAATCCACCATTATTAAACATTAACACTCGAAGAATCACAGGTTTTGGAAAATTATATGACTGTAATAATTTTGCGAATCTGGCAGTAGAATCATTAACTTTCATGAGTGCCTCTTTGGGGCCCACGATTTTTAATTTTTTTATTTTATACAAAATTAACAACGCCATTTTTTTACTTTTGCGGCAAAACTCCAAGATGAAAATTGTTGGATGAAATTGGCTGTCATAATAATATGTAGATTATTATACCATTAATAAAATTATTCCAAGGTGTCATGTCATACAGAGCCTTCAAGCGTGAAGAAAAAAAAAAGAAACAATAGAAGTTAAGGGCATTGAACGCAGCCCAGCATCTTATTGTTTGTTGAACGTGATTTGGGGAATTTCCACTCTCTCTAATACTACGGAGCAGTTAATATATCAGTGCTTTTCTAAATATAAATTTGATTTATTAACTTGATAGAGAAAGGCCCTTATGAATGTCATCTCACAAAGATGGAGTATTCTGTCACAAGTAAACAATATAATCAATTATCTAGTACAAACGCATAAATTTACTGAGTTTAATTGATTTCGCTGACAATTATTCATATATGATATTTAAGCCTGTATAAATATTATAGAAATAACTTATTTTATAATTCATAACATAGCATAAACAAATTCACAGCTCACACTAAGTTCGATGATCCTTGTATCGTGGGTAGAACTAGAAACAAAAATTTATCACGGAGGGAAAATTTGTGTTCCTGCCGGGATCGAACCCTGTCAACTAGAACACAACAAAAAAAAAACCAATCTAACCAGTCGAGCCGTTCTCGAATATTTGTGAGACTAACGCAGAACAATTGTTTTTTTTTATATAGATAATCCAGTATATAAACAACACTAATATTACAAATAGTAGTTGGTGTTTAAATATACATATTTACACTCTTTACGCTGTAATGGCTCAACATATCTAAATTAAATTAAAAATGTATATAACTTAGTTGTTCAGCGAGCTTATGATGCCGAGAAGTATTTATTGAGTTATGTATGGACTTTGCGGCTTGTATCATAAAACTGCTGGACATAAATAACTTGCGTCTAGAACATAAAAATAACTTGTATACCTAATAAATAACCTATAAACTCCTTTAACTCATATAGAACTGCTCATTGGCGAAGTTGGGTGGGCTTTCGCCTTCTAAGCAGGAGTATTAGGTTCAATTCCCAGACGGGAACACAAGTTTTCTCCCCAAAGAAAATGTTGTTGTGTTTCTGGTTCTGGTTGTGATTGAGTGTGTGATGTGAATGTTTCCAGGACCCATAATACAAATTATCGACCTTAATGTGGGCTGTGAGTGTGAAAGTGTTTATGTTATGTTACAATGTAACTGTAGCGTAGAACCATTTTAAATGTGAAATTCGATCGTTTGACAAATTTTTCCACCAAATTTGTCAAACGATCGAGTGGAGGCGTCTGCATTTATAATAGTTCTACTCTACTGTAGTTAGACTTACTTGTAACTATATAGAGAAGTGAAGTCGATGAGCTCTTTGATCACGAGGAAACCATTGTCATTATAGTACTTCAGCTGTTCCTCTGACAGATGGTACTTGTCTGACATTTCTGCGAAAACTCTGAAATCGGATAATTATCTCTGGGTGACACGGAACTGTAATGAGCAAGCGTGACGCTTACCATCAGACAAGCGTCTTGCTTATTTCATGTGAAAGTGTGAATTGTCGTTTACAACTATTCATTATATGTATAGAATACATCATCTTAATGATTATGGCAAATATACCCATTCAGAAGAAAGTTGTAGATCCAAATAAGCTAAGGGTTAGAACAAGAATCAGGGTCTGATAGCTCTCTGATCTTTTAAAAAAAAAGATAAATAAAAAAAAAAATTAAAAAATGTGCCGTCTATATTTTTTCCAGGTTCTTCTCAAGATGGCTGTAATTTTGAGAATCTGTCAGGAGAGTCATTAACTTTCATGAGTGCCTCTTTGGGGCTCACACGGGCCCCAAAGAGGCACTCATGAAATAAACAATTTTGATTTTACAAATTACCCTGTTTAAAAGATGATGATACAAACAATAAACACTGATACTTAGGCCACAGCGCTTCCTTCTTCTTATAATCTACCAATATATTTAAAGTCAGATTCGCTGCAGTCTTTCTAGGGCCAAAATATGGGGAACTGGCATTCTGAAGATGGAACATGCTTGCCTAGAAAGTAGCTATTCTAGACACCCAGATTGTACCATTCAGGGATTACAAAAAATACACAAAGAGTTCCTCCTTTACTGTACGATTGATATACGTAGAAGCAATACACTTCGAGCAAACTGGAGGTTTCAGTTTGTCTTGTTGTTAGATTGTAAAAAGGACATGGAGGAATGAAATTATGTAATTTCTGAGCACACTCTCCAAAATGAAAGTGATGTGAAACCGATAGGCGAGTATTCTGATTCTGATTCCACCAAAATCCATACACAAAAGAGGGCATAACTGGGGTTAACAGATAAACCCAGAAATATTACATCTATTATTGACAGAATGCTTCAAGAAATAGGCCTGCTCCAGAGTATGCCTTCACAAATCTCAGCTAATGACCTCAAACATATTTGGAACATGTAAAATTTCACATCGACTTCTATTTAAAAAAAAAAATCTCACTCACAGACTCCCACTTAGTACAAAGCCGGATATCACAACACACACTATAGATCTACAACAACTCTCAGTTTAGTCTTTGGATAATTAAATATGATTACAGATTAAATTCGTACATTGTACCTTGAACAAATCAGAGACGTATATAAAATACTTACGGTTTTGCCTTGACTGCGAATGTTTTTCTATCGTTTTGCATTGTATACACACTTATAATGTATGAACAATTAATTCAAGATATCAGACTAAGAGATAAGTAAGTACTTATATGTATTTTACAAGAAGTATTTTCGTAAAATTAAGTAGTAGCGCAAAGATATAAATTTTATCTTCAAGAAAAGATTTCGTTTAAAATTTCTTAACCAACCCAAATATTTATTATTTAACAAGTTCGATTGTTAATTATTGTTAGTAGTCAAAGTTCCGAGTTTATATAAAATTTTTAACTTCCTCGCACTCAATTCAACACGACACAACAATCTCATTCAAAATTATCAAAACAAACTGGGTACATATCTCAGTGTTGCTTGCATGAACGAAAATTTCCGGAACCAAACCAGAAATTACCTGATTTGAACAACTTTCAAAAACAGGGGATTTTCAATTCGTTCAAAGTTAATCAAATATTGCTCTGTTTTTTGGTTGTTTCGCTTTCGGCGGTCCAAGTCTCTTTTTTCATTATTATTTATGTAAATAAAAATTTAATTACATAGATAGATATTTTTTATAGAAGAAATAACCTTAAAACTAATTATGAATACAGTGGTTGACCTCTATCTCCAAGTGCAACGTGAATAAAGTCAAGTAATAAAATATTTCAAGAAAATTTCATAACATAAATCACAGTCAATGGTCAAGGGTAAAGGTCCAGTCATAGTCAAGTCATGCCCTAATAAAGTGTAAGAAACTTTACTAATGCTTTTAATGAATACTATTTTTGGTTGCATACTATAATAATGTCGTAGTAACAATCTCATTTGGGAGTTGTACATAAAATGGCAATAACTGATATGATGATTGACACTACTTGACATTGACTGCACCGTACAAGGGACAAATGATTTTTTTTTTGGAGTTTGGCCGCGAAAGTGAAAAAATGGCGTTGTTGATTTTGTAAAATTTTCCAAAACCTGTGATTCTTCGAGTGTTAATGTGTAATAATGGTAGATTATTAACCGTTAATACTTAGTGAACGTGCTTAAGTGTAGGCAAATCATACAAAGTTGAAAAACGTGATTTTCACCTTCGCTCCAAAACTCCAATAGAAGTTCTAGTAAAGTTTCTACCACTTTACTAGGGCACTATGCTACGACTGGACCTTGACTCTTTTACTTGACTTTGACTGTGACTTGTGACTAGGACCTATAATATGAAATACACTTGAAATATATTATCACTTGACACTGGCTAAATGCATAAGATTGCGAAGCCAAAACTAAGGAAAAAAAAAAAAAGGGACAAATGATACTCTATGCGTATAGCTACGTTCCGCTGGAAGTGTTTATTGAGCCGTATATTACACTATAACTAATATTTTAAACACAATATTTTAAATAAACCAGAAAATATTAGATAGATGTTTTATAAATTAAATTATTCTACCTACCAAATTTTATCGACATCCGACAAACAACTACAGAGAAACCCCAATTCAAACAACTTAACAAACTTACTCTACCCACAGGAACTGCACTGATTTTCGTGATAAAAATAGCCTATGTATTAGAAGCGTTTCACTTTTTTTATCCATATTGCAAAGGAGTGGCTCTCATTGCCCGCGCTTTATTCCCCGAACGGTATAATCTGGGAGTATTTAAGTCAAGAGTGAATAGGTATCTTCTAGGCAAGCATGCTACATCTTCGGCCGCATCATCGCCTTCCATCAGGTGAGATAGTGGTCTAATGCTTGCCTATCGACTATAAAAAATGTCAAACCAAATTTTATCAAAATCCGACCTACAGGTACTGTGATAAGTTGATAACTCAATTAAAAAAACTTGAGAGCTGTCAAGGGACACCCGGATGGAACGAAGTTCAATTTCCGTCTAGCCCCCTTTCGCAACGCGCGATAAGGAACTTTCGTTCCAAAATTAAAAGAAACATGCAAAAACCAACATCACGCGGTGTTCCCAGGCGGTCACCCATCCAAGTGCTGACCGCGCTCGACGTTGCTTAACTTCGGAGATCGGACGAGAACGTGGTATGGCTTACAACTATAGCAAAAAGTGTCGTTAAAACTTTTGGTCTTAATTTTTTCCGTCTAGCCTCCTTTCGCAACGCGCGATAAGGAACTTACGTTCCAAAAAAAATGTTGGCTCACATACTCACACACACAAACTTTCGATTAGTATAGTTAAGGCAGATAGTTAGACTCTATTACCTACACATTCAATTTGTCCTAACATTTCCTCTGAGTGACATTCTTGACTAATCATTTATCATCGTCAACAAAATTCGTCATTATAATTCCGAACAATTCCGAAATATCGGCCACTACGAACGCAAAGTAATTGATAGAGCGAAGCTAGATTTCTAAGTTGACTTGGGTGATTCAGCACTTTGTCCGTCCATCCGTCCATTAGTCTGTCAGAGGCAATTAGCGTCTAAATCATACAAGCGAAGGCCTTACAATTTTTGAGAGTTTTGCCGCGAAAGTGAAAAAATGGCGTTGTTGATTTTGTAATTTATTCCAAAACCTGTGATTCTTCGAGTGTTGATGTGTAATAATGGTGGATTATAAACCGTTAATAGTTAGTGAACGTGCATAAGTGTAGGCAAATCATACAAAGTTGAAAAACGTGATTTTCACCTTCGCTCCAAAACTCCAATAGAAGTTCTAGTAAAGTTTCTACCACTTTACTAGGGCATGACTTGACTACGACTGGACCTTGGCTCTTTTACTTGACTTTGACTGTGACTTGTGACTAGGACCTATAATATGAAATACACTTGAAATATATTATCACTTGACACTTGCTAAATGCATAAGATTGCGAAGCCAAAACTAAGGAAAAAAAAAGGCCTTACTCTTATCTTAAATTCTGGATTAAAATATGTAAAGCCATCCGGCTCCAACTAACCAGTATTAAAAGTTTCTTTATTGGACTAAGCCTCAACTTCACTAATTCTATAGGTCCACTACGAATGCCACATTTTCAATTGTTTCTCTATAATAATAATTAGTCGTTCGCGTCGAACTGAGATCTCGCGCCTACATTTTGCCTCATAGAGAAAATCTTTTGAGGTTACTTGCTTATAACTTTTTATCTATAAAATAATTGTTTGATTTCTGTATTTGTTGTTCAAGTACAGGATATAACGGATATTATATGTAAGTTTCAGCGTTCAGTGTGAAGCCGTTTTTGAGATAGACCCCGGGACAAAACAGGTTTAACAGTGACTATGGTGGTCTACTAAATCGTTATTTTCAAACATAGATTTTTTTAAGCGGGTTTCATACTCTACCTGTCAAACCCTTTTCAACGATACCCCACAAGGGTGATATGAAAAATAAAAAATAATTTTTTTTTTTTTTTTTTTTCTATATCCTGTACTAACTACGGGCCAATTGCCTATATTTCCTAAAACTAAACTAAAAATATATTGCTCCCCACTTACATGTATGGGTGCCCCTATATTTTCATTTATATAATTGTAAATATCATTTCTGGCTTTGGGGCGTAGTTTTACATAATGTTTGACAATTTGAAGTCATTCGCTTATATGGTTTAGACGCTTGATGCCTCTGACAGACGGACGGACGGACGGACAAAGTGCTCAACGACCCAAGTTAACTTCGAGATCTCGCTTCGCTCGATCAATAACTCGTATTAGACCCCCAGCGTTGCCCCCGGGTGAGATAGTGTTAAACGCCTGTCGGAGATGATAAATAACACAATAAAATATATGTCTATTTGTAAGTGTACCACATAGCTCAAGAAAGGAACCAAAATAAAGGTTTTTTTTTTTAAGTGTTATCTATACAGAATAAGTACATAACAAAATAATTAAACGCAAGCAAAGCTTAAGAAAAACAGGCTTACATTTTGGCTTTGGCTTAATCGATTTCGATAAAATGTATATGGGACCTCTGAAGTATAATCTACCAAAAAGATAAAAATCATCAAAATCGATTCATAATTGGCGAATATCGCGTAACTTAAATACAAAAAAATAAAAAAAAACTTACAGTAAAATTGTGAACCTCCTTTTTTGAAGTCGGTTGATTGGTTGTGAGAGACATGACGATAAAATTAATTTTAACAAAAATAATTAAAAATAGCAACAAAAATGTGCGTTGGCCGGGAATCGAACCCGGATCAACTGCTTGGAAGGCAACTATGCTGACCATTACACCACCAACGCAGTTGACAAGTGTAACGAAATTTGCAAATGATTTCTACATGTTATGTTACAAATACGTTAAACACGTCATTCGTAGAATATAATACAATATCTGTGATACAAGTCTTTGAATTTAATGTGTGACTGTGAGTATGATAGAATTTATTTGCTCCCTCTATATATATATATATAGATGAAATATAGTAGTTGACTCTTCCAGTGACGAATTGGAAAATTGGTGTAGTTGATTTTATATTATTTTCCCAAAATGGTGAATCAATCAGTCTTAATGTATTAATTATTGGTGGATTACTACTTGATATCTGAGAGATTGCGGATCCAAAAATTAATATTGTTCTAATTATGATGAAATGTAACGCGTGAGTGTTTTGCCGCGAAATTTATAAATGGCGTTAGATACTGATTTTGTTATTTTTTATAAAACTCATTAATACTAGAAGAATCACAATTTTTCGAGTGTTATTGTGTATTAATGGTATTGATCGATATTACTTCGTGAATGTGCATGAGTGTAGGCAAATCACGCAAATGAAACAAAGTTGGAAAACGTGATTTTTCGTTTTCGCTCCAAAACTCCGAAAGAAGTTGTAGTAAAGATTCTACCTCTTTACTAGGGCATGACTTGACTGTGACTGGACCATGACTTTAACTTGACTGACTGTGACTGGAATGTTGACTATGATGAAGGAAAATTATAAACTTAAAATATTTATTTTAATCGCGTTTCTCAAGTTTGAATGTAGCCTATGAATAATCTTAGGTATAAGGTACGTTCCATATTTCATCCTAATCCGTTCAGCCGTTAAAGCGTGAAGAGAAAACAAACATACTTGCACACTTACACGCAAACTTTCGGAAGTTTTGGATTTATAATATTAATTTATCGAACATTTTAGAATGCGGGGTTACTATTTATAAGCCGCCGAAGCAACATGAACATCCCGTGTTTATAAAAGGATGTTTGAGTTTAGATGAGATTACTTCGAACAGATTTGAATTTAAATATAGAATAGATGCAGTTCTACGAAGCGTTTGTTTATGATTGCTATTAGATGTATGAAAGGAACATGTAGAGAGATTTTGCCGCGAAAGTGAAAAAATGGCGTTGTTGATTATGTATAATTTTCCAAAACCTGTGATTCTTCGAGTGTTCTTGTGTAATAATGGTGGAATATTAACCGTTAATACTTAGTAAAAGTGCATAAGTGAAGGCAAATCATACAGAGTTGAAAAACATGATTTTCGCCTTCGCTCCAAAACTCCAATAGAAGTTCTGGTAAAGTTTCTACCACTACTAGGGCATGACTTGACTATGACTGGACCTTGACTGTTTTACTTGACTTTGACGTTAACTTGTGACTAGGACTTTTATTATTAAATACACTTGAAATATATTATTACTCGACACTGGCTACATGCAAAAGAATGCGAGGCCAAATTAAAAAAAGAAAAAAGGTATATGCATTTATATCTAAGTCAAGTATTTATTTTTATTTCGTTAGGTACTTAATTATAGAATTACTAAAGGTAGGTAATAAAAGTGAATAGAACTTAAAACAAGTAGGCTATATAAAACAAGTTAAACATTATTTTTTAAAGGTTTAAGCTTTTACCTGTAGTAAGTAAATAAAAAAGGACTAAAAAACACCCAGAGAACTTGTCAAGACGAATCAAACGAGCCCAAACTCGATGGGTTTATCTTGTTTAGTTCTGAAGTTCCTATGGCCATCTTCCGCATTCATCATCAGACTAGCTCCATGGTAACATGGAGCATGATGTGTATAGTCACCGAAGATATATAAATACATCAAATTTGAGTCCAATCGGACGTCGGGAAGTGGGTCTAATTTAGCTTGCAAGATTTGACTACACATTGACAGATAGACAACGGGACAGGTGGAACTAAATAAAAGCTTGTAAAGAGCTACCAACACAGTATTAGGTATATATATATTATTTATCTATGCAACACAGTACTTATGCAAATAAAAACTTATTGGGAGTTTTGCCGCGAAAATGAAAAAAATGTCGTTGTTGATTTTGTATTATTTATGAAAACTTGTGATCCTTCGAGTGTTTGTGTAATAATGGTGGATTATTAACCGTTCATGATCGCATAGCATGAATGTAGATAAATCATATAAAATTGAAAAACGTGATTTTCGCTATCCGCGTTGCTATCGCTCCAAAATCCCAATAGAAGTTCCAACGTTTACCCGAGTAATTACGGCAACGAGCCTTTGCAAACAATTTACAATGGTTACGGCAGTGCGTTGGATGACGTTCCAAGATTTGTTTCCAAGATCTAGCCAACCAACAGTAAACTATACAGGTAATAAGCTTAGGTAATAATTCACGTCGTGCACTATTATTTAACGCCCGGGGCTGTAGCCCATAGCCAAGAACCATAAACTTCGTAATGACTGTGTTATAAATCAAGACATTATTGTTGGCAGTTACTTATACTGATAGAGTTACGTTACTTCGGCGTGTAAACTTACCTAATATCTATATTTGCTGTACCTATACCGGACAACAAGACGTATTAAAACAAGACATCCTTTCATGGTGGACGTTACTCCGATTGGAACCGAGCGATTCCCCACATTCTTCTATTATGCGAACTGAAAAGGAATGGAGCATCCTTTTTTTCATGCGACTTCAAAAATGGAGGTTCTCAATTCCACTGTATGTTTTGTTTTTTTTTGTTTGTAATGTTACGCGATATATCCGCCAATTATGTATCGATTTTAATGATTTTTTTTGTTTGATCAAGCCAAAACCTCAATCGGTTTTCGGAATTTCTTGAGGGAACGATCGATTCGAGTTGTCGCTGACGGCTCGTCCGATCTGATGGCAATTAATGCCGGGGTACCCTAAGGGTTCGTTCTTTGGGCAACGTTCTTTTTGCTCCACATAACCGATCTCTTTGGGTACGCAGACAACAGCACTGATGTCGAAAGATTGTTGTCCAATGCACGAGCTGGTGAGATACAAGTCCACTCTCAGAGAGAGCATTTTTTTTATAGGGAGAAAATGCCTGCTCCTTCGTTTCCTTTCCAGGGGTGAAGAAAAGCGGTGTGTGGGGCTCGAAACCACTAAAAACCCCCCAGTGAGCAGCCACTCGCCGAGGTGGGGGCAAGATAGGGTACAAACCGGGCCACTGCGTCCATGGAGGGGTGACCTTGTTTACCAAGGCCATCTCCCAGACGTGTGGGGCCGTGCAAGCCGATGGAGAGGATCCCTGACTCTCCACCAGTGACCCCACTTCAGAGGAGGAGAGAGGAGGCGGGCGAACTGCCTCCTCCACCCCCCCGGCCTTATTCGTCGGAGCGGGTCAGATCCGGAATCCATCATGCTCAGCCAAACTCAGCCAAGTAGACATAGCCATCTAGCCCCAGTTCAATCGTCCAATCATTGCCTCTCTCTGTGACTGGACTTGTATCTCACAGGCGTATCTGGACGTAGGTATCTTCTAGTCAAGCATGTTACATCTTCGGCCGCCTCGTCACTTTCCACCAGGTGAGATGGTGGTCAAATGCTCACTTCTACATCCCTGTCGAACTAAGATTTTATTTTAACTCACTGATTTCCAATACTGATCGCAAGATTTTTATGTACGAAAACGGCTATTATGGGTCGCAAATTTTATGCAAGAAAGAAAGAACTGAATTGCCCGTTCGCTCAGTTGGGTTCCTCTCGCTCGCACATTTCGTTATTTTACGATGAGGTACTCAAGTCGAATGTATTTTTTTTATGTGTGTTACCTTTAATAAGGAATACTATATTTAACTAGTAAGAAATCACAATATAACACAATAATTCAAGTCAAGAAAAAACTAACGAGATAACGTCGATCTAAAAACCCAGGCAATACGTACATCGTATCGTTTCTTTATCGATATGCCAGTCTTATTCCGGAGCGCAGAGCAGGAAACTTGCTTGATAGAAACGATGTTTCTTGTTCTGTGCTCCTGAGTTTATATTTTTTGGAAGGCCAGCGAATTTTCAGCGACTTCTTTAAAGAAACAGGCATACTTACCATTCCTTCCCTTTCACAGAGATATAGTTTAGTTTCTGTGATCTGTTTCCCTTTACATCTTTGAAAATATAAAGCAGAAAGTTCTCAAAAATATTATCATAAATATAAATTAAGAAGCGACACCCACAGTCTTAATACTAGATATGTAGGTATAAGCAATATACAATAAAATTCCTAAAATTGTAACTGAGTTACCACTGGAAATGTTTACATAAGTAATAAAACGGGCATTTATCAAGAATTCTTCAAGGCAAGCATGCTACATCTTAAGCCGCATCTTCACTTTCCATCAGCTGAGATAGTGGTCAAAGGCTTGCCTATCGAGCATAAAAAAATAAAATGTTTGGCAGTAGTATTATTTTATGAGAGCCTCTTTGGAGCCCATGTATTCACATGTATTTACGATGTTGAATTTGAATAAGTTAGTAGGATATAAAATACTCCATAAAAACTTTTGTATAGTTAGACATTTATTTTGTGACAGCAAAATAAAATCATAATTGCCCTTCCATTATATGGTTAAATAATGACGCAATATACAAAAAAAACATCAATTCCTTAAAATACATTAGGTTTCGAGTAAGCACCAGTAAAAAGCGGAATTTCAGTCACTTTGTCCACAATCATGAACAAGAACGGTTTGTTTGCAATGAACTGATCACCCAACATCCTCGCTTCCAAAATGGCTTCAGACGCTGCAGCAGCCACAGTCCCCGCTTCTGTCACTTCAATGTCTGCTTTCTGAATAAAGTTAGACACGTACAAGTCCAAGTCAGCCAGATTCTCCAGATTTGCCTCGTTGGGATCGAACATCTTCTTCAAACCCATGTCGATTAGCAACTCTTTCAAATTATTGATGTCTGACGTGATCTTGAATCTCGGAATCTGAACAGCTACAGTGGATTCTCCGAAACGCTGAAACAGCGCGTAAATTGTCCTTATATTTATTGTATTAAGTTTCTCTAGAACCGTGGTGACTGTAACCCCTTGATAGGGTAGGAAAAACAGCATGGAGTACCGATCTTGGTATCCGTAGCATAGTTCAAGAACATTCGCCTTGATCTGTTTGATCCTGGTATAGTTAAACCTTCCATTCACGTACATAAGGTTCACATCGCCGATTGGTACACCTTTATCGTTGTAAAATGCACTGGTTTCAGTGTCGATGTACGGGAATTGGACCTTCCACACGCCTTTGAAGAACAAAGCATCTACCATTATAAGCGACGCGTCTGCTAAGTCAGATGCGGTGATGATTTCATCGATTGCTTCATGAGTGGCGGTGCTGACAAAGTCGTTGATGAAAGCAGCAGTCGAAGCAGTCTCATCAAAAGACAGCACTTCTATATCACAGATACCGGTGCTCTGGACCTCGTTTTCGAATGTATCCTTCACAATTAGCCTTTGATCGACGAAAATAGCAGCGCTTCTTTCTAGAGTTGTGTCGTTGGTCAACGAGTTCAGCTGGCGAGCGATTTCGAAGAATTTTTTATTGAAGCATGGATGAGGATGCATTCGGAGGACGTGCACAATTTCACTGTACGTATCTTGGCGTGCTCCAAAGGACAGCGCTGATATAAGTGTCCACGGGGAGAATCCTGAAGCGATGAAATGTCCTTCGGTTTCTAGGCTGATCCTCGAGGCCAGTTGCGTTGTGAATTCGTAGACAGATCTTTTGAAGAACTGCCCGGCTGTTTCGAGTGTGCATTGTGCTGATGCTGAGACTATTAAACACAAGATCAAAAATGGCCTGAGCTGTGCCATTTTGTGCGTGGTCGTCGGAGTAGGCACATAGACTGATTTTGTAGCTCAGTTTGGGTTGTTATCGAATGACCTGTGATAACATTGACATAATTTATGATTGTTGTGCAGCCGGTCGGATGTTTTATGTTAATAGAACTGATTAAGAAGTTAGCCAAAAGTAGTATTTTTTGGTGTACTTGTAATTTATACCCGACTGCGCAATGCTAATGAGAGTTGTGTATTTATCAGCCTTATTTTTGTTTTTTTTGTGGTGTTCTAGAGACCAAAGGCGTCTGCCCATTTTAATTATTCTTATGTCAATTAATTTGTCTTAACATCGCGAGTGTCACTAAAGACATGATAGTAATCAGAATTCATTATGGCGACAACAAGACCCCATATTTTGATATACAACAAAATACTAAGTGAGATATCAATCAATAATATACCACTTAACACTTATTATATATTAACACAAATATAGTAACTATTAAATAATTAAAAGCGAGGAAAGCTTAAAAAACCGACTTCAACGCTGAATTTTGGTTTTAGCTTGACCGATTTCGATAAAATTGATATGGGACCATATCAAAATCAAGACCTCTGAAGTATAATATACCAAACAAAAAAAAACATCTAAACGAATCATAATTGGCGGAGATATCGCGTAACTACATACAAAAAAAAATACACATTCGAATAGACAACCTTTTTTGGAGTCGGTTGAAAATCGTCTTTAGGTTTCTTTTACAATTTTTAATTTTAATTGACCATTTAGGATCTATATCAAATTAATAGGTTATTTATTTCTTTAATCATTTTGTACAAATCAGAGTACAGGGAATGGCCTAATGCCAAATAGCATTCTCTACCAGCCATCCTGGCCGTGAAAGAAAAGCGGTGGGTGTGCGGCAGAAACAAAATAACCGAATGTATTATAAATATTTTAGGATATATATATATAAATAATATACATGTCTATTCTACATTATAGATATTTAGATATACATATTTACAATATATATATTTTTTTATAATATGAAGAAAATGTAAAAGAAAAATAGTAATAATAATACTATTGGATCTACTAGGAAATTAAGAAATAGGTTACAATAGGAATTGGGAATAGGTTAGTAACCATTCTAACTTGAATTTTCAATATAATTATAATAAAGCTGTGATAAAGTTCTTATATAATCACATAATACCTATTAACGAGAAACTTATTACGCAGTTGGGTTTTTTTTGTATATTGACATGTTAATATTTATCTTAGGTACTAAGGTTAATGTTTGTTGCATTTGATTATTATTATATAAATTGCGCTATTAAGTCCCGAGATATTACCTAAACTATAACGAGTATAAAAAAAATTAAAAAAAACTATGTGTTCCAATTGCGAAATTTTTAAAAAGGCATTCTATCAGTCATCTAGTGGAGGAAATGAAGGGAGGGAAAAAGAAAATAACTGTAGATAATAGAAATGTTTACTACTTAGATACAATTTAGATCGCTTTAACTTCATAAATAAAAAGCTTTCCATACGAACTTTCATTTAATTGCACCCCTTAATGCTCCCCTGGCAAAAATGTATAACATAATTTTTCTATTTATACATGAACTACTCAAAAATTGCACCACTTTAATGCACCCCTGGTAAAAAAATATTTATAGCATATTTTTTTGTATAAAATGAACTACTCAAATACCAATTATCATCGCTATAAATTTAAAAACATAGATTTTACGTTTACTGTATCGTGGGTGTCGGAAACATGCACATCACACACACATTACACCCACAACCAGAAGCACAAATATCCCTTGGGAAAGAATTTGTGCTCCTGCCGGGAATCGAACCCAGGACCCACGGCGCAGAGGGCGGACACATGTCCACTGCGCCAACTGGGTCGCCATTGGCAAGTCGTTACAACATTTTTTAGTGCTATTTTATTCCCCTATTGTGTTTGGAAGGTAATTAATTATATTTTTCATCATACAAATGTTGTTTTTTAGTTGCTATGTGCTATTAAGATTTGTGTAGGCGTCAGTTTACCAAAACGCATTTGTTACAAAGAAGTAATAAGCTAATTTAATGGTAAACGAATAGACGTTGTTTATAAAACATTCAGTAACGGCTAGTTTGTAAATATTTAGCCTAGGAATGTTATTGAACTTTTTATGTAAATATTTTGGTCTGGTAAAGAAAGAATGTAGATCAGAAAACATCGAAGAACCTAAAACTAAAACCCGACCGTAAAAAAAACTTTTCAACCGACTTCAAAAAAGGAGGTTCTCAATTCGACACTATGTTTCTTATTTTTTACCGACTTCCCAAAAAAGGAGGAGGTACTTATATAACATAACTTAACTTCAACATATCTTCTTCTTAAACATAACTTCTTTCCACGTGAACCGATGTCGAAATTATTTACTGTTTGAAAGATGTTGCTTTCCAATTGGTCCCATTTAAATTTGATCAAGATCTGATCAGTAGTTCTTAAAATATCATCAACATCGTCAATGTAGTCCACTAAATAATGCCTATTTAGTGGACTACATTGAAGATGTGCTCGTTTTTAACCGACTTCAAAAGTTACCTCATTAACTTCTTTCGTTGGCAATAATGCGTGTTTAATACATCAAATCTGATCAAGGTTCCAAAGTTAACGCGGTAAAGTCAGTTTTTTAAGCTTTGCTTGCGTTTAATTATTTATTAATTATATTTTTTTTCTATATGTATGTTACGCGATATCTTCGTCAATTATGAATCGATTTTGATGGTTTTTTTTGTTTGGTAGATTATACTTCAGAGGTGGTCCCGTATACATTTTATCGAAATCGATCCAGCCAAAACCAAAATATAAGCGTTGAAGTAGGTTTTTAAGCGTTTTATTATTAATTGAAAAAAAAATTATTGAAATAAAGCACCGCCGAGATGGCTTTAAATTTGCGAATCATGCTGCAGGGAGTAGAGTCATTAACTTTCATGAGTGCCTCTATGGGGCCCATGTGAATAAACAATATAGAATATAAGTACTACAAGTAATTGTCCTTGACTAATTACATAACTAACAACACGTGACCTACATAACACACTATCTCAAAAAACTTGCATAACCCCGAACAATTATCATCTCAATTTACTACAAAAACATGTCGGAGCTAATTATTTTAATTTACAGAAGCTGTTAAAACCACATTCCAAAATACGCTTTATCTCTTGATGTTTAAGGTAGTTTTGCTATGACATAAATAGCAATTAAAACAGAAGATAATACTGGAATGCCAATGAATCTGGCGTTAAGTCGTAATTAAAGCTTTTTCTAGAACTATGACAGAAGGCGATATGTTCTCATTGAGATCAGTTTATTATGGGATGATCTAAGGCATTGGATATACAAAGCGGTCAGGGCGCGCGCCCTGTACGTGCTGCTGCCACTGTATAAATACGCGAGCACTGTCCGCTTAATATATATATTTTTAATTAAATTTATGCCATAGAGATTGTTGTTTTAAATATTTAATTTTTGTTTTAATTTGTTTTAAATTTAAATTTAAGCTAAAGAGATTACTTTTAGACAAATGTTATTATAACATGATTGAATTAATAGAACTAGCACATTACTATAATTATCTTGACAAAATAATAATTTTTTGTAACTCTGTAATTATAATATAAATGATGAATTACCTACTAGCTAAATATTATTTATGTAATGCATAACATGTTATATTGATTATTATTTTTTTATAATTGTAATTTTAAAATTTGTATGCCTGACAAGGGCGAGAATGTCAATGGCAACCAATTTTGTTTTATTCAACATCTTATATTGATTTATTATTAATATTCACCTGCATTCTGACGAATAAATGATTTGATTTGATTTGTTACACTAGAGCCTGTTCAAAAACGTCGGCAGCGCGGGGAAGCGTCGCACGCAGGCGCCACGCCCGCCGCGCGCCATGGCCGCTTTGTATATGAAGTCCCTTAGGTGCTATACATTTTATCTACACAGCGCCGGGGCCGCGCGTCTGGGGCGCTTTGTATTTCAAGTCCCTAAGATCGTGATTGTGGTATGGAGATTGAAGAACTATTGCATCAACGTTCTTGGTATACAGAGCTATTAAATTCGATATGTCTTGTATTACGACCAGGTGCGGATTTGGTCCACTTGGCCAATAAAAGATTGCATCGCTCATGTTTTTAGACATTCATAAATGACTAATACATGAATTTTATTAACCTCGAGATGCATGGAGACAAACTTTTGGCGACTACATAAAGTCGCCAAAAGTTTGCCTCCATGCATCCTTATCACAAATGGCTCTTCAAGCTGAAGAGGTCGCGTATGTTTTTTTACAATTTTAACCACTCCCTATTCATAAAAATCTACGAAATTGTTATTTTTAATTCCTACCAAATAGTTGTCAAACATAGATTTTTTTGTAATACGGTTTCGTATTCTACTTGCAGAGTTATTTTCTACAATATACCATACAGAGGCAATAAAAAAAAATTTCGTCCCCCATGTACGTGCCCCTTATATATTTTTATTTATAATAATAATTTAATTGCCATTTTTTTGGACCACAGCTTCACAAGCTCTCTGAGAATTTGAAGTTATTCGCTGGTATAGTCTAGACCTCTGTCAGACAGACGGACGGACGAATAAGCTTTGGTAATTCAAAATTACAATAAAAAAGAAAGCTGGTTTCACTTCTGTGATTGACAGTCCTAGGTCAGAAGTCAGGAAGTACCTAATCGTTACATCTAAATAGCTAAACGTTTTTTGTTTGAAAGGTCATTGATCAGCTCACTTCGCGATCGGTGTCTGGTTTTTGCTAGACCTCAATACTTTTTCCTCTGATGGTGATAAAAAGTCCTTCTAAACTTCGAAACGGTAATAAAAAAGTGGGATGTAACGGGAGTACTGTGAAGTGCACTAAGCTGAACGACGACGTTGCCCTTGAGTATACCTACAGGCTACGTATAATTAAACGCAAGCAAAGCTTTAAATAACCAACTTCAGCTCTTTATCTTCGGAACTTTAAATGGGAACAATTGCAAAACAACATAATTCAAACAAAATATCTAAATCGGTTCACGTGGAAAGAAGTTATGAGGTAACATACATAAAAAAAGGAAAAAATAGGTACAGTTGACTTGAGGAGACCTCCTACTTTTTTGTGAAGTCGGTAGAAAAAACCGACTTCACCGCTTTATCTTCGGAACTTTGATCTGATTAGATGTACTAAACACGCATTATTGACGATATTTCAAGAACTACTGATCAGATCTTGATCAAATTAAATGGGACTAATTGGAAAGCAACAACTATCAAACAAAATAAAATGTCAAAATCGGGTCTCGTGGAACGAAATTAACACACATAAAAAACAGTCGACTTGAGTACCTCCTTCTTTTTGGGAAGTCGGTAAAAAGAACTCAACATGTAGAGTACGAAACCGGTTTAAAAAACATCCTTGTCGGAAAATCGTCGTTTTAAGACCTATTTTGTCCCGGGGTGTTTGTCTCAAAAATGGCTTCTCATTTAAAGCTGAAACTTACGTATTATATCCGTTATATCCTGTACTTGAACAAAAAATACAGAAATCAAACAATTATTTTAAAGAAAAAAAGTTAGAAGCAATTGACTTCTAAAGTATTTCTCTATTAGGCAAAATATAGGCGCGAGATCTCAGTTCGGCGCGAACGACTAGTGTTAGATAGGCAAGTATTCAATTTCCATCAGGTGGTCAACCACTACCCCACCTAATGGAAAATAAAGATGCGGCTGAAGATGTAACATGTTTGCCTAGAAGATACCTGTTCTCTCTAGACTTGGAAGACACCCAGATTGTACCGTTTGGGAAACAAAGACGCAGGCAATGAAAAATAAAAACATGATTAAAAAAATATGCGCCGCCGAGTTTCTTGTCAGGTTCTTCTCGAGATGGCTGTAATTTTACGAATCTGGCAGAATCATTAACTTTCATGAGTGCCTCTTTGGGGCCATTGTGAATAAACTATTTTTATTTTGAATGAGTTCCACGAAACGCTTCAAGCGAATCGGAGATATGTCAACGCAGGCAATGAAAAATAAAAACATGATTAAAAAAATATGCGCCGCCGAGTTTCTTGTCAGGTTCTTTTCGAGATGGCTGTAATTTTACGAATCTGGCAGAATCATTAACTTTCATGAGTGCCTCTTTGGGGCCATTGTGAATAAACTATTTTTATTTTGAATGAGTTCCACGAAACGCTTCAAGCGAATCGGAGATATGTCAATAATATATGGATGACGTTTCGACAGATCGTCTTGTTGTAAGGTGGTAAAAAGGGCATGAGGTAATTAACTAATGTAATTCCTGCGCACACTCCAAAATGTAAGCTATAGAATTCTGATAGGCTTGCTTACGTCGGTGACCGAGACTGACCGAGACTTTGCAGTTTGGAGTCAACTAGATGACCAGGGCCAGTGAGTTTTATCAAGTGTAATCTATATTTAGGTATTTGAAGTGCTTCAACGATTAGTCATCGAGTACGGCGTTTATTACACACTCAATTACCGTAACAAAATGCTCTGAGTGCCAACTGACTCGTTAAAATCTCCGTTGGGTTTAGCTAAGATGGTTTTTTTTTCATTCAATATCGGCTTCACAATCTAGTGCGTTTAGCCAGTGTCAAGTAATTATGTATTTCATGTTAAGTCTTACTCACAAGTCACAGTCAAAGTCAAGTAAAACAGTCATAGTCAAGTCATGCCCTAGTAAAGTGGTAAAAACTTTACTAGAACTTCTATTAGAGTCTTGGAGTGAAGGCGAAAATCGCGTTTTTCAACTTTGTCTGACTTGCCTATACTTATGCACGTTTACTAATTATTAACGGTTAATAATCCACCATTATTACGCATTAACACTCGAAGAATCACAGGTTTTGGAAAAATATTCAAAATTAACAACGCCATTTTTTCACTTTCGCGGCAAAACTCCTTCGGTGTTTTTAAATATACCGACATTAGTAAGTTGTGTATA
The DNA here is from genome assembly GCA_948107665.1 of Lomographa bimaculata. NCBI lineage: Eukaryota > Metazoa > Arthropoda > Insecta > Lepidoptera > Geometridae > Lomographa > Lomographa bimaculata. Next base: position 2,631,783 of record OX403608.1, on the reverse strand, counting down.
AACCTGCCAGAGGTGGTTTAGAATCGACTACTAAGCAGAGAAAAAAAAAATAGTTTAGAATAATAATTTAATCGTCACTGGTAAGTACACTCTGGTGCAAATAGTTTAGTCTAACTGTCTATTTGTTCGTCAAACAGTCTTAACTGTCTATTAAACTATGGCAATTTTCATTCCAGTATTTTTTAATGGAAGTCCCTCCGATTTTATCTAAATTCTTGTATACATCTAATTCCTTTAAACGAGCAATTCTTGTATATATATATATATATATGTTTGTAATCAGGATCTCGGAAAAAGCTCCAACGAATTTCATGAAATTTTGTATGCAGGAGGTTTTGGGGGCGATAAATCGATCTAACTAGGTTTCAATTTTTGAAAACGTCGTTTTATCCGTGTTTTCAGCCGAGCAAAGCTCGATCATCCGGGTACTATAACCTGAATCTAGGAAACAGCTCTAACAGTTTCCATGAAATTATGTATGCAGGGGGTTCGGGGGCGATAAATTGAGGTAGGTTTCATTTTAAGAAAACGTATCTTCCAAATAGAAGTTTTAACAAGCAATACTTTAAAAAGTTTTTTAAATCAAGCTTTTGTCAGTTGTAAATTTGATAACCTGAACTGCGCGTTGGCTTAGTTGGGTGACCGTTCGAATTATAAATAGCAGGTATCGTGTTCGATTTCCGGCGGGAACACAAATTTTCTTCCGAAGGAAAAAATGTGTTTCTGGTTCTGGCTGAGATTGTGTGTGATGTTAATGCTTCCGTGACCCACGTCATCGAACTTAGTGTGGGGCTGTGAGTCTGAAAGCTTATATATAGATAGAACTATGCTTATATAAACCTTTCTTTCCCACCCAATAACTTTTCTGTGTCATACTGTTCTCCTACTTATATTTCATAATATGATTCAAGCTGTAACAAATATCCTTACTTTATTATAATATGTTGTATATATGTATTTATATTATAAACATATGTATTCATAAGTATTGCCTTATAGAATTTATTTAGTTCAAGTATGTATATATATACCTTACTTTATATTTATATATATATTATTTTCCTAAACTTGTATTTACACCCCCGTTTCACCGAATTATTTATAATCTTCTCTATCTAAAGGTTGTCTGGAAGAGATCGCTTTTAGCGATAAGACCGCCTTGCCACCTTGTACACTATAATTTAAGTTTTGTTATTTTGAGTGATTTATGTAAGGTGTGACAATAAAGCGTTATGTATCTATCTATACAAGGTACATCGTATGATCAAGATGCACAGACATCCGTACAAATCTATTAGCATGCTGTTATCGTCGCACTTTGATCAGGTATCGTTTGATCAGGCAGCCGTATTTATAACGCAACTAGCTTTAGCCCTCGGGTCCGTACTACCCTCTACTTTGTTCGTGATCAAGTTTGCATTTATATTGAGGTACCGTTTATTTTAATTTAATTCGTACAATCGTAGTTTGATGATCAGAATAGACCTACTATATAATTATTTTAGGTACTTCTGCCAGAAATCGAACCTGGCCGCGAAGACTAGAATTTGGTCGTCGTTTAGACGAAAATCATCGAGAAGCATTGCATTACATAGATTCTGAAGTCAATTATATATCCGTTATACTAGTTGTTTGCCCCGAACTAAGATGTAGCGCCTAGTAGAGAAATTCTTTTAAGTCAATTACTTATATCTTTTTTTAAATAATAATTGTTTGATTTGTATATTTATTGTTCAAGAACAGGATATTATAACGAGTATAATGCGAAAGTTTCAGCTATTTTTGAGATAGACCCCGGGACAAAATAATTTAAAAAAACAGTGACTTTGGTGGCCTAACAAATTGTAATTATCCAACATAGTTCTTTTAAAACTTTTCTTACTCTACTTGAAAAGTTCTTTTTAACGACACCTCAAAAGGGTAAATAAAAAAATTCAAAAAAATTTACTCCCAATTACGTGTTCGGTTGCTTCCCTAATATTTTCATTTTTATCATTTTAATTAAAATTTCTGGCGTTGGACCACATATTCTCTTTGAAATTAATCGCTTATGTAGCTTATACACTAAATACCTCCGACAGACAGACGGACGGACAGACAGTGCTGAATCTCTCATCACATCATATATATTGATTTTGTTTATATAGCATTAGCCATGCCAGGCAGAACTATATTGATAAATTTAGAAAGCAAAAAATATCGATCGAGGCGGGGATTGAACCCGCGGCCATAGAGTGTCATGAAAAGACAATATAACCATTAAGTCTTTGGTGTCATGCTCTATTGCTCTAACCGCTGAGCTACTCTAGCCCGCCTCAAGCGACGGAACATTCCTTTCCTAATAACGTCTTACGGGGACGTGTGACGTCATCTACCGAAACACATTTTAGAAACTATATACTACTTCATCAATATACATCATATATGGATCAGACATACAAACATATTTACCACATTCTACCATAGATATCAGTCCAGACTGGGTTTGTGCAATAAAACGTAAATGGTGTATTTATGCATCGGAGCTCAAAGGAGTGGAAATAATTGTAAAGGAGAATGCTCTGGGGCATGACTGGAATCTTGAACACTGGGTAATTGGAGCATTATTTGTTCCTAAGGCCCGGCCGGTTTGTAAATAGCATTTTTTTTAATACTTTATTTTTAACGATAGGCAAGCGTTTGACTACAATCTCACCTGATGGAAAGCGATGATGCCGTGGGTCTTGGGTTCGATTCCCGGCAGGAGCACAAATTCCTTCCCAAGGGATATTTGTGCTTCTGGTTCTGGGTGTAATGTGTGTGTGATGTGAATGTTTCCGGCACCCGCGATACAAGTCTTTGAACTTAGTGTGGGGCTGTGAGTGTGAATGCGTTTGTTTGTTTGTTTTTGTTTTAATTATTATAGGTACGTGAACTCTGCAAGGGTGTAGCAAAATAATCTGTTAACTTAGTTTACCTATTTCCATAGTATTGAAAAAAATCATTTTTAATACAACAACAAAAAATTTATAAAATGTCTTCACACTCACAGCCCCACTCTAAGTTCGATGACTTGTGTCGAGTGCCGGAAACATTCACATCACGACGATCACAACCAAGCTCATTCTATTTTCAAAAATCTATCAGAGTACCTGGTTGAGGCGACGCGTGATCAAAATGCTGGCACTTATTTGGCTCAACGTAATAGCATTGCAATTCAAAGAGGCAATGCCGCCAGCATGATGGGAACCACTGGTAGTGGGCTTGAGTACTTAGATTTCCTATGAGCGAATGTCTTGTAGGTAACTTAGTTCTTTGCTTTGTAAAGTTTTAGTTTAGTTCTAGGAAATATAGGCAATTGGCCCGTAGCTATTTTACCAGAACCAGAAACACAAATTTTCCTTGAGGAGAAAATCTGTGTTCCCACCGGGTAATATATGATTTCTATCTACTATCTATCTATCTTAATATTTTTCACTTTTGTTTTCGATAAAGTCTTTGACTATGTTATAGCATTTTTTTTAATTTAAATATTTTTTTTGTTTAATATTTGTAGAAATTGTATTAAATGTTTTTATTATCATAATAGTAATGTATATCTCATATCTAAAATATATATAATATATATCTATGTATTCTGTAGCTTAAGAAAAAATAATAAATAAAGAGAATAATAATATAATGTGTGGTACTTTTTAAATATCTCTAATTTATATTTGACTCCAAGATTATTTTACCCCATTTTGATTGAAATAAACTGATGCTAATTAACTTTAAGTAGAACACTCAACTAGTAAATAATGATTTCAATAAATCAGAAAACCCAACTGCAAAAAAAAGTAAAACATAGTGATTAGTAACAGTCGGGACCCAAGTGTCTGCCCTCTTGTGTTTCTGGTTTTGGATGTGATTGTGTCTGATACTTAGAACTTAGTGTGGGGCTGTGAATGTGAATCTGTTTGTTTACCTAAAAATGGGGGGGGGGGGGGGGGGTTATTCCGTGGATCGATCTTTACACTGACGTCGAAATAGAATCATTAACTTTCATGAGTTGGGGCCCATGGGTAGGTGAATAAACGATTTTGATTTGATTTCATTCCATTCTTTTCTTTTGAACCATCGAATCGACTGAACAACCGATTCCACCGATCGACACGACGCATCAATTAGACCAGGATAGACCTACTATATCATTATTTTCAGTGCTTCTGCCAGGAATCGAACCTTGCCGCAAAGACTGGAACTTGATCGACGTTTAGCAAAAATCATTGAAGCATTTGAACATTGAATTACATAGATCGTGAAGTCAATCATACATCGATAATAATAAATAATTTAACCGTCCGTCATCGCGTGCAGAGTAGGGATGTAACAGAGCTTGGACTCCGATTCCGACAGGTCGGAACTTTCGATTGATATTACACTTCCGACTCCGATATCAGCTTCGACATTTATAAAGCAGGAATAAATAAACAGTAATATACTAGACCTTAACGCTTCTTAAAGTGGTCAAAAAACAAATTGCTTTTAAAGACATTTATGAAAAATAAATATAATTAAACGCAAGCAAAGTTTAAAAAAACTCTCATCGTGAAAGTCGTGAAGTCTCACGGAACTTTGATCGGATTAGATGTACTAAACACACGTTATTGACAATATTTCAAGAACTACTGATCAGATCTTGATCACATTTAAATGGGACCAATTGGGAAAATCTCTTTAAAAAAAAAAACTGTTCACGTGGAAAGATAATGAGGTAACAAAAAATAAAAGAAAAAAAACTTTGTCCGCATTTGTGGAATGTCTACCGTGTAGGTGTCTTGATTTCCTATAATATAATGGTATATATATATATTAATATACAGATACATTTCGAATTGTTTCTTTGCCAGATCTTTTTTCAATTCCTTCGAACCCGAGTTGCGGATCCTGAGTTTTAATTCCTATAGCCAAAATGTAAAACTCCGACTCCGACTTAGGTTCCGATAAAAGTACCTGTAATATCCGTGTTGACGTGAGACTCGAGCGATACTCTTTAATTAAATTTTCCTCTCTTCTGCCTCCGCTTCGTCTCCACATCTAACTCCGGTGTCGATTCCGATTACGCAAATTTATTTTAGTGCTAAATAGGCAAGCATTTGACCGCTATCTCACCTGATGGAAAGTAATGATGCGGCTGAAGATGCTTGCCTAGAAGATACCTATTCACGTATGATTTGAAGACTCTCAGATTAGGTATACCCCTCGGGGAACAATGACGCAGGCAATGAGTTCCACTCTGTCGCTGTACGGATGATGAACGTAGAAGCAAATCGCTTATAACGAACTGGAGGTATGCCAACCATAAACATTTGACAGTTTGTCTGGCTGTTAGATGGTAAAAGGGGCATAGTGCAATTAACTCATGTAATACCTGCGCACATTCTCCAAAATGCAAACGATAGAATAAAAACAAACAAAACAAACAAACGCATTCACATTCACAGCCCCACACTAAGTTCAAAGACTTGTATCGTGGGTGCCGGAAACATTCACATCACACACACATTACACCCAGAACCAGAAGCACAAATATCCCATGAATACCGATAGACTTGCGACCATATGTCTGTGACCGAGGCTCTGAAATCTGGACTCACTTAGCTTACTATCGCCAATAAGTCTTTTTGCTCGTCGGTCAATAGACTCAAATTTATAAACTCCAACTACGACTTCGGTTCCTATAAAACTACCTTCGTAATGTCCCGTCCCTATTATAGAGACTCGAGTGGCACTCATCAATGAAATCTTCCTTCAGAGTATGGTAAGTAATTAATAGTAGGACATAGTATTAGTTTCACATACTTTACCGTTTCGGTTTCGATTCCGATAAAGCAAATTTATAAACTCCAACTCCGACTTTTCTTAGTAACGTCCCTATATTGTAGAGACTCGGGCGGTATTCATCAATAGAGGAATGTGCCACAAATTAATTAACGAGCTGTCCTTCAGAATTGGCCACTTACTGCTCAGCATTCAACGAGCGAACTTGAATTTTTGATGACCATTAATTATTTTAATTGCCACCTCATGGTTACTAATAAATTATTTGCGGTTGGGTGTACGTGACATACCGACATAGAATAATAACTTTTATATATATAGTCAAAACTTCTTAAATATACGTAAGTACGACAACAATAATTAAACGCAGCAAACATTAAAAACCCGACTTCACCGCTTATATTTTGTTTTTGGCTTGATAGATTACGATAAAATTTATATGCGACCACCACTAATCTATAAAAAAAACATCGTTTTTGGGTCGAGAGTTAAAATACAGACTGTACTTTTTTTTTTTATGTATTTTACCTCATAAATTCTCTCCACGTGAGCCGAATTAGACATTTTTTTTTTAAAGATATTGCTTTTTAATTCGTCCCATTTAAATTTGATCACGATCTGATCAGTAGTTCTTGAAATATCGTTAACAATGCCTATTTTGTAACGAATAAAGCGTACTTTGACGATGTTCTCGTTTACCCGACTTCAAAAGTTACCTCATAACTTCTTTCGTTGTGAGCCGATTTTGATGATTCTTTTTTTATTTGAGAGCTGATGCTTTTCATGTGATCCTATTGAAATTTGATCAAGATCTGATGTCTAGTTTTTGAGTTATAGTCAATAATGCGTGTTTATATATTAAATCTGATCAAGGTTCCGATGATAAAGCGGTGAAGTCGGTTTTTTAAAGCTTTGCTTGCGTTTAATTATTTTATGCTTCGCTTGCGTTAAATTTTTTTTTGTGATAGGTGAATTAATCGAGAGTGTTCTTATCTATGTTTAGTGAAAATCGGTGCAATCGTTTTCCAGATAGAACGTCGGCATTTTCAACATTTTGATTTTGTCTCTTGTGTTACTGCCTCTTGTGTCTTTTATGTTCTGTCACTAATAAATGACTTCTTTTTATTTTATTATTTATGCAAGCCTCTGTTCCAAATCGATGAAGTCGTTGAACTTCATTCACGGTTACCTTTTTGCTCAGGTTTCTTGTCAGCTGTTTTTGTACTGACCGTTATGCCGACTATTCGATACGCCTTCTTTTTTACAACCGACTTCAAAAAAGGAGGTTCTAAATTCGACTGTATGTTTTTTTTGTATGTATATTACGCGATATTTCCGCCGATAGTGAATCGATTTTGATTTTTTTTTTTTTGCTAGATTATACTTCAATTATACCTATAAAACCTAATATAAGCGGGGAAGACGATTTTTTACAAACTTTAATTAGCTTGCACTGTATGTATGTAACAAGTAACTTATTTAAGCACTGCTTGCGTCTAAATAATGCAGCACTCTCACTATATATTACATTGATATTGCTAAGAAACTATAAAACAACTTTCGATAAAGTCACCTTTTAAACAAAAAAACTACATCAAAATCGTTTTAGCCGTTTGGGAGCTACGATACCGCAGACAGACATACATACACACGTTAAACTTCTGACACTTTTCACGTCAGCGGTTAAAAATTGGTTTTTTTATTCAAGATAGGCAAAATCAAGACCACCATCTCACCTGATGGTAAGCGACGATGTGGTCGACGATGGCGTAAGCTTGCTTAGAAGATACCTACTCACTAGAGACTTGAAGACTCCCATGTTTTTCTCATCAAAATACACCATCTCAAGGAGTTCCACTCCTTTGCAATTTGCACAATGAATGTGAAAGAAAAACGCTTCGTGTGCATTTGTGGAATGTGTACCATATAGCGGTGTTACTTATCAGTTTGTCTGCTTGTCCGATGATAGAACGGGGATGCAGGAACTAGATCGTGCAGTTCCTTGGTACACTCTCCGAAATGTATCCAATAAAAAACCGAAGGACTAGCTACCATGCGGCGATGACCCATGCTCTGAAGCTTTGAATTAGTCAGCTGTTCGCTGCCAATGAGTATCTTGGCTCCACGCTCAATGGTGTCAAGAGCCTCAAGCTGGTACTTAATTTTCACTGTTAACTTTTTACCCATAAAAATGTTTTCTCCCTTCTCTTTGCTGACTTAGACTCTGCATTCTTCGAAGTGATATTTGATCAGAGCTATAAACAAATTTGCTAGGAAAGTGTTTGAGGTCAGTTCCGAGAAGTGTTTGGTTAGCATTCGTGGGATAACCTTGGTACACTATTATGAATTCTCTGTGGATATTAGAACAAGGTGCTGATTAATTCGTTAATTACTAGTACGTACCTATATGGTAGTTGTTAGGCATTCTAATTTACTTTTCTACCGATTTCACAAAAAAGGAGGAGGTACTCAAGTCGACTGTATTTTTTAAATTTTTGTGTGTGTAACCTCATATCTGTTATTCCACGTGAACCGATTTCGATTTTTTTTTGTTTGAAAGAGTTTGCTTTCCAATTGGTCCCATTCAAATTTGATCAAGATCTGATCAGTAGTTCTTGAAATATCATCAATAATGCGTATTCTGACATTGACGATGTTCTTGTTTTTGACCGACTTCAAAAGTTACCTCATAACTTCTTTCGTTGTGAACCGATTTTGAATATTATTTTTTATTTAAAAGCTGGTGCTTTTCATGTGGTCTCATTGAAATTTGATCAAGGTCTGATTTCTAGTTTTTGAGTTATCGTCAATAATGCGTGTTTAATACATTAAATCTGATCAAGGTTCCGAAGATAAAGCGGTGAAGTCGGTTTTTTTTAAGCTTTGCTTGCGTTTAATTATTTGATACTTCTGCGTTATGTAAATTATGTAAATTAATTAGAGTGAATTATAACGATGTGCGCGCACACCGACACCTAAAAGCGACACTATGAAGTTGGTTGGTATATAAAAGGAAGTTCTCATTGATTTAGTTCCGGTTGTACTCACATTATGTTTTAATCGAGTACGCGCCAGGCTCTCGTTGCCGCTACAGCGCATGCTCCCGAGGATGAGCGTCTATAAAGCTCGAACACCGGTCGAGTTTCTCGATTTAATTAAACACCGGAACTAAATGAATATAAAAACGACTCACGATAGTTTTAATAATAATATAAGGATGTTCCCAATTTGACAGATTTTTTTTGTATCTTTGATACGCGATATCTCCGCCAATTATGAATCGATTTTGATGTTTTTTTGTTTGGTTGATAAAGATTATACTTTAGAGGTGATCCCATATGCGGCGAAGTCGTCTTTTAAGCTTTTTATAAGCGGGGAACAAAGACGCATGCAATGAGTTCCCTTCGCAGTACAGATGGTGAACGTAGAAGCGAAACAAATATTATTACTGTGTACAGGAATGACAGCAATATTTTCTGTGTAATTACAGGGCTGAAAGAGATTTAACATCTAATATCTTAGTCTCTAAATTTCATTAAAATCGTTGGAGCCGTTGCCGAGATTCAGATTAAATACAAGAATACATAATTGCTTTTACCAGCGCCAATGTTCCAGCCATTCTCCGAATGGTCTGATGCGTGACGATGGTAAAAGACCCGACGGCATGACTTTAATTCCTTGGAAGATGGGACGGCCTTTAGTGTGGGATGCAACTTGTGTCGACACTTTAGCTCCGTCACATCTTCCTGAAACACAGAATGGGGTTGGCGTCGTCGCGGCAACTTCGGCAGAGCAACGCAAACGGCGAAAATATGGAAACCTCGGCAGGTTACATAATATTTGAGCCGTTTGGTGTTGAGCACACGCCCGGGGGGACCGGGAGCTCATTCTATTTTCAAAAATTTATCAGAGCGCCTGGATGAGGCGACTCGTGATCAAAATGCTGGTACTTATTTGGCTCAACGTATTAGCTTTGCAAATCAAAGAGGCAATGCCGCCAGCATAGATGGCTAGCAGCACTTAGCCAACTCTATCAAGTTATTTATAAAAGTGCCCGTAAAGTTTAATCCAATGATGCACTTAAATATCAATTAGCCGAAGATTTATTAAAACAACGCCTTTTATAACATCAAAACAAACGCTCTTATCCCAAGTAATTATACAATAAAAGTATTCGATACATTAAATACAAGCCACATGGCCCCTTTTGATAAGCCGGGCTTAATTTAACTAGGGAGGTACTGAGAAATTACTAAACTACACATGTATTTACCTAGTTATATGCTAAGTCGGGACCTCATTCGTGACATCACGCAGCGTTATATTGTTTATTTCTTGTATTTTGTTTTGTGCTTTGTCTTGTTTTTCTTATGTAAATAATGTAACGTCGCGTATTGTCCCGAATAAATGTATTTTCTTTCTTTCTTTCTTTCTTTTTACTACAAATTGGAGTCTTTTTGACATGCTTTTATTGATCGAGTGAAGCGAGATCTCTTAGTTGACTTGGGTCGTTCAGCACTTTGTCCGTCCGTCCGTCTGTCAGAGGCATCTAGCGTCTAAACCATACAAGCAAATGACTTCCAATTCTCATAGAATATGTAAAACTGCGGCATAAAGCCACAAATGACATTTAAAATGATTTAAATGAAAAAAAATATTAAGGTGGCTCCCATACATGTACGTAGGGAGCAAAATTTTTTTCATCGCCTAAGTGATCTTCACAAGTGATGATACGATATTTTTTTGCTTTTAATTTTGGCTTCGCAATCTTGTGCATTTAGCCAGAGTTAGTTAACTAATAAAATATTTCATGTGTATTTCATAATAAAAGTGCTAGTCACAAGTCACAGTCAAAGTCAAGTAAAAGAGCCAAGGTCCAGTCATAGTCAAGTCATGCCCTAATAAAGTGGTAGAAACTTTACTAGAACTTCTATTGGAGTTTTGGAACGAAAGCCAAAATTACGTTTTTAAACTTTGTATGATTTGCCGACACTTATGCACGTTAACTAAGTATTACCGGTTAATAATCCACCATTATTACACATTAATACTCGAAGAATCACAGGTTTTGGAAAACAATACGACGCCATTTTTTCAATTTCGCGGCAAAACTCCAATACGATAATAATAACAGCGGAAACATATAAAATAATTTTAAAGTTAAACATTGTGTTTCACAGTACGCACTCTACAAAGCAACCTTGTGTTTGTGATTCAAATACCAATGAGATCGGTCAAGCGTGAAACGACGTCACGGCTCGATGGTTCCGCATGAGACGACGAAGAATCAAAATGGTGGGAAGCGACGGATCTAGACCATGAAGTGGGTACATTCTGTGATAGATTGCTTGTAAATTTAGAAACATTTTGTTCGACAATGGAGGTAACGTGTGACTATTTTATCTCTATATCTGATAGGCTTGCGTTTGATCACTATCTCACGTTGTAAGTGATGTGTTCGAGGGCGGTAATCAGAAATTTCGAATAGCGTTAAGTCCCGGGAGCCGGGTAATTTTTTTTTGTGGTTGGACAAAAAAGGGTTGCCTGAGGCCAAACACCCCCCCCTAAGCAGTACCGAGGTGGGGCAAGATAGGTCGCGCTAGCATTCAATATCTTGCCCCAGCGGTAGGCCCAAGCGCAAACCGGACCACTGCGCCTTGCTCACCAAGGCTACCCCCTAGACGTTGGGGCTGTGCATCCCGGTGCAGAGCCCCTTGGCTCTTCACCAGTGACCCCACTACAGAGGAGGATAGTGGAGACGGGCGAATTGCCTCCTCCCCTCTGTCCGTCGGCGCCGGAGCGAAGATTGGGTTATCAACCTTTCTGGCCCGCTCCGCGGCTTTCTTCTGCGCCATAACCACCTCCTGCCACGCCACGATCTCTCGCTGGCGTCTACGCACGCTCGGGAGGGAGAGCTCCTCATCAATGATCGCTGAAAGCATGTGCCGCCGTGGGTCCCATGCGGCTTGGCCCCGGGAAATGGCCTTAAGCAGGCCGTAGCTGAAATAGCCCGTTAATACAACGAAAATTACTGGATCTTAAGGATAGCTTCTGGGACATCATTCAAACGCTTAAAGCGTTTCGCTTTTTTTTATCATTCGTACTGCGAGGGACTGGAACTCATTGCCCGCGTCTCTTTCCCTTAACGGTATAATTTGGGAGTCTTCAAGTCATATCTTATAAGCAGGCATGCTACATCTTCAGCCATACTTTCTCTTTCCATTGGGTGAGATGTTTGCTAAATGCTTGTCTATGAAGCATAAAAAAATTTAGACATTTAGTATTTTCGCAAATTGATCCCCATTGTAAACCGACTTCACAAAGAAGCAGGTTCTCATTGCTACAGTTTTTTTATTTGTGTTCAGTACCTCACATCTTTCTAAGTGAACCGATTTAAGTGATTTTTTTTCATTTGAAAACTAGTTCTTCCCGATTCCCATGTGGTCCCATTTAAATTTGATCAAGATCTGACCAGTAGTGTTTGAGCTACTCAATAACGCGTATTTAATTCATTTAATCTGATCAAGGGTTCCGAAAACAAAGCTGTGAAGTTGGTTATTTTTAAACTTTGATTGCGTTTAAATTATTCATCAATCGTTCTATATTTTACCTAATTCTATTTTCAAAACTAAAATTCCACCTTTTCGCTAAACAAAATTGGCACGTTTTTGCATTTCGCGGACAGTATGCGGTATTCTAAAAATGAATCGTCTTCCATGATTTAATGCCGAAAAATTCCAAGGTCCAACGGAAAGGTAACACATGGTAATGTATACGTAAGGCCAAGGCTATGATGTTTTGTTCTAGAAGAATGTGTTTATGTCGTAAACAAACATAGTAACTCAATTATATCAATATCTGTCTAAAAAAACGTGTGTGTGTACTTAACTATGTACTCAAGAATTATACTTATTTAGCGTAACAACACAAAAATAACTAAACATTTTATCCCGTGTGTCAGTACTCTTTGTTTGTGAAAAAAAAAACATTAAATGACTACCTTGAATATAGTTATCAGTTCTTACGGAAACTTGAGAGACCAACCAACTTCATGGTGTCGCTTTAGGTGTCGATGTGTGCGCTAAAAATTCGACTTCACCGCTTTATCTTCGGACCCCTTGATAAAATTAAATGAATGAAATTTATTATTGAGGATAAATATTATATTATATTATTGAGGATATTATTATTATTGAGGATAACTCATACACTACTGGTCATATCTTGATCAAATTTAAATGGGACCACACGGTTCACCTAGACAGAAGTTAGGACAGACAAATTAAGAAGCTCCTCCTTTTTTTGAAGTCAGTTAAAAATAATAAAAAATCCAGTAGACCACAGACAAAATGTTTAATGATTACCAAATCTAGTCATAAACTAAGTTTTTCTTATTTTTTTTATTTGCTGGGTAGGCAAGCATTTGACCACTATCTCACCTGATGGAAAGTATTATTTATTCCTTGACTATGCCCAAATTACTTTAACAATTAAATCTCCATACATGTGAACTATGCTCAGACAAATGGCGGTTAAATTTTGTTAATCTTTTTATTACCATATACATCCTACTAATATTATAAATCCTAAAGTTTGTATGTAAGTATATGTTTGTTCCCTCTTCACGCTTTAACGGCTGAACGGATTTGGATGAAATTTGGACTGTACGTAGATTATACCTAGGATTAACACATAGGCTACTTTTTAACTGGATAATAGCGGGCGAAGCCGCCGTGCACGGCTAGTGAGTAATAAAACTATAACTATGACGTTGGTTTTTTTTTGCCGCGAAAGTGAAATAACGGCGTTGTTAATTTTGTATTATGTTCCAAAACCTGTGATTCTTCGAGTGTTAATTTGTAATAATGGTGGATTATTAACCGTTAATACTTAGTGAACGTACATAAGTGTAGACAAATCATACAACGCTGAAAAACGTGATTTTCGCTTGCACTCCAAAACTCCAAATAAGTTCTAGTAAAGTTTTTACAATTTTATTGGGGCATGACTTGAATAGACCTGGACCTTGACTCTTTTACTTGACTTTGACTGTGACTTGTGACTAGGACTGATATTATTAAATTAACTTGAAATATTTTATAACTTGAAACTGGCTAAATGCACAAGATTGCGGAGGCAAAATTAAAAGTAAAAAAGAACTGACGTTTTATAAAAAAAAATGTTCGTCGCAATGCGCAACAAGTCAATGTACTTACCTAACAAATATTTAAAAATACCCGACTGCGAAAAATACTTTGAATGTAATTTTATGCAATCCCCTTTTAATATCTGCGTTTCTTTAGGTTAAGTATTTTTTTCATTAACATTACTATTTCGCGCCAAAAATCCGCCATTTTGTTTATTTTTTCAAACTAAGGGCTTTTGGGTTTTTAATACGAATATAACGATACAATAACTGTTGTGTAAAAAAATGCCGGAAGTGCATACCTACATGCAAAGTTGCTTTTTATTAAATAGAGATAAACACATAAGATAAGCGATAAATAATTAAAAAAAACTCTACAATTCAAGAGTGTGTGAGAACTATACAATTCCAAATTTAAATTATTTAATGTTTTTTTTTGTAGGTGGTATGTATGTTACGCGATATCGCCGCCAAATATGAATCGACTTTGATGTTTTTTTTTATTTCAGTATACTTCAGAGGTGGTCCCAAATAAATTTTATCGAAATCGGTCAAGCCAAAACAGTGGGATGTTCTGCGAATAGGACGATTTGAGAATGGGATATTCTGCGAATGAGACTTTTTGCGACTGCGTGACCAAATGCGAATGGGACGTTCTGCGAGTAAAGCAGGAAAATAACCACCATCGAACATCATGAATTCCAACGGATGATATCGCGTGCAAAAGTTAGTTTTAAAAGACAACACAAATGTTATGGTAAATGAGAATTACTATTTTGAGCGAATATTATCATGTGGTTCATCTTAGAACAATACCATGATTGTATCATAATAATGGTTTATTCTTTTACGTTTTTATAAAAATATGACATCACTCTCATAATTGACTTGAATATAGGGACAGATATACGTAAAACCGAGCATTTTTAAAATTTTTATTTACCTTGCAATGTATGTATGTAACTATGCTTGTTCGGGTGGGATCTTGTAACTCAATATTGAAGCAGATATCTATAGTGATACATTTAGAAAGGAAAAATAATCGCTTGAGGCGGGATTTGAACCCGCGGCCATAGGGTGTCATGCCCTATTGCTCTAGCCGCTGAGCTACTCAAGCCCCGCCTGAAGCGACGAAATTAACCTTTCCTTATTATTAAGTGGCGATGACGCGAGTTCCATGATTTTTGCTCACCCAAAAAGTGCTCAGCGCGCCTAAAGAAGTTTTCACTTGAAAATTATATAAAATTTAAAGGTGGTGACTCGACCGCGCGGTCGAGTTCTGGCCGTTCGAGTTGACTACCAACTCTCACTCTTATCATTTTTTCCCAAGAAAAAGAAGTACTTCACTTACTCGAAAAGAACTTCACAAAACTTATCAATGTCTCAATGTTACGTACTTACGTGATGCAATTTTCGATTAGTGTGCTTATCACGTAATACTCATATCAACTAAATTATACTACAAGGTCATCAGGTGCGAATAAATCGACCTTATGTACGATAGGACGCACCTACTATTTACTTATAGATAAAAATTTAATACTTCCTTTATATATGTTAACTTTTGCATTTGATTACGTAATCAGCAGACAAGATCTAACGATAAGACAAACTGTCAAACGTCATCCAAATATAGTCGACATACTTCGCTTGTAGAGTTTCGCTTCTACGTTTATCATCCGTACTGCGAAGGAGTGGAACTCATTACCCGCGTCTTTGTTTCCCGAACGGTATTATCTGGGAGTCTTTAAGTCGAGAGTCAAAAAGTATCTTCTAGACAAGCATGCTACATCTTCGGCCGCATCTTCACTTTCCATCAGGTGAGATAGTGGTCAAATGCTTGCCTATCGAGCATAAAAATCGACGTAAAAAAATATGTTATCCATTTGAGTGTTTCTATATTCATAATACGGCAACATTCATAGTTTTTACAAGCTTTTATTTAGTTTCACTTGTCCCATTGTCAGTCGGTCTGTAATCAAACCTCGCAAGCTAAATTAGACCCATTTCGGATTCGATTGGACTCAAATTTGGTGTACTTATGTATCTGCGGTGACAATACAATGATATGGTACCATGGAGCTGGTCGGATGGAGACGGAAGAAGGCCATAGGAACTTCTGAACTAAACAAGATAAACCCATCGAGTTTGGGCTCGTTTGAATCGTCTTGACAAGTTCTCTAGTTGTATAATTTATTGGTCCTTTTTTATTTATAACTATTAAAAGCTTGATTTAGAAACCTTTTTGAAGCATTTCTTGCTTATATGTTTTTATTAGATTGCTTAGGCGGTAAAAAAAAACAATCATCAATTTATTACATTACGTATCAAAATAAATATTAGAAAATTTAATAATGTCAGGCAATTTTAAACGCGGCCATTTTGAAGTATTTTCTTTTACATCACGACTCAATCATAGCGGAAAGTTTCATCATTGAAAAGTCAAATTCAAATTAAAAATCATTTATTCACATGGGCCCAAAGAGGCACTCATGGAAGTTAATGACTCTACTGCCAGATTTGCATAATTACAGCCATCTTGAGAAGAACATGGCAAGAACCTCTGCGGCGCATTTTTCATATTTTTTTAAAATACTCTTAAATTACTAAAACAGGAATTATCTATATTATGTAGACACCAGAAAGCGCTTGTGCAGTTTAGCAAATAACGGTAGTTTTCTCCAAACGGTATCTGGGAGTCTTCAAGCATGCTTGTCTAAAAGATACCTTCTCACTCTGAATAGGATACCTACCTGAAGATATAGCATGCTTGTCTGGAAGATACCTATCTTCTAGGCAAGCATGCTATGTCTTCAGCCGCATCATCACTTTCGATCAGGTGAGATAGTGGTTAAATAGTTGTGTACCTAAAATCTTATTAAAAGGGAATCTTAAAATGTAACGCAAATAAACATGACGAATAAAATAACAAGAAAAGTGACATCAGAGTAAATATTAGTACCTTGTAAGTAAAACTCATAGTAAGTACCTATTGTAGTAACCTTGATGTATGACGTCATCAGTTGACACCGTTACTGAGTTAACAGATACAAGGTGTAAACATGTGTAAATGTACTCCATAGTCCTTGGAGTAAATATCAATGAGTTTCAAAATCAAAATAAAAATCGTTTATTCACATGGGCCCCAAAGAGGCACTCATGAAAGTTAAAGAATCTATTGCCAGATTCGCAAAATTACAGCCATCTCGAGAAGAACCTGGCAAGAAACTCGGCGGCGCATTTTTTTTCATTCATTTTTTTTTTTTAAACATTCTTAATTTCTAATACATAATTTTCTTAACCTAGGTGTTATTATGGTAGTCGCTAAAAAGAACCTGTGCAGTTTGCCTCCATGCATCCTTGTCATTAATATAGTCTGTGGTCTTATAATAAGCTTTCTTAATTAATGCCCGTTTTATTACAGATTTGAACTTTCCCAGTGGTAATTCAGTTACGATTGTTTGTCACAACTACTGTCAAACAACCTGTAACAGACAGGTGTAGTATAGTAATACTTGGTGGTGTGTATCGTGCTGGAATCGTCTGCCAGAAAACGAAAGTCGAAATCGGAGATCATTTTTTCCATAAAGAAATTTTAAATTATTTTTCAAATATTTTTGACAACCCTACGGTTACATCTGTGGCGCGTGACCTTGACCTTTGTCATGAACACTGTCAAACATCTAGGTCCAAAGACTATGTGGTGTAGAACGGTAGCTGATGAAATAGGGTTGCAAATGACATACATTTTTAGACACTTTAATTCATCATAACTCAATACTCATGCTGCTGCCGCGAATTAGATGTTCCTGTTAGATTCTATACATATAGCTAGATGCGTGGCTTGAGTATTACTCCACCTTTATGTTACACATTGTATACTGTTTTTAAGTACTGTTCGCAACATGACTTTTATGAACGTAGAACGACGTCCTATTACGTGGCGTTATTCTTCTCTATCCAAAGGTTGTCTGGAAGGGGTCGCTTGTAGAGATAATTTAAGGTTACATTGCAAGAAACGTAATTTGCTACTGTGTGAGTGTGTATGTGTTTATTTAAGTGTGTGTGTGAGCGTGCGTAAACAAATTATGCTTGTAACTAATTGGAATGGAATAAGAGTTCATTTGGAAGCATTATTCATGCGGTTCGTTCAAAGCGTTACGCTTCTACGTTGATCATCCGTACAGCGAGGAAGTGCAACTCATTGCCTGCGTCTTCGTTCCCCGAACGGTACAATCTGGGAGTCTTCAAGTCTCGAGTGAATAGGTACCTTCTAGGCAAGCATGTTATATCTATGACCGTATCTTCACTTTCCATCAGGTAGATAGTGGTCAAATGCTTGCCTAAAACGTAAGCAAAGCTTAAAAAAAACCGACTTCACCGCTCATATTTTGGTTTTGGCTTGATCGATTTCGATACAATTTAAATGGGACCACCTCGGAAGTATAATCTACCAAACAACATTTTGAGAATCGGTCCACAAATGGTGAAATCGGTGAATATACATTAATAAGAAAACATACAGTCGAACATAGTGCCTCCTCCTTTTTTGAAGTCGGTAAAAATAGATGAGCTAAACAGTCAGTTGTATTATTGCAAGATAACCAGTACCTAATATATAATCTAACAACCGGTCTTTGTAGTCAAATATTAATTCCAATTAGGATAACCCTTCGAACTTTATAATAAAAATCTAATTAAAATTATCTCATTTTACGATAAGATAATTAAGCCCTACCTCTACACATTTTATCAAATGTTTTCACATTGATATACTAGTTTTGGTGATTATTCTAATTAAATGTGAGATCATGGTTTCATTTATCTATTAATTATGACATAATTATGTACAAGGTTACTCACAACTCTGGTTCACTATACTAATAAGTATTAAATAGAAACGATTTAAAACTGAATTATTATGTTGGCTAAGAACAAACAATTTTTATACCTTGAATGAATTTCTTAATCAATACAATAACGCATGAATCAAGACAAATGTAAAAAATAATATTAATATTGAATTTAACTGGAATTGACTTTATATGTAACTAGCTTTTGCCAGCAGCTTCGCTCGCGTTAAGAATTATTATTTTAAAATGGACAAAGTTTCATACAACCTTTTATCCCCTATTTTATCCCCTTGGGGGTAGAATTAATCAAAATCCTTTCTTAGCGGATGCCTACGTTATAACATCTACCTGCATGCCAAATTTCAGCCCGATCCGTCCAGTGGTTTGGGCTGTGCGTTGATAGATCACTATGTCAGTCAGTCAGTCAGTCACCTTTGAGTTATATATATTTAGATTTAATATTTAGTTTGTAATTTACATTTACAACAAACATTGACATAATTAATTTTTAATATAATCATTATGTGACTCCACTATCCTACTATCTAATATATAAAATTCTCGTGTCACAGTTTTCGTTGCCATACTCCTCCGAAACGGCTTGACCGATTTTGATGAAATTTTTTGTGCTTATCCGGTATCTATGAGAATCGGCCAACATCTATTTTTCATCATCATCATCATCATCACTTTTCATCATTATCAACGCGGGTGAAACCGCGGGGCGCAGCTAGTATATATATATATATATAATATTATAAATCCGAAAGTTTGTGTTAAGTGTGTAAGTATGTTTGTTCCCTCTTCACGCTTTAACGGCTAAACGGATTTGGATGAAATTTGGAATGTACATAGATTATACCTAGGATTAACACATAGGCTACTTTTTAACTTGATAATAGCGGGCGAAGCCGCGGAGCATGGCTAGTATTTCATATGTCATGATATGACAGGATAGACGGGCACTCTAAACCTTAACATCTGATATTGTAAACTCTATTTTGTATAAAATAAATTGATTTGATTTGATACCTACGAAATAACTAAAGGATAACTCTGGAACCAATTCTGCTTGTGATTGCGTGTGTGATGTGAATGTTTCCAGCATCCACGACACATGTTATCGAACTTAGTGTGGGGCTGTGAGTGTGAAAGCGTTTATGTTATGTTTATTTCTAAAATTAAACTCATTGGAGCTTGGGATTAAATCGACCTCCAAAATAAATTTAAAATTCGAATGAAGTTATTTTTACAGACACAAATAAGAGGGGGTTTTCAATTCTACTGTTTTTTTATGTGTGTTACCTCATAACTTCTTTCTAGGTGAATCGATTTCGATGTTTTTTTTATTTGAAAGCAGGTCCATTTAAATTTGATCAAAATCTGATCAGTAGTATTTGAGTTATCCTCAATAATATGTATTATGATCAAGGATATCGAAGATAAAGCGGTGAAGCTGGCTTTTTAAGATTAGCTTGGATTTAAAATATTTTAATAACATGTTACCTTAAATGTACTTTTAAAGTGAAACATCTTATGGGAGGGCTTTGAAAATCTGATCCGCTACCTTTTTGTGTGACGAAAATTGTTGGGGGGTAAACATTGTGATGAATAATTAATGTTTCCCTGTAATACAAAAGGGCAAGCATTTGACCACTATCTCACCTGATTGAAAGCGAAGATGAGGCCGAAAATGTGACATGCTTGCCTAGAAGATACCTATTCACTCTAGACTTGAAGACTCCCAGATTGTACCGTTCAGGGAACAAAGACGCAGGCAATGAGTTCCATTCCCTCGCTGTACGGATGATAAACGTAGAATCAAAACGCTTCGAGCGAACGGGAGGTACGTCAACCATATAGGGATGACGTTTGATAGTCTTTCTTGTTGTTAGGTGGTAAAAAGGGCAAGGGGGAATTATATCATGTAATTCCTGCGCAAACTCTCCAAAATGCAAAGTAACTTCTATTGTGTGTCTTTAAGATACTCCGTTTTTTATGCTATCTAGACGAGCATTTGACCAGCATTACGGATGATAAACTGTGATAATATTAAATTGAATAATACTATAACAAAATAATAAACACAACAATTATATAATAATTCTTGTGTAGTATTTATTTTTCTCTCTTATCTGTTAACAAAACCTAGCAGTCCTCCTCTATATGTAATCTATTAACAATATGCAATCTTGTACTGTACCCTCTACACTAGGCATGCCTGTGTCGTGAAGACCTAATTCGTACCTACTCTGGCAGCTTACAAGGTACTCATTAGTAATTATTTAATTAACACAATTGAAACGCAAGCAAAGCATAAAAAACCGACTTACCGCTTATATTTTGGTTTCGGCTTGATCGATATCGATAATGGCTGAAATTTTGCGAATCTGGCAGTAGAGTCATTAATTTTCATGAGTGCCGCTTTGGGGCCCACGTGAATAAACGATTTTGATTTGATTTGATAAAATTTGTACGGGACCACATCTGAAGTATAATCTACCAAACAAAAATAAAACATCAAAATCGATTCATAATTTGCGGAATTATCGCGTAACATACATAAAAAAACAACATACAGTCGAATTGCGAACTTCCTTTATTGAAGTCGGTTGAAATTTAACTGAATAAACTTACTATTATGTAATACAATACATTCAATAATCATATACTTATTTAATTAGCATAATTACTTAAAAACAACCAATTCATATAACATTAAGCATTTGAATAATATAGAAATTATATATAAATAATTATGTTACCAATTAGTACAAAAATATTTATTTGATATTGTTGTTTATGGCTGTAAAATATAATTAAGATAAATGTACCCTCTCGTAATTTGCAGCGCCCCTACGGGGTATCACAGGAACTACAATTTTATATTTTAGACCTTATGTTAAGAAGTGTTATGTGATATGCAATAAACATATTTGAATTTGAATTTGAATTTGAAAGAACACTTAAACAAAGTGATAGAGACAATAAGAAAAGTGTTAATGGACACATTCTTAGTAAAAGCAATGTAGCAGTTTATGTTAATTTTAATTACTGGTATACATAAGCGATGGTTACACCAACAATCGAATTTCGTAGAGAAACAGAAAGTTTAGATATATTATTAACTAGCCGTGTCCCGCGGCTTCGCCTGCTATTAGCAAGTTAAAAAGTAGCCTATGTGTTAATCCTAGGTATAATCTATGTACATTCCAAATTTCATCCAAATCCGTTCAGCCGTTAAAGCGTGAAGAGGGAACAAACATACTTACACACAAACTTTCGGATATATAATATTAGTAGGATAGTAGGATTAATTTTGATGGATTTTATAATTATCTTCTGCCTACGAAGGGTTATGTTCGCACGTATCTTGTATATATGTGTGTATATTTGTTAATTTATGTATTACATCATATCTTCCAAACGGCTGAACAAATAAGGTATCGTTATATTCATATTGAAAACCAAGTGTTCTTAGATAGGTGTTTGATAGATTTTGGCTCGAAATAGTTGGCTAAAATAAAATACTTAACCTTTCCTATGTATATACTAAGGTATCAAAATAAAAGAAATTAAAATGGGATTACATAATAATCGAAGCGCAATCAAAGCTTTAAAAAACCGACTTCATCGCTTATATTTCGGTTTTTTTTTTAAACGCATTCACACTCACAGCCCCACACTAAGTTCAAAGACTTGTATCTTTTGCTTAACCGATTTCAATAAAATGTATATGGGATCACCTCTGAAGTATACTCTACCAAACAAAAAAAAGAATCATCAAAATCGTGAATTGGCGGAGATATCGCGTAACATACATACACAAAAAAAACATACAGTGGAATTGAGAACCTCCTTTTTTTAAGGTCGGTTGAAAAGTAAGTTCACATATTTTGCTGTCGGGTTTTTTGATATTTTTGTACATTGAATTGTTATTGACAAAATGGTTATATTTTGTAATTGTTATAAATTTAATTAAAACCTTTAACGGTGCACATCTCTAAAGGAGCTAGATTGTATAGGAACATATAAATTAAATTTAACAACTCTTTGTATAGGGAGATTTAAATTAATTAAAAAAAACATCTGTAAGCTGCCTACATTCTACTCAATAAATAATTTGAATATGGCTGATCAGGCTAGTTATTACTACACACAACATTACACGGAATTATTTATATATACGCATGTTTCATAGTTAAATTGAATGATAAGATCAAAGATTGCAATAATCGTCAATGAAGCGTTGAATAATTGCAGACGTCCGCGTCGTGTCGCGTCGGACAGTTAAAAAACATGAAACAAGTTCAATGAGTCTCTAATTTACAGTACCGAGTCTAGTCTAGAGGTAGAGGTTCTAGTTATACCTCGAAGCCAGTCGTTCGCTAACGGTCGCCGGGACCTAACGTACGCTTATCGCGCGCCGCTATCGCCGCGATCGAAAATGAAAATGTTGCTAAAAATTTTAATAACGCTCACCTTTCTATACGCTGTGAATGGAAGGCGCAATATCAACAACAACTACAGTTGCAGCGAAAAATCAGCTCTGTTCCTTCTAAGACGACCAGCATACGAGTTTTCTGTGAAAATTTTGGACAGAGTCGCCCAAAACACCGACGCGCATTTCGTATATTCACCGCTTTCTACATGGCTGCAACTGTCGGCATTGGCGGAAGGCGCTAAGGGAAGGACGTTGAGGGAACTCTGGAACCTTACAAGGCATCACCGCAATATATGCTTCAAGATTAAGCTGAGGAGACTGCTTCGTAAGCATAGCAAAGGATTGAGCGAGGAGTACAAAAGAAACAGTGTTATTGTAATAGACAAATTTATGGGTGTCAAAAAGCGCTACATGAAGGATGTGTATCAATTTTACGGTTCCAAAGTGTTGTTGAAAAATTTCGACTCTCCCATTCAAACCACGGATGATGTGAATACTGTTATATCCAAAGGCACAAATGGATTAATCGAAGACTCGGTGTACGTGGATGACTTTAACCAGACCTCTGGGATAGTGTTGAGTGATAATTTAATATTAAGAAGTGCTTGGAAATATCCTTTCAATACAGCGAATACTAAAAAGGAGCAGTTCTTCTCCAGCTCCGATGTATATATCGGAGATGTAAACATGATGAGTACAGTAGGTTACTTCAATATAACAGATATGAAGAATATTAATGCTAGAGTTATCGAAATACCTTGCATAAGCGACTTTTCAATGCTCGTCTTGGTGCCTATGAACAAAAGCTGGATAGGAGATTCGTTTTATTTCTTAAGAGATACCACAATGGCGTCAGTTTTTAATAGATTCAAAGGATGGCCAAAAACTCGTAAACCTTAAGTTGCCGAAGTTTAGAATCAGTACTGTCGTAGATAACTTGCCCGAGTTATTATTTGATATGAACGTTAGGAGTGTATTTGACCTAAATGTGTCGGAATTGTCGCATATCAGTGATCACGGTCTATACGCATCCTTGATGACACAAGTTGCTGATATAGAGGTGACGGAACAAGGAGTGAGAGCAAGCATATCTCCTGATAATTTGGTAAATGAAACTGTTCAAAAGGTAGATTTTATAGCTAATAGGCCTTTTGCGTATATGCTTGTCGATAGAAGAACGCAGTTTATATTATTTGCTGGCACATATTCTGAGCCGTCTGTGTACTGAAGGTTAGATTTTAATATTTTACGCACATTTTGGAGGTCAAGGAAAAACAATTTTCAATGCCAAAAATCTTGACTATAAAATTTATGTAAGATATAAATTGTTTATAATATTGTGTAATATAATAACTATATTATTAGGCTTAAGCTCTTTGACGGCTACACTATATGATAATTTACTTCTCTAATTTTGCTTTATGTTTTATTTAAAATTAATTAATTAATTTTAAATGTTATGCTGTAGCAGAAGTGCCACTTCTGCTTATTTATATGTAGGTCATAGCTATTGTCTATTTTAAGAAACACAAATCTACGGGAATGTATATATCTCTACCTGTAAGTCATAACATCAAACCAAACCTTTTTTATTTTAATGTGTAATTAATTCTTCAATATCGAAATAAGTTTTTTTTTCTTATTTATTTCTGAAGTAAATTGTCGCCCAAAAGATTCAAATAATATTCCTTAAACTATATATTTTTTTTAATGCTGAATAGGCAATCATTTGACCACTATCTCACCTGACGGAAAGTGATGACGCGGCCGAAGATGTGACATGCTTGCCTAGAAGATACCTATTCACTCGAGACTTGAAGACTCCCAGATTATACCGTTCGGGGAACAAAGACACAGGCAATGAGTTCCACTCCTTCGCTGTACGGATGATGAACGTAGAAGCGAAACGCTTTGAGCGATGTGAAGGTATGTCGACCATTTATGGATGACGTTTGATAGTTTGTCTTGTTGTTAGATGGTAAAAAGGGCATGGGGGAATTAACTCATGTAATTCCTGTGCAAACTCTCCAAAATGTAACCGATAGAATACCGATACGCTTGCCACCTTATGTCGGTGACCGAGACTTTGCAACCTGGACTCGATTAGCTTATATTTACAACTATCTGCGCCCCGTGGTTTTACCCGTGTAAGTCTCGGTAACATTAGTGTGATAAGTAGAGACTAGCAAATAATTCTTGCGAATAGAAATTATTTGTTTTATCTACACGACTTGTTGAGATAAAGTCAGCCAAACAGGCTACCCTAGTTATTTGTATAGATATGATGGATTGCTTCGGAATTGATATAATATAATTGAATACTCTTGTAAATAAGAGTCTTATATTTAAATAAAACTTTAAATTGATTTATCGTGTATTTTGTAAAATTTATTAACGGGTTAGAAGATGTAAATACACTATTAGGTATTCCATACACCCATTTATTATACCCCGTCTATTACATTCTATAGTTCTCTCCATCCGAAGGTTGCCTGGTAGAGATCGCTATTAGTGATAAGGCCTGTTGTGATACTTTACATATAAGGTTGTTTATTACCTTTGTTTTATCTCATCTTATAAAGTGGATCAATAAAGTATTATCTATCTATTTATCTATTCTCTTATCTAAATTATATTCGTCGCATGTATGAAAGATCATCACTCGAGAACGTCTTGAGCTATTTGGTTAATTGTTTTATTTTGATTACAATTTTTTGTGATAAAAATATTGGTATAAAAAAAAATATAGGAAGAAAATTTGAATGAAATTTTTTTTGACGAAAAAGCTTTTGATCATTGCGAAGCCGCACCGCGTCGGGCTAGTTTAAAAGTAACTTTTATTGCACATTGTTTATTTTAATTTTGATCTTTACATAACTATTAAGATAGGAACTGCGACAATAATAAAAAAGGAGTTGTTGTGTAAGGAATTGTTGAAAACTACATTATTTAAGTGTTTTACTATTACAAATATTACAACAAATGTATATACAAATCAGAAAAAACAATTAATCACAAGTCAGAAAAAAAAGTATATTTTGAATTTCATCGTATACTTAATTTTTTCTTACTTATCTTACAAAAAAAATACAATAAATATTTGTACTTCTTTGATTAAACTTTATTGCATCCAAAAATAATTGACATCGTTATCAAATTCATGGCCAACGTTTGTGTTGGAATTAAGAATAAGTATTTATCACATGATTGATAAATACTTTCAATTACCACAAAATAAGACCTTTTTAAAAGTTTTTCACCTATAACTTGCTGCTTCTACTAAATAAAAAATATAACTTCATGGAACTGGGTGGGCGTTCGCTTTCTAAGCAGGAGTAAAGAGTTCGATTCCCGGTCGGAACGCAAGATTTCTAGATATAATTGTGTTTCTAGTTCTGGATGTGATTATGTGTAGTGAGGTGAATGTTTCCAGCACCCACCACACAAGTCATCGAGCTTAGTGTGGGGTTGTGAGTGTGAAAAATACGTAACACATTGACAACTTCAAATAATAATCGAAACGCGGGTTCGTGACCTTGCATAAGCGATATATATGATTTACATACCAACTAATTATGCGATATTATATTAATTTTACATCGTTTAAAACTAACGCATGCACACTCACATCCCATTACTAGGTTCATAGACTTGTATCGTAGGTGTAGGAAACATTTACATCATACACACAATGACAACAAATCGGAAACAAAACAACGCGACGCGACGTTTTTTTTTTTTTTTTTATGTACGATAGGCAAGCATTTGGCCACAATCTCACCTGATGGAAAGCGATGATGCGGCCGAAGATGTACCGCTTATTTACTTATATAATTAGTACTACTTAACTATTGGGTCATTGATTGAGGACATGTCTACAATCGACTTAGGTATCGAACACGGGTGAACGATCGATTTCTCTAATCTAATAATAATTATTATTATTCATTTATTGATCAGACAATTTACAGTCCATTGTGTTAGTAAAATCATTATAATTATGTTATCCTAATATTTAATTTAATTTAATAGTTGCATAATAAATATCCATTCAAAAAAAAAAAAACTATAAATATACATTAATAAAAATGTATCATAAACAATTTTATCACAATTAATGTCAAAAGTAGTGTCAAAAGTATCATTATAAGAAAAGTCAAATGTTACATAATTTCTGCATAATTACCGAATCGAGTTTGTCAGCAATAGTTTTAAGGATACTGTTATTACTACCCCGAATTCTGCCCAGTAAGGAGGCCGTTCTCTTCCGCATGATGGCGTGGAAACCGTCAACCCGCGCCTCCGTAAACATGGTTGATGCACTACAGAAACGAGGTAGTCCTAACAGCATCCTAAAAACATTGTTATACTGTACTCGTAATCAAAGAAATACTTTGATTGATAAGTCTCTCTCTAACTATCTCTACAAACTGGTCCTAACCTTTAATTTTATGAGATACCTTGGCCTTTATCATAAATACATACATATAGTCACGCCTCTCGTCCATTGGGGTAGGCAGAGATCACATGCTCGGCAGTGAGAGATTGTGGCAGGCGGTGGTCTCCTTCTGCGAAGCGGTGATGGCGCAGAAGGAGGCGGCGGAGCGGGCCAGAGAGGTCGATCCCCTTTCTGACCCGATCCGTCGCAGACGGATGGGGGGGGGGGGGGGAGGAGGCAGTTCGCCCGCCTCCTCTCTCCTCTGTAGTGGGGTCACTGGTGGAGAGTTAGGGAGCTCTGCTTGCACGGCTCCACAAGTCTGAAGGGTGGCCTTGGTGAGCAAGGTCACCCTTATATGGGCGCAGTGGCCCGGTTTGTACTCGGGCCTACCGCCGGGGCAAGATAGTGACTGCTACGATCCTGAAACACATCTTTCGCTTCTTCAACATTCATGAGTCTTTTCATACATGCTCGTTGGTTGCGGGTGCTTTTGACCTGGCCTTTCTTTAAAACGTTTTCGACCTGGTCGTGATACGTTCGCCTAGATCAACTCTTACCAACTTGCCCATTCTCACTCAAAAATCAAAATCAAAATCGTTTATTCACATGGGCCCCAAAGAGGCACTCATGAAAGTTAATGAATCTATTGCCAGATTCGCAAAATTACAGCCATCTCGAGAAGAACCTGGCAAGAAACTCGGCGGCGCATTTTTTTTCATTAATTTTTTTTTTAAAACATTCTTAATTTCTGATACATAATTTTCTTAACCTAGGTGTTATTATGGTAGTCGCTAGAAAGAGCCTGTGCAGTTTGCCTCCATGCATCCTTGTCACTCGCCTTATAAATCTGCTTCGTCAATCTAGCCTTTATCACTAGTATCTATCACTGATAGTACTAGTGACACTACTTTGTTGACCGAGCGAAGCGAAATCTCTAAGTTGACTTGGGTCGTTCAACACTTTGTCCGTCCGTCCGTCTGTCAGAGACATCTAGCGTCTAAACCATATAAGCGAATGACTTCAAATTCTCCTAGAATATGTAAAATTACGGCCCAAAGCCAGAAATGACAATTAAAATTAAATAAATGAAAATATTAAGGGGGCTCCCATACATGTAAGTGGGGCAGCAAAATTTTTTTTCTTACTTGTGGGGTATCGTTGAAAAGGGCTTGACAAGTTGAGTAGGAAACCAGTTTAAAAAAATTATGTTGGAAAATAACGATTTGGTAGGCCAACAAAGTCACTGTTTTTAGACCTATTTTATCCCGGGGTCTTTCTTAAAAACGGCTTCACACTGAACTCTGAAACTTACGTATAATATCCGTTATATCCTGTACTTGAACAACAAATACAGAAATCAAACAATTATTATATAGTACAATAGTTATAAGCAAGTAACCTCAAAAGTTTTTCTCTATGAGGCAAAATGTAGGCGCGTGGTCTCAGTTCGGCGCGAACCTCTAGTATATCTAGTACCATTAAATATAACACTAATATCAATGAGCTCACGGTTGGCTGCACAAATGTTCACAAAACATAGCTCAGAAAACTCTCTCTCAAGCCAATCAATCAGTAAATTAAACATTGACATAAATAAGGATACAATGTAGATTCTGAAGTCTCTGATTCCCGATGTAGTACGCTGTGTTTTGAGAACCAGCGTCTTCTCACATTCATGAAACTATTTTGTTATGCCATTGGTTAGTTTACCGCTATTTAAAGCTATGTCATAATATGTACGTGTGTGTGTGTGAAAACCGTAAACGTTTATATCATAATAATATGTGGTATGAATAGAATAGAATAGAATAGAAAATTCTTTATTGTACACCAAATACAGTTAGTTACAGGGGTAATCTTAAAAAAACTAAAGCACAATGGGCGGACTTATCGCTAAAAGCGATCTCTTCCAGTCAACCGTTGGGTGGAGAGAGGGATAATTTTATATAATGAGGTCGGTGGTGTAAAAACATACTAAAATACATAAATACAACTTACTTAGATACTATCTATCGGGTTAGAGGCAAAATCACCTTTAGATTTCCCCTTTAAAGGGGATTTTGAGACGGAGAGTCATTCGGAATGTCTGCTGTCCTTCCGTCTCCATCTGCTAACTGTTACCATAATATTCTATTGTCAACATAACTTGACAGGCATGCACATTTCAACTTGAACATCGGGGTCAAAATTAACATAGAACACTTGACATAAACTTATAGAACAACACAGTTAAATAATTTAATTTTTTTTTGACATTGAGATACGAGATGAGCAAGTCGCCCCTGATGGTGATAGATTCGATTTGATGGTGGAAAAAATTAAAAAAATTATATATTCAAGTCAGAAAAAAAAATGGTTTACTACCGACTTCACAAAAAAGAGCAGGTACTCAAATCGACTGTATTTTTTTATGTGTACTACCTCATTACTATTTTTATGTGTATTACCGATAGCGATAAGACCGCCGATTATAAACTTTAATTTAAGTAAAAAAAAAGATTGTAAGTGATGTAAGGTGTGACAATAAAGCGTTAGGTATCTATCTCATTACTTCTTTCCACGTGAACCTATTGATTTTTTTTGTTTGATAGCTGTTGCTTTCCCATTGGTCCCATTTAAATTTATAAACGCTTTCACACTCACAGCCCCATACTAAGTTCGATGACTTGTGTCGTGGGTGCCATAAAAATTCACATCACACACAGAATCAAAATCAGAACCAGAAACTCAATTTTGTTTTGGTGAGAAAACTTGTGTTCCCCCCAGGAATCGAACCCGATACCCCTCTTTAGAAGGCGAACGCTCACCCAACTGAGCCAACGGTGACTTCAATTCAATCCAATCAAGATCTGATCAGTAGTTTTTGAGATATCGTCAATAATGCATGTTTAATACGTTAAATATGATCAAGGTTCCGAAGATAAAGCTGTGAAGTCGAGTTTCTTAAGATTTGCTTGCGTTTAATTATCATAAATGAGGAATACGTAAATATATCCATTTATAGTTTTGTTGATGTACCTCATATCCACTAGAAGCGTTTTGCTTCTACATTTATCATCCGTACAGCGAAAGCGTCTTTGTTTCCTGAACGGTAGTGTGTGAACTCTACCTGAACGGTAGAGAGTGAACAGGTACCTTCTAGGTAAGCATGCTACATCGTCGGCCGCATCACTATCCATCAGGTGAGATAGCGGCAAAATTCTTACCAATTTGAAACAAAAAATTGCTAAAATGTTTGTTCACTTTTTTCTATCTAATTAATATTTTATATATTATGTTTCTTTGTTGAAACTTTTTTAACTTTACAGACTTTATATCTCTTTCCAAAACTGTACTGCAATAGTATAATCTAAACGTAAGCAAGTTTAAAAAAGCCAACTTCAAAGCTTATATTTTGATTTTGGCTTGATCTATTTCGATTAAATTTATATGGGACCAACTCTGAAGTATGATCTACCAAACAAAAAAAGTTTTATAAATAGGTCCCAAAAATCGGCGCATAAAAACCAGTCGGACATAGTACCTACTCCTTTTTTTAAGTCGGTAAAAACTGCTCCATCGCCGATAAATGATCCAAATTCACAAATTTTTATTCGTGCACGTTATTCAAGGTCACTACAATGATATACGTACATATATTATTCAGCGTATGTTACTGTTACTTATTCTGTATCAAAACGAATATAGACTTCCCATTACATCATCCGGGCATATGTTGTGCTGAACATAAATCATATTTTACACTTATAATAATATTTCTAGTTTATTTACAATGCTAGAATTTTAGTGCTGTTGGAAATAGGTCTCCCAACGTAAAACTGGCAATACATTTAAATTAATACGTAAGCTGCCGGGCGTCGGCTTTTGATCCTTTGATGTGTTGGAAATTTTGATAGTTACCATGCTATAGCCATTCTTTATTCTTTTTTTTAAATGCTAATTAGGCAAGCATTTGACCACTATCTTACGCAACAGGTAGACGCTTGAAATATTCACAGAATATTTAGTTATATATTCACTTTAAAAAATAATAATTAAATCAAAATAAAACAAATGTTAAAGGGGGGCTCCCATACAATAAACGTGTTTTTTTAAATAGATAATGGTACGGAACCCTTCGTGCCCGAGTCCGACTCGCACTTGGCCGTTTTTGGTTATGATGTATAAATTTCGTTTGGTGCTTAAGATTAATAAGTAATTTAATTTTGACCTAAAATGCAAAGTTCCGTAAAGTAGAAAAAAAAACTTCCGTAGAGTAGAAATAACATGATTTAAAAAAAATGCGATACGCTCATCTCCCTGAGACTTAAGATCCTCTTTTACGCAGTAATGTGACTTGGCAGCCCGCTCTGTCAACCAGCCAGTCAGTAATGCAATGCTGTAATTTGGCTTTACGGCAAAGCTTATTAAAAGCATTTTAGACCACCGCACATTGCTTTCACATGTTAAAAAATATCCGGAACAATCGTCCAATCAATCACAGCATTCGGTCTTAATTAAATAATAGTAAGAATGATTGTTTTTGTAAGAGAAAGTACGGCAAAGACAATGCTCGTAATGACGGTGAACGTAGATTTAAACTGAATGGTGTATTACATATTGAAAGTATTTGGAACGCCGCCATTCTATATCTATATTTTATTAGTCTATACAGTGGTCGGCAACCTTTTGAGACGGAAGAGCTAAAAATTACAATTTACAAAATTTCAAAGTTTTTTGGCCCACATTTTTTTTTCTTGCCAACAATAATCCTTAATTCCAGCAATAATACCTACTGTACTATGAGTACGCACGCTTTATACCTACCTAATCATCCCATAATTTACTTGTTTCAACTGTGTAAAAGGAATTTTTGCTTCCTTTGGAGGCTTGATAATGGCTCGATAGAAATGGTGCCTAATCCTCGTTAATTGATTCAGAACGTTTTTTAAACGACGCTAATTTAAGTTTGTTTTTTAAATGACTTTTTTTAATAAATAATATTTGCGTATGGAACTAAAGAGCCGCAGCTTCACACTCAAAGAGCCGCATGTGGCTCGCGAGCCGCAGGTTACCGACCCCTGGTCTATACCTCTATTTCTATTAGTCTAATCGTAACTATTAACTTTTACGTAATCTATGGTGTAATGATAATAAATTCCTGTGATTCCCCAAAGTAAACATCTGGTTACATATCAAAATACATTTTTATCTGTTCCCATGTGGAAGGAAAATAAACAAATCGGAATCTAGAGTATTGGTAACCTTTCATGTTTATTGTCTGATAGATAGATACACTAACACCAAGTTACAATAGAGACAAGAAAGACTCAAAATATGTTTGCAAAAGGCGGTTTTGTTGAGCTCTTCCAGACAACCCAACCCAACGTAATAAAATCCTTACTATATTATATATTATATTATATTATTATATTTAATATTATAAATGCGAAAGTAACTCTGTCTGTCTGTCTGTTGCGCTTTCACGCCAAAACTACTGAACCGATTTAAATGAAATTTGGTACACAGATAGTCCAGACCTTGGGAAAGAACATAGGCTTCTTTTTATCCTGGAATTCCCGCGGGTCCGGAACGTACGCGGGTGAAACCGCGGGGCGCAGCTAGTACAGTATAAAAATGGACGGTGCTGCATACAGATTTTTGCAAAAACTTCCGTTTACAACACAATAATTAATATACAAATATAATTATACCAACGAAAGTTAAATGAATAATTTAAATATGTATAATACATATACCTACCCTACATTCATAAAATAAACTAGGTGATACACATCCTGTGTACCTCACCCCTCAGTACTTGATTAAAGCTGAGTGAGCATTCTCACGATGATCACCCAGACGCTGATTTAGCATTTAAGTTATAAACATAGTTTGTCCTGTACTGACAATTAGATTAATTCATTCATTATATTATTAGCCTCCGAATCGGCAACACTTAACTCTTAGTTTAATTTTTAGTTTTTAAAAAACCATTTTGCCAACCCTGATATTTGACTACATTGACATTAATCGATCGTAAACAAAAACTTAGAATGTATCAAACGTAATTATCAAAACATAATTAAAATGTTAGCTGGAGCTATTAATGTACAGAGAGGGTAGCTTAGTGCTTTGATATCTTGACAAATAAATTTAATACTTTAACTTACTTAAAAAATCGGTTCAGTAGATTTGGCGTGAAAGCGCGAAAGACAGACAGACAGAGTTACTTTCACATTTATAATATTAGTAAGGATGTAATAAAATAGATAGATGATAGATAATACTTTATTGATCCACTTAACAAGATGAGAAAACAAAGGTAACAAACAAGCTTATACGTAATGTATCACAGGCGGTCTTATCACTAATAGCGATTTCTACCAGGCATAACAAAATATATAACTATTACGCAAAAAAATATTTTAAGTATACTTGTTTGGCGCGTTTGTGAAAAAATAATGAGAGTTATTATTTAAGATATTCGCGTACACGTAAAAGCAACACCATGAAGTTGGTCGGTAATTGTCTGAGAACTGATAACTATATTTAAGGTTGTTATTTAATGTATTTTCTCACAAACAAGGAGTATTGACACGGGATACAATTTTTTGTTTTTTTTTTGTTTTGTTACGCTTAAGAAGTACAACTTCTTTAGAATAAGTGAACACCTACGTTTTTACGATGTATCGCTTAACAGAGACAATGAGACGTGGCTGTAATCAATATGTTTATTACATTTTAATACAATACAATACAAATACTCTTTATTGCACACCAAGAAAAATAACAATTACCAAAAGCAAAAAAAATATCGATATAGCAGCACAATCGGCGGCCTTATCGCTAAGCAGCGATCTCTTCCAGGCAACCTTAGGATGGAGAGGATAGAAAAGTTTAACAAAAAATTATCGGTGGTGCGGCAATGATCATTATTATTTATGGTTGACATACCTCCAGTTCGCTCGAAGCGTTTTGCTTCTACGTTCATCATCCGTACAGCGAAGGAGTGGAACTCATTGCCTGCTTTTTTGTTCCCTGAACAGTATAATCTGGGTGTCTTCTAGTCTAGAGTGAATAGGTACCTTCTAGGCAAGCATGTTCCATCTTTGGCCGCATCGTCACTTTCCATCAGGTGAGATAGCGGTCAAATGCTTGCCTATCCAGTATAAAAAAAAATTATACATGCAATCTTTTAAACATATAGTTATTAATGTAATTAAACAAATCATATACATATAGTTACATATATAAATAAATAAAAGATAAATACAAAACATATAAATAAAATACAATACATATATAAATATTGTAATACACATACTTAATATAATCTAATAATAAATTAATATTAGTGATGAAACATGATAATGATTTTATATTAGTTGCTTTAATGTATGGCGAGTAGATAACTCGTCTAATTTTTACACCTTTGTTGGTTAAAATTAATTTCATTGTCGTCTTAACAGTGGCTGATCGAATGTTAATACTTTATTTAACTTACCTAGATTTAAATTGCTTATCTACTTAAGTAATTGCAAGTCATTAAGAAATTTCCCGATTTTCTCTATATTATAATTATTATATTAATATAATGCATTTGTTTTTTTTAGTTGAATTATTAATATCGTTATTTTTTATAATTATATATTTTTATTGTATCTCACATTGCATAGTTTTAGGAGCCTCATATGACTAGTCCTAGGTGATAGTTAGTAATTGTAGAATAATTATTTTAGTTTATTATTTTATTTAAATTTGTATTGTTGGACAAAATAAAAGCTAAATATCTAAATTGTACTATATTAATTCTGTAAAATATGTGTTTAATATTATGTGTTTGTAATTAATGTTTTAAGTATTATAATGTAATCTAAAACGAAATATTATTGTGTCCTATATTTTTTCCAATTTTAGAGTTAATAATTATGTATGCAGTAGGAATTTATATATTGTTTTGATATCTCAATTTATTATAATCATACAATAAAATTAACATAGACATTATTGAATTAAACAACTACAATAACAGATTTTGTGTTATATTGTATATATTATATTATTTTATTTCTGATATTCCGAACACTTTCCAGCGTGGATAAATCCGTTAAAATGTATTTTATTTAAAGAATAGCAATCGTGTAAACCAAGAAACAAATAAACCATTGTTTTTTAATACAAAAGAACGAGTTGTTTTTATCTCCTTGTATATGATGTCATTTAGTCTGACAGCAAGAAATACTTTGAATGTCATTGTAGTGTTGTATAATCTAATATATAAAATTCTCGTGTCACAGTTTTCGTTGCCATACTCCTCCGAAACGGCTTGACCGATTTTGATGAAATTTTTTGTGCTTATCCGGTATCTATGAGAATCGGCCAACATCTATTTTTCATCATCATCATCATCATCACTTTTCATCATTATCAACGCGGGTGAAACCGCGGGGCGCAGCTAGTTATATTATATAAAAATCCATTGTCGCGGCGTTTGTAGTCGATCTCCAACGAAACGGCTCGACCGATTTTAATAAATTTACACTTCTACTAATTAACACTAATTTACACTTCTACTAATTAACACTAATTTACACTTCTACTACATTTACACTACTAATTTACACTTCTCTTTCTTATACTGATAATTTATTCAAGAGAATATAAACATGATTTATTGACGTATCATTGTACTAAAAATTAAATAAAAAAATCTCTTTCTTTGTGTTTTACCTTGGATTATCAACTGCATCCTATTTTGGGTTTATCATAGTATCCTAAATACTAAGTTGTAATTATATACAACTTGTACAATGTATATAGAAATTAGAATTAGAATTGTTTATTAGCCTTATAACATAGTTGTTATACTGGGCAAGTCATTTTACATTATATTCCAAATAAAACTGTATACAATTCAAGAAAACATAATAAACTCATAGATAATCTTAAAAAAATCAAAATATGTAGATACAATAATATTATTAATGTCATGTAGAATACAAGATTTCAAAAATAATTGAATGTCATAATAAATTAAAAATAGAATGTCAATCATAATCATCATCATAGCAACAAAATCCAAAATGTCAATTTCAAATATAATGTAATGTCGTCTTAAACGCAAGTTTCAGATAGATGTCCATACAATTTACATGTCCATAAATTCATTTAACGAGTAAAATGGATTATTTTCAAAGAATACCTTCAATTTACGTTTGAAATATATAGGTAAATTCCTATGTACATACATTGTATATAAAGCAAGTATAGTATATGACGAAGGTATTCATCGGGCGGCATACTTAACTACTAAACATTGATGTTACTATAACTAACATAACTATTTTTTTTATTCTCGATAGCGAAGCGTTTGGCCACTATCTCACCTGATGGAAAGTGAAGATGCGGCCGAAGATGTAGCATGCTTGCCTAGAAGATACCTATTCACTCTTGACTTGAAGACTCCCAGATTGTACCGTTCGGGAAACAAAGACGCGGGTAATGAATTCCACTCCTTCGCTGTACGGATAATAAACGTAGAAGCGAAACGCTTCGAGCGAACAGGAGGTATGTCAACCATATATGGATGACGTTTCACAGTTTGTCTTGTCGTTAGATGGTTAAACGGCCATGGGGAATTAACTCGTGTAATTCCTGCGCACACTCTCCAAAATGTAAGCGGTAGAATACCGATAGACTGGCAACCTGACGTCGGTGACCGAGACGCTACAATTTGGTCTCAACTAGCTTGTCGTCGCCAATGAGTCTTTTAGCTCGTCGGTCAATGGACTTAAGAGCTAAAAAGGTAAGCTATTACTTACCTGTAAGTGATGATGTGGTCAAGGGTGGTGAGCATGCCGGATTAAGGCTCTCGAGGATGGCAGGAACACCCTCAGGAGCTCGTTGGTAGTATTTTTTATTGACATTATTAATAAATCCTCCATATGTAATTTGTTGAAATTTCACGCACATTTTGAACTATTAAATTAAATTAAAACGGGAATTAGCGTGACTTACGCGTTGTCGATGTCTAAATCGACAATTGTTTCGGCTTCATTTGGAAGCCAACGGAGGACACCGGATATGGAGGAGTATTAAATTAATTTTAATATAATACTCCTCCATATGTTTTTTCTAATAATCTTCTTTATTTTAGTTTTATTTACAACTGGTAAACATAATCTCACCTGATGGAAAAGGACGATGTAGTCTTAGGAGGAGCATGTTTTCTTAATCAATACTTATTCAATTTTCTTTTGACTACACCCTTAGGGTTGAAGCCTGGGTAAAATTAATGAATACACTCCGTCAGTTAGATTATCAAAAAATATTGGATATATTTTTTTTTTTATAACAATTCAATAGAAATTGATAAAAATAAAGAATGTCAAAGTTCGGGAGTGGGGGCTGGTGACGTCACGCCTCAGTCAAAAGTGTGACGTCACGCGGAATTTCAACTTTTTTTTTTTTTTTTTTTTATTTGTGACAGGCTAGTGTTTGACCACTATCTCACCTGATGGTAAGTGACGATGTGATCGAAGCTGGTAAACACACTAGACCTGGAATACGCAGGCTCAACTCACTATATACATTCGTAATTTTTTGTTTCATTGACAAAAGAAATAATGAAACGCAAGCAAAGCTTTTAAAATATCGACTTCTGCTTTATCTTTGGAACTTTGATTAGAATAGATGTACTAAACACGCATTATTGAAGATATTTAAAAAAAAAAAACTTTCGCGAACTTCAATCATGTTTATATGAGAAAACCGGGTCATTTCGCGTTTTTATTTTCAAAATAGCATTATTTTGACTAACCTCGACGTTTCGGCAGGGTTGCACCGGCCGTGGTCACGAGAGACTAGTGTCTCTCGCGACGTTTTCTCATATGAACTTGACATTTCAAGAACTAATGATCAGATCTTGATCAAATTTTAATAGGACTAAATCAGGGGTGTCCAGCACGATTTTGTAGAGGGCCAGGTTTAATATTTTGGTAATCGTAGCGGGCCAAAACAAATTTCATAGGTAAAATAAAATGCAACGGTATTTTTCATATGCCAAATCATTTATTAAAAAAGAAAGTTTCAGTTTTGCTCATTATTTCACTTATAAGTATAATGCTTACACTTAATTAATACCTAATGAGATGTCTGACATCTTTTTTGCTTACACAGTGCATCTATGTCAGCAGATATTTTAGAAGTGGCTATGCGCAGAATGCCTGTAAGATGGCTGTCTGATAAAGATGATCTCGTTTTGGATTTGTTATGTTTCATGCGTGAAAAAAGCTGTTCGCAAGTATATGTACTGCCAAATAAGGAAATTTGTTGAAGAGCCAGTTTGGTAAGGTTTGGGTATTGGTTGGGGCTAATATACTTCTTGTAAAATTCAATCAGTCCGTTCGAAAGGCAATCATTGTATGCCGTTTTTAGAAGAGAGTTGCTTTGTATTTCAATCAATTCTAATTGTAGGTTTAGTCCGGCGCTTTCAATTTCAACATCAAACGGATTTTGGAAGACTTTCATGTTGGGCATTTGTGACTTGAAGTCTGAGAATCTCTTATCAAACTCATTTCTCAATCTTTGCAATAACAACGCGTACCGGCTTAAGTCCAATGTCTCTTGATTTCTGGAAGATAAGGTCTCCCAATGAACCAACTGCTTTTGCTCCAACTGTTTCTCCAATAATGTGAGCTTCTTAGTGAAAGCTTGAACATGTTCATACAACTGCAAACATAGTTGATCTTTTCCTTGCAGTTTTAGGTTAAGATCAGAGAGATACTTGGTTATGTCAACCAGGAAGGCCAAATCAGCCAACCACTGCTCGTCAGTTAGAAAACTAATTTCTTGGCCTTTGCTTTCAAGAAAGTTTTTTACTTCATCAAGCAACAAATAGAATCGCTTCAGTGTGGCTGCTCTGCTGAGCCAACGAACGCGACTGAAGTACACGATGTTTTCGTGATCAGAACCTACATCTGACAAAAAAGCCTGGAACTGTCTGTGATTCAGTCCTCTTGCGCGTATGAAATTAACTGTCTGCACTACTTTATCCATCACGGGTTTCAGTTCGAGTACTTTTGCACACAACTGTTCTTGATGTATAATACAATGATGCTGTATGATTGTGTGCGTAATGCTATTGCACATTAAAGCCACAAATCCATTCACTCTTCCTGTCATTGCTGGCGCACCGTCTGTAGTTAAGCCGCAAAGGTTTTCGATTTGAAGTTCATATTTTTCTACGCAACTCTTTACTTCTTCGTAAATGTCTTGTCCTGTGGTTGTATCTTTCATTGGACGCAAATCGAGTAATTCCTCGATCACAGTATAGTCTTCAGTCACTCCTCTCACGAAAACTGCCAACTGTGCTGTATCTGATATATCAGTACTTTCGTCGAGAGCGAAGCTATAGAATACGCATTTCTTCATTTGTGTTTTTAAAGACGATTCGATATCGTTGGCCATGTCATCAATCCTTCTTGCTATGGTTTGATGGGATAGGCTTGTATTTTTAACTAATGTTTTCTGCTCCGGACACGCTATCAATGTAAATATCTCCAAGCATTCCTTGACAAATTCTCCGTCCGATAGGGGTTTGCTTCGCTTGGCAATGACTTCTGCTATCATGAAACTGATTTTTGTAACTGTCTCGGAGTTTTCTTTTGGTATTTTAAACATCGCCTGTTGACCAACCATATTTTTCTTTAACGAATTCACACGATCGATTCGAATTTGCCCTTTGTATTCGTCGTATTTAGAAGCGTGTTTTGTAGAGTAATGCCGCTTAATATTGTATTCCTTACAAACTGATATTTTGTCATGACATATGAGACACAGTATGTTTCCATTTTGTTCTATGACAAAAAAGGCTTCAGTCCAACTGTTTTTAAATATTCGACATTCTGAGTCAACTTTACGTTTTTTTTCTGATGACATCCTGTTCTGAAACAATCACAATACAACAATGTATAAATTCGTCAACATAAGTGGCGTGCATGTTGCTAGTCATCACAAACAATTATAACAAGATATGTATAATCGTAATTAAGGGCATAGGTACCTGCATTTTTACCTACCTTATTTCATCACTGTTACTGCAAGAAATTTCGCTATTGATTTACGAAATAATTGTACGTATAACACTATCGCGATTGAACAAAACACTAAAATACTCGCGTTGTTGACAAGTTTCGCCGACCGACTGACTGACTGCGACTGCGCTACGATTCGATGGATACCGCGGTAAGAGCGGGGGATCCCGCGCCCCTCCCGCGCCGCCGGCGACCGCACGCCTCTCGTGTCTCGACTAGCGCGTTATATTTACTTACATATTTTAGTAATATGTATTTTTTTAAGTTTTAACCAGGCCGCGGGCCGGATGAAGGACTTACGCGGGCCGCATGGTGGCCCGGGGGCCGTATGTTGGACGGGCTTGGACTAAATGGAAAGCAACATTGTCCACACAAAAAAAAATCAAAATCGGTTCACGTGGAAGGAAGTTATGAGATAAAAAAAAATACAGTCGACTTGAGTACCTCTTTCTTTTTTGTGAAGTCGATAGAAAATACGCGTCCAATATCTTTTTAAAGGTAAATGACGGAGTAAATATATTTTTTACACGATTATTATTAGCTTCACTTGTATGTTTGTAACTGACTCCTTTGGACTTGATTTTCACCCCCTTCAAACCATCAGATTTCATTTAAACTTCGTAGACTTATCGAGGACCGCTGACAATATAAAAATATGTATTTTTTATTTATTTGTAAAGCGAGTTTTTTTTAAAGCTATTAATATTATTTTGTTGCTTAAAAGTTTAATCGATTTTTTTTTAGTTCCAAGACTATGGAAGACAATCTGAATCCCACGCACGCGGCACGACGCAGGTCGTCCTAGTGTGGGATTCAAGGATCGATCTACACTCATGTATATTATTCAGGAATTTAGCCTATTGTACATCTCGGAAGGCGGTAGAGCCATAGTAGAAAATATTTCTACTATGGTAGAGCGTTCCATTCTAAAGATGAAGGTAGACGCGAATAATTTCATGCTAAATTAAACAAAAATATTATGAAACAATCGTTTATTTAATATATCAATAATAACATAGTTTGATTATTAATTTCAAATTATGACTAGTATCACATAAACAGCCTCGAATACATTTGTGATTAATAAGGAAAATTTCGCTATATAATACTAAAACAAATTAAACGTTGGCTTAGTTGGTTGATCGTTCGCCGGTTCGATTCCCGACGGGAACACAAGTTTTCTCCCCAAGGAAAATTTGTGTTTCTGGTTGTGATTGTATGTGTAATGTGAATGTTTCCGGTACCCACGACACAAGTCATTGGACTTAGTGTGGGGCTGTGAGTGTGAAAGCGTTTGTTTTTTTTGTTTTATGTTTTTTATATATAAGGTGCATTATAAAAATGATTGAAAAATAAAACGATGTTCGACCAAATCATCTTTCTTTTGAAGTGAAACTTGAATGAATTGAGGCTTTGAAATCGGCAACCTTTTTGTGTGACGTTAAGTGGA
This sequence comes from Lomographa bimaculata, assembly GCA_948107665.1. Classification (NCBI taxonomy): domain Eukaryota; kingdom Metazoa; phylum Arthropoda; class Insecta; order Lepidoptera; family Geometridae; genus Lomographa; species Lomographa bimaculata. The sequence goes on along the minus strand of OX403608.1, from coordinate 2,589,574 downwards.
GGGTGTAAACTAAATGAATTATTAAAATGTTTCCCTGTAATACAAAAGTTTCACTTCTATTGCGTGTTTTTACGACACACTATGCTATTTTAAAGTTAAAACTATCGTGAGTATTATGTTAAATCCGGCTTAAAACTAGTCGGCTACAAAGTACGTCGAAATTTTCGTGTTTTAAGCCGGATATAACATTGAAACATATTACCTATGCTTTTTTTTTATATTGGAGACGATTATTTCTCTAGCGCTTTTTTGCTACGTTTGGTTTATTTTAATTTTATATCGAATGCAATATTGACCACCAATATGATATTTTAATTGAGTATTATAAGATACAATAAAAACGTATTTAGAAACAAATATTTAGTAGCAAAAGAGACTATATTCGATTGTATGTAGGTCTATTTACATTTACATTCATATTTTCCAGTATAATAACGAACGGTGCTAACGATTAAGTGGTAAATGAGTTATTCTGCGTAGTTGCATTTTTAACCGACTTCAAACATAGGAGGAGGTTCTTAATTCGTCGGAATGTTATCTCGGAACTCCGTCCGTCCGAATAAAAAATTACTTTGATTACTTTAATCTGATCAGAGTTCCGGGGATATTTGTGATTGAAGTCGGTTATTCTTTTTTAACTCGTATATATTAAACTGGAAAATCTGTATTTAATTGGACTTACAGAATTTATAGTAAGTCGATTATGCTTATTCTTAAAAAAATATATTCAATTGTCATAATCTACATTTATTTATATCTGAAAACAAGTTGTATTCAATTTGAATATATCCTTTTCTTAGAAATATATTCAATAGTCATAACCTTGACATTACTTTGCATACTTATAAATTCGATACTATTATGATTTTTATAATTAATAATAAATGTTATGTGTATATTCACATACTTAGTAGATAATTACGAAGTTTGGTTGAAAAAGGCTTGTAACGTATATTATTAGTATATATAGCTATTATTATTATATACATATTATATATAATATATCGACCCTTTTTATATAGGCAGAATCTGTGTTTACTTATAACAAAAACAATATTTCTTCTAAGCAGACTATATTACATAATAATATAATTAATCGTTATTTAAATATTTAGTCATACTTATAAACAATTTGATATTGTTCTAAACAAATGTAGTTATAAAATAAAATACTAAATATATTTTACAAAAATGTCTTTTTTTCTTACACAACTTCAAACTGTCATTAAACTTTTAAAACCTTATTCTAAAAATGTAACAAAACAAAGATAAATATTCGAAAATTGTTCAATATTCAAATTAGTTTCTTATAACAATAATGTAATAACAAATCTTAAAATCGAATATAAGGCACATTTTTTAAGTCCATATTAAAATAAATACTATCTCATAAATATCATAGTTAACACTAAATATATTTAATGACGTATTAAATGAATATGAGTATTAACTACCTATATTAAATTAGAAAACCTGTACCCATGATTTACAAACCTTTGCATATTTGTAACTATAAAAATAAATTGATATAGGTATATATGATGAATACTATCAATTGCCTATATTTCCTAAAACTAAACTAAAACTATATACAGCAAAGGACTAAGTTACCTACAACACATCGAGCTTATATGTAACTCAAGTGCTCAAGCCAATGATTGGTCCACTTATACAATACAATACAATAACTCTTTATTGACACCAAAATACAGCTTACAGAGAAACTTATCAAATAAAGGTACAATGGGCGGTCTTATCGCTAAGAGCGATCTCTTCCAGACAACCTTTAGATGGAAATATAAACGAAAGTGAAAGTTCCCTACTTTCACTTTGGTGGCGCGATAAAATTAATGAAATAAATTATAATAATAAAACTAATATTTTAAACTACATAAACAATACATACTATTAAAAATAACAGAATACTTAATTTAATAAACTTACATAAAATAAATAAATAATTACATATATTATAATTAACACTGTAATAATTAAAATACGTTTTTTTTCTAGTATCTAGTTCTTAATCAAGTAATAACCTTTAAATGTATAACGCGTATAAATCTTAATTCGCCATTACCATTCAAATCATGTTTAAACATGCAAGTTGAAACATAATTTACATAATTACTAGACAATAAAAATTCTAATAATTTACATATCATTTTAATAACATTTACATATGTATATATGTTCACATACGTCATTAATAATATTTAAATAACAACAATTTATTAGAACATCCACCTGCTCTATAACGGCAAATAAAACCAAGCAATCAAAATAATTTGATAACCTGTTCAAACATTATAATAATAATAATCACTTTAGATAATAGAGGAAATACATGTATTCAGGCTATTTTTAACCGACTTCAAAAAAGGAGGAGGTTCTATGTTCGACTGCATGTTTTTTTTTATGTATGTTCACCGATTTCTCACCCATTTGTGGACCGATTCTCAGAATTATTTTTTTGTTTGGTCGATTATAGTTCAGAGGTGGTTCCAAATAATTTTTGTAAAAATAGATCAAGCCAAAACCAAAATATATGTTGAAGTCGGTTTTTTTAAGCGTTGGTTGCCTTTAAATTATATATGCAGTAGGTTAAAAACAATAAAAACGTCAATTTTGGGTGACATACAAAAATTTCAATTTTAATTAATTTCTTACACATACAAGGTAATTTGTAAAAGACCAGAAAGCTCACAAGCTCCGATTATGGATCAAACTCTTAACTCATTTAGTTCTACAACATTCCTTATTAATTAATATGATGTATACAATGTGTAACAGAAAGGTGTAGTAATACTCAAGTCACACATCTAGCTACATGTATGGAGTCTAACAGGAACTTCTGCATTCGCGGCAGCACCGTGAATATTGAGTTATGATAAATTAAAGTGTCTAAAAAATTATGTCATTTGCAACCCTATGTCATCAGCTACCGTTCTACACCACATAGCCTTTGGACCTAGACGTCTGACAGTGGAGGCCATGACAAAGGTCAAGGTCACGCGCCACAGATGTAATCGTTGGGTTGGCAAAATAATATTTTTAAATTTTTGTACGGAACAAATATCTCCGATTGCCGCACGTGTGACTGTAAGGTTGTCAGAAGTATTAGAAAAATATAATTTTAAATTTTTGTATGGAAAATATTATGTGCGATTTCGACTTTCGTTCTCTGGCAGACGATTCCTGGCACGATACACATACACACCACCAAGTATTACTACACCTTTTTGTTACAGGTTGTATATACAATCTATAAAAATTAATAGTGGTTTAAACTACACTATTCCGTAAATAAAGGCATCGCCGCGCCTCGCCTCGTAGTATGCTCGCCAATGCCATTTGACACTTGTCTCCTTAGACTTACAGAGAAGATAAATAATGTATATTCAAATTTATTTGAAAAATTAAACAACAATATAATTTGCAATAACAGTATCAATAAAGAAATTGATCTCATCGTTGAAATTATGTTTTTTTTTTATTTGTGACAGGCTAGTGTTTGACCACTATCTCACCTGATGGTAAGTGACGATGTGATCGAAGCTGGTAAACACACTAGACCTGGAATACGCAGGCTCTCAAGGATAACTGCCGGAACACCGTATGTCCCAAGAAGTTTAGTTACTTTACAAATTACCTTGTATAAACAGTTGAAATAACTATCGTAGTTTTCACATAAAGTAAAAGACAAACATAAAATAAGTCGAAGGTTTATAGACTAGTATTACTATCATTTATTCTGTGATTCCGGGTACAAACTTGTGTTGTAAATAATTAAAAGAATATTCCTATTATAAATTCCAAACTTTTTTTTTTTTTCCTTCACATTCCTAACTACGTGCCAATTGCCTATATTTCCTAAAACTAAACTAAAACTATGTACAGCAAATAACTAAGTTACCTACAAGACATCGAGCTTATAGGTAACTCAAGTGCTCAAGCCCACTACCAATAGGTAGCGTTCCTATCATGCTGGCGGCATTGCCTTCTCTGAATTGCAATGCTAATACGTTGAGCCAAATAAGTGCCCAGCATTTATATTATATCATCATATTATATAATGTTAAACTACCATTGACTCACTGACTGACATATTGACATAATTGTTCTCCTAGAAAGAGTGATGGGGGGTATTGATGATGTAGGGGAAAAGTGTAGGGGGTATGAAAATCTCCGGGGGAAAAATCCGAAATCATCAGATTTTGGCTTCCAGACCCCCCGACCCCATGGGATCTCGGAAACGGTAAGACTTGGAACAAAAGTTCAAAAACTAAAGTCATAGACAATCCTGGGAACCTTTTAAAAAAAATAAAAAAAATGGGTGTTGCTATACAAAAATGTGTTGCCGCCATACAAAATTAAATCAATTAAATCTCCAAAACTATTAGAGATAGGCTAGGGGTGCTCGACCAAATGTCATAGAGGACAGTGGGGGACATCTGTCAAAAATGTCAAAAATCCAAAATGGCGGATTCAAGATGGCCGCCATTTGTCAAGTTGCTCCGATCGAAACGAAATTTTGGCTCCCGGGGTTTTTGGGTGCCCAGATTACAGGAAAAATATTGAAAAAATTTTTGAAAATTTTTTAAAGATGGCTGCCGAACATTGTCAAAATCAAAGTTCACCGATCCGGCTCAAAATCGATATCTAGGGGGTTTTGGGTGCCCTGATTATGATTAAAATACTGATAGCAATTTTTGACATTTTTTAAAGATGGCCGCCGAGCATTGTCAAAATCGAGGTTCACCAATCGGGCTCAAAATCGATATCTGACGGTGTTTGGATGCCCTGATTTTAATAAAAAATTTAAAAGCAATTTTTGACATTTTTTAAAGATGGCGGCCGAACATTGTCAAAATCGAGGTTCACCGATCCGGCTCAAAATCGATATCTGGGGGCATTCGGGGGTGCTGATTACGAATTCGGGACCGAAACAAAGGCCGCGGGCCGCTTGCGGCCCGCGCGCCTGGTTTGAGGGCCCGGATTCGTGATCAGCACCCCCGAATGCCCCCAGATATCGATTTTGGGCCGGATGTCAATGGGGATGCCCACCTACAGTCCGACCAAAAAAACAAGTGGCGGGCCGCTTGCGGCCCGCTTCAGGTCTGCAGGCACGGACCAAATTCGAACTGCCTGGGTGTTTTGACATGTATACCACGAATTCGAACGAAATTTTGGTTTGAGGCATAAGGGACGCCTCGAAGCACTCAAATGTTTTTGAAATTTTTTTTTTATTTTTTTTTACCTCAATCGAAGATTTTACGAGTTTTGGACCGAAAATAAATGTTGATGGCGGCAAGCGGCCAATTTTAGTTTCCACTTTTTAGGTCTGCAGCCACGGACCAATTTCGAACTGACAGGGTGTTTTGACACATTTATCACGTATTTGATCGAAATTTTTGTCTGCGGCATTAGGGACGCCTTCAGGCACCCGAAAATTTTTTGAATTTTTTTTTTTTTTTTTTACTTCATATGTAGATTTTACGAGTTTTCGACCGAAAATAAATATTGTGTGCGGCAAGCGGCCCATTTTGGTAACCACTTTTAGGTCTGCAGACACGGACCATATTCGAACTGACAGGGTGTTTTGACACGTTTATCATGAATTTGATCGAAATTTTTGTCTGCGGCATTAGGGACGCCTTGATGAACACAATTTTTTTTTAATTTTTTTTCTTTATTTTTGACGTAAAATGAATATTTTACGAGTTTTCGACCGAAAATAAATGTTGTGGGCGGCAAGCGTCCCATTATTTTTCAATGTTTCGCCCACGGCCCAAATTCGACTTCTATGGGTATTTTGAAGTGCTCATCACGAATTTCAATGAAATTTTGGATTGCGGGATTAGGGTTGCCCCGCCGCACAAAATTTTTTTTAGAAATTCCGAAATTAAATTTTAACTCAATTTGAAGATTTGTATGGCAAAAGTACTTACCACCCACCTGCGCGGGCCGCTCGCGGACCGCGCCACCCACCCAAAAAACTAGTCATATTATATAATGTTAAACTACCATTGACTCACTGACTGACATATTGACATAATTGTTCTCCTAGAAAGAGTGATGGGGGGTATTGATGATGTAGGGGAAAAGTGTAGGGGGTATGAAAATCTCCGGGGGAAAAATCCGAAATCACCAGATTTTGGCTTCCGGACCCCCCGACCCCATGGGATCTCGGAAACGGTAAGACTTGGAACAAAAGTTCAAAAACTAAAGTCATAGACAATCCTGGGAACCTTTTAAAAAAAATAAAAAAAATGGGTGTTGCCATACAAAAATGTGCTGCCGCCATACAAAATTAAATCAATTATATCTCCTAAACCATAAGGGATAGGCTAGGGGTGCTCGACCAAATGTCATAGAGGACGATGGGGGACATCTGTCAAAAATGTCAAAAATCCAAAATGGCGGATTCAAGATGGCCGCCATTTGTCAAGTTGCTCCGATCGGAACGAAATTTTGGCTCCCGGGGTTTTTGGGTGCCCAGATTACAGGAAAAATATTGAAAAAATTTTTGAAAATTTTTTAAAGATGGCTGCCGAACATTGTCAAAATCAAAGTCCACCGATCCGGCTCAAAATCGATATCTAGAGGGTTTTTGGTGCCCTGATTATGATTAAAATACTGATTGCAATTTTTGACATTTTTTAAAGATGGCCGCCGAGCATTGTCAAAATCGAGGTTCACCAATCGGGCTCAAAATCGATATCTGAAGGTGTTTGGATGCCCTGATTTTAATAAAAAACTGAAAAGCAATTTTAGACATTTTTTAAAGATGGCGGCCGAACATTGTCAAAATCGAGGTTCACCGATCCGGCTCAAAATCGATATCTGGGGGCATTCGGGGGTGCTGATTACGAATTTGGGACCGAAACAAAGGCCGCGGGCCGCTTGCGGCCCGCGCGCCTGGTTTGAGGGCCCGGATTCGTGATCAGCACCCCCGAATGCCCCCAGATATCGATTTTGGGCCGGATGTCAATGGGGATGCCCACCTACAGTCCGACCAAAAAGACAGGTGGCGGGCCGCTTGCGGCCCGCTTCAGGTTTGCAGCCACAGACCATATTCGAACTGCCAGCGTTTTTTGACATGTTTACCACGAATTTGAATGAAATTCTCGACTGAGGCATTGGGGACGCCTTGCTGCCAGCAAAAAAAAATTTGAATTTATTTCTTTTTTTTTTGACATCAAATGAAAATTTTACGAGTTTTCGACCGAAAATAAATTTTGTGGGCGGCAAGCGGCCCATTTTGGTACCCACTTATAAAATCTGCAGCCACAGAACAAATTCGAACTGTCAGGATGTTTTGACATATTAACCACGAATTTGAACGAAATTTTGTTCTGAGGCATAAGGGACGCCTTGATGCACCCAAAATTTTTTAGAATTTTTTTTTTCTTTTTTTTTACGTCTAATGAAGATTTTACGAGTTTTGGACCGAAAATAAATGTTGTGGGCGGCAAGCGGCCTATTTCGGTAGCCACTTTTTAGGTTTGCAGCCACGGACCAAATTCGAACTGCCTGGGTGTTTTGACACGCTTATCACGAATTTGATCGAAATTTTTGTCTGCGGCATTAGGGACGCCTTCATGCACCCAAAATTTTTTAGATTTTTTTCTCTTTTATTTCACTTCAAATGAAGATTTTACGAGTTTACAACCGAAAATAAATGTTGTGGGCGGCAAGCGTCCCATTTTTTTTTTATGTTTCGCCGACGGCCCAAATTCTACTTTCATGGGTGTTTTGATGTTCTCATCACGAATTTCAATTAAATTTTGAATTGCGGGATTAGGGTTGCCCCGCCACAGAAAAAATACGCAAAAATTTTTTTTCAACTTTTTACTCAATTTGAAGATTTGTATGGCAAAAGTACTTACCACCCACCTGCGCGGGCCGCTCGCGGACCGCGCCACCCACCCAAAAAACTAGTTCTATTATATATTTTTAAACTACCACTGACTGACTCACTGACTGACATAATTGTTCTCCCAGAAGGAGTGTCGGGGGGTATTGATGATGTAGGGGAAAAGTGTAGGGGGTATAGAAATCTCCGGGGGAAAAATCCGAAATCACCAGATTTTGGCTTCCGGACCCCCCGACCCCATGGGATCTCGGAAACGGTAAGACTTGGAACAAAAGTTCAAAAACTAAAGTCAAAGAAAATCTTGGGAACCTTTTAAAAAAAATAAAAAAAATGGGTGTTGCCATACAAAAATACCTCGCCGCCATACAAAATTAAATCAATTATATCTCCTAAACCATAAGAGATAGGCTAGGGGTGCTCGACCAAATGTCATAGAGGACAATGGGGGACATCTGTCAAAAATGTCAAAAATCCAAAATGGCGGATTCAAGATGGCCGCCATTTGTCAAGTTGCTCCGATCAGATCGAAATTTTGGCTCCCGGGGTTTTTGGGTGCCCAGATTACAGGAAAAATATTGAAAAAAATTTTGGAAAAATTTTAAAGATGGCTGCCGAACATTGTCAATATCGAAGTTCACCGATCCGGCTCAAAATCGATATCTGAAGGTGTTTGGATGCCCTGATTTTAATAAAAAACTGAAAAGCAATTTTTGACCTTTTTTAAAGATGGCGGCCGAACATTGTCAAAAACGAGGTTCGCCGATCCGGCTCAAAATCGATATCTGGGGGCATTCGGGGGTGCTGATTACGAATTCGGGACCGAAACAAAGGCCGCGGGCCGCTTGCGGCCCGCGCGCCTGGTTTGAGGGCCCGGATTCGTGATCAGCACCCCCGAATGCCCCCAGATATCGATTTTGGGCCGGATGTCAATGGGGATGCCCACCTACAGTCCGACCAAAAAAACAGGTGGCGGGCCGCTTGCGGCCCGCTTCAGGTCTGCAGGCACGGACCAAATTCGAACTGCCTGGGTGTTTTGACATGTATACCACGAATTCGAACGAAATTTTGGTTTGAGGTATAAGGGACGCCTCGAAGCACTCAAATGTTTTTGAAATTTTTATTTTTATTTTTTTTTACCTCAATCGAAGATTTTACGAGTTTTGGACCGAAAATAGATGTTGATGGCGGCAAGCGGCCAATTTAAGTTTCCACTTTTTAGGTCTGCAGCCACGGACCAAATTCGAACTGACAGGGTGTTTTGACACATCTATCACGTGTTTGATCGAAATTTTTGTCTGCGGCATTAGGGACGCCTTCATGCACCCGAAAATTTTTTGAATTTTTTTTTTTTTTTTACTTCATATGAAGATTTTACGAGTTTTCGACCGAAAATAAATATTGTGTGCGGCAAGCGGCCCATTTCGGTAACGACTTTTTAGGTCTGCAGCCACGGACCATATTCGAACTGACAGGGTGTTTTGACACGTTTATCATGAATTTGATCGAAATTTTTGTCTGCGGCATTAGGGATGCCTTGATGAACACAATTTTTTTTTGATTTTTTTTTTCTTCATTGTTGACGTAAAATGAAGATTTTACGAGTTTTCGACCGAAAATAAATGTTGTGGGCGGCAAGCGTCCCGTTTTTTTTAATGTTTCGCCGACGGCCCAAAATCGACTTCTATGGGTATTTTGATGTGCTCATCACGAATTTCAATGAAATTTTGGATTGCGGGATTAGGGTTGCCCCGCCGTACAAAAAATTGCTTAATATTTTTTTTCAACTTTTTACTCAATTTGAAGATTTGTATGGCAAAAGTACTTACCACCCACCTGCGCGGGCCGCTCGCGGACCGCGCCACCCACCCAAAAAACTAGTCATATAGTATAATGTTAATCTACCACTGACTGACTGATTCACTGACTGACATAATTGTTCTCCCAGAAGGAGTGTCGGGGGGTATTGATGATGTAGGGGAAAAGTGTAGGGGGTAAGGAAATCTCCTGGGGAAAAGTCCGAAACCACCACATTTTGGCTTCCGGACCCCCCGACCCCATGGGATCTCGGAAACGGTAAGACTTGGAACCAAAGTTCGAAAACTAAAAATGTTGGAAACCCTGGGACGTTTTTAAAAAAAATTAAAAAAATGGGTGTTGCCATACAAAAATGTGTTGCCTCCATACAAAATTAAATCAATTATATCTCCTAAACCATAAGAGATAGGCTAGCGGTGCTCGACCAAATGTCATAGAGGACGATGGGGGACATCTGTCAAAAATGTCAAAAATCCAAAATGGCGGATTCAAGATGGCCGCCATTTGTCAAGTTGCTCCGATCGGAACGAAATTTTGGCTCCCGGGGTTTTTGGATGCCCAGATTACAGGAAAAATATTGAAAAAATTTTTGGAAATTTTTTAAAGATGGCTGCCGAACATTGTCAAAATCAAAGTCCTCCGTTCCGGCTCAAAATCGATTTCTAGGGGGTTTTGGGTGCCCTGATTATGATTAAAATACTCATAGCAATTTTTGACATTTTTTAAAGATGGCCGCCGAGCATTGTCAAAATCGAGGTTCACCAATCGGGCTGAAAATCGATATCTGGAGGTGTTTGGATGCCCTGATTTTAATAAAAAACTGAAAAGCAATTTTTGACTTTTTTTAAAGATGGCGGCCGAACATTGTCAAAATCGAGGTTCACCGATCCGGCTCAAAATCGATATCTGGGGGCATTCGGGGGTGCTGATTACGAATTCGGGACCGAAACGAAGGCCGCGGGCCGCTTGCGGCCCGCGCGCCTGGTTTGAGGGCCCGGATTCGTGATCAGCACCCCCGAATGCCCCCAGATATCGATTTTGGGCCGGATGTCAATGGGGATGCCCACCTACAGCCCGACCAAAAAAACAGGTGGCGGGCCGCTTCAGTTCTGCAGCCACAGACCATATTCGAACTGCCAGCGGTTTTTGACATGTTTACCACAAATTTGAATGAAATTCTGGACTGAGGCATTGGGGACGCCTTGCTGCAAGCAAAATTTTTTTTGAAAATTTTTCTTTTTTTTTGACGTCAAATAAAGATTTTACGAGTTTTCGACCGAAAATAATTTTTGTGGGCGGCAAGCGTCCCGTTTTTTTTAATGTTTCGCCGACGGCCCAAAATCGACTTCTATTGGTATTTTGAAGTGCTCATCACGAATTTCAATGAAATATCGGCTTGCGGTATCAGGGTTGCCCCGCCGCACAAAATTTTTTTTAGAAATTCCGAAATTAAATTTTAACTCAATTTGAAGATTTATATGGCAAAAGTACTTACCACCCACCTGCGCGGGCCGCTCGCGGACCGCGCCACCCACCCAAAAAACTAGTTATTATTTATATTCCTATTAGTTGTTATTTCTAGATAATCAAAACACTGTCTTTTTAAACTTTAATAAGCAGTGTTTTTTTTACTTCCGAGTTGCGACTGCCTGCGTAGGTTAACTAAAACGATGACAGTAGGCGCCACCGTCGCGTCGTCGCGTCGTCAGAAATGTATTAAATAGAGGAGATCTCAGAGCGTGTCAGTTTTTTTAAAGGGAAAGGTACCCCATTACAGGCAGAACGAGGCTTGGAAGTTGTTAAAGCAAGTATTGTATCTAAATATCAACACAACGTTGAGCTAACTGCAATGTTAGACTCGTTGGCCATAGTAGTTTCTATAAACTGTTACGGTAGATGACGTCACATGTCCCCGTAAGACGTTAATAATAAGGAAAGGTTAATTTCGTCGCTTCAGGCGGGGCTTGAGTAGCTCAGCGGTTAGAGCAATAGGGCATGAGACCTATGGGTTCAAATCCCGTCTCAAGCGATAATTTTTCCTTTCTAAATTTATCACTATATATAACTCAAAGGTGACTGACTGACTGACATAGTGATCTATCAACGCACAGCCCAAACCACTGGACGGATCGGGCTAAAATTTGGCATGCAGGTAGATGTTATGACGTAGGCATCCGCTAAGAAAGGATTTTGATTAATTCTACCCCCAAGGGGATAAAATAGGGGATGAAAGTTTGTTGTACTTCTTAACGAGAGCGAAGCCGCGGGCAAAAGCTAGTTGTATTTATAAAATGGTGTATTTTTTTGTATGGTTTATTATTGAAATTATGATAGTGATCACATGTGAGTATTGCCCTGTTTCATTAATTTCATGAATTTCAAAACCTTCCTAGTTGACGCATTTATATTTAAAGTAAACGTTGGCAAAAGCTCGATGTGCTAACACATGTAACCTCTAACTTTGCGAGTGTCAAAATGTACAAAGTTCCAATAACATATGGTTTATGGTTTTAAGATATTTATTCTCATATAAGATATACATCACTTCCATGAGAACATTAATTAAAAGAAATTATAATACGTTCGTCGTCACTATCTAGCAAAGAAAAAAAAAACTTAAACAACAAACCAAAATTCAACCGAATCAATCACTGATCACCCCGTCCAGCGCAGTAGCTTTAGTAGGTATGTACCTACATTAAAACAGCTGACTTTAAAATAGTGACTCGTCTGCTAGTACAAGCTGGTAAAGTCGCTTTTTAAATGCGGTGAACGGGTACACATTTTTTAAATCTGAGGGTAATTTATTAAAACAGTGCGCACCTTCAAAAGTAATCATCAGTATAATATATTACATAATGATTCTTTGTCATAATTTAAGCCATTGAAGATAAGTCCCGCGCCACGCGCTTCATTCTAATTAAATGTATATGTCATAAGCACATGGCTTGTATTTTTGTAAATACAGTGGAACCTGGTTAATTGGGATCTCAAGGGACCAAGAATGTTGTACCATTTATTGAGTGTTTCCATTAATCCAGTTTTCCAATTAGGCAGGTTTAAAATTATAGTTGTCTCATTTACAGAGGCTCCTGCTTATAGAGGTTGAAATGTACGGCTATTTCATTTTTAGAGGGAGAGGTGGAAATGTTAATAAAAATGCGTATTTTTGGTGTAATGAATCTAATATATTATGTAGGTATGAATGTACATACAGTATGTATTACGTGGAAAATAATCAATTTTTTTTTTCATCAAGTTTTATATTTACGTTTGGTCATTTTGTACACTTTTACTCCCTTGTTTTTAGGTCAAAACCTGAGATAGTACTGACAAACAAAGCGTGTGCGAAAGACATTCTAATGTGTGAACAAAAGTGTCAAAACCTGTCGCAACCTGTTAATTTGTCTCATTTATAGAGGGAATTGAGTTACAGAGTCCCAATTATAAAGGTAAACATCGAATAAATCCTAGAAATCAGATCTCATTTAACCAGGTTCGAAAAGTCCTATTAATAGAGGTTATTCAATGAAAAAGTACCGGGACCTCATTGCAACTCTCAATAATAGAGGTTTCTCATTTATCCAGGTCCCATTTAACCAAGTTTCACTGTATTTACACAAAGTTGCGACACTTGCAACAGTGTGCGCCGGCCTTATAAAATAGGCCATGTGTCAGATTCAAGATAGTAAAGGTATAGGTACACAAGGACATAATTATTACTGAGTGAGGTGTTTCAATTGGAAATATCAAAGGATTCAATGAGGTAAGTTTTAATCATTAAACGCAAGCAAAGCTTTAAAAAATCGACTTCACCGCTTTATCTTCGGAACTTTTATTAGATTGAATGTGTTAAACACGCATTATTGACGATAACTCAAAAACTAGAGATCAGATCTTGATCAAATTTCAATGGGACCACATGAAAAGCACCAGCTTTCAAATAAAAAATAATCATCAAAATCGGCTCACAACGAAAGAAGTTATGAGGTAACTTTTGAAGTCGGTTAAAAACGAGAGTATCGTCAATGTAGTCCAAAGAATACGCATTATTGACGATAACTCAATAACTACTGATCAGATCTTAATCAAATTTAAATGGGACCAATAAGAAAGCACCAGCTTTCAAACACAAAAATCGATTCACGTGGAAAGAAGCTATGAGGTACGAATTCAGTACCTTCTCCTTTTTTGTAAAGTCGGTAAAAATACGGTTGAGTTGAATTAAGAACCTCCATTTTTGAAGTCGGTTAAAAATACGTAAACTATTTAGAAATTCAACTGTCAATCGTTTGACACAACAGTTACGTGCACCCTAGATACGATAGATGATACCTAATTTGTAATTCTAGGTATTTACCGCGAACATATGCTCGACTTGACCCGAATTAGGTAATTTTTAATTATACCTTCCGAGAGGCCTTCTAGCATTTTTTTTTTTTTTTTGTTGGGGGAAAATGCCTTGCACAGCCCTTCCTTCCCAGGGGTGAATGATAGGGGTATGTGGGGCTCGAACCCACTAAAAACCCCCCGTGAGCAGTCCCTCGCCGGTGGGGCAAGATAGGGTCGCGTTAGCAGTCACTATCTTGCCCCGGCGGAGAGGCCTTCTAGCCTCCCTTATCTGTTTGAGCCTCAGTGATGCTCTGTTGTTTGAAGTTATGTAATAAGTTGACATGTAAGGCCGTAAGTACTGCTAGATTTTCAACCGACTTCAAAAAAGGAGGTTCTCAATTCGACTGTATGTTTTTTTTTTGTTTGTATGTTAAGTGATATGTCCGCCAATTATTAATCGATTTTGATGATTTTTTTGTTTGTTAGAGTATACTTCGGTATTGGTCCCATATACATTTTATCGAAATTGGTCAAGCCAAAACCGAAATATAAGCGATGAAGACGGTTTTGTTAAGCTTTGTTTGCGTTAATTATCTTAAGCAATCTTATTAAAAAATGTTTTCTAAAATCAAGCTCCTATATTAATAATTAAACGCAAGTAAAGCTTAAAAAAACCAACTTCACCGCCGGACCTCTGAAGTGTAATCTACCAAACAAAAAAATATCATCAAAATCTATTCATAATTGGCGGAGACGCGTAACATACATATAAAAAAAAACTCCTTTATTGAAGTCGGTTGAAAAGGACAGAAAAGTTATATATCCAGGGAAGTTGTCAAGAATCAAACGAGCCCAAACTCTATAGGTTAATCGTGTTTAGTTCAGAAGTCCCTATGGCTATCTCCATCATCAGGCCAGCTCCATGGTACAATAGCATTGTATTGTCACCGAAAATACATACAAATTTGTTTCAAATCAAATCAAATCAAATCGAAATCGTTTATTCACATGGGCCCCAAAGAGGCACTCATGAAAGTTAATGAATCTATTGTTTCAAATCGGACATCGAGGTGGTTCTTATTTATCTTGAAAGACTTGATTACAGACCGACCATCGAGATAGGAAACAAACCTACGGTTTGCTACAACATCCTTGAGACCGACAGATAACGGGACGGGTGACACTAAATAATAATAATAAAATTAAAGTTTGTAATAATAAATAATTCAATGTAAGCAAAGCTTAAAAAAACCGACTTCACCACTTTATTTTGGTTTTGGCTTGATCGATTTCGATAAAATGTATATGGGACCACCTTTGAAGTTTATAATAATGTAACAAAAAAAAAAATTTTTGAAAATCGGCCCACAAATGGGGGAGAAATCGGTGAACATACGTAAAAAAATACATAATTATAGTCGAACATAGTACCTCCTCCTTTTTTGAAGTCGGTAAAAAGTGGCGTTGGGCTTTGTCAGCAGAATTCCTTTTGTGACTAAAAAAAGGAGTAATTGATATCATACAGATTCCGTCGAATATTTTTATTTATCAGTTTTTGTTCGCCAAGTTACAAATTCACCGTTATCGAAGATATTCTAGATATTCTCACCCTATTAACCTGGGTTCAAAAGCACTGCCACCTCGGTAGTGAGTGGTATACTGGGCGTGTGCGAACTGAAAGCAAACAGGTATGACACTCGGCTTCATTGTCACTTTCTACTGGGTGTAGCTGGCGCTATAAAATTAGTACCTAATTGCCTACATTGCTTGGGTTCCAATAATCATAATAATAATCAGTTATTTGCTTTCACCACTTCCACAAGACACAAGTCTTTTTTTATGTAATTGAGTTACGACACGAGCGAGGCACTCGTTTGATGGTAAGCGTCATGCTTGCCCATCAAAGTTCAGAGCCACAAAAAGTTATAAACATTTTTTAATTCAAGATAGGCAAAAATTTAACACCATCTCGCCTGATGGTGATGATGCGATCGACGATGGAGTATGTTTGATTAGAAGATACCTGTTCACTCGTGACTTAAAAACTCCCGCATTATTAACTTAAGCATGCTCCATCTTCAACCACATCGTCACTCTCTACCAGGTGAGATAGTGGTCAAATGCTTGCCTATCGAGAAAAAAAAACTTATCGGTAAACAGACTCAGGGAAGGAATTCTTGCTCGAATTCTTTAGCGGTGCGGAAATCGCTTCGAGCGTATTTGTGGAATATTAACTACATAATGATGCCGCAATGTACGTCTTAGGTCGAAATCCTGCGCGGAAAGGGAATGCGCTCATTCTGAGATATTACCCTCAATAATGCGTATTAATTTCATTTAATATTTTCAAGGGTGCCGAAGAAAAAGCGGCTATTAAGCTTTGCTTGCGTTTAATTACGCAAGCTAAATTAAACCCACTTCCCGATGTCCGATTGGACTCAAATTTGGTGTACTTATGTATCTTCGGTGACAATACAATGATATGGTACTATGGAGCTGGTTTGATGGAGACGGAAGATGGCCATAGGATCTGAACTAAACAAGATAAACCCATCGAGTTTGGGCTCGTTTGAGTCGTCTTGATAAGTTCTCTGGTTTTATCACTTTTAGTCCTTTTCTACCGACTAAATAAAAAAAAAAGAAGGAGAAGGTACTCAAGTCGACTGTATTTTTTTTTTATTGTTTGATACCTCATATCTACGTTCCACGTGAACCAATTTAGATTTTTTTTTGTTTGAAAGAGTACTTTCCAATTGGTTCCATTTAAATTTGATCAAGATCTGATCAGTGGTTCTCGAAATATCGTCAATAATTATCTAATATAGCGTATTTAGTACATCTAATCTGATCAAAGTTTCGAAGATAAAGCGGTGAAGTCGGATTTTTTAAGCTTTGCTTGCGTTTAATTATTTGTTTACAACCGGTTAAATCTTGATTTTCTAAACTTTTAAAAGGATTATTTGTTTAGCATATTGACTTGTTTTACTACTTTGTAATGTTATTTTATTCGTAATTCCAACAGACGTAACGCACGTCTCATATTTCAGGTTACATCATGTTTTCATAACATCTTACTGCAGCAATCTTGAGTATTGTAAGCTATTAATAATCTGTGGCGACGTGGTTGGAGCTATAGACTGCAGCCGGTAGGTCATTAGTACCTATTAGAACTAGTCGATCGCCCCAAACTGAGATCTCGCGCCTATATTTTGCTTAAAAGAGAAAATCTTTTGAGGTTTATTGCTTACTAGCCGTGCCCCGCGGCTTCGCCCGCTATTATCAAGTTAAAAAGTAGCCTATGTGTTAATCCTAGGTATAATCTATGTACATTCCAAATTTCATCCAAATCCGTTCAGCCGTTAAAGCGTGAAGAGGGAACAAACATACTTACACACTTACACACAAACTTTCGGATTTATAATATAAGTAGGATTAGTAGGATAACTTTATCTGAAGGTACCTATAATAATTGTTTAATTTCTGTATTTGTTGTTCAAGTACAGGATATAAGGGATATTATACGTTAGTTTCAGGTTTAAGTGTGAGCCGTTTTTGAGATAGACCCCGGGACAAAATAGGTCTAAAACAGTAACTTTGTTGGCCTACCAAATTGTTATTTAAAAAATTATTCATCAGTGTTTACTCCTTTTCGTTATATAAAAAGGTTGCAGGTCAGAATTTCAAAGCTCTCCCATAAAAAGTTTCACTTCGAAAAGTTAGCAGTTAACCTCAAAAGTTTTTCTCTATTAGTAGGCAAAATGAAGGCGCAAGGTCTCAGTTAGGGGCGAATGACGCTTTATATGGAATTCTTAACAAAACGCGATTTCTTAATAATTACCGAGTAGTTAGTGCTACAAGAAGCGAATTGAGTTTTACCGCGAAATTGAAAATGTGTTGATTTTGATTGTTTTCCAAAACCTGTGATTCTTCAAGTGTTAATGTGCAATAATGGTTGATTAACCGTTAATACTGAGTGAACGTGCATGAATCTAGGCACATCATACAAAGTTGAAAAACTTGATTTTTGATTTCGCTCCGAAATCCCAATAGGTTTTAAGTAGAACTTCTGTTCGGATTGGGAGTCTCTATACCACTTTATTAGGACTATGATTGGACTTTTTGGACTGTCTCTTGTGATGGTTGATAGTCAAGCATTTAACAAACAACAACAAACAAACGAATCCACACTCACAACCCCACACTAAGTTCAAAGACTTGTATCGTGGGAGCCGGAAACATTCACATCACACACACACATTACACCCAGAACCAGGAGTATTTGGGAAGGAATTTCTGCTCCTGCCGGGAATCGAACCCAGGACCCCCGGCGCAGAGGGCGAACACCTGTCCACTGCGCCAACTGGGTCGTCATTTGGCCGCTATCTGTCCCGATGGAAAGAGTGATGGAGCCAAGTTAAATTAATAAACTTAAGTAAGTTTCATAAATGAATTTACGACTCAGTTGGCGAGGTGAACAGGTACCCGCCCTCTGCGCCGTGGGTCCTGGGTTCCATTCCCGGCAGGAGCACAATGTTTTCATCCCAAGGGACATTTGTGTTTCTTGTTCAGGTTGACTGTGTGTGATATATGAATGTTTCCGATCACGAACCAAGTGTTTGGCTGTGAATTTAAATGCATTTTTTTTAAATTTATATATGATATATTTTATTAATTGATACTGGTTGTATGCACAAAAATGCGGAGCCAAAAAAAGAAACAAACAAACGCTTTCACACTCACAGCCCCACAGTAAGTTCAAAGACTTGTATCGTGGGTGCCGGAAACATTCACATCGAATGAATAAACGAATTAGAACGCGAGAAGTTACACTACTAGTTTATTTATACTGTGGCGGTAGCATTTTTCAGCGTTTTTACTATCGACCTTCGGGTGTTTCCAACTGTCTGATGCACAAATTCAGACTATTTTTATTTTCGTATTTTCCTCACGTTCCCAGACAGTTTTAGCTTGTTTTAGCAACCATCTGTTTTGTAGATTTATAGTGCAGTTGCTCTCTAAATATTTAAATATAGAGATTTGAACTATTTGACTTTGACTCAAATAGTGCTAGTCTAATGAAATCATTAATCAATTTAACAACCAAATTGAGATCTCGCCTTTATTTTGTCTAATAGAGAAAAACTTTAGAGGAGTTAATTAGTATTAACTTTTATTTTTTTAATTACTAGCCGTGCCCCGCGGCTTCCGCGGTTATTCTGGAAACTGTACTATCTACATTCTAAATTTCATCAAAATCGGTTTATTCGTTACGGAGATACGTGGTAACAAATATTCACACACACACAAAATTTCACATTTATAATATTAGTAGGATTGTTTGTTTTTTGTAAACGCTTTCACACTCACAGCCCCACACTGAGTTCAATGGCTTGTGTTGTGCGGGAAATATTCACATCACACACACAATCACAACTAAAACCAGAACCACAAATTTTCCTTGAGGAGAAAACATGTGTTCGCGCCGGGAATCGAACCCGATATCCCTACTTAGAAGGCGAAAGCTCTAGCTGAGCTAACGGGCAGTTCAGATTTGTTGTCCAAGTACGTGATATAATAGATACGTAAGTTTCAATTGTGTAGCCGTTTTTGAGATAGACCCCGGGACAAAATAGGACTTAAAGTGATTTTGGTGGACTAGCAAATTGTTTGAATTTGAACATAGATTTTTATATAAAAGGGTTCCGTACTCTACTCTCCATATCAAGTTCTTTTGAACGATACCCCACATGGACAGAAAAAAAAATTTGCAAGTCATATACGTATATGGTAATTAATTTATTTTTACCCAGACATCATTTCAATTGCCTAGATGATGCCCGTTGATGGTCCATATGATATTTTATTAGAATATAATTTAAAAAAATATTAATATTTAAATAAATATTTATTTAACTGCTCGTTGGCTAGGTTGGGTAAGCGCTCGCCTTCCAAGCGGGGGGGGGGGGGTATCGGGTTCGATTCTCGGCGTGAACACAAGTTTTCTCCTCAAGGAAAAATTGTGTTTCTGGTTCTGGTTGTGACTGTGTGTGTGATATGAATGTTTCCGGCACCCACGACACAAGTCATCGAACTTAGTGTGGGGCTGTGAGTGTGAAAGCGTTTATGTATTATGTTATGTTAATAAAAAAATATATAAATAATATATCAACAATTGAACTGCCCTTTGGCTTAGTTGGTTGATCGTTCGCCTCCGAAGCAGGGCTATCGGGTTCGATTCCGACGGGAACACAAGTTTTCTCCCCAAGGAAAACATGTGTTTCTGTGATTGTGTGTGTGATGTGAATGTTTCCGGCACCCACGACACAAGTCATCGAACTTAGTGTGGGGATGGGAATGTGAAAGCGTTTATGTTATGTTAAATGTATACTAGCTGTGACCAGTGACTTTGCCCACGGTATTGTGTCGTCCATGACCTTGTCTGAGTAATATGATCAAATGCATAATTCATTTGGTTCGAATTAGATGCACCAGTACCGCCTTGATTGAGCATAACTGGGTTGGTCTAGCGTGTTATGGTTTAAAACCACCACGGATTTATTTTTTACCGATTTCCCAAAAAAGGAGGAGGTACTCAAGTCTATTGTATTTTTTGTGTTTTACCTCATAACTTCTCTCCACGTGAGCCGATATCGAAATTTTTTTTTTAATGATTGATTAATTTTTAGTGTGAAAGATGTTGCTTTCTTATTGGTCCAATTTAAATTTGATCAAGATCTGAACGGTATTTCTTGAAATATCGTCAATAATGCTTATTTTGTGAGCAATATTGCGTACTTTGACGCTGTTCTCGTTTACCCGACTTCAAAAGTTACCTCATAACTTCTTTCGTTGTGAACCGATTTTGATGATTTTTTTTTATTTGAAAGCTGGTGCTTTTCATGTGGTCCCATTAAAATTTGATCAAGATCTAATTTCTAGTTTTTGAGTTATAGTCAATAATGAGTGTTTAATACATTAAATCTGATCAAGGTTCCGATGATAAAGCGGTGAAGTCGGTTTTTTTAAGCTTTGATAGCGTTTAATTATCTTCTATTGATATAATCTTTATATATATATAATTAACTAGTTGTCCCGGCGACCTTCGTTCCGCCTAACAGTCAATGAATGTGCATGTTTAGGAAGCCATACCCGGCAAGCGTTACAATGTCACGTGACTATATTATTACCTCCTTCATGTTTATGTTTGCCTAGTACTTTACCAAATCCGAGTGATGTATGAGAAAATATTTTATATTACACCTATTTAAAAACTGTGACGTTCCTAAAAAGTATCCTATGTCCGTCTCCTGGTTATAAGCTACCTTCCCCACCAATTTTCAGCCAAATCGGTTCAGCCTTTCTTGAGTTATAAATAGTGTAACTAACACGACTTTCGTTTATATATATAGATATTGAACTGCCCGTTGGCTTAGTTGGGTGAGAGTTCGCTTTATAAGCAGGGGTATCAGGTTCGATTCCCGGCCCCGAGGAAAATTTGTGTTGCTGTTTCTGGGCATGATTGTATGTGAGATGTGAATGTTTCCAGCACCCACGATTCAAGTCATCGAACTTAGTGCGGGGCTGAGTGAAAAGCGTTTATGTTATTATTTTAAGATTTGTGAGTATGTGACTGAATTCCTACAAAACGCCTCGACCAATTTTAATGTCATTTTTTATGTATTCAGGTGGATTCAAGAATGTTTTAGATTCAGAATTCGATGCGATAAATAGTGTTTTTTAATTTAGTCAAACTTAAACATGAGAGAAATAATTTAGTTTTTAGTAAGGTAAAGTACTAGGCAACCATAAACATGGAAGAGGTAAAAACATTATTTACTTTACTTGGCATAGCAACTACTTGATATGATACAAGTCTTTGAACTTAATGTGGGGTTGTGAGTGTAAATGAGTAAGTTTTTGTTAAACATGGTGGGTCACGGTTTAGACGTCTACAATGACCCATTTAGAAAATTACATTTCAGATTATAGGTAACCTAGGCTACGAACTAACTGTAATGTAATCTGTGACCTAGCCAATATTATTTTATGCAAAACTGACTACCTTATATACATAATCAAAAGAAAAACAACTCTAAGTAAATGTAATAGAGTCTGTAATTCTTAACAACTTGCAATTTAACTTCACCAACTCTAGAATGCCTAGTAATGGGATGATTATAGATGAGTGAGCTTTAGCCCTAGTTATTATGTTTCTTTGAATACTGCCAAATCAATATCAACTTTATCAAATAGTATTAAAGGTGAATTTTATAAAACAAATAGCAAATTGCTGACTCTACAATAAATTGAAGTTAGTTTAATCAAAATAGAACTTTATTTGGGACAGTACAGAGTTGTTATTTAAATGAAGATTTTATGAATGTTTTAATAGTACCGTTAATCCTTTTGCAGAATTTGCTTCGTTATGCGATATCTAAATTATAGAGAAGGATAAGTTATAGAGGCTATCATGAGAGGTAGAGTTAGGAACGTCTATGAGTCTGAATTTAAATTTGATCAGTTTTGCTTCCACATTCAATATGCAAACCGCAGAGGAATGGATCTTCTTTTTTGTTTTTTCTCGATTAACAAACTTTTGACCACTATCTCACCTGATGGTAAGCGACGATGTGGTCGATGATGGAGCAAGCTTGCCTAAAAGATACCTATTCAGAAGACTCCTATATTGTACTCATCAGGAAATATCTACTCAGGCAAGGAGTCCTTCCTGACACCTAAGTAACCTACAGGACATCGAGCTTATAGGTAACTTAAGTGCTCAAGCCCACTACGAGTGGGTAGCGTTCCCATCATGCTGGCGGCATTGCCTCTCTGAATTGCAATGTTTTTAGCATGCGTGGAGCCAAATAAGTACTATTATTTATTAAGATGAATTCTTATTTTCTCCTTATTTATATTTATGTGATAGGGGGATATTGGCCTCGATTTTGATGTACACTCACTAAATTTAAACTATCCCTGTCTCTTACAAATTAGAGACACAAGACAGAGATAGCATACATTTTAGTGCTGTCAAGCTAGTGTATCAATTAAAATATGAACAGCAGAAACAGAAAGGCGCGTGTTTTTAGTCAACACCAATATCTTACTCGACTAAGCTAGACATCCAAGTTCTGACGAACTTGACAGCACTAAAATGTATGCTATCTCTGTCTTGTGTTCCTATTTTGTAAAAGACAGGAATAGTTGAAATTTAATTTAGTGTGTGAAATCAGAATCGATGCCATTACTTCTTAATGTATGTAAATAACTAAACGCATTGACACTCACAGCCCCACACTAAGTTCAAAGACTTGTATCGTGGGTGCAGGCAACATTCACAACACACACACACACATACATTACACCCAGAACCAGAAGCACAAATATCCCTTGGGAAGGAATTTGTGCTGCTGCCGGGAATCGAACCCAGGACCCACGGCGCAGAGGGCGGACACCTGTCCGCTGCGCCAACTGGGTCGTCAACTGCTAAAATATTATAATAATATACGTAACTGAAAGAAATTAACTGCTTTTTATCTAGGTACAAAAACGCTGCACGCGATCGTTGGTGCGTGATAACATGATCGAATACAAATATGTTTGTATACAACTGGAAAAGTGACGAGCAGGTCGTTGGCCTGATGGGAAGCGTCACGCCTGCTGGAATCCTATTATATATATGTTTTTGTGTAAAAAAAAATTAATTTTGTATAATTTGTGCTGTCGACAATATTTTCAACCGACTTCAACAAAGGAGGTTCTCATTTCGACTGTAGGTTTTCTTTTTTACCGACTTCTCAAAAAAGGAGGAGGTACTCAAGTCAACTGTATTTTTTTATTTTTTTTTAATGTTTGTTACCTCGTAACTTCTCTCCGCGTGAGCCGATATCGAAATTTTGTTTTTAGTTTGAAAGAAGTTGCTTTTTAATTGGTATTTTCGCATTATTCGTCACAAAAAAGATATTATTGACGATATTTCAAGAACTACTGATCAGATCTTGATCAATTTTAAATTGGATAAAATTGATCAAGATCTGATCAGTAGTTCTTGAAATATCGTCAATAATATCTTTTTTGTAACGAATAATGCGTACTTTGACGATGTTCTCGTTTACCCGACTTTAAATGTTACCTCATAACTTCTTTCGTTGTGAGCCGGTTTTGATGATTCTTTTTTTATTTGAAAGCTGTTGCTTTTAATGTAGTCCCATTGAAATTTGATCTAGGTGTGATCTCTAGTTTTTTAGTTATAGTCAATAATGCGTGTTTATAAATTAAATCTGATTAAGATTCCGATGATAAAGCGGTGAAGTCGGTTTAATTATTTGTATGTATGTTATGCGATATCTACGCCAATTATGCATCGATATTGATGATTTTTTAAAATTTTCTAAATAAAAATATTAGTTTTATCGAAATCGGTCAAGCCAAAACCAAAATATAAGCCGGTTTTTAAGCTTTGCTTGCGTTTAATTATATTATTATTGAAAAAACAAATATTACCTAAATAACAGTAAAAATACAATGTACGACATTTACTACAATTATATTAAATTTAGATAAATTTATTTGTATTATTTGTATATATTTTTTACTTACTTCTTATATGTTACTAGCCGTGCCCTGTGGCTCCGCCCGGATTTATTAAGTTAAAAAGCAGCCTATGTGTTATTCCGGATCCTAAACTATCTACTGAACTGCTTGGTGGCATTTGCCTTATAAACAGGGGTATCGGGTTCGATTCCCGGCTGAAACGCAAGTTTTCTTTCCAAGGAAAATCCAGGAAAAACCATAAACACAATTTCATTTGAAGAAAAAATAATATAAAAAAAATAAAACCAAAATCTGTTCACGCGGAAAGAAGTTATGAGGTAACACACATGAAAATAAAAAAAAAATACAGTCGAATTGAGTACCTCCTCCTTTCGGAAGTATCTCCTCCGTGAAGTCGATAAAAACAGGGTGTGTCGTTAAGACCCACGATAGAAGTAAAACTTTTGAATAACGGGGTTTTTTTTTATTATTCATCGCATTGTTTACCCCCACCACTTTTCGTCACACAAAAAGGTTGCGGATCAGAATTTCAAAGCCAATTTCAAAGCCATATTTTACTTCAAAAAACACCTGTAATTTTTACCGACTTCCCAAAAAAGTTGCTTTCTCATTGGTCCCATTAAAATTTGATCAAGATCTGATCAGTAGTTCTTGAAATATCGTCAATAATGCCTATTTTGTGGACTACTTTGACGATGTTCTCGTTTAACCGACTTCAAAAGTTACCTCATAACTTCTTTCGTTGTGAGCCGATTTTGATGATTATTTGAAAGCTGGTGCTTTTCATGTCCCATTGAAATTTGATCAAGATCTGATCTCTAGTTTTCGAGTTATCGTCAATAATGCATGTTTCATACATTAAATCTAATCAAGGTTTCGAAGATAAAGCGGTGAAGTCGGTTTTTATAAGTTTTGCTTGCGTTTGATTATTTTAACCAAAAACGGTATTTTTTCTTCTTTTTTTGTTTACACTATTTTATATTTGTGTACTATAGAAATATATAAATACTATAGAAGGCAAAGAATGTAGAGAACGGTAATGACCGAGCCTAAAATTTACATGAAAATTGGCGTTTGAAATAACATAGAGGACATCGACCTACCGCTACTCATACTGTTGGAGTAGTAATCATACTTTTCTTTATTTATTGTTATTTAGTAAAGTCTAACCATACATTTTCAAAGAGTATGTAAAACTTTATCTGAAAAATGTGAATTTAAATGTAAATATTAAGGCGGTACCCATAATACACTTACATACGGATATGGGTCCAAAATATTTTTTCTACAGTAACTGTTGAAAAGAGCAAGTAGAGTACAAAACAATTAAAAAAAAATCTATGTTGAAAAATAACTTGGTAGGAAACAAATTCGCTATTTTTAAACTTATTTTTCCCGAGGTCTATCTCAACAACAATTTTATTAACAAAGTGGCTACTTATGTCTAAATTGACTTACAAATGTACTTTAATTAAATGGCAAGTTCTAAAAATAAGCAAACATTTAACTACTAGCTGTATTGCCATGCCACGTTTAGAAAAATGCTTTACCTCTTTCACGTTTATGGTCGCCTAGTACTTCAATACCATACTAAAAACATTTTGGATATTTTTCATACATAAATAATACAAGGGGAGTGGAGGTAGGAGGGTGAAAAATACTTTGCGACCTATTCTCATACCTACAAAATATACAAAAAAAAATTTTTATTAAAAAAACACCGTGACACGAGATTTTTATAAATTAGATGATTAGTAAAAAAGTTATAAGCAAATAACCAAAGGTGTTCAGTAAAACGACATTTTAGTCTTTTAAGTTGCGTCATTAAGACGGTATTACAGGTAAAATTAAAAAAAACAACGCTTTCAGAGCCCCCTCGCAGTCCTTTCAACAATAAGTTCGATGTCTTATATCGTGGGTGCCGAAAACATTCTCATCACACACACAGTCACAACCATAACAAAAAAAAACATATTTCCCTTATCTCGCGCAAGCGTTTTGTATAGGGTATATCGGCACCAAAGTCAGGACATATTTAAAAGTTTTTGTCGGACAGTTGTCACGAGGTCTCAGTTCGGGCGAACTACTAGTATTATAGACAATTCAATGATGTAGAGCCATGGAACTGGTTTAATGATTGAGAAGTAAGGTGGCCATAGGAACTAAACGGTATATAGTAGATTTACTTTGTTCTGGCATAAACTTCTTCCCAAGGGATATTTGTGCTTCTGGTTCTGGGTGTAATGTTTGTGTGATGTGAATGTTTCCGGCACCCACGACACAAGTCATTGAACTTACTGTGGGGCTGTGAGTGTGAATGCGTTTGTTTGTTTGCGTTCATTACCAAACCCAGTCTAGGGAAACAGTATTTTCAAAAAAAAAACAATTCTGTTTGGTACATGTTTTAGCACTAATTAAAATTCAAGAGCACCATCTCAATAATCATCCCATAAAATTCTTAAAAGGTATTTCACAGAACTGTTTGCTTAATTTAAAGGTACTAAAAATCTTTTTAAAATTCCTCACACGCCGCGTATTTGCATAACGTAAAAACCGTATCACAACACAATGTATAGAATTATGCCACACCCTTGGCTTGAGACATTGAATCGTACATAAAATGCCTGAGCATTTAAATACATTATTTACATTACGTATAAATTAATCAAGACTAGAGGTAACATTGTTGTAAACTTCAGCGTTCGATTTAGTTAAGCGAATAGCCCTCACTTTTAAATCGATTTCAAAAAAAGGTTGGAGGTTCTCAATACGACTGTATTTTTTTATGATGGAAAAAAGTTCTGAGGTAACAAAATGTATTTCTAGGTGAACCGATTTTGATGATTCTTTTTATTTGAATGCTAATGCTTTCCATGAGGTCCCATATCAATTTGATCGAGATCTGATCAGTAGTTTTTGAGTCCAGTAGTTTTATCCTCAATAATTTAATTAATTTAATCTGATCAAGGGTTCTGAAGACAAAACAGTGAAATTTGCTCGTAGATAGAGGAATTTTATGGTCGAAGCGTTAATAAACTATCCTTGGACTTTGTCATCTCTACAAAAAATGTATCTTTGGATTCGATTAGGAATTGAATGTTGCCTCTGTTCGAAATTAACGCTTACAAACTACTTATTTTGACTTATTGTTCGGTGTCAACGAGCAGGAGATTATTAAATGCAATAATGGATTTATTTTTACTTAGTTGCAGTTAATCAAATTAGACCTACAAGCTGTGTACAAATAAAAAAAATCAACTCCGAGAGTGTGAAGTGAAAACTTGAACATTTTTTGTCGCGCGGTAAAAAGAGCGGCGGATATTACCCTCTTCTTCGTCTTACGAATTTTCCATCTTACGAATTTTCGATCAGGTCACGTGTCCTGACGCGAGTTTAACATTTTTTACCTTCCCCAAAAAAGTGCACAACGCCACTAAATAAGTTTTCACTTCAATAAAACTATTTAATGTTTAATGCGGTTAATTACATAATTAACCAATTAAAAACTTATTAAATGGAGATTGCTTAAAAAGAAACTATTAGTGAAAACTGCTGCAACTGTTTTCTAGTTATGACATCAAAATTTTTAATCCTTATTGTTATATACGCTATGTGACATTTGAGGATCTAGTGTCATCTCTTGTTGTATAGACCAAAATACACAATGCTTAGGTTATAAAACATCAAATACCTTGGTCTCCCAGTAATAGTCTATATAAAATTCGATTCAATAGGCGCCTATAATGCGAAACAATAATAATAGTTTATTGCTGTAATAAAAAAATCGCGAAAAGAGGTAGTAAACATTTTATGGAAGACACGTTCAGATTTTAACGTTGCTAAAGTATTATTGAGGTAAGTAGTAACACGTGGATGGCGTGTGTTCCAGTGAGATTTTTTTCTATGGAGTCCCATAGAAAAAAAGCTGACCCGAACTTCGTACCGACAATAAAAGTTGTCTGACCTTTGATAACAACATATGTCACATTTGTCTGTGGTCAAATATTTATAGTGCGTTCCGAAATTAATTTTGTGTCTAATCTTTGACAGGTTTGTGGGGCTGTGCGTGAGAATGCGTTGTTTTTATTTGTTTTGTTTGTATGTATACGTATTTTCTCGTATTACTCATACACATACATAATGTATGACAAATTTAATTGGCAAATGAATGGCATGATAAAATTATAATTTATGTGTAAAATGATTAAAAACATGATTTATTATTGACGTAATCATATTTCCACGTTTTGCTATAAAATAAAATAGTTACGTAATAATTTAATAGTCATTTAGTTCAGTAAATGTGTTATTAAATTTTATTTCTGATTTAATTGGTTGTTAATTCTAATAAAACGGTTAATTAAGTATGTAAAATATCTAGTAGTAATTAAGAGGATTATTTTTATTACATAGGTAAGAGCAATAAAATTTACCTACTTAATCGTTATCTATTTAATCGTTTTTATATTAAGGAATATCGTGTAATGTTATATGTCTGGATGTCCACCACCTTTAATCACACTAATATTATAAAGGTGAAAGTTTGTGAGTGTGTTTGTATGTTTGTCACGCTCAGACGGCTGGGCTAATTTTGATGAAATATGGTTTTTTTTTAATGATAGATAGCTAGGCATTTGACCACTATCTCACCTGATGGTAAATGAACTTTTTATCCCGGTATTCCCGGGGGTCGCTGATTAACATGGGTAAAACCGCGGGGCGTAGCTAGTTAGATATAAACATAAACGCTTTCTTTCTCACACTTCCACACAAAAGATGCACCGCCGAGTTCTCGAGATGGCTGTAATTTTGTGAATCTGGTAGTAGTCATTCACTTTAACTTTCATGATATTACATTAACTTTCATGAGTGTCTCTTTGGGGCCCATGTGAATAAACGTTTTTGATTTAATTTCATCTGATATTTTACAAATCACCCTGTATATTCAAACATTGTAAACTCCCATTATCGTACTCGTTTAAACCTATGATAAAAAACATGATTAAATATCAATTTAAAACACACCTTCTGGAAAGGAAGTGTTTTCATTGGTTTTAACCTACATTTAATTGTAGTATATCGTTTTAAAATGACCATACAATAATTAGGTGTCATCCAGCTGATCTGATGATGGAGCGTATTGGATATTGGAACTCTTCTAAAGCTACTTGCAAACCCATCATCATACCCATACCTTAAAACTTTTAATTGTATTTTTAATGCGTTATTGAAAATGTGTCAGTTATTTTTTACTTATAAAAAATTCCTAGAGCCTATTTATAATATACCAATAATTTGGGGCAACACCAAATAACCTTAATACGTATTCTCCTACATATTTATAATACATATTTATTCGAAATACTTATTCTATTATGATTTTATCTTTATTTGTACCCAGTCTCACGCGTTACGACATATATCTCAACAAAAAACTTAATTTCAATCTCTAGCAATTACTATACTACATAATAAATCTCTCTTAACTGAAAATATACTCAAATAATGCATAGAAAAGCATTGATACCGAAGTTCTTAGAATTGACTTACCCACTTGTTGAAGTTGACAACTCACTCGTTGTCAACTGAGCTGTTGTCACTTTTCTGACTCACTTGTTAACAATTTTGACTCACGTGTTGATCATTTCGACCTCATTGGCGTAAATTTTAACTCACTTGTTAATAATTTTGACTCACGTGTTAACAATTTCGACCTAATTGGCGTCAATTTTGACTCACTTGTTAATGGCACTATCTTATGACTTACTTGTTGACAATTTCGATATGTTTGTTGATAATTTGGACTCTCATATTAACAATTTTGGTTCACTTGTAGATATTCGACTGACGTGTTATGTCATTAACGACTCACTCGTTGATACTTCCCATGCCTTCCTGCTACTTCTTCATTGGAAAGCGAACACCATGATCAGTATAGGTACTGCCAGAACACAGAATAGGTAGATAGAAGTTCTCGGCTCACATTCTGATATTATGACGAACTGCTCGTTCCACAAAGAGTCATTGTTGCTGAGAGGTACCTCTAGCACTACCTGTAACAACGATAATGTGAATTAGAGAGAAACTGGTAACAAACCAGCGTGGCTCAGCGGTGGTATGTGCGACTTCAAACCCTATGCACGGAAGCTCACATAGTCACACTTATGCTTTTTTTATTGTGGAATATGAATTCATTCTTAACAGGTTGAAGGCTAATAAAATGAGACCAAGATGTCCACGATCACAAAAAAAAAATGAAAAACCTCGTGAGTGTTGTGTGTCGCGATCGAGTTCTAGCTCAAAGTGATAACAATGGTAGTGGTGTTCAGCACTGTAAACGAGTAAGGGCGCGGGTAGACCGTTTCGTATGAACGTAAATCTAAATCTTCATCTACCCGCACTATTCTACTCCGTGATCATTGTGCTTGCAACACTGCCGAATTATCGGAAACTCAAAACGAACGAAATACATGGTAAATATCTCGTTATTGATACAAATAATATTGTATAACGTACGTAATTTTGATGTCTAATAAAACGCTAATATCAGAGTTTAACCCTATTTCCCAGCTCAGTGGCCCACTTCCTTGTCAAATAACATTAATCGGTTATATCCAGTACGTTACACAATTAGAATAGCTTTCAGACAGTTTCTCAACATGAGGGCCTCGGGGCCCTTTTATCGCTACGTCGCTACATACTTTTTTAATACTCAAAGTCAACACTAACTAGTAATTACGCTGTGGCGCAAACAGTTCAGTAGTAACTGGCAAGTAAAATATGGCAACAGTATAACAGCTGCATGTTACATCTTCGGACGCATCGTCACTAAATATGGGATTTTCTAAGTCAGGGAAATTTTGGGAAAGGATGACCCTTTCCCAAAATTGAAAGGGAAAGGGACTTTTTGGGAAAGGGACATTCTGGAGCCCAGGGACATTTTGGGAAAAGAACAATGTTCATTTTTGCATTTTTTCATTCAAAAGAAATCTATTATCGATCTCATAAGCCCCTAGGGATTCGCGATTACTAAACTTTGAGAAATACTGGCTATGTTTTATGTGGGTAGTTGGAATGTAGAAAATAGGATATTGCAAGACCGCCCACGTCTTGTACATTACTGGATTTGTCGGAAATCCTTTTTAATAGTGTAGAAATGCGCAATTTCGTTTTCTAATTACAGAATCTCGGACAAGTCAATTACACCATAGGTTTGGTTTGTTAAGAGAAAAGTAATAAACAAGTTACAATATTTGAATCGTGTAATTCTACTGTTTACTGTTTTTACTCAAGAAAAAATGTTATGTTTTAAAACCATATATTGACAAACCAATTGGCGCGGTGGACAAGTCTTTACCCTCTGCGCCGAGGATCCTGGGTTCGATTCCTGGCAGGAGCACAATATTCCTTCCTTATGGAGATTTTTGATTCATTGGTTTAGATTCACAATTCAATCTAAATAATGTTTCTTAAATTAACGCGGGCAAAGCCACGGGAATCAACTAGTAGTGTTACCCAGTTGGCGCAGTGAACAAGTCTCCGCCCTCTGCGCCGTGGGTCCTAGGTTTGATTCCCGGCAGGAGCACAAATGCTTTCTCAAGGGAAATTTGTGCTTCTGGTTCTGGGTGTAATGTGTGTGTGATGTGAATGTTTCCGGCACTCACCATACAAGTCTTTGAACTTATTGTGAGGCTGTGAGTGTGAATGCGTTTGCGTTTGTTTGTTTGTTTTTAACGTAAGTATTTTCCAAGTTAGAGTGGATAGGCAAACGTGATACATTCTCAGCCCAGCGCGTCGCTTTCTAAAGGGATAGTGATCAAATTAACCAAATCACTAATTATAATTAACAAAGATAATTTGCTTGAGAGCTAATAACGTTGTATTTAGAAATGAAGAGGTCAAGCTTGTAAAATCTCTTCAAAGATCTAGACACTAACTTTCAAACAGCTTATATAACATATCTAGAATTTCCGAAACTTTTACTCTTTTGAATTTGAATTTTATTTTCGTGTATGTTTCTGGACATTTTTTTTTTATTGTAATGATCTCAGATATACTTTTACTTAAGGATCCCAACAATGCCTAAATTATTCGCTCTAAGCCTTTACTTCTAGGAAAATGAAAAATAAAAATCAAGTAGGGAGACTTCCTACTAATTAAAAAAAAATGCCACCAAAGAAAACAAATGCTTATAAACTTCCCTACTTTTCCCTTACTGTATACTACATGTATAACGAAAGCTTAAGTCCCCTGAAGTCACGATAACGAGGAATATTTTTATTTATCTGATTTTATTATGAAGTCCGAGCAAAAAGGTTACAAAAACACGCGTCTTAGATGAAGTTCTGGTATCGCCACCTTAAGAGGTTGATTTGCCCATACAATCGTAATACCGAAATTATTTTTAATTCAAGCATATTACCACCATACTGTGCTGTTATTCAGATTAAAAACATATTAATCTAGATTCCTGGATAGTATTTATTTCAAAATAATTACCTAAAACGAAATATAAACCATTTGATTTTTACACATTATAACGACATTAATTTCGCATCTTTAACTTATTCGTTTTGTATTAAAAACTAACACATTTCTTTTGTCATTACAACAGGAACATAGATCATCATTTCAAAGTAGTATTAATGCAAAAAACAATGGCTAAACATTACATTTTCATTCATAATTTTTGGTATTACGGCACCTATCATAATTTGTTCGGTCGGTAGTGCTATCGCATCAAGCATGGGCACAGTTTGCCAGTTAAACAGAGACAGCCTATAGACTCGTTCAAAGCCACCCCGGCCTCTTAAGGCGACAGATTATGATAAAGGATACGTTGAGCATTGATTATCTAGCGCGGACGAAGTCGAGGGTAGCAGCTAGTTATTAATATACCCGAACTTAGCTAGGGTTATCAATACAAACCCTACCTATAACTTATCGAAGATCGATATCTCACAGCTCGATTCAGGAGGTCTATCCCGGGCATCGATTATCTTTCATCGACGTCGAAATCGAACAATTTGTTTTCTTATGGACAATCGAATTGACTGAACTTACAACCGATCGACTGTCGTATCGACGCCGCATCAATTTGAACAATGACTACCAGTGGGTCTATTCCGGGCATTGATTATCTTTACATCGACTTCAAAATCTAACGATTTTGTTTTCTTATGGACAATCGAATCGACTAAACTTTCAACGGATCGACTGTCGTATCGACGTCGCATCAATTTGAACAATGACTACCAGTGGGTTCTATTTCGGGCATAGATTATTTTTACATCAACGTCGAAAACGAACGATTTTCTTTTCTTATGGACCATCGAATCGACTGAACTTTCAACCGATTGACTGTCGTATCGACGTCGCATCTATTCGAACAATTGTAGTTTGACGACCAGAATAGACCTACAGAACAGACCTACAGAGGATATTTTAATAAGTGATGTCACAGACGGAAGGTACAAACAGAGGCTACGGGTATAAATAATTGCGGCTCCGTTCCGCCAGTAAAACAGAGATAAATAAGATATATACCCAAGGAGTAAAAAATAATGCTGTAGTTTTATGTCTAGACGTTTGTTTGACAACACTTGACAATCAAACAGAGATGCATATAGTTTTTATTCGCACCAAATAAGGAAGTTTTACTGCGATGTTTTTTGTTTGGCCTTAATATACAGTCAGTGTTTGGTTTTATATAGGTAGATTTCGTAAGTTTTTTTAAATTAATTTCTTTCAGATTAAATTGATAATATAATTTATAGACATCATTCAAATTAAAGATTATAGGTATCGTTAAATAGGTGAATGTCACATCGCAAATATGTTAATTAAAGAATCAGATAATAATAAAAATAAATAAACAATAATATAGTAATTATAATGTAAGTTTTCAAGCTACCATGGTCACTTTCACTATAAATGTTTGTATCATATTACCTCGTTCCGGTTTTTTTTCCACCACTATCTCACCTGATGGAAAGTGATGATGGGATACCATGCTTACATAGATGATACCTATTCACTCTTGACTTGAAGACTCCTAGATTATACCGTTCGGAGAACAACGCCGGGTTCGATACCCGGCGGGACCACAAGTTTTCTAACCAAGGAAAATTTGTGTTTCTGGTTCTGGTGTGTGATTAGAATGTTTCCGACACCCACGACACCAGACATGAAACTTAGTTTAGGCCTGTGAGTTTTAAAGATTTTATTCATTTACTACCCGACTGCGCGTGTAAAAGGAGGGTACTTTGTGTATGTATTTTTTTTTATGTTTAATAGGCAAGCATTTGACCACTATCTCACCTGATGGGACGTGATGAGATTAATTATTATTATTCTTTACGTATGCTTATTTCTTTGCGGTTTTCTAGAGACCAAACGCGTGGGCTGATTTTGGCGATTGTTACGTCAATCGATTGTCTTACTTGTGTGAGTGTCGCTAAAAATATGACAGAAATCAAAATCAATCCGGTGAGTGCTAAAAATCATATTATTATAGCTATATGGTGAAAAAAACAACGAAAAAAACAGTGACATAGCATGGTT
Organism: Lomographa bimaculata; assembly: GCA_948107665.1. Lineage (NCBI taxonomy): Eukaryota > Metazoa > Arthropoda > Insecta > Lepidoptera > Geometridae > Lomographa > Lomographa bimaculata. The sequence continues at coordinate 2,554,428 of OX403608.1, read as the reverse complement.
AGCTGTGTGACGTCATTTTAAATCCAACACGGCGGAACACCCAAAATGGCTGACAAGTAATTTTTAATGCACTCCTACAATATGGGGATCAAATGAAAAGGCTTGCCGGAAATAGTACTATATATTGTAGTCAACCGCATCGTCGCTTTCCATCAGGTGAGATTGTGGTCAAACGCTTGGCTATCGTACATAAAAAAAAAAAAAACTCGATAAATAAAGTGACGTCACTCTAAATCCAATATGATTGACTTCTAAAATCTTGTTTTTAAAAAGTTATTCAATGATATTATTATTTAATTCAAAGAATAACCAAAATCTACCGTTAGGACTGGCGCCTGCGGACCATCAAGGTTTTTTATATGCTCAAGGCGAAATACTAGACTCCGACAGTTGATACGTGAATTATGTGCACGATACGCGTTTCTAATCTGATCGCTGTCGTAAAAGACCACCAACGTGAAGGTTATTAAAGAACTCCGTGAAAAATATACCTACTACACTACACTGTAATAATACTTAGTGTAATTAATACTAGACATAAGTAACATACTTAGTGTAATTAATAGTGATGTTTTACCTGCAATTAAAACATTTATTAAACATACTTACCTGATTCGAAACCCAATTATACATGAGAGTAGCGTACTTGACTTCCTCCGAAATTGCCGTGCTGCGATTGGTCCGCCCGATCCGTTCGTCCAATCACCGTCGACTCCGCCCTTTCCGTTTCCCGTCAACGTCACCCGTCACCCCAGGTGGTGCGCTGAGCGCGATATCGCTTCATTGGATTTCTCATGTTATGTCACCAGGCAGAATTAGAAACTATTGGGTTTCGAATCAGGTAAGTATGTTTAATAAATGTTTTAATTGCAGGTAAAACATCACTATTAAACTACTGTACCGTGATTCGAAACCCAATTATACATGAGAGACGTGTTTGTTTTCGCCTGGTGGTGACGGTGACGCCAATGTGATCTGTATATAATGATTGTCATACTAAGAGAAGTTATGACTTTGGTATCAAGAGCAAATGATACAATATGCCCAGAACACTGTATCGCTATTATTCATCATAATATCTTAACATTGTAATGGTTTTAGTAAATTCCACTGATTAAAATAGCTTTAATATATGTTTATTTTAGTTCGAGGTTCATTCCAGGCCTCATGTGAATTTGATAACAAATTAGAGGGTGCGATTTCTCACGTTGTGTTGTATAATATCCTAGTTTCCTTCAGCCAATATTTAGTCAAGAGGATGATTTATTTACGCACTTCACAGATGCTACTGAGACAACAGTCATTCTATGTATACAATACAATACAGTCTACGGTCATGGTATGTGTTGTATAAACTATATGTATGGTTTTATTTGTAAACGTAGGTGGGCCAAATAACAAAATCGATTTGATTAGGCAGTTCAGTACTATACTGACACGACTATTTCACGGGTGTATGCTAGCCTAGCTTACTTTATTGAGATAATTTGGGTTGCCGATTGTTGGTATAGCATCAAACTTAAACATATCGCACACCAATCGCGACATAATCATGTTTGTTACACAATATCCCACTGAAAAAGTTATGCCAACGATCCACGGCAATACTCCAGCCAACAAGGGATGGTAAGATTACTCCATCACAAATTAAAATAAGAAGGTGATCAATTTGTAAAACAAAAAAATACACATAGTTCATAGGTATCTTGAATCTTCCAGTACATTTCTCTACAAAAACTTGAAGGTCTCTGATTGCGAGTGATTAGAGAATCCAGTGCTCTGGTAATCAGATCAATTTTGTTATTTATATAGACAAAAATTCATAATGGTGCTATTACCGAAGTTAGCCTGCAGTTACAATTATGCGTCATGGACGACCTAAAAAGACACATTCGGCATGTGCTTTCTGACGTGACAAATGGTCTGCATCTGTATTGTAATAAATAGACCTAATGACGTTTTCGTCGTGAACTATCACGAGAATCACGGTCGGTTTTCATAATGCTGTGTTGAAGTTGCAAAGTATATTTCGCACGTATATTTGTCCATTTCAATAGGCTTTGTAATTATCTCGTTATCGTAGTATACTTCCGATATGCCGAAACAGCTCGGGCTTAGGACTTCATTCAGTATTCGCTTGCACATGTAAGGCTTTATAATCCAGCGCCCATAATAATGCTCTTAGAAAACAGCGTTTGCCTAAGATTAAATAGCACACGAACCTTGTCCACCTTTTGATATCATAATCAATTGCCAGGGCTAAACAAAGAGTCCATATTGGGGTAGGTTTCCGTTTCCAACCGAGTTGTCATCAAGGTTATGCGTATAGTGACCGTTTGGTGTGAATTTTCAACCGAGTTAAGAAGGTCTGTCAAGTTATTCAGCAAACTTGTATATCATAAAACGACAGTGGTAAAGTTAGTTGGATGACTTTAGGCGCCTACAAAACCTTGACAATAAATACCAAGCGACAAGCAAGAAACTTGTGTCGATTTTGGTCCAACCTTGTCTGTAATTGCTTATAAAGTTTTATCAAATTTCTTTGTTTCGCCTTATATTCCAATTTATACATTTTTGTTCGTTTACCTCTCGAAGAATTTGAGAGTAGGCTCACGTCAAATGTTTTGTGACGTACCTTTACAGTGCTATTGGGTTCTGTTAAACAATGTGTCGCAGTAATTGAACTCAAGGGAACCTTGATGGCTCAATGTGACTCGCAGATGCTTATCCTTGTTAATGCTATCGAAAACTTGAAGTCGTATAGTTCCGTCGCCTTTCGGTAATAATGACATTGATGGTGAGGACTGGCTAGGAATATGATGTAACATGATTTTGCATAATCATTTCCGTGTGCTTTTCCCAGCAAGTGGAGTCAAGCGTAGTTTTATCCAAAGAAACTTTCGGCTTTCCTGCCAAGTAATGTACTTATTTTGCAGTTGCTCAACAATTGTAATCGTGTTTTTTAACTCACGTTTCAAAATATTCATTCACACGGGCCGATTAATATTATTGAGTTAGTGCTTTATGCGTCAGTTTCGTAAGCTTACAGCCATATCGATAGGAAGAGTAGTATGCAATAGCCAGTTGATATAATACATAGGGCAGACGGACCCAAAACATTCTCCGATGAGTAGTTAATTGCCAGATTCGCAAATTGACAGCCATCTCTATAGTAAGAATAGTACGAGAGACAATTATGAAAGTTTAGAATAGCGAAGCTCCTAGAATTTTGCAATCAGTATTTTAGTTCAACGTAAAATGTTCCATCAATAACCGTAAATAATTAATCTCGATAGTAAGAACTGTATACCGGAGACCAATTCATGTGTAAAATGTAGGGCGGGCCCCGAGCATTCTCTAATCAATATTGTGGTTCAGCGTGAAACGATCCGTCAATAAACATAAATGATTAATCTCGATAGCAAGAGCTGAATATGAGAGACTTCATGTTTAGAATGTAGGGCAGTGCCCGAGCATTCTCCAATTAGTGTTTTCATACAGAATGCAACGTTCAGTCAATAAATATGAATAATTCTTCTCAATAGTAAGAACGTCTCATGTATACGAGACAGTTATACAGTTTTAGAATGTAGGGTGGAGCCCCAAGCATTCTCCGATCAGCTATTAGTTCAGCATAGCGTCTTTAGTCAGCAAATGTGGATAATATCTCTCGATGTAGTAAGAACTGCATGCGAGAGCCAGTTATGAATTTTTGGAATGTAGGGCGTAGCTCCAAGCATTCTCATGATAGTATTTTGTTCTGCGTCCATCCATTTTCAGTCCGTCTTCTCTTTGCTTCCATCCATCTCGGTCCGTCTTCTCTTTGCGTCCATCCATCTTCGATCCGACTTCTCTCTGCGTCGATATCCTAAGTGGCGAGGGTCGTGACCCCCTCCGCGTATCACTGTCTCTGACAATGTAGTGCCACTTGTTCATATTCTCAGATGCGTGTATATCATTTTGTACTTTGTTGTCGAGTGTGGTGCGGATTTGATACGACCAGCCCATCGGGCATCGGCTTCAGTCCATAAATGTGAATAATTCCTTTTGATTGTAACAACTGTACACGAGAGACAGTTATGTATGTTTAGAATGTAGGGCGTAGCCCCGAGCATTCTTAAGTCAGAATATTTGTTCAGCATAAAATATTCATAAATGTGAATCAATTCTTTTGATAGTAACAACTGTACACGAGATACAGTTCTGAATGTTTAGAATGTAGGGCGTAGCCCCGAGCATTCTTTAGTCAGAATATTTGTTCAGCATGGAATCTTCAGACATTCAACGTGAATACTTCCTCTCCTATCCCGATGGGAGTAGGGGGAATTGCGCCTTTTGTAGGGCTTGTACATAGTTTTCTTTGTTGGTTACTTCCTCATCCTTAATATAAGATAAAGTCTACAAGTTGCAGGTTATAAGTTAGTCATTTTGTTGGTTGTGAACCGTAAAAGACTAGAAGCGTTTCGAGTTTCGAGAAATGCTTTCCATTCGGCCATAAAGAGGGTAGTAACACCCCTAGTTTTTTAAGCCAATGGTTACACTTTCAATTATTTTCGAATATGGTCGTCGATATTAAATACTGGCTTTATATTAATATGTATCTTACCTTGCTAGTATTCGTATTAATTGACAAAAAAAAATTGTCGTTGTGCTCGATGTTCTCAGTGGAATAAATATTATAAACTGGGAGGAAAATAAAAAGTTTCTGTGCAAAGTAGCGCGCTACTCAAACCAGGTTACTTTAAAGTAGAGAGCATGAGGCTGCATGCTGTAGTTTTTACAGAAAAAACTAAATTATTGCTCGTGAGGTTCGGTAATAATTAAGTGACGCTGCCCTGTGGAGTTCTTCTTCGGTGTATTACCATAATGTTTGGATCCCGAGGGGTAAGTAGGATGATTCACTTGTGGTAACGTTAATTGTTACCGTTCAACCGGGATTTGTTTTCCGTTATTTGTAAAATAATTAAAATTACTCACTTTTTATGTTCCTCTTTCCTATGTTTTGTATTGTATCCTTTTATGTCACTGGTAATCTGCAAATTAGTTATTTGCTAATGCTTTATAAAGAATCAGTACTAGATTCAATGCGCAAACGTCTCGTTCCTGCAATCCAACGTTGGGGCTGGACCTGTATATCCAATTTAAATATCTAAAACGAACGGTAACACCGTTAAAAAGAAATTTATTAGATATTAATAATTCTTACTTATAATATAACTATGACCAATAAGTAGGTACAATTTGTATATACAATGTTATAGAATTCGTTATGAGCTTCAGCTTACCCGTTATTGAAATATTTACCCTTAAAATTATAATAAGTAAGTATTTCACAAGCACGATGCAGTTCGTAAAGTGTTGGTACGACCTTACGACCGCTCCGGATGAAAATCCAAACGCCAATGAAGCGATATCGCGCTCAGCGCACCACCTGGGGTGACGGGTGACGTTGACGGGAAACGGAAAGGGCGGAGTCGACGGTGATTGGACGAACGGATCGGGCGGACCAATCGCAGCACGGCAATTTCGGAGGAAGTCAAGTACGCTACTCTCATGTATAATTGGGTTTCGAATCACGGTACAGTAGTTTAATACTAGACATAAGAATTAGCGATACGCTCGTTTGGACTTGATATAATAAAACCGGCCAAGTGCGAGTCGGACTCGCGCACGAAGAGTTCCGTACCATTATCTGTAAAATATCTAGTTTGTTGTAGTTTTGTGTTTGTTGGGAGCCCCCTTAAATATTTATTTTATTTTATTTTTAGTATTTGTTGTTATAGCGGCAATAGAAATACATCATCTGTGAAAGTTTCAACTGTCTAGCTATCACCGTTCTTGAGATACAGCCTGGTGACCGACGGACGGACGGACGGACGGACAGCAAAGTCTCAGTAATAGGGTTCCGTTTTTACCCATTGGGTACGGAACCCTAAAAAGCGCGAGAGGCGCGCGGCCCGGGCGCTGTGAAGATTAAATGGCGCCTAAGGGACAATGATATACAAAGCGGCCAGGACGCGCGGACGAGTGGCGGGCGACGCATCCCCCCGCTGCCGACGTTTTGTATAGGATCTAGTGTAATATAATTAAACGCAAGCATAGCTTTAAAAAACCGACTTCACCGCTTTATCTTCGGAACCTTGATCAGATTTAATGTATTAAACACGTATTATTGACAATAGCTCAAAAACTAGAGATCAGATCTTGATAAAATTTCAATAGGACCAATTGGAAAGCACCAGATTTCAAATAAAAAAAAAATATATCAATATCGGCTCTCAACGAAAGAAGTTATGAGGTAACATTTGAAGTCGGTTAAAAACGGGAACATCGCCATGTAGTCCACAGAATACGCATTATTGACGATATTTCATGAACTACTGATCAGATCTTGATCAAATTTAAATAGGACCAATTGGAAAGCAACATCTTTCAAACTAAAAAAAGAAAAAACATTCGACTTGAGTACCTCCTCCTTTTTTGTGAAGTCGGTAGAAAATACACGCGGCTTGGGCCGTGCCCCGCGGCTTCCCCCGCATTTATCAAGTTACAAAGTAGCGTATGTGTTAATCATAGATATAAGCTATGTACATACAAAATTTCATTCAAATCCGTTCAGCTATTTCAGCGTGAAGAGAAAACAAACATACTTGCACACATATTTGTGTATAGTATGCCAATGTTCACTAGCCCAAGGCTGGAATTTGCAACGGTTACTGTATGGGTTTAATTTGAGATTATATCTATGAAGAATGAACGGTATCAATTAACTCTAATTACCTACAGGCAATATGCTATTATTAGATAAATTGAGTGATTTAAACTCTGATAAAATATAGTCTTGACTCTTGAACTCTTTTAATAGGCAATAATAATTATTATGCGGTATTTTTCAAATCCTTACTTAATATTTTATATTGTAATCTTCAAACATACTACTATATAACGGCCAATTGCCTATATTTCCTAAAACGATATACAGCAAAGACCTAAGTTATCTACAAGACATCGAGCTTATAGGTAACTCAAGTGCTCAAGCCCACTACCAGTGGGTAGCGTTCCCATCATGCTGGCGGCATTGCCTCTCTGAATTGCAATGCTAATACGTTAAGCCAAATAAGTACCAGCATTTTGATCACGCGTCGCCTCAACCAGGCGCTCTGATAGATTGTTGTAAATAGAATGAGCTCCCGGTCCCCACGGACCCAGTGTCTCAACACCAAACGGCTCAAATATGTAACCACTGCTCTGCCGAAATTGTAATCGCGCTAAACTAGTTGTATGGATGTTTGTTACTCTTTCACGCAAAAACGACTGAATGGATTTTAATGAAACTTTACAGTAATATAGTTTATATATCAGAATATCACATAGGCTATAATTATTAAAGATATTGTGTGAATTGTCCAAAATATAACGATAAGTATCAAGTAGGAAAAAATCTGGTACAAAGTTTTTGTATAAAGATTGATAGATAGGACCTTGGATAAGAAAATAAGCTACTCGAAGTACTAATCCTGCGCAGACGAAGTCGCGGGCACCAGCTAGTAAAACATAAACGCTTTCACACAGTGACAGCCCCACACTAAGTTCGATGACTTGTGTCGTGGGTGCCGAAATGATTCACATCACACATACAATGCAACCACATGGAAAATTTGTGTTTCTGGTTCTGGCTGTGATTGTGTGTGTGATGTGAATGTTTTCGGCACCAACGACACAAGCCATCGAACTTGGTGTGGGGCTGTGAGTGTGAAAGCGTTTATGTTTATATTATGTTAATGTTAATTCTATACAATTTAATATGGTAGAAAGTGACCTAAACTATTTTTATAAAACATAACATGAACATAAACGCTTTCACACTCACAGCCCCACACTAAGTTCGATGACTTGTGTAGTGGGTGCCGGAAACATTCGCATCACACAATCACAACCAGAACCAGAAACACAAGTTTTCCTTGGGGAGAAAACTTGTGTTCCCGCCGGGAATCGAACCCAGTACCCCTGCTTAGAAGGCAAACGCCACCCAACTGAGCCAACGTGCAGTTCAGTTTTATTTAGCCTTACCTTCTGACTGGTGAATATATCGAGCGGCAGGTGGCAGCTGTTGGTCCTGTTGGTGCACTCGCGGAGCTTGGTGCGCGCCACGTCGTACCTGGTCTTCTGCAGCTCGAACTTGGCTCGGATGTACGTCCTTTGGACCTCGTTCTCGGAGTTGAATACGAAGAAGTAGTAGCCGTTCGCTGGTACACTAGAAATTATTAGTACATAAATAAATAGTAAACACTAGCCGTGCCCCGCGGCTTCGCCCGCTATTATCAAGTCAAAAATTAGCCTATGTATTAATCCTAGGTTTAATCTATGTACATTCCAAATTTCATCCAAATTCGTTCAGCCGTTAAAGCGTGAAGAGGGAACATACTTACATACTTGCACACAAAGTTTCGGATTTAAAATAATATTAAAGTAGAATATACGATCCATTTGACGTTTTTTTCTACCGAATTTACAAAACAGGAGGAGATACTCAATTCGATGATTTTTTTTTCATGAGTGTTACCTCAAAACTTCTTTCCACGTTTTTTGTTACACTTTTTTTGTTTGAAAGCTGTTGCTTTCACATTGGTCCCATTTAAATTTGAGCACAATTTGATCAGTAGTTTTTGAGTTATCGTCAATAATGCATGTTTAACACATTTAATCTGATCGAGGTTCCGAAGAAAAAGCGGCGAAGTCGGTTTTTTAAGCTTTGCTTGGTTTAAGTTATTGTAATTGATAAATGATAGGGCTTGACTACGATTTAGGGTCAACTCTTGCGATCTAGGTTTCAGGAATGTCCCCATCATCAGACAAGTTCACGATGGAAGGTCACGGCGCTCACTGGATTATAATGTGTCAAACTCACGAAACAAAACAAACAAACAAACGCATTCAAACTCACAGCGCCACACTAAGTTCAAAGACTTGTATCGTGGGTGCCGGAAACATTCACATCACACACACATTACACCCAGAACCACAGCACAATATCCATTGGGATGGAATTTGTGCTCCTGCCGGAAATCGAACCCAGGACCCACGGCGCAGAGGGCGGGCACCTGTCCATTACGCCAACTGGGGCGTCAATTAATAATCAAACAATAACAATCAAACACTAATAATAAATTTATTTTAAACATGCCGTGCCCCGCGGCTTCCCCCGCGTTTATTAAGTTAAAAAGTATATATAGTTAGATATATAGTTATTTACGTTCAAAATTTCATCAAAATCGGTTTACTCGTTACGGAGATACGTGGTAACAAACATTCACACACACACACACTTTTGCATTTATTATATTACAAACAAACAAACGCATTCACACTCACAGCCCCACACTAAGTTCAATAACTTGTATCGTGGGCGCCGGAAACATTTACATCACACATTTCCTGAAAGTCAAAATTTAGATCCTACCTATAAGTCAAAGCGTTTGCTTTAGCAGCCTTAAAGCTTTCTTCCTCTGCAGCTTCCTTCTTGCAGCCAGCGTGAGGAGTCAACGGAAGGTTCAGGATCAATCCATCACACTCCAGCAGAGCTTCCTCACTGCTGGAGAACGACGACCAGAACTCGGAGTTACTCATGTCCAGGGCTGTAGTCTCGTTCAATGTGGAATGGTGCTCGGCGAAACCATCTGGTTCTAGACCCTGTAAAGTGGTATAATGACTACCTATTGTGCAATATAGAATTTTCTGTCTATCTTACATTATTGCCTAGTATAAGTATACTTACTTCTTCTGCAGCATAATCTCTAGCTTCATCATCTTCATTGAGTTCCTTAGTAAGTTCTATTTGTCCAAGCATTAGCTCTCTTTTAGCTCGAGCCGCGGTCATAGAGTCGTGTCTTTTTTCTGGAATGTTTATTTTAAATAAATCCTACTAATCCTACTAATATTATGAATCCGAAAGTTTGTGAGTAAGTGTGTACTTAAGTATGTTTGTTCCCTCTTGACGCTTTAACGGCTGATCGGATTTGAATGACATTTGGAATGTACATAGATTATACCTAGGATTAACACATAAGCTACTTTTTTACTTGATAATAGCGGGCGAATCCGCGGGGCACGGCTAGTATATTATATCTCTATTATTTTTCAAAAACAAGCGTGCTTACAACACGCACTAACTTCCAAGATATGTAAAAAAAATAGTTGAAAAATGTGTTTATATCTTTAGGTAATAGGGTTCAGATTAAATATCATAGCGCCTGACTTTTAAAAGCTAGCAAATAATTTAAAATATGCTCGCTCAGTAACAAAAATAGTCAGTTATAAAAATAAAAAAATAGTCGCTATTTCCTAGCTATGAAAGTACTGAGCTAACATAAAATGGTAGATGTATTAAATACTGAATCTCTCCGTGTAAGTTATTAACTGACTCCAAAGAAATAGGGAATTCTCAATTTAACTGTATTTTTCTATACTACTATACGTTATATTCCCGCCATTTTTAATAGTAGGTAAGTAGTAGGTAGACTGGCAAACAATAGTAGCTTTTCTAGCTATGAAAGTACTAGGCAAACATAAAATGGAAGAGGTATTACGAACCTAAGCTCTCCATGTGTGCGTGTTTTTAGTGTTTTGTGGTGGTAAGCACGTTATTTTTCCGCCATTTTCAATATATGAAAAATATTTGCTATTTTCTAGTTATTAAAGTACTAGGCAAACATAAAATGGAAGAGGTATTACGAACCGAATCTCACCGTGTAGAGGTTTGAAAGTACTAGGCAAGTATAAACTGAAAGGAGTAATATGAACCGAATCTTTCTGGATGCGGGTTTCTGTATGTGTTAATGCCTTTGATTTTGTTTGTTATACTCACGTTCCCTCAAAGGTCTGGTCTTCTCCTCATCAATAGCTTCGATCAGGACCTTCCTCAGTCTGTCTAACTCTTCGCTGCTGCCCGTCACAGCTGACATTATATCGGACTTGTTGGAATTCTGGAAACAATGTATGTTTAGATAATTGTAGAAAAATGTTGACTTGTGTTTATCACAGTGTTTACCTTCACCACCTTTCGTCACACAAAAAGGTTGCGAATCAGAATTTCAAAGCCCATAATAAGTATCATTTCAGAAAACTACACAGGAAAATAACAATTTGGTAGGACTACGAATAACTGCCAATTGAGTGAAGAGCCAATCTTCGTTTAATGGTGTCGAGAGCCTCAAGCTGGTACTTAATTGAACCGTACCAAAGATGAGAACGGCACTCGATACATGAACGAACTTGTGAAATACCTTCTTAACTTTGCAAGGATTCCAAGCTTTTCTACAAGCTTTTATTTAATTGCAATGTAACTATGTTTGTTCGGGTGGAATCTTGCAACACAATTTGACGACCCAGTTGGCGCAGTGGACAGGTGTCCGCCCTCTGCGCCGTGGGTCCTGGGTTCGATTCCCGGCAGGAGCACAAATCCTTCCCAAGGGATATATGTGCTTCTGGTTCTGGGTGTAATGTGTGTGTTTGATGTGAATGTTTCCGGCACCCACGATACAGGTCTTCGAACGTAGTGTGGGGCTGTGAGTAAGAAAGCGTTTGTAAAAAAAAAAAAAAAATTTGAAGCAGATATCTACCGCTTGAGCTGAAATTCTGTACTCACGTTTAGTTTGGATGACAATGCATGGTTAGCTGTGTGACGTCATTCTAAATCCAACATGGCGGAACACTTAAATGGCGGATAAGTAATTTTTAATGCACTCCTACAATATGGATATCATATGCTTTCATTTGCTTGCTGAGAATAATAAAGTGACGTCCAAATACAATATGGCGGACTTCTAAAAGGTTATTTTAAAAAAAGTTATTGACAAGTTACTTATTTCAGCTAGATTCGATACCTCAGCATCCGATCAAGAGTCGATACCATATTACAACGGCGGGGTGTCTTCACTGTTCCAGAAAGATGGTTTCTTACCTCCTCTAGATACTCCACGCCCATAGTTTTATGTAATCGAACCAGCACTCGCTTGCCTCTTTCCCCTAACGCTTGAAGTCTTTGGAGCACGTCTTCGAAAACCTCTTTGGAGTTAACTTCTGGTGTTGACTGTAAACGATAACACACACAGTTTAAGTAAGTTCAATTTAATATGATAAAAACTCACGCACATTTTGAACTATTAAATTAAAATTAAAACAATTGTCGATTTAGACATCGACAACGCGTAAGTGACGCTAATTCCTGTTTTTATTTTGATGTTTTAGTTCAAATTGCCTGCTGGAGAAGTTGGGTGCGCCTTCACATTAATTGGAATCTAATGAAATCATATTTTATTTCAGACTAGTGATTCGCCCCGGCTTTTACCGATGCAATTACCGGTGGATTAAAAAAAAAGTTTTATAAAACCTTGCCCTGACAATTACGAGCACTACAAAAATGAATTAGCCAAATTAGTCGAGCAGTTTTTTTTCGAGTTGTTTTATATATATATGTATACATATATTATAACATTAATCCATTATCTCAGTATTATAAATAACTACATATAATGATAGAACCTACTTATTTAAATTACAATATAATCAAAATAATAAACTAAATAAAATGCAAACAAAATTAACTTAATGATATAACCCAAAAACAATGATCAGGTCTTGATGCACATGGAAAGCACCAGCTTTCAAATAAAAAAATAATCATCAAAATCGGGTCACGACGAAAGAAGTCATGAGGCAACTTTTGAAGTCCACAGAATACGCATTATTGAGGATAACTCAAAAACTACTAGTCGGATCGTGATCAAATTTAAATGGGACCACGTGGAAAGCACCAGCTTGATGGAGCCGTAAACACTAACATCACACACATCACACCCAGAACCAGAAACACAAACTTCCCGTGGGGTGAAAACGGCAAATTTTCATCCCACTGGGTATCAAACGCGCAGCCTAACTACGTCAGCGAGCAGACGGTCCTTTGCTGTACGGATGATGAACGTAGAAGCAAAACGCTTTGAGCGAACTGGAGGTATGTCGACCAATATGGATGACGTTTGATAGTTTGTCTTGTTGTTAGATGGTAAAAAGGGTATGGGGGAATTAACTTATGTAATTCCTGTGCACACTCTCCAAAATGTAAGCGATAGAATACCGATAAACTTGCCACCATACGTCGGTGACCGAGACTTTGCAACCTGGACTCGATTAGCTTACTATCGCCAATGAGTCTTTTGGCTCGCCGGTCAATATAATTGAACTAGAAACACAAATTTCCCTTAGAGAGAAAACTTGTTTCCACCGGGATTGGAAACCAATAGCTTGCTTAGAAGGCGGACGCGCACCCAAGCCAAGACTTATTAGAATAGAATAATTATTTATGAAAACTGATGCGACAAACATTGCATGATAGAATCAGTGTCTATGAGTGTGAAAGCGTATAATAAAATAAGACACTGCATTTAGTAGCTTAATAGCACTTACCGAGGAAACCGATTCCGTATCCACTTCCTTCAATCCAAACTGATTTGACTTTTCTCCTATTCCAGTTTCAAATTCTTCATTTCTCGTTAGATTTAAATTTTCAACTTTTACATTTTCTATTGTTTCATTTCTTGATTGATTTTCTTCATGCAGTTTATTGTTTTGAATTGAAGCATTTTCTTTATCGTTTGGTGTTAATTTCTTTGTCTTGATTTTATCATTTGAGTTTACGCTGTTAACATTTGCTTTTATATTTTTTTCGTCTCTGTTATCTATTTTAGTATTTGTGAGTTTCGTAGCAGTCCTTTCTAGGTCATTCTTATCAGTTGAATTAGATTCAGTATTAGACGGTACTGTTATATTTTGTTTAAGAGTATTATCAGTGTTACCAGGTCGAGGTGTGGTGGTAGAAATAATTGGTTTCTGAGTATTCGTATTTTCGCTATCTTCGTTGGTCTTGCCATCAATATCTGAAAGTGTTCGTTAAAATAGTATTAGCAACACAATTAATGCTCTCACACAAACATTACAAGTATTTTTATGCTAGGTAGGCCGCGGAATCTGCTAGTCCTAGATATTTCATATAAACCTAATAATTATTATCAAATTTATGTAAAATATTCTGCTAAGTTAAGCTGGAAAAAATCTTTCTTATTTCTGAACTAATTTTCATAATTTTATCATCATTTTATCTAGAAGGTACAAAAATAAGGTAAACAAAAAAAAAGTATGTGTCGTAAAGATACACGATAGAAGTGAAACTTTTGTATTACAGGAAAACATTTTAACTATTCATCACAGTGTTTTCCTCCACCAATTTTCGTCACAAAAAAGGTTGCTGATCAGAATTTCAAATCCCTTCCATAAAAAGTTTCACTTCAAAATATATTTTTTTTGTTAATTTTTTAAGTCAACAGATGTGTCTGGTGGCGGGGGTGACATATTATTCTTATGAACGCCTGTCTTATTTAATTGAATAATAAAATCACAGCTCTTTAGGTAAATTAATACATATAAAACTGTTAAAACATGGGTAAAACTGACAAATTGAGAAATTCAATTTACATTACAAGAAGGGTCATTAGAGCGTATATAGTAAAAAAAGTTAATGAAATAACCCACCCCTGACTAAACTCGGTGCAAAGGTGCCAATGACGCTGGCAGCATTTCCACGCTGGATAGCAATGGTCAGCCTTTGCACCAGAAACGAGCTGGAGCGGGAGTCACCATTGATTTCCCTTATCCGGCGCCCTATATCACTGACCAAATTTTTGGCTTCGGCCCCCAACAGCCCATGGTCTCAACGTACTTATGAACTATATAAATTATAGATAATAATTTGACAAACCTTTGAATGAGAGGAACCTCCTCTCCGACTTATCCACATTGGCGTCTCTATGTCTGTGTAGTGCTGGAAGCGACATCAGGTGTGACGGAGGGTGGTAGTACTTCTGAGACTCCGTTTTGGCAGCTTGGCGGAGAGCGTGTAACCTTTCCAGGATTTCTTTTAACTCCTGAAGATTGAAATAATCTAAATTAGATATTGACGAAATATACTTTATATACATGTATAACAACATTTCAAAAAAAAAACTTTGCCGTTTAGCGAGCCCTTAGTTTGTCTCATTTTTACTAGAATATATAAAACATATTTGTAAAATAATATTCATAGTAGGTTACTATTTACGGGCCAATTGCCTATATTTCTTAAAACTAAACTAAAAATATATACAGCAAAGACCTAAGTAATCTACAAGACATCGAGCTTAGATTTCGAGGTAACTCAAGTGCTCAAGTCCACTACTAGTGAGTAGCGTCAAATAACCTCACTGGGAGCCCGGTATTTGGGCATGACATCTCCCAGGCACTTCTGGCTTCAGTCAGGTTTGCTATTTCTAAAGAACCCAAACTATGCGAAAGTATTTTTTCGACAATTTTAGAAATACCATAAACTGAGGACAAGAAAGCCACTAGAAATTTCACGTATACCTAAGCCTCCTAGTCTTACAGGTAAAGAAGCTTGCGACCAAGCCCTGTCATCTATGTCAATATTCAAAACCGGTATAAGAGTATTCTTTACGAAAATATCGTCCATGCTCTCGAGGAGCGCGCCATGTTTCCATAGCGGACAACATCTTAAAGAATACGTAAATTTTGGGACAAAAAGACAGAATCTAATAATCGTCAAAGCCATAAATTAGTGTTAATTTTGAGCAATCAGTCGGAAGTATTTTTAAATTTCGAATTCTTTCTTCTACAAATGGTGAAATAGATATTTATTTTTATTTTTTTTAAAACGCATTCACACTCACAGCATTCATATTCACACTAAGTTCAAAGACTTGTATCGTGGGTTTTATTTTTTAATTTGAATGCCGGAAACATTCACATCACACACACATTACAGCCAGAGCCAGAAGCACAAATAACCCTTGGGAAGGAATTTGTGCTCCCGCCGGGAGTTCTGGGTTCGATACCCACGGCGCAGAGGGCGGACACCTGTCCACTGCGCCAACTGGGTCGTCAAGATTTATCTGTTATCGGCGAACCTAAAAGGCGAAGTGAACACTTCTCTACTAGTTTTATATTGTAAGCCAAGGAGTTGAATTTTTGTAAAACCGATAATTTGTCTGAACAATTATTGAAAAGAAAAAATTTGCATTTGGAAAAAATATTTCAATATATCATTATTCATTTTAAATCACTTAAGACAGTATTCACATCACCTCCAAGAGTTCCGTCATCCAAATACCATACATTTAGTTTGGGTTGGAGACGTTGAATTATCGGATTGACAGCTAAAGAAAAAATAGCTGGTCCGCACGGGTCACCCTGCTGAGCCATGGAAGACAAAAGAACATCGTTTTTTTTAAATATTTTTTATGGTTTTCATAACCTTGCCAAACAAAATTATATAACTCTGGAATTTTATCTTTTACCTGAGTCAGAAGGGTGCCTCTATTAATGGAATTAAGAGCATTCTTAACATCCACCTTTAGCAACACCTCTCCACAATTTTGGTTCAATATGTTCTAAATGAATGGCCGGCAGCCTCACGTCCGCCTCGAAATCAAAATCAAAATCGTTTATTCACATACCAAAGAGGTACCCATTAAAGTTAACTCTACTGCCAGATTCATAAAATTACAGCCATCTCGAGAAGAACCAAAACCAAGCTGTATAGGCTGGAAAAGGCAACTTTTTCTTAATTAATTTTGTTTTATAGCATTAATCATGCTAGACAGAAGAAGACGTAAATTACCGCTTGAGGCGATGGAACCCGCGGCTATAGGGTGTTATGCTAACCGCTAACCGCTGAGCTACTTAAGTCCTGCATGTAGTGACGAAATTATCTTTTTCTTATTTTAAATGTCTTAATGGGTGTCGCTGTCTACCAAAATAGTCTCAAGCGATATTTTTTCCTTTCTAAATGTAATATTCAAATAACTTATCGATAAGCTATTGATAAATTGATTCAAATGAATCCTGTCTAACGATAAATGAAAGTGAAATAATAATATTTTACTCGCCTATCGGTATAAGTCTATAGAATTTATCATGCAATTGACAAGCAGATATAAATGATAATACTTATTATAATAGACTCGGGCTCAAGCCGATAAGATAAGTTTAATGCCTACCGAAAAGTAAACACTAGGTGTATTTTAAGTACTACCTGGTTACCTATTTTAATCGGTGAGTTCATCTTTGGGGCCCGTGTGAATAAATGATTTTGATTTGAAATCAAGACAGTTCGTTTCTTCTTTTTTAACCGACTTCAAAATAAATAGGAGGTTTTCAATTCGACTATTTTTTATATGTGTTGCATCAGAACCTTTTCTAGGTGAACCAATTTTTTACTTACTAACTACTCACACTAACTATTAACATTTCACCATTATTACACACTAGCTGACCTGCCCGGCGTCGCTCGGTGAGGAAAAATAAAGAAATTTCTTTGCAATTTCTTTATATTTTCTCACCTTTTAACCTTCCTTGGACTTCTACAAATATTTCAAAACCAAAATTAGGGAAATTGCAGCCGTTGTCGCGTTTTTGTATAATGAGACAGAGTCATAAACTTTCATGAGTGCCTCCTTAGGGCCTATGTGAAGAAACGATTTTGATTTGACACTTGAAAATTTTTATTATTTGATACTGGCTAAATACACAAGCTGGGAATCGAACCCAAACAAGCCAATCAGCAGTTCAAATGATATAATGAATATACAATGCGTAACAGAGAGGTGTAGTGATACTCAAGCCACGAATCTAGCTTAGACGTCTTAAAGTTGTGGCCATTTCAAAGGTCAAGGTCACGCGCTATAGATGTAACCTTAGGGTTGTCAAAAATATTAGAAAAATTTTATTTTAAATTTTTGTATGGAATTTTTTTTCTCTGTTTTCGACTTTCGTTCTCTGGCAGACGATTCCTGGCACGATACACATACACACCACCAAGTATTACTGCACCTTTTTGTTACAGGTTGTATTATTTATTATAGTACTTTTTCATAGCTTACCTTAGGATCGTGATCAGTGATGTCAGTATTGGTGGGAAAATTATCCGATGACGTCACATTCGCTGTAAGGCTTGGGTCCAGGAAACTGACGCCGGACTTGTGCCTTCTCATCATTTCTGAAAGTATTTATTAATGTGATTGTAATTTCATTAGTAGAGTCATTCACTTTCATGAGTGCCTCTTTGGGGCCCATGTTATTTTGAATTTTGTTTTTTTGTTATTCGAATATGGCGATACAAAAGGGATTATGTTTTTGGCATAGGGGTTATGATTTTTACCGGTTTGTGTGTATTTTCATTTGTTCCTATGTTGTATGTTTTCTTTTTTATCATAATTTGACAAATGAGTCGTTGGAAGCGTCTTGTTTGGTACATCATGTTTTTTTTGCGTATACCTACCGTTTGCGAGATATATCTTTATTATTTTGAATCTAGGTTTAAATCATGAAAACGTTTTTCTTTTCAATTATGGGAAGCCATTAAGGGCTAGTATAGTAGGGTTTTCGTTTTTAAACTTTCGATTCTTGTTTTAGTTTCGGCAATCAGGTCAATCGACAAAATATATTTATTCTTTGGCCTCATCGAACAAAATTTCGGTTGGATTTAATTCAATTATTTCATCCGGTACTATGCGTTTACAAGCGAATAACTATAAATTTACAGAGCATATGCAAAGTTTTGACCCAGAATTTTAGGTTTAAAAAGTGGAAGCATAGAGTCCCGAATCAGTACATTTTAGATCGGGGCGCACGACTAGTTATTCATTGTACCTGTATGACCGACCATTGCTCGTTAAAACGATGTTTTCTAAAAATGAGACCTAGCTAGATCGATTTATCGCCCCCGAAACCCCCTGCATACAAAATTTCATGAAAATCGTTGAAGCCGTTTCCGAGATTCACATTATATATATACAAGAATTGCTCGTTTAAAGGTAGATAATAAAAAACTTTTGACTAATTTTGTCGCGTATTACATTGTTTCTTTGACTTTTCACTTACCAGGATCGTTCGCCTTCCCATCCACCTTGTTAAGCCTTATTGCTTTTATTTTTTCCAAGAAGGTGGTATTGTTCAGCATCCCCAAGTTATATGCCTCAAGGACCTCGTCGACTTCCTCGGACGAGTCGTCTCCGATGTAGGCGCACTCCTGGAGATGCTTGTAGCCTTTGATCATGATCAGAGATGCTCCGGGGTGGCTAGAATGGAGGAAGTTCTTTCTTCATTTTCTTTCGACCTTCTAAGATGTGCCAATACCGATAGCAAACAAACTCGAGCTTCTTGGCGTTACCTTATCGTCAAATCCTAACTTTGGCACTTACATAAGAAGCTGGGTATGAGGATACCCAGCTTCTTAGCGGCCAGTTGAGCGGCCTTGGCGAGGGCCAAGGTCTGGCAGAACTTCACACCTCGCCAGCTTCTTAACTTATATAAAGCGCAAGTTCGATCGTGTATGGAGAACTGTAGCAATCACTGGGATGGATCCGCTAAGTACCACCTTCAAGGTCTTGAGTCTAATGACTGGCGAGCAAAAAGACTCATAGGTGATAATAAGCTTATTGAGTCTAGATTGCAGAGCCTCGGTCACAGAGTTGCAAGTCTATCGATATTCTATCGTTTGCATTTTGGAGAAGACACAGGAATTACATGAGTTAATTCCATAATGCCCAGACAAACTGTCATCCATTTAAGATTGAGATATCTCCAGTTCACTCCAAGCGTTTTGTTTCTACGTTCATAATCCGTACAGAGAAGGAATGGAACTCATTGCCTGCGTCATCCCGAGGGATATAATCTGGGAGGCTTCAAATCAGGAGTGAATACGTATATAAAATATGTTATTTTACGTTCTCAACCTCCATACCTCCGCCATTTTGAAAATTTTCCAAAAATCGAATCGACAAGAACATCTAAATGCTTATTGAACTTGCTCACAACATTTCACGAGAATCGGTTGAGATATGCGACCTGTAGAGGAGAAAAACGGGAAATCCGTCGGACATACGAAAGCAATTTTGCCCAAGCTGAAACGAAGACCTTCGCTTTCGCTCTGTCAATAAATAATAATAATAATGAAGCAAAAATAACGCAGTAATGCTATCAGTTAATCAGTCCTTGTAGTAGTACCTACCTCACACAAGCAGACACTGTGACACTAGATCCCTTCAGCAGATAGAAGCCCCAGTACTCCTTCATGTCGTCTTCTAGCTCTAGTTCCCTGGTCATGGAAACTGGCACCAGGTCTTCGCTCATTGAAGGTGGGCCGGGAACCACGAACGCGTTGAAAGTAGCGTTTGATCGGACCACTTGCCGCTGAAAATAACCGGTATATCTATATTTAAAAAATACAAAGATCCTCTTATTTGAAATAAGCATTAGGTAACTTCAAAATTCTATTTATTTTTTATTACAGCCCCACACTAATTCGGATGACTTGCTTCGTGGGAACCGGAAACATTCACATCACACACACGTGATTTTTATGGAACCAATCTGAAAACTCGTCGGCTTAGTTGGGTAGGAGTATCGGGTTCGATTCCCGGCGGGAACACAAGTTTTATCCCCAAGGAAAATTTGTTTCTGGTTCTGGTTTTGTTTGTTTGTGTGATGTGAATGTTTTCGGCACCCACGACACAAGTCATCGAACTTAGTAAGAGGCTGTAAGTGAAAGCGTTTATGTAAAAAAAAGGTGCTAATCTAGGTACAATCCCCAGCAACTTATTATAACACTGTGTAAAAAGTGAATTACTTTTTAATACATATACACATTTTCGTCAACAAGACATATTTAAATAAGTACGTTATCACAGCTTTATTATACGTATGGACAATTTAACTGAGAATGGTTCCTAACCATCTTTAAATCGTTATGTATCCCAAATGGACATTCAAAATGATAAGGGAAACTTAGAAATTAATTTCAAATCCCTATTTGATTGTACCCCACTTGATACAGTTTCTCGACTTTATTTTTATGTATTTTTAACAATATGGCATCAGGCGGTCACCATATTAAATTTCAATTATTTAAGACAAATCGATTGATGTAAAAATCATGAGAGTCTACCCACGCGTTTGGTCTCTAGACCGCCACAGAGTATAGAATAGAATAGAATAATAATTTATTCCGACAAACTTAACTACCAATGATAAACCGAATGCGAAGAACGTTATTGTTATTCCAGTTTGCCGGAAAAGGTCTGCAAGCTCAGCATAATGCTGAAGACAGAGCCTCAGCGCTGATTTTCAGGTTCGACCTGTGTAGGGTGACGTATGGCAAGTCTAAAGAGGAAGAAACCTCCACTGTATTGTATTAAACACGGGCGAAACCACAAGGCCCAACTAGTACCTATAACAACAATTAATGTACATAATATTTTTGCAAGCCGACGTACGATAACATTATCTCGAAGTATTTACAGTCAATGCCTCAGAGTTGTACATAAATATAATATTATTATTAAGCCTACTTAGATAACACAATAGTCATATAAGTATACCTAATTCAACGTTTATATAACTTGTTTGATATGTTTTGGGAGTGACACGTGTCTAGATAAATATGGTATGTAGATATTGGAAGGATGTTTTTTTTGCGAAGTAGGTATGTTTAATATTTGCGAATTTTATATATTTATTTATCTTGAGTTGGTATGTCATATAAAATGTAGATCAAACGTAAATGAAACTGTTATCTGGCGTAGTTGTGTGCATGGTTTCGAATCAGCGTTATCGGGTTCTATTCCCGGTGGGACAGTTTTCGACCCTAAGAAAAAATTGTGTTTCTGGTTCTGGGATGCGAATGTTTGCGGCCCCGAGACACAAGTTTTGACTAGTCATCTATTTTTTTTATTTAATGAAATTATTAAAAATAGAAACATAAATTAAATTTCGATACAAATTAACACAATAATTTTATTCTTATCAAAAACAATTCAAATAAATTAATCAGTCAATAGTGGAAAATATATAACATATGACAGAAGACGTTGCGCATTTTTCGAAATCGCTGATATATATTTTATTAACATTTTCAACTCTCGTATCACCGCCTTTTTCTCGATATATTAAAATCGCGAAAAAATGTTCTCGAATTAACCTGCTCACAAAATTTCACGAGAATTGGTTGAGAAATGCGACTCGATTCTGATGTACACTCACTTAATTAAATTTAAACTATCCCTGTCTCTTACAAAATAGAAACACAAGACAGAGATAGCATACATTTTAGTGCTGTCAAGCTAGTTTATCAAATAAAATATGAACAGCAGAAGCAGAAAGGCACGTGTTTTTAGTCAACACCAATTACATATTCGACTAAGCTTGCATACACATCTAAGTTCTGACTAAATTGACAGCACCAAAATGTATGCTATCTCTGTCTTGTGTTCCTATTTTGTAAAAGACAGGAATAGTTTAAATTTAATTTAGTATGCGACATCAGAATCACGGCCATTAAAGCATTTTTGCCCAAGCTGAAACGGAGGCTCTTCACTCGCACTGCTCGCTCGCTCAATAAATGTATTGTACCTGGATGACAGAGCTTTGCTCGGTTTTTTTTTATTTAACACGACGTTTTCTAAAACTGCAACCTAGCTAGATCGATTTATCGCCCCAAAACCCCTCTGCATACTAACGAAATATCATCAAAACCCCAGTCCGTTACAAAATGTAAGAGAAAATTATATTTATTTTACGTAAATTTTCCCGATATTCTAATAGTTATTCTGCATCATTAAAATCGGTCCATCCGTTCTCGAGTTATAAGTGTTCTAACTAACCCGACTTTGTTTTATATATATATACACGATTTGCTCGTTTACAGGTATTAGAAAAAAAATAGCTACAGGTGCTTATTTTATGAACTCCACGGGATTCATTGTGCAAATTAATTAATTTGTTACTGGTAGTGTGAAGACAATGTTGCCACACTACCCACTTCGTTCACCCACTACGTTTATGTCATGACATTTTTTTTTTATTATTAATGACTATGGATGCATAGTCCTTCAGTCGAAATATTAAACAAATATTAACAATTTCTATTCTTCATAATAAAAGTCTTAGTCACAAGTCACAGTCAAAGTCAAGTAGTCAGTCATAGTCAAGTCATGCCCTAGTAAAGTGGTAGAAATTTTACTAGAACTTCTATTGGAGTTTTGGAGCGAAGGCGAAAATCACGTTCTTCAACTTTGTATGACTTGCCTACACTTATGCACATTTACTAAGTATTAACGGTTAATAATCCACCATTATTACACATGAACACTCGAAGAATCACAGATTTTGGAAAATTATACAATATCAACAAAGCCATATTTTCAAGTTCGCGGCAAAAAAAAAAAACCAAAAAAAAAACCCTGCGTTTATGTGTTTAAATAATGTTGCCTGTTACACTTTACCTTAATAACAGTGTTGTTTTTTCGTGTGCGACGTCACCTGCCGTTCTCAACGGAAGACCAGCGCTGGTGTTTTAAACCAGCATTATGCTGAGTTGAGGACGGTTTGTGGTAAAAAGGTAAAAAAAAAAACCTATTTGTACCCTTTTGTAAATTTACATTTTTGCCACAAATAAATCTATGTCTATTCTATTCTGAATGTAGCTAATAAACAGTCGAAATAGCAGTCGAACTGTAATTTCTCAGATATCATATTATTTTCCAAAGATAAGTAAATAAACAAAAGTTATACACACCTACCTGGCACCAAGTTGGAGATATCTTACTGTCTATCAGCCTCATGTCCGTCATGCTCATCGGGTACATTTGACCCAGGAATACTCTGTACCTGGAATAAATAAACTGTTAAAATACTCTTAATAATAAATAGTTTTCAATTTATACAAATTATAAATTTTTGGGGGCTGAGTCACCCACGTCCCTAGGAGGATACCCCTTAAGTCTGACTCCCTACACGTGGTCCCCGGGTGGTGCTAATCAGGTGACGTTTGAGAGGTGGTAGAGCATTTTGTAAGTTGCTCGCCTGGCTTGCTACCAAAGTAGCTTACCACCATCAAGTTGAAAGTCTGCTGCCAAGCCAAATACGGTGTTCCGGCAGTTATCCTTGAGAGCCTGCGTATTCCAGGTCTAGTGTGTTTACCAGCTTCAATCACATCGTCACTTACCATCAGGTGAGATAGTGGTCAAACACTAGCCTGTCACAAATAAAAAAAAATAAAAATAAATAAATCATGTCGAGCGTAGTCGAGTGAAACGAAGTATCTATAAAGTGACAAAATAATTAAACGCAAGCAAAGCTTAAAAAAACCGACTTCACCGCTTTATCATCGGAACCTTGATCAGATTTAATGTATAAATACGCATTATTGACTATAACTCAAAAACTACAAATCAGACCTTGATCATTTCAATGGGACTACATTAAAAGCACCAGCTTTCAAATAAAAAAATAATCATCAAAATCGGCTCATTACGAAAGAAGTTATGAGGTAACTTTTGAAGTCGGGTAAACGAAAACATCGTCAAAGTACGCATTATTCGTCACAAAATAGGCATTAATGACGATATTTCAAGAAATACTGATCAGATCTTGATCAAATTGAAATGGGACCAATTAGAAAGCAACATCTTTCAAACTGAAAAAAAATTCCGGAATCGGCTCACGTGGAAAGAAGTTATGAGGTAAGACACAAAAAAAATATAAAAAAATACAGTCGACTTGAGTACCTTCTTCTTTTTTGGGACGTCGGTAAAAAATAGACCAGCATCATCATGCATATCAAATGATAGAGTTCCAAAATAGTTCCAAAACACATTTATTAATATATTATAACGTAGTAGGTTTTAATTTTACAAGCTTTTAGAAGCACTATTTTCTTCCCCAAGGGAGATTTGTGCTTCTGGTTCTGGGTGTGATTGTGTGTGTGATATATAAATGTTTCCAGCACCCACGATATAAGTCTTTGAACTTAGTGTGGGGCTATGAGTGTGAAAGCGTTTGTTTAATTGTTTTTGTTTATGTTTTATTTAACTTGCAATGTATGTATGTTTGTTCGGGTGGAATCTTGCAACTCAATTTCGAAGCAGGTATCTTCAACCTATTGAGCTGAAATTTTGTATTCACGTTTAGTTTGGAAGACAATGCATGATTAGCTGTGTGACGTCATTCTAAATCCAAATGGCGGACAACCCATAATCGCGGACAAGTTATTTTTAATGCACTACTATGATATGGGTATCAAATGAAAGGGCTTGCTGAGAATACTCCCTCTAAATCCAATATAGCGGACTTCTTAAAAAATTTTTACATGTCGAAGCAAGATAAAGCTAGAGAGAAAGAAAGAGCATATTACCCACTTGCTGAATAAAGATAATTCTGAATACTTATATACGACTTAAGATCTCAGATGTCTTGTAGGTAACTTAGTTCTTTGCTGTATATAGTAGCTGTGTTTAGTTTAGTTTTAGAAAATATAGGCAATTGGCCCGTAGATACAGGAGTTATATTAACCTAGATTATATAAATATATATATGTATATATGTATTTTTTGATCTCAGTAGGCAACAAGATATTGCTAGAAGATACCGTTAAGTAATCTATAGCAATATTGATAAGCTAAAGACCACTTAACTATGACAATTGACAATAAATAAAGATTACTGTAATAGAGGTTGAGTATCGGGGAATGACCTTACATTAAGTAATAGGAGTAAATTGTAACAAATTAATAAGGATCTATTAATTATATGATATACTAGCAATCCGCCCCGGCTTCGGGAAAAAATGTGATAAATGAAGAACCGCTCGACAGACTTGTGCAAACTTCATATAAACCATCTACTAAATAGTCCGAACAAAGCCTAAACATTTGGTTTGGATAGGTGAGCCCGTTCTTGAGTTATAAAATTACAACGAAAAGTGGCATTGATTTTTATATATATAATAGATAGATAGATAGAAGAGGAGATAGAAGATTAGGGAAAATAAATGTTTAAATATCTTTCTGTGAAATTTTTTTTTTACCTTTATAGGTCACACCAACGTTTTCATCATATTGAAATGCTTTTTAATTAGGAATTATAATATCTACAAGAAATTAATTTAAATACCTTTAAGGATAAATATGTTTTTTTAAATATTTATAGGTACCGCGCGCTTGAACCCGCAGTTTTACCCGCGTTAGTCCCGGACCCGTGGGAAATGTGGGAAAAAAAGTAAGCCTTTATTTTAATCCAGGGTGTCAGCTACCTCCATACCAAATTTCATCAAAATTGGTCCAGCCGTTTGAGCGTGAAGAAGTAAGAAACACAAACAAACTCACAAACATTCGCCTATATAATATTAGTGTGATATGTGATTACACCTTTAACATCAGCTTATTTAAATGCTTTTAAATTAGGAATAAAATAAATTAAAATTTTAATGAATAAAATGTGATATAATTGAAACGCAAGCAAAGCTTAAAAAAACCGACTTCATCGCTTATATGTCGGTTTTGGTTTGATCGATTTCGATAAAAAATATATAGGTAGAACCCTGAAGTATACTCTACCAAACAAAAAAAAAACCATTTAAATCGATTTATAATTGGCGGAGATATCGCGTAACATATATACAAAAAAAAACACAGTCGAAAGTCGAATTGAGAACCTCCTTTTATGAAGTCGGTTGAAAAAAACGTAGGAACTGTAGTTTTGACTAGAAAATAATTATGTTTCTGAGTACTTTAGTTGTCTAGTTGTCTCAAATTATTTTTTCTCTTTGTAACATAAATAAATAATTTCGACATACTTTGTCGTCGACTAGTTTCGGACAAATTAGTTGTCCTCCATCAGGACGAGTCAGACACGTGATACGCTGATACACGGAGGCGAGCGGCTCGGGCTTCGGGCGGGCGCCGCCGAGGACAACTAATTTCTCCGAAACTAGTCGACTACAAAGTAAGTTGATATTTTTACGTATTTTAAGTCGAATATAACATTGTAACATAATATGTAATACTCACGATAGTCTTAACTTTAAAATAATTTTGCTATTTTACACTTGGTCGAAGCATAAACGATAACAAGTGTAATGGATTACCTCATGTAAAGTGGAATCATGATGAACATAGTAGGTATGCCTATGAGCAAGGCCATCAAGCGACACAGCCGAAGAGGTGTTCTATAGCAGGACCTAGATGCGAGGTTGCAAGGTCTCGGGTGGTGGTGACGTGGAGCCTTGGGTACTCCAGCTGAAACAATTATATACAAAAAACATAAAACAAAACAAACGCATTCACACTCACAGCCCCACACTAAGTTCAAAGACTTGTATCGCGTGTGCCGGAAACATTCACATCACACACACATTACACCCAGAACCAGAAGCACAAATATCCCTTGGGAAGGAATTTGTGCTCCTGCCGGGAATCGAACCCAGGACCCACGGCGCAGAGGGCGAAAACACTATGGATTTGAATAAAAAAAATGTAAAACGTTTTCACACTCACAGCCCCACACTAAGTTCGATGACTTGTGTCGTGGGTGCCGGAAACATTCACATCGCTCACCTAATCTCAACCAGAACTAGAAACACAATTTTTTCATGGGGAGACTTGTGTTCCTGCCGGGAATCGAACCCGATGCCCCTGCTTAGAAGGTGAACGCTCACCCAACATGGCCAACGATCAAAGATCAGTTAGTTGTAGGTACGTCACACGTCTACTTTGAATAAGCGCTCCATACTCCACACATATATCGACAATGCAAAACAAAAAAAAAAATTTTTTTTTATATGTATTTTATGTGCCGAGCGCTCGCATTGATGATAGTGGTACCGCGCAGCGTCACCTGCGTTAACATATTGGTGCATGCGAACAATAACAGCTGTTTTAGTTGTATTGTTTTTTATTTTTAAGTTTACGTGTTGGATAATTGGTTTTAATCGTAGCTCGGCACTTTTCATAATTATCAAAAAAAAATGTTTTTCTTTATTTATTTTTTTGTTGCATTGTCGTTTCCCGACCTGTGGAGTATGGAGCGCTAATTCAAAGTAACCTTGTATAATCAAATTTATTATTCTTTGACATGATCTACTGAATTTAAAGTCATGATCATAACATTTGACATTTTACTTAAGATAATTTAATAAAACATGACCACCATCTTCCTGTATTGTTACTCCTCGTAGGCATCTTCCTGTATTTGTACGCCTCGTAGCCAAAGCATGTAGAAACAAATAGTCAGAATGTAATAGTAATATATATAATAGTCTAAATAAGATCTACATGCATTCTTCTGTATTGCGTGTTACTGCACATGTTTTGCAAATAAAATTATCTTTATCTGTAATAATTTAAACATGACTTACACTCCAAGGGCACTAATTCTTGAGGATCCATGTTCGAGTGATGTTTCAATTAATTAATATCACATATTTATTTAATTATTATTGTTGGTCTTCTGTGCACGGCCATGTACCTAGAACAATTTTAAACTGTTGTTTATTTATACACATATTGAAATACAAATAAGACGTAACTAATAAAAAAAAAAGGAAAATATATTTAACCAAAAATAACTTTAACAAAAATAAATATGTACAAAATTTAATTGTTGGGAGTTTCGCCGCGAAAGTGAAAAAATGGCGTTGTTGATTTCGTATAATTTTCCAAAACCTGTGATTCTTCGAGTGTTAAAGGATGAATTAAAATGTGTAAAAGTGTAGGCAAATCATAGAAAGTTGAAAAACGTGACTTTCGCCTTCGCTCCAAAATCCAATAGAAGTTCTAGTAAAGATTCTACCACTTTACTACGGCATGACTTGACTATGACTGGACGTTGACTTTTTTACTTGATTATGACTGTGACTTGTGACTAGGACTTTTAATTTAAATTACACTTATATAATTTAAAAGACACTGGCTAAATGCATAAAATTGCGAAGCCAAATTAAAAAAAATATTAAAACATAAACGCTTACACACTCACATGCCCACACTTAGTTCTAAAGACTCGATTCCGGAAATATTTACAAAACACTCACATAATCTTTCCAAGAGGCACAAATGTTGTTTGGTAAAGAAAATTGAGGTCTTGGCAGGAATCGAACCCAGGACCCACAGCGCTACATCGGGGAAGTAAATTCGAATTTAAGTTTATAAATAACTAGCTGCGTCCCACGGTTGTACCCGCGTAAGTCCCGGACCTGCGGGAGTTCTAGGATAAAAAGTAGTATAGTATATGTGTTAATCCAGGGTGTCAACTACCTCTACACTAAATTTCATCAAAATTGGTCCAGCCGTTAGAGAGTGAAGTCGTAACAAACATACAAAGACATTCACAAACTTTCGATTTTATAATATTACTAGCCTTGCCCCGCGAATTCGCCCGCTATTATCAAGTTGAAAAGTAGTCTATGTGTTAATCCTTATAGTTAAATGATTTCATACAAATCTGTTCAGCCTTTAAAGCGTGAAGAGGGAACAAACATACTTACATTTTATGCTTTATGTAACTTATATCAGATTAGATGTACTAAACACGCATTATTGAAGATATTTCAAGAACTACTGATCAGATCTTGATCAAATTTAAATGGGACCAATTGGAAAGCAACCTTTCAAACACAAAAAAAAAAAATCTATCAAACAAAAAAATAATTTAAATAATGGTTCACGTGGAAAGTTATGAAACACACATAAAAAATAATACAGCCGACTTGAGTACCTCCTCCTTTTGTGAAGTCGGTAGAAAATGAAATTAATTAAATAAAGCGATAAGTATGACAAAATACCTAGTTCTTTGTTTACTAGTTAAACAATGTTCAATATTATCTTATCGTGCCACTAACGAGTGCTTTGCTAATAACTTATGTACAAGTAGTTAGTGGTTGTGTAATGCTTTCATTAATATAATTATAAGATAAAACACATCATTACTTCAAGTAGGTATAAGTATTATTACTGATAGTCCTCTCGCAATGCATGCACACTACACCTTTTGAACCCCAGATGCAAACTGAGAGGTATTATAAGTTTGACGTGTATATATTACGGATAGTGCTAGGACTCATTTGTAGTCTGCCTGGGGCAGTACATTGGCTGACATTTAGCAGCATTAGTCTCTTAATTTATCTATTTAAGAGGAAATTGGCTTCTTTCCATAGTTTTAGGACAGTACTAGAGAGTTCCGTCCCGAAACTAACCATGGAAAGAAGCTCAAATCACGCCTCTTCCTAATCTAACCCTACATTCTTCTCTAAATCCCGTCTTATCTCTATTCTTCCATACCTATCTAAAGTTTAAGAACGTCTTGAACGTTCTTTGACAACCCAGTTGGCGCAGTGGTCTGGTGTCCGCCCTCTGCGCTGTGGGTCCTGGGTTCGATTCCCGGCAGGATCACAAATTCCTTTCCAAGGGATATTTGTGCTTCTAGTACTCGGTGTAATTGTGATGTGAATGTTTCCGCACCCACGATACAAGTATTTGAACTTAGTGTGGGGCTGTGAGTGTGAATGCGTTTGTTGTTCGTTTGTTTGTTGTCTAGCCCATCAACAATTTTCTTAATATTTTATCATAAACAATCTCCTTAACCCGTTCCAATCTGGTTTCCGTCGTTGGAAAATTACCGACGACATCAGACATGGCATGGACATTGCAGTGGTCAACTTGCGGTTCTATCACTATTAGATTTGCCTTCAAAAATGTTGATTTCGGCATATTGTTAAGCTCTACGCTCTCTTGGCATATCTCAATCGGTAGTTGATTGGTTTAATAATTGCATGGCCGCCGGCAGCGCACACGCATAGAGGATACTTACTCTTCTTGGTGCGACTTATCCGCTGGTGATCCTCAGGGCGGCGTTTTATCTCCCCTTCTCATCTCTGTTTTTATTAAGTCTATCTCTGAAAAACTGTCTTTTTCTTAGCGTCTCTATGCAGACGACTTACAAATTTATATACTCAAATCTTTTGATCAATTGCACGAGGCGATTGGCATAATAAATTCCGACCTCAGATGCATACGAGAGTGGAGATGTTCTTTCGGCAGGAACTCAAATAAGTTCAAAAATCTCTGGGTGACACTAAACTGTAGTGAGCAAGCATGACGCTTACCATCAGACGAGCGACTAGCCCGTCTTGTCTCTCAATCATATAAAACAATCTATGTTATTATTAGAGAGCGTCTAAGTCTAACATTCTCTTAAATTTAGAAGTGTCAAACTCATGTCAATCTTAATTTTAGCGAATGCATGGAACTATTATATGCTAATATGCTGTAGCATAGTACTTCGTAAGTGTTTACGATTCATCCAAAAATAATAATAAATTTTCACGATTGATGCAAAACTAATAATAATGCCTTACCACTTACACGTATGTTTTTTTTTTATTTGTGACAGGCTAGTGTTTGACCACTATCTCACCTGATGGTAAGTGACGATGTGATCGAAGCTGGTAAACACACTAGACCTGGAATACGCAGGTTCTCAAGGATAACTGCTGGAACACCGTATTTGGCTTGGCGGCAGACTTTCAACTTGATGGTGGTAAGCTACTTTGGTAGCAAGCCAGGTGAGCATCTCACAAAATGCTCTACCACCTCT
This sequence comes from Lomographa bimaculata, assembly GCA_948107665.1. Classification (NCBI taxonomy): domain Eukaryota; kingdom Metazoa; phylum Arthropoda; class Insecta; order Lepidoptera; family Geometridae; genus Lomographa; species Lomographa bimaculata. The sequence continues at coordinate 2,522,898 of OX403608.1, read as the reverse complement.
CAAATGTCACCTGATTAGCACCACCCGGGGACCACGTGTAGGGAGTCAGACTTAAGGGGTATCCTCCTACGGACGTGGGTGACTCAGCCCCCAATCTGTCCCAAGTGTCCAATATCTTTTTCTGCTTGTGTGGTGTTTTATCTTATAGTTGAAATGAGAACTTTAAAAGTAGAGTAAGTCTGTTTTACCTGGAAGGACGTCAATGTCACTGATTTTATTCCAATATTGTTCTGGGGTCTAACCAAAAAACGTCTACAAAGCTACAGCTGAAACTTGCATTAACCGTTATATCCTTTAGCGAATTACAAAATCAAACAATAATTATCTAAATCTATTTGATAAATCCGAAAGTTTGTGTGTATCTTTCTTATCCCTCTTCACGCTGCACGCTGTAACGGCTGAACGGATTTGGATGAAATTTGGAATATATTAGCTTAGAGTTCTTCGGACACGTTCCGAGGGGAGGAAGCGACCCAATAGAATATTTCGTCGTGCAGGGTAGAGTGGAAGGCACCAGGCCACGCGAAAGGTCACCCATGCGATGGACCGATCAGATCAAATCGTCTGTGGGCGGCCCCTTGCATGCGTGTACTAGGATGACCTCAAATAGAAGCAGATGGCGAGAAATCGTGAAGAGAGTGCTCAGTACAGAATGACGACCACGACCGCTCTGCCAAGAGCGAAACAAATGAGAAGAAGAAGACATTATGCCTAAGATTAACACATAAGGCTTCTTTTTAACTTGATCAATGAAAGCGAAGCCACCGGGCATGGCTAGTCCTACTAATATTATTAATCCGAAAGTTTGTGTGTAAGTGTGTAAGTATGTTTGATCCCTCTTCACGTTTCAACGGCTGAACGGATTTGGATGAAATTTGGAATATACATACATAGTTTATACCTAGGATTAACAAATAGGCTACTTTTGAACTTGATAATAGCGGGTGAAGCCGCGGGGCACGGCTAGTTATTAATAAAAAAAAGTTATAAGCAATAAATTCCAAAAGTTTTTCTCTATTAGGCACAATGTAGGCGAGAGATCTCAGTTCGGGCGAACGGCTATATAGTGTAATTACACTCTCCTATCAATTAATAGACCAGATAGCACCACGTGATCGACCCAGTTTCATTACATAGATAACACTTGATAACGCACTAATAGATGTTCGATGAACTTTACGTCATTCGACACTTTTCAACACGCGCCGGTCTAACCGTGATCTAACACCTACACTTAAGTATCCACATTAAAGATAATGTAATGTTCACAAAATACAAGGTAAATCAAACCATAATATTTCTATGATCCATTGAGAATGTAAAATACGTACCTATTTAAGTTCCAACAGATCCTATGATCGGTTGAGAACAACAATATATAATTTACTGAAGTCCCAACGGATCTTATGATCAGTTGGGAAGAATAATGTATAATTTATTTTAGTTGCAACTGATCTTATGATCAGATGAGAACAACTTTTATGATCGGTTAATGTGAAAATCTGATACTATGATCCGTTGGGAAGTACCCCTTATATTAGGTATTACTGGTTCGCCCCGAACTGAGATCTCGCTCCCACATTTTACTAACGGTAAAAATCTTCTGAGGGTTATTTTATTGCTTATATATATTCTTCTAATATACATATAGGTTAATATCTCATGTCACGTTTTTTGTGGTCGCACACCTCCGAAACGGCTCGACCGATTTTTTTTTTTTTTGTATATATGGTAGGTATAAGAATTGATCGTCAAGTGTTATTTTCCCTCCTACCCATTTAAGTATTTTTAGCCGACTTCAAAAAAGGAGGAGGTTCTATGTTCGACTGTATGTATTATTTTTATTTTTTTATGTATGTTCACCGATTTCTCCTCGGTTTGTGATTCTCAAAGTTCTTTTTTGTTTGGTAGATTATACTTTAGAGGTGTTCCCATACAAATTTTATCAAAATCGATAAAGCCAAAACCAAAATATAAGCGGTGAAGTCGGTTTTTTAAGCTTTGCTTACGTTTAAATTATTATATGAACAATATGTATTCAAATAATTTAACCGTCGTTTGATATGCACAACAACAATCGGACTCGGTAAAGTACTAGGCAAACATAAACATAAAAGAGATGATAATTAAGTTTTAAGTACAGCATAAAGTAGGAACTTCTGAACTAAACAAGATAAACCCATCTAATTTGGGCTCGTTTGATTCGTCTAGACAAGTTCTCTGTATATATCACTTTTTAGTCCATATTTTATTTTAAACTTGTAATAAATATGTAAACAAACTTGTATTGAAACAATTGCTTTTTTTACTTTTTGTTATTTCTTTTCGTTTTTTAGTTAAATATTTATGCGAAGAGAAACTTCTGTACATGTACTTTTATTAGTCTTTGACTATAACTAAGCGGACCTAGCAACAAATGTAGATAGTACTATCGTTCGTAGACTATCATAGTACCCGATATTAAATTACGTTATCCATCACCTGTATTTGAAATCAATGTTTACGTACATAAATTATGCTATGTAATGTTCATAGACCGAGCGAAGCGAGGTCTTTTTAAGGGCGAGGTTATTTTATTAAAGTGTTTTTATATCCCATATTATGAACCATATATCGCGTATTTGCGAATAAAACGCATAATTAAAAAAAATGATTTTAACTTATAATGTAGAAAAATTTGCCATATTGAGATCTATTTTCTGCATAAACGCAATATCTCTTACGGTATTATTAGCTTAGTTAGTCTATGGAAGAAAGAGACAGTTTACTACGTTATAGCACTGTCTCGCTTTATAGGCCAGATCATTTCGAAAACGCGCCCTCTCTGAAAAGTACTCGTGGAGAGTTGTCCACTATTTCGTGGAGCGCAGTGGCATAACCCCTGTTGTCATCAAGCGGTCGATAACTTGGATGTTATTAGCACATTTTGGCTGAAACTATTGATCCTCAAAAAACTCGAAAACGGATGAACCGATTTGCCTAATATTGGTTTTGAAATATTTGTAGAAGTCTAAGAAAGGATTAAAAGGTGAGAAAATATAATGAAAAATCCACTGTTTTATTTTTCCATACAAACTGTTCGTAGCTGTCAAAGATTATACACAAAATTAATTTCTGAACGCACTATAAATATTTGACCTCAGACAGATGTGACATATAATATTTTTGATGTCAAAGTTCAGACAACTTTTATTGGCGGTACGAAGTTCGCCGGGTCAGTTAGTTATGAATACAAAATTGTTTTGATAAAATAAACCAATTGCTGTATCTAAATATTGAATGCCAGATGATATAAACTGATATTATCAAAGTGCTTAACACCTATGAATGCTAGCTGTACCCTGCGGTGCCTTCAACCGCGTTTATGATGGTAAAAATGTAGCTTGCGAGTTAATCATAGGTATACGATATGTACATTCCAAATGTCATCCAAATCCGTTCAGCCGTTACAGCGTGAAGAGAAAACAAATATACTAACACACACATTTATACAAAAACTTTCGGATTTATAATACAAGGTGTGATTATTTAAGATATATACATTCCAAATGTCATCCAAATTCGTTCAGCCGTTACAGCGTGAAGAGAAAACAAATATACTAACACACACATTTATACAAAAACTTTGGGATTTATAATACAAGGTGTGATTATTTCACCAATAAATATACATTTATACTACACGATCTAGTTCCCGCATCCCCGTTCTATAATCGGACACCACAAATGCGGACGAAGCATATTGCTTCCACATTCATTGTGCGAACCGCAAAGGAATGGAACTCCTTGCCTGAGTCGGTATTTCCTGATGAGTACAATATGGGAGTTTTCAAGTCACGAGTGATTTCTTCCAGGCAAGCTTGCTCCACGGTCGATCACATCGTCGCTTACCATCAGGTGAGATGGTGGTCAAAAGTTTGCCTATCTCGAATAAATAAAATGAAAATATTCCTGATTCTTTGAAATAGCTTGGGTGCTCCAGCATTTTTTAGGGTTCCGTACCCAAAGGGTAAAAACGGGACCCTATTACTGAGACTTCGCAGTCCGTTCGTCCGTCCATCCGTCCGTCTGTCACTAGGCTGTATCTCAAGAACGGTGATAGCTAGACAGTTGAAATTTTCACAGATGATGTATTTCTATTGCTGCTATAACAACAAATACTAAAAATAAATTAAAACAGATATTTAAGGGCTCCCATACAACAAACTTGATTTTTTAAAGATAATGTCCGACTCGCACTTGGCCGGTTTGATTAGAATTAGCATGTCTTAGAACAATTATTCTCAACCTGTTTATTGCAGTAACGAAACACTGTCCGAATACCACTCAACCTAGGTTACCTTTTTTCAACCGACTTCAAAAAAGGAGGTTCTCAATTCGAATGAAGGCTTTTTTTTTCGCCAATTACGAATCGATATTGATGTTTTTTTTCTTTGTTTATTTCAGAGGTGGTCCCATATAAATTTATCAAAGTCGGTCTATCCAAAACCACAATATAAGCGATGAAGTCGTTTTTTTTAACCTTTGCTTGCGTTTAATTATATTATTATATATATCAAGCATTTGACCACTATCTCACCTGATAGAAAGCGATGATGTGGCCGAAGAAGCATGCTTGCTAACAAGATACCTTTTCTCTCTTGACTTGAAGACTCCCGGATTATACTGTTCTGGGAACAAAGACGCGGGCAATGAGTTCCTCTCCCTCGCAGTACGATGACAAACGTAGAAGCAAAACGCCTCGGCCATTTTTATTTTTTTTTGTGGGTGGGAAAATGCCTTGCATTTCCCTTCCTTCCCAGGGATGAAGGAAGGGGGTATGTGGGGCTCGAACCCACTAAAAACCCCAACGTGAGCAGTCCCTCGCCGAGGTGGGGCAAGATAGGGTCGCGCTAGCAGTCACTATCTTGCCCCGGCGGTAGCCTCGAGTACAAACCGGGCCACTGCGCCCATGTAGGGGTGACCTTGCTCACCAAGGCCACCCCTCAGACTTGTGGGGCCGTGCAAGCCAGTAGAGAGCTCAGTCAGAGACAGTAGGAGCCGGGCGAACTGCCTCCTACTCCCCTAATGCTGAGCTTGCTAATTACTGAGCACATTCACCAAAATGTAAGCGATAGAATATAGAAAGGCTTGCGGCCTTGCATCAGTAACCGAGATTTGGACTCAATTAGCTTATCAGCCAATGAGTATTGTTGCTCGTCGATGGACTCAAGAGCTTCAAGTTGGTACTTGCCTGGTCCATTTCAAAGATGGCCGCAGTACTCTATCAGATTTGAGCTTGACACAAATTGAGAAGCTGGCCCAGTGTCCCAGTACTCATAATCATAATCATAATCATTTATTTGCTTAAAATGTAGGTTAGTAAGGTGGTAATGGTTAGTATAGTACCAGATACATTTTGCCGTGTCACGTTTAAACATACTTCTACTACTACCTAAACAAAAAAAGCAACAAACGCATTCACACTCACAGCCCCACACTAAGTTCAAAGACTTGTAACGTGGGTGCCGGAAACATTCACATCACACACACATTACACCCAGAACCAGAAGCACAAATATCCTCAGGGTAGGAATTTGTGCTCCTGCCGGGAATCGAACCCAGAACCCACGGCGCAGAGGGCGGAGACCTGTTCACTGCGCAAACTGGGTCGTCAACTTCAAGTCTACGAGTACCAAACGTTGTTACGGCAATCCTTGATAGCCAGGTCCATTAGGCCTAGTGTGCTTCCTCAACCAATTATTTGGTTACCAACTGGGAGAGTCGTGTAATGGTTTCCTATCAGATAATAATAATAATTAATAAAGTTGAAAGTAGGTTTTACTCTTTCTAAAATAGACGGGTTTTATGAACATGTGATATCTAATCAGTCGTTTACAACACAGTTTATATTATTTACAACACTAGATCTTGTTGATTTTGTAAATGAATGGAAATTTCCTAATCGCATAACATAAGATAAAACTACTATTGTGTTAGGGTTCCCTACCCCAAGGATTTACCCCTAGTCATCCCCTAGTACTAATTAACTAGTGGCTGCAATATGAATTACGTTTTCAAACTTCTTATCTCCGCATTTTTAAAAAATTTCCAATAAATGAATCGACGTAAATATTTCACATAATTATCGAACTATATTTTGGGTTTTTCGTCGAATTGGCTTTAGCCTTACGCTGTAAACTAATACTAAACAAACGCATTCAAACTCACAGCCCCACACTAAGTTCAAAGACTTGTATCGTGGGTGCCGAAAACATTCACATCACACACACATTACACCCAGAACCAGAAGCACAAATATCCCTTGGGAAGGAATTTGTGCTCCTGCCGGGAATCGAACCCACGGCGAGGGCGGCTGATATCATCTATCCTAAACGAGCAATTCTTGTCTCAAAATCTGAATTTCGGAAACGGCTCCAACGATTTTCATGAAATTTAGTATGCAGGGGGTTTCGGGGGCGATAAATCGATCTAGCTAGGTTTCATTTTTAGAAAACGTCTTTTTAATCCGATATATGTGTAATCAGGATCTCGGAAACGGCGCCAACGATTTTCATGAAAGTTACAGATTAGGGGTTTTTCGGCCCAAGGAATCGATTTATCAACGTTCCAGGTCCGAGAAATGCTCGGTTCCAAACTGCATTTGAATAAACCGGGATTAAGAAAGTATCAGCGCCATCTATTACGCCATGACCGATGTAAAAACTGTTTCTACTCGACACTAGATAGAGCTTTCTGAGGCTACAAATTCAAACACATTCTACCAAAAACAAAAAATCCGGATTATGGTTAATTTATACAAAAAACTTACTAAGAATTTTACTACCAGTTATTATTTTAAGTTGATTATAGAAATATCATAAAACGAAATTACGGGCAGTAGCAGTTGTACAAATATAACATTTTGTTTCCTATCCAATATTAACAGAAACAGAAATGTTTGTAATTGAACTTCTTGAACAATAATTTAATTTTATATATATGTAGGTATATATATACAAGGTGATTCATCATACATGAATAAAAATAAGTGATGAGGTGGGAGGAGGGATTGTTCATTATCCATCGATCATATGTTCTACCATTTTGACTATTTGAGTAGTTTTTTTGTTTGCTTTATGCCGTATTAAGCGCTTTCACATTCATAGCCTCTCACTAAATTCCAAGACTTGTGTCGTGGGTGCCAAAAGTATTCACATCGCACAGAAAATTACTGAAAATTTGAGTTTCGGGCTCTGGTTGTTATAGAGTGAGATGGAATCTTCACAAGCATGCTACATCTTCGGCCGCATCATTGCTTTCCATCAGGTGAGATTGTGGTCACGTGCTTGCCTAACGAACATAAAATTTAATATACATATATGTTTCTTGACCACAGTAGCTAATGCACATTGTTTGCAAAGCCAAAATAAAAGTAAAATAGGTAAGTGAATTATAATCTAGTATAAACTTGTATATCGATAGTTTTGCCGCGAAAGTGAAAAAATGGTGTTATTGATTTTGTATTATGTTCCAAAACCTGTAATTCTTCGAGTGTAAAAGTGTGATAATGGTGGATAATTAACTGTTATTTCTTAGTATACGTGCATAAATGTAGGCAAATCATACAAAGTTGATAAACGTGTTTTTTGCCTTCGCTCCGAAATTCGAATATAAGTTCTAGTAAAGTGTCTACCACTTTACTAGGGCATGACTTGACTAAGCCTGGACCTTGACTCTTTTATTTGACTTTGACTATGACTTGTGACTAGTACTTTTAATATGAAATACTCATACAATTTTATATTATCACTTGGCATTAGCTAAATGCACAAGATTGCGAAGCCAAAATAAAAAGAAAAAAAAACTTGTACAGCTAATTGTAATCCATATTTTTGTTGACAATTGACAACCAACTAGCAACAGTCAACTGGTGAATTATAAATATAACATCACAAACAACTGAAACCAATCTTTTTCTTTACGTGGGTACATATATACTCAATAATGTCGTAATGTCAAGTACTTAGATACATAACAACTGCGTATGTTTGCTAATAACATTACAAACTTACCTAACTTCACGTCAAACTATGTCAAACAAGTTTGTAAATTTTATTCATAGATCGCTAAACAGCATTGTAGAGTCCACCACATCCCAGAACAGATTCGTAATTATCTGGTATTATTATCACAGTGTTGCTATTATTATCCAAATCACTATAATTAACGATGACACGTGCTAAAATAACGTTTCCCACCTAAAAAAACAACCGGGAAACAAAACACTGAAGCCCGAAAGAAAATTTTAATTTGTTCCAATTTTAAAACAGATAATTTGCCGTTCGAAAACAATGAAAAGTTTCGCGTATAAAAAGTCACTGGCCGTAAATTTTATTTTTATCTCGATCGTTCGTCAAACGTTTTGAGAAAATTGGCGGGAAATATCGAAAGAAAAAAGTGAAATTGATAGACAACTAAAAACAAAACTGACACGTGAATGCTCTGCGGAAGCATAACAACAACTGATTTTACTACGCACTTATCGGAATGCTTAACGTTATCGCATTTATATAAATACCATATTATTGTCACAGGAAATAAATTCAGTGTAATTGTGTCTCTAATTTAATGTATATAAAGTTCTTATTTAAATGTATTTTGAAGATAGGTGCTCGTTAATAATCTGTAACGCTTCTCTAATTGTTACTGGTTAGTATGTGGCGGACATGTTTTTGAACGATGTTTGGTTTTCGAACGCTATGAGGTGAATGACCTTTTTATTTGTTTACATTGTTAATTTAGGCCTTGAACATATAATTATATTTTGCAGCTATTCACTGTCAGATTAATTACACGTACAAAAGGAAAACTGAGAAACTTGGCGATTGACCTATTTTGCAATAGTTCATGACGGGACTCTGTCAGGAACTATCGCAAAATAGGTAATAGATAATAAAATAGTAAAACAATACTTTAATATTAAAGAGAAGCTTGATTGTAAAAGCTAATTTCTGAAAGTATTGATATTTTTTCTCTATATTTTCTATATAGATAGTAACAGTTAGACTATCCCTGAATAGTTATACATTTTTATTGCAATAACAAATTTAGTCAAAGCCAATATTCTTAAAACAAGTTATATAATATAATTCCACCATGCCCCTTTTACCATCTAACAAATAGACAAACTGTCAAACGTCATCTATTTATGGATGACATACATATAGTTCGCTCAAAGCGTTTTGCGTCTTTGTTCATCATTCGGAAGGCGAAGGAACTCATTGCCGGCGTCATTGTTCCCGAGGGGTATAATCTGGGAGTCTTCAAATCAAGAGTGAATAGGTATCTTCTAGGCAAGACACAAACAATTATTACAATTAACCTCAAAAGTTAGTAAATGTAGGCGCGAGATCTCAGTTCGGGGCGAACAACTCGTCCGTCAATATAGTCAAGCCTAGTCAAGATGAGTAAGTAGAGTCAAGTGGTAGAGTAGTATACAGTAGAGTCGGCTTAAGACCTCTGTATAGTACAACGCATACAAACAAAAACAAACAAAAACGATAGTAAGCTAGTTGAGTCAAAACTGCAAAGTCTCGGTCACCGACGTAAGGTAGCAAGCCTATCGGTATACCTACTATCGCTTACATTTTGGAGAGTGTGCTCAGGAATTACATGATATAATTCCTCCATGCCCTTTTTACCATCTAACAAGAAAAACTGTCAAACGTCATCCATTTATGGTTGACATACATCCAGTTCGCTTGAAACGTTTTGCTTCTACGTTCATCATCCGAACAGCGAAGTGGAACTCATTGCCTGCGTCTTTGTTCCCTGAACGGTATAATCTGGGTGTCTTCAAGTCTAGAGTGAATACCTTCTAGGCAAGCATGTTCCATCTTAGGCCGCATCGTCACTTTTCATCAGGTGAGATAGCGGTGCTTTCCTATCTAGCATAAAAAATAACTCACAGCCCAAATCGAATTTAAAGACCAGTATCATGGCTGCAAGAAACTTACGCAATCATACCCAGAACTTGAAGCTCAAATGTCCCTTGGAAAGGAAAATTGTGCTACTGGCGGGAATCGAATCCAGAACTCGCGGCGTAAAGAGCAAATACTTGCTGTGCCGACACGTCATAAGATGTAATTAGAATTAAATGTTTTTTTACCTATCAAGGTTTTTAGTTTACCTATCAAGGTAAACTAATATAACATATTATTATTAATATCACTGTAACCTACTAACATAGTTTAATATCTGCTATTTTAGTGGACTCTACAAAGTTGCACAAGTAGTCTCCGCCATGGGTCCTGATGGGTTTGATTTCCGGCAGGAGCACAAATTTCCTTCCTAAGTGAGATAGTGGTCAAATGTTTGCCTAGCATAAAAAGTGACATTTGTGCTTCTAGGAGTAATTGTGTGTGTGTGTCTGTGAGTGGTGAATGTTTCAAAATACAAGCCTTTGAACCTTGTTTGGGGCTGTGAGTGTGAATGAGTTTTTTTGTATGAACTATTATTTATATATTATAAACTACATAATAATTTTAAAATAGTAACATTACATTACAAAATATCGTGTCACTAAACTTTATCAGACTGCAAAATCCTTACACAATAAAAATGTAATTCGAAATAATCCTCATCGCTCCGCCTCTTTACTCTCCCATTGGCTGGATCACGCACTCTTTTTAACCAATCAGAGAGCTCTACTATCAACCCCCTTTCGAAATAAAAATATTGCATTGGTTTTCCTCAGTAGCGATTCATCAGTGTTGGTGTTAACAGTGTTCCATTGTTTAAAAGTGAGTGATCGATATTTTTATGCCCACCATAACGGATCTGAGGGGAAAGAACGGTAATACATTTTGTTAATAAAACAGACAGCGTAAAAAGTAAACTTAGAAAAAAGAAAAGAAAAAATAAGTCGAATAGTCTAGAATTTGTTAAGTAATATTGGATAACTATACTATTGAATTAGTTAAATACAAAACAAATAATTCCTTCTAATGTGGAACATGCGTCTTGATCAGTCGGGAGCCATTATCGGGAAGATTTCAGCCGGTTTTAATTTTTATTGTATCCGACTGTTAAAGTCTCTCTATTCCGCATTAGAATGTAATAATTCTTTTCAGTTTTTTATTTAATACTAGCTGTACCCGGCATGCGTGGCAATGCCACGTTTAGAAAAATGTTTTACCTCTTACTCGTTTATGGTCGCCTGGTACTTTAATACAATAGTAAAAACTATTTGGATTTTATTCTTACAAAAATACTAAAATCGCGATTAAAAATTGAGGGGTTGTGGTAGGAGGGTGAAAAATACTTTCCGACCTATTCTCATACCTACCAAATATACAAAAAATTATTAAATGCAAAAAACCGACTTCACCATTTTATCTTAGGAACTTTGATCAGATTAGATGTACTAAACACGCATTATTGAAGATATTTCAAGAACTACTGATCAGATCTTAATCAAATTTAAATGGGACCAATTGGAAAGCAACATCTTTAAATGTACATACTGTTTTCAACCGCCTTCAAAAAAGGAGGTTCTCGATTCGTTTGTATGTTTTTTTGTATGTAGGTATGTTAAGCGATATCGCCGTCAATTATTATGCGATCTTGATGATTTTTTTTGTTTGGTAGAGTATACTTCAGAGGTAGTTCCATATAAATTTTATCGAAATCGGTCAAGCCAAAACCGAAATATAAGCGTTGAAGTCGATTTTTTTAAGCTTAGCTTGCGTTTCATTTATTATGTTTTACACTACTGCTTGACGGCTTACTGACTGGCTATGACGCACTTACTACTTCCCCAGACAGATTCTAGAAAAGAGCCCTATACTAAAAAAATAAACAAACATAAACGCTTTCACACACACAGCCCCACACTAAGTTCGATGACTTGTGTCGTGGGTGCCGGAAACATTCACATCACAAAATCACAACCAGAACTGGAAATACAAATTTTCTTTGGGGCGAAAACTTGTGTTCCCACCGGGCATCGAACCCGATAAAAATTAAAAGGCGAATGCTCACCCAACTCAGCCAACGGGCAGTTCAAAGTTTATACTAGTGCAGGGGTCGGCAACCTGCGGCTCGCGAGCCACATGCGGCTTAGCGTGAAGCGGCTCTTTAGTTAAAAAATATAAAACATTTAAAAATCGTTCTGAATCGATAAACGAGGATTAGGCACCATTTGTATCTCTCAGCATCTTGTGTTGTACTCGCTTTTCATCGCACCCATCCACCGTGACAATTTTTTTTGTGGCTCTTTAAAAACTTTGAAATTTTGTGAATCGTAATTTTTTACTCTTCTGGCTCAAAAGGTTGCCGATCTCTGTGCTAGTGTGATTGTCCTGTGTAAACTCAATTTGCTTACACCTAACAAATAAAACTTGTATTCTAAGTCGAGTAAATTGGACACTGTGCTGTTATTTATAGAACTTCCTGTGATAAGTGCATCCGGTGATAGACGACAATGCACAAGCTTTATATAGCGACGCTTTGTTTTATAAATAATTATAAGTGTGAAAGAGCATAACAATCACACTTCACATTAATATTATAGGGATACCTAAAGGCCAAAGTTTGTGACTGTGTTTGTATGTTTGTACTCACACTTACGCGGCTAAACCGATTTTAATGAAATTTGGTATGGAGGTGGCTGTCAACTGGACACATAGGCTACTTTTTCTCCCAGAATTCCCGTGGGTCCAGGACTTACGCGGTTCAAACCGCGGAGCGCAGCTAGTCAACAAGAAAGATTAATATTGATCAATTTAGAAAGGAAAAATTACCGCTTGAGGCGGGGTTTGAACCCACGGCCATAGGGTATGCCCTATTGCGCTAACTGCTGAGCTACTCAAGCCTTGACTGAGACGACGAAATTATCCTTTCCTTTTAATAATGTCTTACGGGGACGTGTGACGTCATTTCCCGAAACAGTTTTTAGAAACTACTTACAGTTTTTATCAATATAGTTTTGTGTAGCATGGCTAATGCTATATGTATAAAAAAAATCAAAAGAAAGAGAAGTTTCATAAAGAAAGATTTTTGGTGGTTTGGTATATTTGCGATAGTCAAACATTTGATCAAAATCAAAATCGTTTATTCAGATGGGCCCCAAAGATGCACTCAAGAAAGTTAATGACTCGCTACTGCCAGATTCGCAAATTACAGCCATCTCGAGAAGAACCTGGCAATCTTGCCAGGTTCTTCTTCTACATGCTGGTATCTTACATAGCTGTCCTGACACGCGTGATGTCATGCATGAGTTCCGCCTGAAAAGCAGTTGCTGGATAGATGGGTGGGTACCTGCCCTCCTACTTACCTAGTTAAATACCGAGTCGGAACCTCATTCGTGACATTAATAATGTGTTATGTTGAAATTAAATTTTTGTATTTTGTTATATGTTTTGCATTGTTTTGTGTTAATAATGTAACGTTGCGTGTTGTCTCGAATAAATGTATTTTATTTCTTTCTTCTTATACACTTTACCTCCAAGGGTTTAACAGTCTATTTTACCTCTTTCAATGACAGGGCAAGCGATGGCATCGGACCAGGAGTCCTGTTCTGACGAGGAGCCAGACAGTGAGATGCTGAGCGACGACCTGTGTCTGCCGGACAGTGATGACGAAAGCAGGCAGCCTTGCAGGAGTGTTCAGGTAAGATATATACAAGGTAAGACAGTACTTTACCACGGGCAGGTGCGTAACTTATACCAAGCACAAGACCTTTCGTGCATAGAGTACAGTTCCAGCTGTGGGACGGCTCGGCGAAGTACCAGTACCAGCTTGAGGCACTTGATATAATTGGGCGCAAATCCAAAAGACTTATATGCGACGGCCGGCTGGTGGCAAGTTTGTTGGTATTTTATCGGCTATATTTCAGAGAGTGTGGTTCGGAATTGCACTTGCCCTTATCCAAGCTTTAAGCAAAGCGTCCTCTCTCTTCGCCAATACTAGTGAGATCACTTGTTGATAAGTGACGATGCGGTCGAGTATAGAAAACACGCTAAACCTTGAATGACAAAAAGTTGTCACCAAGCATCAAATGAAGTAGCAGTTGCTCTCTTACTCTACCTACTCTTCTCAAAAAGAAATTCCTGCAGCACAAATTAGTGTTCATTTCTTATCCATTGCCCATAGAGTCTTCCAGAAGACCTACCCCCGCTCTCCTCCTGCCTGCTCCGTCCTCCTCGCAAGCTGTTCACGAACTGCCGGGAGCGTTGGCGGCAGCAGAACGTCAGCGGGGCATTCGCGGAGCTGCGAAGGCTGGTGCCCACGCATCCACCAGATAAGAAGCTTAGCAAGAACGAGATACTGAGGATGGCTATCAGGTACGAAGTTCTAACTTAGCACTTCGCAGTTCTTTCTAGTTATCTATCACTATAAAGAACTTGGGCATTCGCATTCTAAGCGGGGGTATTGGGTTAGATTCCCTGCGAGAACACAAGTTTTCTCCCCCAGGAAAATTTGTGTATCTGGTTCTGGTTGTGATTGTGTGTATTTCCGGCACCCACGACACAAGTCATCGAACTTAGTATGGGGCTGTGAGTGTGAAAGCGTTTAAAAAAAGGGTCGGATCTATGCAAGGTAAGCGGGTACAGACATATAGGTTTCAGACGAAGATCTTTTTAACCGACTTCAAGAAAAGGTTCTCAATTTATCTGTATTTTTTATGTGTCTACCTCTTATAACTTCTCTCTATGTGAACCGATTTTCATTATTGAAAGCATCAGCTTTCTAATAAAGAAGAATGACCGGTTCACCTAAAAATAAACACCCGAGGTAACACATAAAAAAATACTGTCGAATTGAGTACCTCCTCTTATTGAAGTTGGTTAAAAAGAACACAAAGAAACACTTATCAATACAATTGTATCCACTTCAGGTACATCAGCTTACTTTGCGAAGTCCTGGAATGGCAGAAGAATCACAGCATCAACAAAGAAAACTCGGCCAGCCTCGCAATCAAATGCGAATCTCCCGGCAGCCCCCAGACCCGTCGCCTCCGCCTCAAACGGCCATACTTCGAAGACGACGGACCCAGAGCCAAAATACTCCACGAAACCGAGTACAAAGTCTTCGGCAACGAGGAAAACGAGCAAAGAACCCAGAAGAGAGACTTCTTCTTCAACAAAGAGCACATGAGGTTACTCCGGAATCAGTATTACTTCTCGCCGAGGTGGCGGCAGATGCCCTTCAGGAATCTGGGGGAGAGGAACGGGAATAACCTGTTGATGATCGCACCTGTTGGGAAAGATGATGAAAAGAAGGAAAAGAATGACAAAGAGGGAAAATAATGAGATGAAGAATGTAATGAGACATTTCGGCTGGAAGATATTGATCGGCGGCGATTGTATTGCCGCAATACTATGTTTTGTTAAATGTATGTAAGCTTCCCGTAGGCTTAATGGTCGTTGGTTTAGTTGGACGCACGGTCGCCTTCTAAGCAACGGGTATCCGGTTCGGCTCCCGATGGGAGCACAAGTTTTGACTCTAAGAAAATTTTGTGATTCTGGTACTGGGTGCGATTGTTTGGGTCATGTTTTCGGCATCCACAACACAAGTCATCGTGATTAGTGAGGGCTGTGAGTGTAAAAGTTTATTTTTGTTGTGCAATAAAGAGTGTATGTGTTGTATCTTTATGACGCTTGGTATGAAACCTATGGATATATTGATATATACCGTCATTGGTAAGAAGTGCACAATCCTGTATCGGGTGGTTTAGAATCAACAACTGAGCAGAATAAATAATACATATTTTTTTCTCGGACTGGTAAATAAATTGTGGTGCAGACAGTTTAGTAGTAACTGTCAAGTAAGCTATGGCAACTCTTAGACAGCTGCTAAAATAATAGTTTACGACTGCTACGAGTTCTTAATGCTACGGAATCATTGAACTAACATGTGACGAGAGGCTGTTCATGAATTACAATAATGTTAGATAGTAAGTATCTAACCTTCCACTCCCAATGATTTACCTACTTAGGTATTAGCAGTATCTAACACCTACACCTAACTAGGTAGGTACGTATCTAACATTCTCATAGTTTATGAACAGCTGTGACCTCTCGTGACCATCGTGCCAGTAAGTAAGGAAAAAAAAATTTAATTACTTTTTTTTTATTCTTCTCAGTTGTCGATTCTAAACCACCCCCTGCAGGATTGTGCACTACTTACCAATAACGGTATATATGATACCGTGGAGCCCAAATATGTATTGAACTAATTTGACCCTTAGCAATCTTCTTCCACTTTATTTATCAAAGTATCCGAAATTAATGCTAGTCTGATTGTGATTGAGGGAAATTGTGTGCTTTGCACCTAATTTATGTGGGCCACGTTCTAGCAGCCAGACACATATCTTCCTACTTTTAATGAAATCTTGAGAATGATTTAGAGTTATGCCGCGAAGTTAAAAAAATGACTGTCGATTGTGAATTATTTTCCAAAACTTGCGATTGCGTGAATGTTAATTTGTATTATTACAAACATTGTTGTTTACATTATTTGTGAACTATTAATAGCTCGTAAACAAGCTGGTTACAAAAAAAATTTATAACAGAGATTTTCACTTTCATTCCAAAACTACAATAGAAGTTGTAATGAAGTCTTTAGGTTTAGTTTTGACGTGTCTATGACTGGTCCATGACTATTTTACTTCTCTTGTGACTATGACTATATTTATGAATACTCAATTATATATTACTCAATTATATCTGATTTTTTTTAATCACTTGACACTGTCTATATGCACAAAGATTGAGGAGCCAAAAAAAAAGTTTTCTTAGCTGTCGCCATCACGCAGAATACTTAGTCAACTTTGCATAAATCATAGCTAAGTAGCAATTAAGTACAGTAAGATTTTATGTTATTTATCAAATTAATATGTATATATATCAACTATCTAAGTACAAAAAAAAATATGCAAAATTCATTTGAAATTTTATTCTCCTGTATCTTTTTTTAATTAATATAAACGTATGCTGAAATTATTGGATAGAGAAAGAGATTCATAATATGGAGACTCTAACATGAAGGTGAGAGAGAGCGTAGCTTGTTTTATCTACATTTGTAGTAAAGATGACTTGCGATCGAGGGGCCGCGGTTCGAATCCTGCGACGGACTTGAGTTTTTGATACTGAAGGTAGCGTCGAAATGAAATTCAATATGAAAGGCTGTTTTATACAGGCTCACCTGGCTACTACTCTACCAGTAGAACAAGCTTACTTTAACTTCAAGTAGAAAATCTGTTACCAAACACTAAATGCCGTTTCGGCAGCTATCCTTGAAAGCCAGTCACATTCAATCAGAATCAAAATCAGAATCATTTGTTTGCATAAAATGTAGGTTAGTAAGACGGAAATGGTTTGTTTAATGCCAGATACATTTTGCCGTGACAGCGCACGTTAAATTATTATTATTTCTATAATTATTACCAGCGTGCTACATAAGCGACCACGTCGTCACTTACAAACAGGAGAGATAGAGGTCAAACGCTAACATTTCACAAAATAATAGTTAAAAGAACAACACAAAACATTCGAAATCCATTCAATTTAGTGCCTAGAAAAAAAGTTATAGCACAGTATGTATATAACCAATCGACACGTTTGCCTATATTTATATCTTAACTAATATTCTAAAAATTCGTGTGGGATGCAACTTGTGTCGATACTTTAGCTCCGTCACATCTTCCTGAAACACAGAATGGGGTTGGCGTCGCGGCAACTTCGGCAGAGCAGCGCAAACGGCGAAAATAT
Organism: Lomographa bimaculata; assembly: GCA_948107665.1. Taxonomy (NCBI): domain Eukaryota; kingdom Metazoa; phylum Arthropoda; class Insecta; order Lepidoptera; family Geometridae; genus Lomographa; species Lomographa bimaculata. The sequence continues at coordinate 2,505,142 of OX403608.1, read as the reverse complement.
GGAAACCTTGGCAGTGGTTACATATTTGAGCCGTTCGGTATTGAAACACTGGGCCCGTGGGGACCGGGAGCTCATTCTATTTACAAAATTCTATCAGAGCGCCTGGTTGAGGCGACGCGTGACCAAAATGCTGTCACTTATTTGGCTCGACGTATTAGCATTGCAATTCAGAGAGGCAATGCAGCCAGCATGATGGGAACGCTACCCACTGGTAGTGGGCTTGTGCACTTGAGTTACCTATGGGCTCGATGTCTTGTAGGTAACTTGGTTCTTTGCTGTATAAAGTTTTAGTTGAGTTTTAGGAAATATAGGCAACTGGCCCGTAGATAGATATCTTTTAAGGACTTCTGTATATTCTAAAAAGATATAATTAAACGCAAGCAAAGCTTAAAAAAACCAACTTCACAGCTTTATCTTCAATGTATTAAAGGGTTGTTCCCAAAGTACTCCATTCTTTTGTTCTCAAAAAATAAGAATCCCATACATTAATTCTCAAACAACTACAGAGAATTAAATATTACAAGAAAATATTGCATTTTAGTTGCATCCTACTCCGTGGGTAGTTGAAATTATTCTCAAAGTACTCCAGTGATTAAATACGCATTATTGACGATAACTCAAAAACTACTGATCAGATCTTGACTTAATTTAAATATGACAAAAAGGAAAGCAAATCAGCTTTCAAAAAAAATTTTTTTATATATCCCTATTTGTAAAGAATAAACTAAAAAAACTACTTTACTGAACTGCCCGTTGGCTTAGTTGGGTGAGCGTCCCCCCCTAAGCATCGTGCTCGATTCCCGGCAGAAACACAAATTTCCTTCCGAAGGAAAATTTCTGGTCGTGAATGTATGTGATGTAAATATTTCCGGCACCCACGACTCAATTCATTAAACTTAGTGTGAAGCTGTGAGTGTGTTTAAAGAAAAAAATTTATGAGAAAGCGTTTATATTTTTTGTGATTTAAAAATCTTTTACATTTAGAAAACTACATTATCAGCAAGATACATGTATACTAGGTACTATTATAAAAATTACATATGGAAGTCATTGTTACGCTCGTCATTGTGCGCTGAGAAAACTACTGATAATGACAGGATGATAAACGTAGAAGCGAAACGGTTCGAGCTAACCGGAGGTATGTCAACCATATATGGATGACGTTTGACAGTTTGTCTTGTTGTTAGATGGTAAAACGGACAAGGTGGAATTAGCTCGTATAATTCCTGCGCACACTCTCCAAAATGAGATTATACTGATCGTGGAACAAAGTCCCGGGCAGTGAGTTCCACTCCTTCGTTGTACGGATGATAAATGGTATTAACACTGGCATCAAAAACAGATTAACGTCTTGTACATAATTGTTATTTTATAAATTCTAGCGTAATTGCTACCTACGGTATGGGAATAGACAATAAACCTTAAGTAGAGATCGTCTCTCCACCAATTCTTTAAAAACTAGACATTAGTTATCTCCTTGTGAGCGTATGAGATCGCATATTTTTCTGCCAGTTTTTTTTTATGCATGATAGGCAAGCATATGACCACCATCTCACCTGATGGAAAGTGATGAAGCAGCCGAAGATGTAACATGCTTGCCTAGAAGATACCTATTCACTCGAACCTTTAAAACTCCTAGATTATACCATAAAATATATTATTACCATATTATAATATAATTATTAAGTGTTTACAATGTTCTTGCAAATTTTAAACTGACGGCTTTCTCTTTCCTGCATTTTCCTCTCTTTCCTCCAAAGGCGAGTTGAAGCCACGCCCTCCACCCTTAAGCTCACCCGCAAGGGGTGTTTGCACAAAGGGATGTGTGTTTCCGGAGATAAGGAAGGTGGCAAATACCTCTCCAATTGTGGAATTAATTGAATAGGGGTTGAAGACTGCTACATTTTATCTTAAAAAGTTATATTTTATTGTGGTTATGGCTACTAGAAATAAGACGTTTGCTCTTTCATAGCATAAACAAAAAAGGTTTAACAAACAAAAAAATACGAAATTTAAAATACTTGTATATATTATTATTACCTAGAAACAACGACAAAAATGTCCATTGGGATTCTGTTGGTCTTTTACCTACTTAAAAAAAATTCAAATTATAACTGCGACCTACGTTCGGTCGCGTGGCGATGACTTCTAGCATCTCAATGGGGGATTAAAAAAAAAACGAGCTTACTACGACTTTTTGATAAATAAAATTCACCTTTATTACTAGCCAATTATGGTTTAATTTTTCAAAATATAATAAATATTTAGTTCGTTTTGAGCAGCATTATTCACTTATCGACGCCAAGTCGTCGGCGTTAGGGGTTATTTGGGGTCATAAGCCGTAATTGAAATAAGAATATAAGTAATTTTACTGAGCCACTAAGAATGAAGAATGAATGAATGAAATATGTTTATTTGGCACTATTAATAAAACTAATTACAAAGTAAAATATATATATTAAAAAGAGCCAAAAGGGTCGTGACTCAGCATTTTTACCAAGTGTAACACTAGGCGCTGATTTTCAGTCACAACCCAGAGGTAGCGGCAAACAGTAAAAGAGATATATATGTATAAAGTAAAATTACCTACTACGTTCTTAGTATTTGACTTTTTAAGTTCTAATGTTCTATATTCTACCGACTTCACATAAAAGCAGGTACTCAAGTCGACTGAATTCGATTTTTTTTGTTTGAAAGAGTTTTTTTTTTTTTATTTGTAACAGGCTAGTGTTTGACCACTATCTCACCTGATGGTAAGTGACGATGTGATCGAAGCTGGTAAACACACTAGACCTGGAATACGCAGGCTCTCAAGGATAACTGCCGGAACACCGTATTTGGCTTGGCGGCAGACTTTCAACTTGATGGTGGTAAGCTACTTTGGTAGCAAGCCAGGCGAGCAACTCACAAAATGCTCTACCACCTCTCAAATGTCACCTGATTAGCACCACCCGGGGACCACGTGTAGGGAGTCAGACTTAAGGGGTATCCTCCTACGGACGTGGGTGACTCAGCCCCCAATTGCTTTCCAATTGGTCCCATTTAAATTTGATTAAGTTCTGATCACTAGTTGTTGAGATATCGTCAATAATGCGTGTTTAGTACATCTAATCTGATCAAAATTCTAAAGATAAAGCGGCGAAGTCAGTTTTTTTAAGCGTTTAATTACTTATATCAAATTGCGGACAAAACAATCGTTTAACTGGCTCAATAAACAGTTAATTAACAAGCGAATCATTAACGTATCTTGATGAAATTGAGTGTTTATATCGACTGTTAATATGGGTTTTAATTACTGATCTTGATGTTGTACCTCACTTTGAACAAGAACAACTTCTCCCTTCCATAAACAGGCTCAGCCGTGGGAAAATTAGAGGCGAATTAACTCAGAGCTTATAAAAATATCAGCTATATTTTTTAATCCCCTGAGAGATGATAAGCCAAGACCGGCACGCGGCCGCCCCGCGCCCGTCGGGGTCGCGATCCGGTAAACTTTGTGGACCGGAAAGCTGTGACTTTTATGATGAGCTTTTGACCGATTAATCTGTATAACTAGAGATTTTGTAAACTGACGACCTCACGTCTGTCTTTGCAAAAATAACCTCCTTGAATTAATCTAGAAATCCGCCATTTTGAAAAATTACCAAAAATTTAATTGACAAGAAAAATCCATATAATCCATATAACCTGCCTCACATGATCACAAATTTCACGAAAATCTGTTGATAAATGAGACCTATAGATGAGAACAGACGGACCCCTGAATGCATTTTTGCCCAAGCTGAAATGGTGACGCTTCGCTGCTCGCTGAGAATAAAGATTTGATATTTTATGTTAGTATCAACTTTGAATGCAAGGCTGTTTTTAAAATAGACCGCAGAAAAAATAAGTATTACAATGGGCAACTTTAATGCTTTTTATCAAGGATTTATACGACTTCACTCAAGGTTGTTTGTTCGCATTATTACGATTAGTACGAGACTAGTTTTGGAACATTCGGTGCTCCTTCATCAGTCGAGTAACCGTCCGGCGTTTCGGCGTGTACTGCTTTACTAAATTGTTTTTATGTGCATAACTTTTTTTAACGAGACACGCGCTAAGAAAATAACCATAGAAAAGTTGTACCTTAACATGCATGCCTCTTAAACATAATATATTGCGCGCGTACTCGACTGATGAAGGAGTACCGACTGTTCCGAAACGAGTCTCGTAACAATGCTACAAAACAACCGTGAGTGAAATCTTTAACTTCTTAGAATGTATTTACAATAATAATCAGACAATAACAAACACGATAGTTTTCACACTATAAAATAATTAAGATAAAAGTGTGCTGAAATTAATAACCGCAAAAAATACTACTTTAAATGCAGTAGGTTCTAAAGTTATTATAATTTAATTTATCTATCAATATTTTTATCGCAATATTGCCAACCACCCATGAATATTATTTTCAGATTATGCCAAAAATCCCCTAAATAATTCTCAAATCAGTCAAGTCACGTGTCGTCATTTGTCCATGATTCCATTATGAGCTCTTGACTTCACCCCCTGGTGTGAGCTCCCCTGGGAAACCACCCTTGTTGACAATACGCGCCCTTAATGTGTGGTGGCGGGCGATAAAAAGTTTTACAAATGGATACGTGCGCAGGTCGTAAATTTTGGAATAAAAATGCAATATTTTTTGATGGGAAGCATTGCCGTAAATCAGAAATGAAACAAATGATATAAATAATCGAAGTCAGTGCTCGGCTGCAGTGCAATAGCCATTTTGTTCATGTTTTTTTAACTTCTTTTAAAAAAAAATTTTTTTTTTTTATATTTTAGTATAGCATTTAAAAACCACTAAGGTTTGTATTATATAACTACAACTAGTCTACATTATACCTAAATAATAAGAAGTTGGTAAGTGCACATGTACGTCATCATCAGCATTCAAGTTGTTGCAAATAATAAGACTTCAGTTTAAATTTAATGTTACGTGGTCTAACGTGGTGTGATTTGTTTACACAAATCCGGTGGTAAGTCGTTAATTAGTCGAGGAACCAAATACAATGATGTTCGCTCGCCGTAGGCATTGTTTGCGCCAACCGTATGTACGTTTTGAGCGAATGGCCCGAGTGTATACAGGATGACTAAGTA